>CM055116.1:830299350-831499350 GCA_029206835.1 Rana muscosa
AATGTGAAATCTCTGAGGGCTTTCACATTGAGGCGTTTTGCTGGCAGGGCGTTGAAAAAAATCCTGCAAACAGCTTTTTTAGAGCAACTTTAGGGCGCATAAAATAGCGCTGTAAAAACGCCTATCCCCATTGAAATGAATGGGATTCGCGGTAAAAACGCGGTAAAAACGCATAGGCATAAGCGTTATGTTAAAAAATAGCGCTAACGCCTATGCGTTTTTACCGCGTTCGCGCTAATTTTAGCGCAAACGCGGTAAAATCGCGGTAAAAACGCATATGCGGTAGCGCTATTTTTACTGCGATCGCGGTAAAAACGCGGTAAAATAGAGGTACAAAATCCTATAATTTTTGAGCGTTTTTTCAACGCCTCAGTGTGAAAGGGGCCTTATAATCGAGACCAAGGTGAGAGAACATGTGTGCATTTACCCTGCACATGTTCCAGTGCTTGCTTCTACCTTTTTTTTTATTATGGAAAATTCAGCTATGTATGAAACTAGTGGCTGCTTTAACTGTTTTTGTAATTCTTTTATTTTCAAAGAGTGCATTTAACAGTCAAAAATGGCTGGCAGAGATGCAAGTGAATAGCACTAACATAAGGAACAGAAAGGGTCTGATAAAGTAATAGGCAGTTCAGACATTAAAAAAAATAAAACATCAAGTGTCAGATATAACACATAGATATCGGAGACCCCGGCAGTACACAATGAGGAAGGCACAATGGAAAGATGTACAGTGTGAAATCCAAACGGTCACTAGTGCGACCCAGAACAATATAATAATGAGTTGTATCTAACGGGGAACTCACACAGCTGCTCTGGAGGCAAAGACTGGCTGGGTCCAGACATAGGACACATGACTTGGGTGATGGACATTATAATATTCACAATATCTGATCAAAACAGCCCATGGATAGATACTAGGGGGATAGGTTACACACAAAGGGAGGGGAGAGGGTGTTGGGTTAGGCAACTCTCAGGACAAGAGGGGGGTAAGGTCCAGGGGTGGGTGAAGGGGAAAGGTAAAATAGAGTATAGAAAAAGCGGTTCAGATCCGGGAGGCCAACCCCACCCCTATGTTTGGCGAGATGGAGAAGTTGAAGCCTGATGCGTGACTTGCGTCAAGACCAGACGAAGTCGCGGAACATGGATTCAATCCGTTTGAAAAATACCGGGGGGAGGCGAATCGGAAGTGCCTGCAGCGGATATAAAACCCTTGGCAACAGGGTTATCTTGAGGGCATTGCAACGACCAAACCATGTCAACGTAAGAGTGCCACTGGAGGAGGTCTGCCTTTAAGGTGGAGAAGTAGGGGGCGATGTTTCCCTCTAGATAGTAGAGTACCTCCAAGTTTTTAGCAACCCTGACCCTTTGTTAAAAGATTGAGATTAGGGAGGAAGCAGCTGAAGTTGCCTGCTTCTCAATGTGAGTGTCAGAATAATAATGTAGCTCGTGTGGTACAGACGTTCCAGTTCATTTCGTTTATTCAGGTTGCTGGGATTTACCTAAACAGGGCCTTGCTCAGCTACACGTTTCCAAAGAATGCCTTATTTTCAAGGGTGTATTTATTAATCAATTTTCTTGCTGTGCATTAGAGTTGCCGTTGCTTTCTTCAAAAAAAAAATTTTTTTTATTCTTATAAATTAAAACTTACAAAAAAAACTTGCAGATTCATCTATCTTCATTTGGAACAAATATGTGAAAGTGTCTGGTCTATCACCTGCGTTCTAGCTGCATGTTATGCAGGCCATCATAGAGAATTAATATGCAACACTTCCTACATGTGAGTCTTCGCCTAGGTATTCCTTATGTCCGCAAAGATTGTAGTGGCTCCATCTTTTTTTGGTATAGTTGAAATATTTTGGAACCTTTTCATAAAAGTGTTACAAAAAGTCAACGTGAAGCCCAACTCCGGGTGTCACAGCATATGCAGAATGCTCCATCACAAAAAAAAAAAAAACCTGGGCAATTGTTAGAGCTGGCCTTCCTATATCCTACTGGTAGGAAGACCTATCCAGTTTTTTGCCAAAACTGACTTTTTTTTTTTTTTTTTTTTAACAGATGTACGGACTTAATTTTTGAAGTGGAAGTAAACCCTCCTATTGTTTTCAGCCAAGGGTGCTGCCATCTTGGCCTCTGTTTTTAATCTGCAACTGCCATAATGCTGCACATGTGATCCATTATGACACCGGTCATTGGAAGGTTTGACAGTTTGGTTGAGAGCACAACCAATGTGACAGCTAGCATTTCTGGCATGCCGGGAAGGTTAACTGTTTTTTTTTTAAACTATAACATAGAAGGGTTTACTTCCGCTTTAAGGATTACCTTGAATAGCTTCCCTTCCATTGACACAACGTGGTGGCTTGTCATGCAGTCTGTCGAAGTCCACACAAAATCTTTTCATGGTGGCTTGTCATGCAGTCAGTTGAAGTCCACCCAAAGTCTTTTCATATTACTCTGCTGCATAATAAAGCTGTATTAATAATCTTTTAGATGTGACAAAACCATGTAGTACAAGGGCATACTACTATTGGATATAGATTTAATGGATTGTTTAGGTAGAGACAGGTACGTGGTCAACAGGGGGGAAAATTGTGAAAGATTTCCATGCTTCCTTCTCCAGCAGGTTATTTCATGGCATTTGTACAATGCTGCGGTTAGGAAGACTAATATATACTTTTTAAGGTTACAAGGGGTGAGGAGGACTCCGAGTCTAAAATTAGCCCAGAGGTTTGGGTATCAGGTTCTGTGGAAAGAACATGGCTTTATTTCTTTTCTGTGCTAAATAAACAGCAATTTGTCGAATGTACCGCTGAAGTAAACAATTTATAATTTCTGTATTACAGATCTGGAGATGTCGGAGTTACAAGAAGTTCAGATCACAGATGACAATGCTCTTCCACAGGACCCTTTAAAGGTAATGCCAAGACTCTTTTGAATTTACAGGAAGATGCCAAAATTGTTATCACACATTATATTTTGTGTTTATTTTTAGGCAGCCGAATTAGCTGCAAAATTAATGCAAGTACAAGAGCAGGTATGCAATGTTTTTGTGTTACACATACTATTATGTTTGTGCTCATATGTACATATCAGTACATTCATGCATATAGGCATATAAACACACATAATCATCACCGGTATCCGTTTTTACCTCCATAGGTATATCTTTTATATTTTGTACAGATGACACTACATGGACATGGTCTTCTATTCCGGGGCTCAGATTACAAAAAAAAAATTATATAGGACGTCAAAAATTGAAGTATGCATGCTCTTTTGCAATGTGAGCTTTTTTTTTTTTTTTTTTTTTTTTTTTTTTTTTTACAATTTAAAGTAGGAAAGAGAATAATATATATATATATATATATATATATATATATATATATATATATATATATATATATATATATATATATATATATAATATTCTCTCTCCTACTTTAAATTGTAAAAAAAAGCTCACATTGCGAAAGAGCATGCATACTTAAATTTTTGACGTCCTGTAGTGACGTTTCAGCCAGCAACAGGATATGTTACACTGGCATTTAAATTCTGCGTTAAACCTCCTTTTAAAAATAAAGATCTATGGTTTAGTTTAAAGATGATGCAGGACATCTCGTTTTGATAATGAGGCTTTATGATTGACTAGGGAAACTGAAATCAACATATGTTATTGCAAAATGTTTCTTTGAGGTTCAATTCAGATTATATAAATGAAAAAATGCTCTGAATAGCTGCACACCTTGTAGACTTGATTTATTTAGGTACAAAAATATAAAATCAGTGGGGGAAGGAAAGATATTGACATGTTTCGCACTGTAATAGCGCTTTATCATAATAGTTGAAGTGGTTGTAAAGGCAGATCCTTTTATCTTAATGCATTCTATGCATTAAGATAAAAAACCTTCTCTGTGCGGCAGCCCCTTTTCAGTCCCTGAGCCCCATCTAGATCCAGCGATGTTGGAGTGTCTCAGCTACCCGGAACTCCCCTCATTGGCTGAGACAGCAGTGTGGCGCCAGTCAGCCAATGAGGAGAGAAAGGGGGCCCGGCTGCGGCTCTGTATCTGAACAGACACAGGGAGCTGTGGCTCGGCTCAGGTGCCCCCATAGCAAGCTGCTTGCTGTGGCGGCACTCAACAGGAGGGAGGGGCCAGGAGCACCGAAGTGGGACCCAAGAAAGAGGATCTGGGCTGCCCTGTGCAAATCCACAGCACGGGGCAGGTTAGTATCACTTTAAGGTTATGATTTAAGCTCTAGTATAGCCTGAAACGCATCAATGTCTTTCCTTCCTGCACTGTGATTTTATATTTTTGTGACTGAATTTGAGAAATAAAGTCTACAAGGTGAGCACGTATCCAGAGCATCTCTTAATTTCTATGGTATGGCCAGCAAGCCGGGCCAGTAAATGTAACTAGAGAAGCACAAATGCCTGGAGTGGTGTAAATCTTCTCTTTGACCCATTCAGACTGTTCAACTGTATTGCATTGCATTACCCACATGCACTAATGTACAATATTTTGTGTCAAATGCCTGTAGCGGTAAGGAAGACCACTAGTTTGGGCTTCCAGTGCACCAAAATTCAGGTTTTAACTGACCTGACATATAATATATATTTCTTTTGTCAAGTTTTGTCAGATTAGTTCACATCTAAGTCTTGTGGTGTGCTAAAACACGAGTGTTGTTGTACACTTGCTAGGTATATTAGGGTGCTACTGTTTTGTACGGCTTTCTTATAGACCAGGTGTATTTGTGGTTTTGTGTGGGGTTTTTTTTTTTCTTTCTTTCTTATTTCTCTTAGTGGATTGAAAATGTAAAAATATACTTGAGGATTTTTTGGACATTGATATTTTTTACAATTTTGTTTTAACTTTCTGGTACCATATCAAGCCCTGTTCCTTGAGTATATCATTAGCACTGGTATTCCAGTATGCACTCAACCTGTCTTCCTCTCTGTATCTCGTGGTGTAGAAGCACTCTATTGAGACTCCCTATGGGATGGTGACGGTTACAATTCAGGGCTCCCCTAAACCCAAGCGTCCAGCGATAGTAACATTCCATGATGTGGGGATGGACCGTGAGTATGAGGGCTGTCTGTGTTCATCATACCTGTTGTGCGTCTGTGTGTCTGTCTTTTGTGCCTTGTTTTTTGTACTACCACAACTGGCCTTGTCCTTCTGTTTCTTCTCATTCTAATTATGTCTAACACCTTTTTCTGTGGTTGTTGTTTACATCTTTATTCTAGACTGTTGAATGGCTTTTTCTTGTGTCACTCCTTCCTGGGCTCCTGTCTATTTTCTGCATTGACTATACATTGTCTATAGTAAACAGTAGTGGTTTGTTATCAGAATTATACACACATACAGATAATTGCTGGCTAGACATTTGTTTAAAAAAGTATGGGAAAACTTTAAATGTAATGATCTCCATGACTGAGCTTTCTGCTTCCAGTGCTGGCGACTATCCTCCCAAATGTTGTTGTGCTACACTGATTGTACAGCAATTTTCCAGCATGCTGAAGGGTTCTTGTGACCAATGACACCAGTTTTTTTTCCATTAATTTTCGCTTGTAGATTGGTTTTTAGATGGTAGTGGATTGTCTACTGCAAAACGTTTCACTATCCAGTATCCCTTTAAAAAAAAACACATTGTGTGTGGCTAGCACTAAACTGCTCATATGTAATTAATTTCTGCAAGAAAGCACCAGATGTCGGTCTCGGATATCAATTTGTCCTTACACAAAGTTGTCCCTGTATACTGTAGGACAGGGCAACAGAATCATGTTGGTTAGTGTATCTGAGCTGGCAGATGGATGTACATGTCTACATATAAGCAAACAATGCTCATTATTGTGAAAGGATTAATGGATAAGCCTGAATTTGATTCGGGTTGTTCTGATCATTTTAGTTTTTTTCAGTTTTGGACCCTCTGTAACACATTGCACATGTGCATCTTCATACACAACTAGTCTTGTGTCCTTTTTGCAGACTCCCCACAGTGAAACTATGTAGAAAAAATAATAATCGCACGGATCTCAGTTCTTTCCATTGTCCGTTGCTAAAATGCCAGCAACTTCCTCTTTCAGTTTTAACTTTGTTGTGCAGCCTCTGCTCTGATGTCTGTTTTTTTTTTTTTTTAATCATTTTACTTTCTGCTTACTCATCATTTTTTTCTTGTTTTCTGCCGTCCACCAGATAAAATGTGTTTTGAAACACTGTTTAATAATGAGGACATGTATGAGATTGTGAAGAATTTTGTTGTGTGCCACATTGATGCTCCAGGGCAAGAGGAGGGGGCAGCTGTCTACCCTGTTGGGTAAGTTTTTTTTATTTTGCGGTTGGGATGCACAACAGTAAAAGTGCACCAAAGTCAAGCTCTACTATGCTGTTTTCTATTAAAGAATACCAGTTAGGATAAAAGTGTTCATTACTAAACTTCTGTAATGGGGTAATAAAAGTGTGCTGGAAGTAAAATGTCTTGGTGTCCGATACGCTTTGTACCGATTTGTTTGCAGTTCAGGTCTAACATTAAAAACAAACGTTCTGGTGAGTTGCTCTGGGCATCAAGAAAAGTTCGTACAACAGCCCTATTGTCACATTTGTGTACTTTGTGAATTTTTTTGCCTACTTTTGAATCAAACTACATTGTGTACAATAGCTAACGCGTTCACCAGCACACAGAAGCAGTATATTGCCTAAAGCAGTGTTTCTCAGCCCCCTTTTTTTTTTTTTAACTTTGCACCCTTTGTGCATACTTTCAATCTTGAGGCTCTCAAGTCTACAATGGGCTCCCCCATAACATCAGAATCTCACCTTTTTGCATCAGAGTCCTCAATCCCCCCCCCCCCACACCTTCTTAGTTCATCCCCATCCTCCTGCACATGGGTCCGCAGTCTCCTCCCCCACTTTTCCACATCAAAGTCCTCAATTCCTTCACATCAGAATCCTCACACCTTTTCAGAAGAAAGTCCTACCTTTTGATCTTTACCACCACACATTTGCAGCTGCATGGCAATGGTTGGGAGGTGGATCCAGTCTAAATGGAAGCAATCTTCCATCCCCATGTGAATACGGGGCTTGCCCTGGATGAGCGTCATGCATTTTCATGGTACTGGTGACCAGCCCACCTGCAGCATGGAAACACATGGTGCCGTGCAAAAATATCAGACATGGCGTGGGACTCCTGACAACTCCATGCAGCACACCAGGGTGCCATAGCATCCTGGTTGAGCAACACTGGCCTAGACAGACTTTGCTTCACTCTGATGGGCCTATAATAAGGTAAAGCTTTTTTTTTTTTTTTTTTTCCAAGCAGCACATCTGTTAACAAAAAATGGCCTTTGGTAAACAGATTTGCATACTTAATAATGCAATCTATGTTTTTCTCTTAATAATTCTAAATATATTTTGCACTATATGGTTCTTTGCTGTGAGTCTTGGAGGGAGCCGGGTTGCTTAAAATTCTGGAGGTGTTGCACCAATCAGTTGGTTTCTACTGGTTATTTTAGAAGTGATGTGTAAAAAGAGCAATCATTTTGGTTTCTAAGGGGGAAACTGCTGATTTCCGAATCCTCTACCTTAGTACAGTATCCTTGTTATTACACCCATGGCTACATGAAACCTATGTACTTTTTTCTAACTGTTACGTTGTGTCCAATCAGGTATCAATACCCATCACTTGATCAACTGGCAGAAATCATCCCCTGCGTGCTGCAGTACCTTAAGTGAGTAAACTTGCAAGATACAAATCTGGAACATAAACTAATGTGAAAAATCATAGGTTGTATGTAACTTTGCCCTGTGTTTTTTGATGCAGTTTCCCCAGTATTATTGGAATTGGTGTTGGTGCTGGAGCCTATGTCTTTGCCAGATACACGGTAAGTATCCCTGAGGATTATTCACAGCCATAGCAGTGGCACAAAATTAAACTAAACCTCCCCCTAGGTGTAGGGCATGGCTGTATACTATTGCAAGATTCTTATCATGGAACCCAGAAGTGTATGTTTGTTTGAGTTGTGGCCTGGAGGATGAAAATAGAGTACAATGTAAAAAACTTTTTTGTGTAGTCAAAAGGCTGGGAATAAACTGATTTGTACATGTTGCCTGGACCCCTAGGCAGTTGGTGTCAGCCAGACCTATAAACCTCCACGAAGGAACACCTGGCCACAGTTCCTAACCGTTCTGAATGTATCACATTGATTCAGTCCGATATATCCCTATTTAGTTTGAGGTTATGCCTATTGAATGGCATGGTAACATCAGACCAGTTATTTATGTTTCTTCTGTTTAAAGAATTTATAGTTGCACAGACTGAAAAAAAACACGTCGCTTGAGTTCAAAATGGAAGATATCTTAAAGTGGAAAGAAAAGCCTAACACTAACTATTCTTAAAAACATTCCCCCTCCTACCTATCCCGCATTCCTTCTGTAAAAAAAATAATTGAATGCACTCCAGTCTGGTCATGTGGTGCTGCAGCTCCATCTCCCCTGTGTCAGTGAGCAGCTCCTTCAGGGGAGAGGGGGAGCAGCAACCACAGCTGGGCCAGAGGAAACCTATAGGTGATGGAATTCATAGCTATTAAGCGCTCCCCTACAGGAAAGCCAAATCTGCAGGATCACGGGACCAGATTAAAAAAAAGGCAAATACAGGGGCTCCCCGACTTACGAACGCGTTGGACTTTCCTCTTGTAAGCCGGAAATGTTCGGAAGTCGGGCCGCGCAGAACGTCAATTACGGACGTTTCCGAGGCTCCATCTGGCCGCGCATGTGCAGAACGGCAGATGGTCCCCGCAGCGTCCCGTTCGAAAGTAGGAGTTTGTTAGTCGTGGGCCCCCTGTACGCAGTTTTTTTTTTTTTTTAACAGGGTATGCAGGATGGTGTGGGGGAGGGTACATTTTAAAGAGACATTTGTGTTTTTGGATTTTCTTCCACTTTAACTCAGCTGATCCAAGGCAAGACATGTTTGCCAATTGCCTTCATTTAGAGCCGGTTCACACAGGGGCGACTCGTCAGGCGACTCAGCCGCCTGACAAGTCGCGCACCGCTCTGTTCAATGGAACCGTTCTAACAGGAGCGACTCAAGTCGCTCCGACTTAGAAAAAGGTTCTTGTACGACTTTGGGGGCGACTCGCATTGACTTCAATACAGAAGTCATTTTGCAAGTCGCCTCTGAAGTCGTCTTGAGATCGCCTTGCCGAGTCGCCCCCAAAGTCGTGCCGCCCCTGTGTTAACCGGGTCTAACTCTGTATAATGTCAAATACTTCTAATCTATTAGTGTTCTACTGAATTGTATCAATTTCAGCTTCTGCTGTCTCTGATAATAATGATGGGATTTATTTTATGAAAAAGTAGTTGCACTAAGAATAATTTTACTATTTTGAATGTCTAGTAGTAGAGCACAAATGAGCTATACAGAAAGAAGAGAGGTGATTCCATTTATCAGATGTGAGTTTTAAAAATCCAGGGAAAGCACACCAGGAAAAAAAAAATGTAAAAACGTTTTAAACTAAAGCACCTGTCTTTATTTAAATCCTAATTTTAATAAGTGGAGTTATCCAGTAAAAAAAATGTGACCGGTAATAACGACAGGGACTAGGTAAACCTGACAGCATACAGGGCATCCAGAAAGTATTCACAGCACTTCCCCTTTTCCACATTTTGTTATGTTACAGCCTTATTCCAAAATGAATTAAATTATTTCCCTCAATTCTACAAACATTACCCCATAATGACAATCTGAAAGTTTGTTTGAAATCTTTGCAAATGTATAAACAAAAAAATCCCATGTACATAAGTATTCAGTCTTTGCCATGACACTCAAAATTGAGCTCCGGTGCATCCTGTTTCCACGGATCCTCCTTGAGATGTTTCTAAAACTTTCTTGGAGTCCACCTGTGGTGAATTCAGTGGATTGGACATGATTTGGAAAGGCACACACCTGTCTATATAAGGTCCCAAAGTTAACAGTGCATGTCAGAGCACAAATTAAGTCCAAGGAATTGTCTGTAGATCTTCGAGACAGGATTGTATTGAGGCACAGATCTGAGAAAGGGTACAGAAATATTTCTGCAGCGTTGAAGGTCCCAATGAGCACATGGGCCCCATCATCTGTAAATGGAAGAAGTTTTGGATCTACCAGGACTCTTCCTAGAGCGGGCTGTCTGGCCAAACCGAGCGATCGGGGGAGTCGGGGAAGTGACCAAGAACCTGATGGTCACGCTGACAGGACTCCAGCATTTCTCCGGAGAGAGGAGAACCTTCCAAAAGAACAACTCTGCAGCACTCCACCAATCAGGCCTGTTTGGTAGAGTGGCCAGATGGAAGCCACTCCTCCAGTAAAAGGCACATGACAGCCCACCTGGAGTTTGCCAAAAGGCGCCTGAAGGACTTTCAGACCATGAGAAACAAAATTCTCTGATCTAATGAAACAAAGATTGAACTCTTTGGCCTGTATGGCAAGCATCATATCTGGAGAAAACCAGGCACTGCTCATCACCTGGCCAAAACATTCTCTACAGTGAAGCACGTGGTTGTAGCATCATGCTGTGGGGATGTTTTTCAGCGTCAGGAACTGGGAGACTAGTCAGGATCGAGGGAAAGATGAATGCAGCAATGTACAGAGACATCCTTGATGAAAACCTGCCCCAGAGCACTCTGGACCTCAGACTGGGGTGAAGGTTCATCTTCCACCAGGACAACGACCCTAAGCACACAGCCAAGATAACAAAAGAGTGGCTACGGGACAACTCTGAATGTCCTTGAGTGGCCCAGCCAGAGCCCAGACTTGAACCCGATTTTTGAACATCTCTGGACAGATCTGAAAATGACTGTGCACTGACTCTCCCCATCCAACCTGATGGAGCTTGAGAGGTCCTGCAAAAAAGAATGGGAGAAACTGCCCAAAAATAGGTGTTCCAAGCTTGTTGCATCATACTCAAAAAGACTTGAGGTTGTAATTGATGCCAGAGGTGCACAAAGGTTTGAGCAAAGGCTGTGAATACTTTTTTTTTTTTTTTTTTTTTATAAATTTGGAAAGATTTCAAACAAACTTCTTTCACATTGTCATTATGGGGTATTGTTTGTTGAATTTTAAGGAAAATAATTTAATCCATTTTGGAATAAGGCTGTAACATAACAAAATATGTATAAAAAAAAAAGTGAAGCGTTGTGAATACTTTCCGGATGCACTGTATATGTTCTCAGACAAATAGAAGCAGTCCCCGCGTTACGAACGGGCTAGGGACTGTAGGTTTGTTCTGTCGAATATGTTCGTAAGTCGGAGCAGCATGCGCAGAACGGCAGATACGTCACGCAGCCTCCCGTTCGTAAGTAGGAGTCGTTTGCAAGTCGGTTGTTCGTAACTCGGGGACTTCCTGTATGCACACACAGAATCTCACTGAAAAACCACTAGCATAAATGACATTGCTGTATGACATCAGCGAACGTGTTTTTAATTGAACCTAAAGGTTCAAGGGAAGATCCTCATCCAAGACCCATCAGCCTATAGATCCGGTGAAGTAGCTGTTTGAGTTTTCCATCTGATCACCTTGAGACTAGGATTTAACTGAAAGAAGCCCTGTCACATAAACAATTTTTGGTCTATGCCAGCCAGTGCAGTATTTGGAGGAAGCAGAATCTGGTTGGTAGCTGTGGGCAACATGAGCAGTACATTATTTGGCTTCTGGTTGTGTAGCTAAACTAAATTGCCACAAGGTCAGCTGAATGGTCTTCATTTGGGCGGGTACCCCTACCCTGCATTTTTACAGACGTGTGTTTTTGCCAATCTAGTGGGGAAGATTTGCCTTTGCCATGGCCTCTTAAAAAAAAAAAAAAAAAAAAAAATCCTGTTACCTCTGGCTTTGAAACTTTCTCACTTATAGAAATCCTTTAAAAATGATTAATATGAAGCTGGTGAAATGGCTTGTAGGAGCTGATTGGGCAAATTGCCATTGGAGCAGATGTTGGATTATTCACTCGTGTCTGTTTATGACAACAGGCCTTATTATCAAGGTGTCCAGTGTTAGACACGAGCAGATTACTGGGGTATTATTCTCGGGTGATCCAATATGCAGCAATGTAAACCTTATCAATAAACTTTTATTTGCTCTCTTTTTGGTCTGCTAAATACACCATTAAAGGCATTTTGTCATATTGATTCAGGAAGTTAAATATCTTATTCCTGTCAGAAAGCCACTGCCGTTTTGTGTACTCTGTAGTGTTAGCCCTGTGCAGTCCACTACAGTGGACTACAAAACGCCCCTATGTATGAGGGCATGAGGGATCGAGGGGGAAGTGTTCTGTAGTCCTAACACAACACACCAGGTGAATATAAATGCAGCCACCAAATCTAAGGGCAGGTAAGCTACAATAGTTGGATAAACCTTCCTAAATCTATGGGTAGATTTAGTATGATCTTTATCGTATGTCGGACATTACGGTATTGCAGCAGGGTGAAAGGAAGATTCTGACTGATTTTGCTGTGTGCGTCAGACTGAGCCAGTTCATGTTAAATCTTTCCTTTTTTTTTTTTTATCTGGGTGCCATCATCCAGTGTTTTCTTATTTTAAAAAAACTGTTATGTCACAAATACTTTAAAATTTCTGTTTATGAATTGTAGGAAAGATACATAAATGTATGTTTTATATTTCTTCATTGTGGTGCTTTCTAGGGGATTTGACAAACGGCAACAGCAGTTTTGTGTTTACTGAGAATCTGGTTATTGGGGAACAAGGTGCAATGGTCTATCCAATGAGCACAACCTGTAGTTCCTTTTCAGTGCGGTCATTTCTTTATCGTACACCACGGGACACAGAGCTAGTCATTACATAATGGGTTAAGGGTCACCAGCGGTGATTGGACACTGGCACAACCAATGGAAGACAGTTCCCCTCCATATAACCCCTCCCATCAGGGAAGTACCTCAGTTTTTTCGCCAGTGTCGAAAGGTGTTGGACGCGTTAGGAGGTGCTAAAGGAAAGCTCTACCAAAGAGACCCTCTGGGGGTAAAAGAGCTATGCTTTCGGATCCATCCAAGACGCCTACAAATGAGCTGAATCTGGATGGGATCCGGGCCTCATCCATGAGGCGTCGCCTGTAATGTCTCTCTTCGGAGGACTGGGCTCTAAGATCCAGCACTTTCGCTATTTCGCTATAAAGTCCTGGTAAGAGTCTTGTACAAGGCCCAGGGGAGAGGTATCCTTTAAATAGGAACCCATATCCCTGAAGGTTGGCACACATAGCCCACCGTGAAGGGTGAAGTTTGGTATCTGTCTGAAATCTTTCAGCAGAAAAACCTGCGGCGTGGATAAGGTGAGATTAGAAGGTCCATAACTAGGTTGGGACCTTTTTCAAAAAGGTGGATGTCTTCTTTTTTTCCACCACTGGGGGGAGTAAAGAGCTGAATATACTCACCTCACTCTGTTCAGTGTCGGCTTCGGCGAAGTACACTGCTCGTCACCTCCGCTGCTGAGCTTGCTGGGGCACCCCGATCCTCCTTTCGGTGGCCGACCAGACACCTGCAGATGCAGGTAAGTGGGAACAAGGGCTGATGAGAGTCCTCTCTCACTATGGCCACCGCCATAGCGCTAAGGGCCGCGCGCGCGCGGGAGCGCGCTTTATCGGAGGGGGGGGCGAAGGCGTGCGCGGGCACGTGGCGCGCGCAGGCACAGAAACGGCGCCAAATTTAAAAGACTGTCAGTGTGAGAAGCACTGCAGCAGCAAGCAAGCTCGTTAGTTCTCTTATTCCTGGCAGAGAAACACAGCAGCTATACAGGGACGTAAGACTCCATGTGGTTGGATTGGGTACTTCCTAGAAGACATCCATGTTATGCATAGTTATGTGTTAAAAGTTGCATACTTAATGTATTTGCTAAACTAAACACGGTAGTATATGCATTTAGGTACCTTGTATTTTGTCTAAACAGTAAGCCTTCCAGGGGAAGTAATACGGACAAAAAGAGATAAGAAAGCACCACCGCCTGAGAGGAGGCTCTAACTGTGCTGACTCGGTACCTTTCTCTCCTGTGTTGCTAAATGCACCTGTTCAGGATGAGCCATTACCTCTGTCAGGTATGGCGGCTTCCCCAGTGAAGCCTGGGCCTGTATATGTCACTGAGGACACTTTATCAGCTGCCCTAAATAATCTGGAGGAAAAAATTGCTACCTTAATCGCTAAGTCCTCTAAAAAGGGACAATAAGCGAAGCAGGTCTCTTCCAGTATTGGACCTCCCTTCAGAAGTACCTGAGGGAGGAGGATGAGGAGGAGGAGGCTACATCAGCAGAGGATGAGGAGCCAGATTTTAAGGTCACAGGTACAATGCTATAGCAGTGCATTTAAGTTAACCTCTGCGGAGGTAACGGAATTACCTGTCTCCTCCCTAGGGTCATTAAGATCCCTGCAAGGTGCATGCTCCTTCCCGGTTCATCCGTTACTAGAGGATCTAATATACGCAAACTGGCAACATCCAGATAAGCGTTTCTCACCTCCAAAAAGGTTTAACATTCTTTATCCTATGGGGGAAATTTTTTTTTTAAAGAAATGGAGCCTGCCTACGGTAGTTGCGGCTATTTCTTGTGTAAATAAAAACCTGACATGTCCGGTGGATAATGTACAAGGGTTTAAAAGATCCTTCTGAGAGGAAGTTGAAATCCTCCTTCCTTTTGGCCGGCTCAATTACCCAACCTGCAGTAGCAGCAGTCGGTATGTGTCAGGTCATCAGCCAACAGGTAAAGCAGGGGCTGAAGGAACTGCCTTCAGAGCAGGCTAGAAATTGGGAAAATTTGCCTAAAGCCTTATGCTTCACAGTGGATGCCATGAGAGATTCTATCATACAGGCATCACGCCTTACACTCCAGCTGGTACAGATGCGCAGAGTACTTTGGCTTAAGCATTGGTCAGCGGAGACCCCATGCAAAAAGCTGTTGGCAAGTTCCCGTTCCATGGCGAACGCCTATTTGGGGAAGATTTAGAAAAATATATACAGAAGATCAAGTGGTAAAACGACTTTTACCTGAGAGAAAGAAAAACAAGAGACCTTGTTTTAAACGCTCTCTCCCCAGCTCCCGGGAAATCTGACTCCAACCAGTGGCGGCGGCCTGTTTTAGCCGCCCACAAAAGCCAAGGGGCAAGCTCAGAAGAACAAGAAGCCGTGGGGTGCAAGAGCTAATAAGCAAGCCCCCAAAGCCTCTCAGTGAAGGGGCGCCCCCGCTCGGCCGAGTGGGAGGAAGGCTTTGTCAGTTCTGAGCGACTTGGTGGTCAGAAATCCAGGACAATTGGGTAGTATCCACAATATCCTCAGGGTACAAACTGGAATTTCGAGAGATCCCATCTTCTCAATTCCGAGGTTCAAGACTCTCCAAGGATCCACAAAAAAGAGAATCCTTCTTCAAAGGTTTGAATCACTTAATGGCTCAAGGGGTAGTTACAGACGTACCCCAAAAAGAGCGAGGTTCAGGTTTTTACTCAAACCTCTTTGTGATTCCAAAGCCAAATGGAGATGTCAGACCCATCCTGGATCTAAAATCCCTAAATCGGTTCCTGAACGATCGCCATTTTCGAATGGAAACGATCCGATCCGTGGCCGCCACTTTAAAGGGCGGAAAATTCATGGCGCCCATAGATATCAAGGACGCACATTTACACATACCCATCCTCCCCGCTCACCAAAGATTCCTAAGGTTTGCGGTAGAAGATCGCCACTTTCAATTTGTGGCTCTGCCGTTTGGTGTAGCCACCGCGCCCATAGTATTCACAAAGGTGCTAGCTCCTCTGTTAGCAAACCTAAGAACACGGGGCATTGCGGTAACAGCCTATCTGGACGATCTACTAGTAATAGATCAGTCAAAGGACGGATTGGGTCACGCTGTACACACTACAGTAGGATACCTGGAGCATTTAGGATGGATTATAAATTTACAAAAATCCTCTCTCCAGGCCCAAAGAAGGATAGGGTACCTGGGCATGATCATAGATACAGCCCAAAACGGGGTATACCTGCCAGAACCGAAGATACAGTCTCTGAAAGACCTGATCCACAAGGTCAAAGCAAACAAGAGGCCGTCTATTCGCCTTTGCATGAGACTATTGGGAAAGATGGTAGCCTCCTTCGAGGCGGTCCCTTACGCCCAGTTTCATTCGAGACTACTTCAAGGCAATATTTTAGCTTCCTGGAACAGGAAGAGCCAAGCTCTGGATATACCCATGCGCCTGTCCTCACAAGTACGCCACAGCTTCGATTGGTGGCTAGAAGCCAGGAATTTACGGAAGGGAAAGTCCTTCCTCCCAGTGGCCTGGAAGGTGGTATCTAGGGATGCCAGCCTATCGGACTGGGGTGCAGTATTCGAGGAGGCTTCTACCCAGGGAACCTGGGCCAAGACTCAGGGGATCCTGCCCATCAATGTGCTAGAGATCCGGGCGGTATATCTAGCCCTCAAAACCTGGACATACAGGTTACAGGGCTACCCAGTTCGGGTTCAATCCGACAATGCTACTGCAGTAGCTTACATCAATCACCAAGGAGGCACCCGCAGTCGGGCAGCCCAAAGAGAGGTGAACCGGATCCTGGCATGGGCAGAAGAGCATGTACCTTGCCTTTCTGCAATCTTCATTCCAGGGATGGAAAATTGGCAAGCAGACTACCTGAGTCGTCAGCAGCTGCTACCAGGGAGTGGTCTCTTCACCCCGAGATCTTTCAGGCCATATGTCTGAGATGGGGAAACCCAGATGTAGACCTGCTAGCTGCCAGGTTCAACAAGAAATTGGACAACTTTGTGTCCAGAACGAGAGATCCTCTAGCCTACGGGACAGACGCTCTAATAATACAGACGCTCTAATAACTCCATGGAATCAGTTCTCACTGATCTAGGCATTCCCTCCGATCCCTCTTCTACAAAGACTGCTTCGCAGGATCAAGGAGGAGGGAATACCAGTAATCCTAGTGGCCCCAAACTGGCCCAGGAGGCCTTGGTACGCCGAGATTGTAAAAACGGCGATAGGAAGGCCCTGGAAGTTTCCACTCCGACATGACCTGCTGTCACAGGGTCCAGTATTCCACCCTTCCTTACAAAGGCTAAAGTTGACGGCCTGGCTGCTGAGACCCACATTTTTAAAAAGAGAGGGGTCTCTGGTCCGGCTCTTTCTACGCTCATTAATGCTAGAAAGCCAGCCTCCAGACTCATCTATCAGAGAGTCTGGAGAGCATACGTTTCCTGGTGTGAATCCAGATGTTGGAATCCTCAGAAGTATGAAATAAGTAGGATTCTTGCTTTTTGCCAGTTAGGAGTGGATATGAATTTAGCCCTTAGCACCATCAAAGGGCAAATATCGGCTCTCAGTCTTCTTTCAGAGACCATTGGCATCTCACTCCCTAGTTCGGACATTCATTAAGGGGGTACTGAGGATAAATCCTCCAGTTAGGACTCCCTTGTGTCCATGGGATTTGAATTTGGTATTGTCAGTGTTGCAAAAGCAACCTTTTGAACCTATTCGCCATATTCCTTTAATTATATTAAGTAGGAAGTTGGCCTTTCTGATTGCTATAGCTTCTGCTAGGAGAGTATCAGAGCTAGCAGCTCTTTCTTGTAAAGAGCCTTATCTAATTTGTCACAAGGACAAAATCATACTACGACCCCATCCGGCTTTTCTACCTAAGGTGGTGTCGGCTTTTCACTTGAATCAAGACATTGTTCTGCCTTCCTTTTTTCCAAACCCGCGGACGGCGGGGGAAAAATTATTACACTCTCTAGATCCAGTGAGAGCGGTAAAGGTGTATCTGCAAGCAACCGCTCAGATACGTAAAACAGATGTTTTGTTTATTTTACCAGATGGGCCCAAGAAGGGCCAAGCGGTATCAAAATCCACCATTTCCAGGTGGATTAGACAAGTAATTATTCAAGCTTATGGTTTAAAGAACAGGACTCCTCCTTTTCCTGTTAAGGCGCACTCTACCAGGGCGATAGGTGCTTCATGGGCAGTGCACCACCAGGCTTCGATGGCTCAGATCTGTAAAGCTGCAACTTGGTCTTCAGTCCATACATTTTCCAAATTCTATCAAATAGATGTGAAAGGACATGAGGATTCCGCCTTTGGGCGAAGTGTGCTGCAGGCAGCAGTATAGGGCTTCTGGTCCGCAAGCGGCCTGTTTTGATCTGTGTCTCCCCCCCTTCATATGAGCATTGCTCTGGGACGTCCCATTATGTAATGACTAGCTCTGTGTCCCGTGGTGTACGATAAAGAAAATAGGATTTTTATAACAGCTTACCTGTAAAATCCTTTTCTTGGAGTACACCACGGGACACAGAGGTCCCCCCCTTCTTATGGGAACCTTACTGCTTTGCTACAAAACTGAGGTACTTCCCTGATGGGAGGGGTTATATGGAGGGGAACTGTCTTCCATTGGTTGTGCCAGTGTCCAATCACCGCTGGTGACCCTTAACCCATTATGTAATGACTAGCTCTGTGTCCCGTGGTGTACTCCAAGAAAAGGATTTTACAGGTAAGCTGTTATAAAAATCCTATTTTCTCACACATGAGGTTGTCATAACTGTTTACTGGTAAAAACATGGAGTACTAAAACTCAGTCCCTGTTTATTAAAATAAATATAATAAACTAGTGTTTTCATTATAATTCAATTTTTTATTTTCTTATGGGCATGAAAGTGTATACAGTATACACCACAAGGAGCAGAACTGTGCAAACAGATTTCCTCTGAAGTTAAGCCTCTAGTCTATTTTTAGGGTATGATACAGAAGGAGACACATTTTTTGGCGAAGGTCACTGGGAAAAGTCAGAAGGGTTTTTCTTGTAGAGCTACAGCAAGATTTTTAAATGTTGGTCCACTAACACCAGTGTTTTTAATTAAAGGCATCTTTCAGGCTCGGTTCACACTGCTGCGCTGTGAATTTGTTCCTTTTTTATTTATTTTTTCTGGTCCTGTGTGAGGTGCGATTTTACCGCCAATTTCAGGAGTTGGACATGGCTGCGATTGATTGTTCTAGCCAATGGAATCCTAATGTAAAAAAAAGGTGTTAACTTCCTGTGTACTTCCTGGTTTTTGTGGAGTGTTGGAATTCGCACATATGTGAACCATCAATGCGATTCCAGAACGATTTACATTGATGTCTATGGAGACGAAATTCGCAACGCCGTAAACTCGCACAAGACTTTTTTTTTTATATCCCATTTGTAGCGGAAACTCAACGCATGTATGTGAACGACAGTCATTGAAAACAATGACTTTATGAATGACATGCGAATTTAGAATGTTTTTGACGCATCACATTCGTTCTGAACTTGCATCAGTTTGAACCGGGCCTCAAAAAGCTAGGGAACATGGATATTTCTTCAAATTCATTGTCACACCTGTGGTGAGATCTTTGCAGCACACTTTCAGACTCGGACTGATAACATACGGATCCCCTGCTGCATTCTTCTTTGTCCTGGCTTTGAAAGCTGGGTATAGTTTGAAACCTGGCTGAAGAAACCTTGATGTCCACATTTCCACGTGATCTAAATGGCCAGTAGGTGATTCAATCTGAAGCATTCACCAAAAATGCAGGTAGACAGACCTTTTTCATTTAATGAGCTGGTGCAGACTATTGATGGTATACTTGTATTAAGGTAATGCTGCTACTCGCAACAGCCTTGGCTCAAAGTGGTTTGGCAATGCATTTATTTGCGTATAATTAATGTAGCAAAATGGCGGTGGACCAGAGTAACTGATTATGACAGTACGCCTGTAAATTAGCACACAGGCTAAATGACCCCCCAGACATGTGGTTACTTCATACAACACTTTTGCTAAATGTTACAATATTAATACATGCAAAACACTTACACGGGCGATGCAAAAAATAAATAAAAAATTCAAACATGTTCCAAGCATATGCAGTTGTCAGAGTGACCAAAGGTGTTAATTGTCAGTCCAGTGGGAACATCGGTACTAATGTCTTAAACATTAGTTCCGCAACATTTTTTGTTCTTTTTAGATCATACAAGACATAAGACCAAGTGTTCATAAAAAAGTAATGTATCCATTTTATCAAGACTGTACAGGTTGATTTGTATAGATAATGTCTCGATTATCCCTCTAATTATAGTGGCCTAAAACATTGCCCAGAGCATATCAAATATTCTTATTTTCCATAACAAACCTACTTGCAGTATGAGAGTTGTTGCAAAATTACCTAATTCATCAGCACCCACCTGCCCCATGCCATGTACAGGACAAGACAAAATGCTACTACGACCTTTCATGTCCTCCAGTCCTCTGTAGAACCGCAGCTGAGATAATGTAAATGTTGAAACATTTGGATCAGTGTCCGCCAAGATGTTAACAACTCCTTCTCTTTGAAAGGAGCAGTTGGGTGATACAACCAGGTCATCTCCTTGCCTCCAGCATGTGACTGGACAATAAAGAAGCGGCAAGAGATTAATGGACGTATCTCTGCTCTTTTTGTTCTGAGAAAATGTCTTGTCATTACGTGTACACTGCAGTGCACCCAATTGGCCCAAACGTACTGCCCCTTCCAGTCTTGAGTTGGCTGTATAAAGAATTATGACATGCTGACACCAAGTCAGATTCAGGTGTTTACACCAGTTGCATTTAAAATACATTTACAGCAGAACTCCAGCCAAAAAATGACAAGATAAAAATGAATAGACCAATAAAATATACAGTATAATAGTAAAACCAGCTTTTGAATATTCACCTTTACCCACTTGTTTACCAGCCTGTAATACCCCTTTGATTACCAGGCTATTTTTCATTTTTCGGTGCTCTGACCATTTGACTGATAATTACTTTGTCGTGCAACAATGTGCCCAAATATTATCACTTTTAAACAGATGGAGCTTCTTTTTTTTTTTTTTTGTGGTATTTAATACCACTGGATTTAATTAATAATTTTTTTTTTTTTTTTTTTACTATAAAAGAAAAAAAATGATTTTGAGAATTTATTTTTCTGTTTAAAATTCTCCCCAATCTATCAAAAATTTTTGGAAATGAAGAAACATGGCAGTACTGATGGTGTTAAACAAGGAGCTTGGTAATGGTGCACCAGATACATTACTGTACAGGAAGGATGAAGTGCAAGGGTTAATGTACTGGTCACATACAGTGACAGGATGAAAGGCCCATCCATCTGCTGTCGATGTACATTGGTACGTAAGGGGTTAATCCAGAGATCTCCCGTGTAGTACCCTTTGCTGTCACTAGAGATCATCTAGTAATGATGACCAACATCTCTTAAAACCTTTTCCTTTGAGCCCAGGTTGCCTTGGATCTGCCCCAGCTTGTGAACGCACAGTGAAATGAGAAGCAACACATTGAGGAGCACATCTTTTTTATTTTTTTTTCCACTAGGCTTTTTCTTCCTATATCAGCATGTTCCTTGTCATGACATGAACTTATTGGTTCCTTGTAATGCTTCTTCCTCTCACCCTCCAGCCTTGCTGTATGGGGACTGCAAAAAGTTAATGGCAGGTGAAATTTGGGTACCGGCAATGCTTGCATTTAATCATGTATGAATGAGTACAGAGCTGCCTTAATTTGTGTACTTTTATATTTACCCAGAGTTTTTCTAATCAATACAGAATTTCATTACTTGGTGTTTTTGTTCATAAATGAATCCTACATTTGTACTTTTCCTCTGAAGAAATGCCAGTTATGATGATTACCTCATCTAATGGTTCATCCATTTTTTTTATTAGCAGCATGGCCTGACTGTTTGCTTCCATCTTTGTTGTAAATAAGCTGTTCTGGTCACCAACAATGGGTGTTGTTTGGGGACAGGTGACTTGTTCTGCAGTCAGATAAATGAGCGTTCCCTCTCCTGAATGCAGATTTTTTAGTAGGATGTACCAGGAGGCTACTGGCAATATTAAACAGGCTTCTCTTTAGTAAAGGTAACCCATCTTTCTTTTTTGAGGTTGTTGGGGGAAAAACACAACTGTAAAATAAGTGAAAGTACAGTTCTAAATGAAATGATCTGTAGTCTATGGTGGCATGTTTTCAGTCCTATCTCTTTTCCTACAGCTTGCGCACCCCAATACAGTGGAAGGTCTAGTTCTCCTTAATATTGACCCAAATGCCAAAGGTTGGATGGACTGGGCAGCACATAAGGTGAGGTCTAATTTAATTTTTTTTTTTTTAAAGGGCTCGTTCACACTATGTGCAGTGACCTTCATTTGTCTGCACTGGATGAATGTGAGTGATTGTTAGGGCACATAGAAAACAATTATCTGTTACAGTGCTGCAGTGCGAAAAAATGCAGTTTTCCACACTACACTGTATGACACTTTATTCATATGACTGAACAGCAGTCAGTGACATGAAGTGTCACTATGTGAAATATGTCAAATACAATTAAGAGGGGGAAAAAAAGTGGTGCGGTGTGCTGAAATGTGCATCACGCTGCTTCATGCCAGAACTGGCAGTGCCCTAGTCTGCACGATAAGCGCTATTTTACTACGAAGGCTAGTATGACTGTAAATTACCACAACAAAGGTCCCGGTAACACCAGTGATCTTTCTTTATCATTTGAAAACCTTTTTTCTTACATGATATTTTTGATATCTGGATTGCTCCCCATACCCCTCTGTTAATGGTGGCCTAGATTTTTTTCTTTGTCATCCCACTTACTATTCCGATCTTTTACAAAGTTTGGTATTAAATTGCCAAAAATAGTCTAGATGCGCTAATAATGTCATGATAAAAATTCCAGGTTTACTTTCACTTTTAATTAGTTTGTGGCCCAAACAAATTTTATTTCCGTGCCAGAATGGCTTCACCACCGAGCCTGCTGTAATATACTGTAGTAGTAGTATTAGCTACATACAGTAAGTAGCACTTGTAGCTGCTGTAATATACTGTAGTAGTATTACCTACATAAAGTAAGTGCCGTTTGTAGCTGCTGTAATATACTGTAGTAAGTAGTATTAGCTACATACAGTAAGTGGCGTGTGTAGCTGCTGTAGTATTAGCTACATACAGTAAGCGGCGCTTGTAGCTGCTGTAGTATTAGCTACATACAGTAAGTGGCGTGTGTAGCTGCTGTAGTATTAGCTACATACAGTAAGCGGCGCTTGTAGCTGCTGTAATCTATACGGTAGTAGTAGTAGTATTAGATGCATAAACAGTAAGTGGCGCTGTGTTCTGGTAACAGTACACGCAACGTCCCTTCTGCTGCCGGGTATAAAGATATAGAAAGCCTTGTATTTTTATCAGTGGAGGAGAGGTGGCGGATGTCAGTTTCCTCCTTGGCCAATAAGAGGAAGCCTTGTATGCATTGATAAATGCACGGTTTCTCCTGAATGGTGGATATGCACTAAGACCAATTCTCTTTATATCCAGCAGTAGAAGGGAAGTTGCTTCATAAAATGTGCTGCTCTTAATTGTCGGTAGCATATTATGTTGGTTTAGGGTGGCTTCATTTTCTTTAAAAAATTTAAAAAAATGGGTTATTATTCTTAATTTTTAACCCCTTGGTGACTGAGGGTAAAACAAATGTTAATGTCTGAGCACAATTTTACAACTTTGACGTGCGTTAGTAAAACTGTACATATCACTGACTACTTTTGTATATCCAGTGGATTATACATTGTTTTTGTTGTTTTTTTTTTTTCAGGATATAGATATATCTATATCTATATCTCTCTATCTTGGCACTAAAGACCCAAAATAACGTCCCCTGCTCCTAACGATCGCAGCCATAGCACATATGTGTATGTACCCATAGTAGGGCCCAGAAACAATGGTGCACATTTTGTTTTTATCCTACCTAAAATACACCAACATTAACTGATACTAATTTAAAAAAATGTCTTTTAAAAAAAATAAAAATAAAAATCCTACCCAAATTATACTGACCTATGACTCCAATCTTTGACCCTGACCATGACCTTTTATTCTTACCTTGACCTTTTTAACATTTTTACCCTGACCTAGACCAAACCTTGATCTAGCTTTGTTTAAAAAAAAACAAAAAAAAAAACTTGTTTACATCTTGCTCCCCTGCAAGGAGAGAAAGATACAATGCGGATGGAAGATTATTTGCTGGGGCACAGATGGTATATTAGGAGGTGCTGTCATTCAACCAATAAGATTTTGCTGCCTTATTGTTGTTTAAAGGGACAGTGTTGTAGGGTGATGATCAGGGCTGAGATTTTTCTGTACTGATTCATAAATAGGTGTACCTAGTTCTGTTTCAAATTAAATGGTTTGACCCTTTTTATAAACGGCCCCTACATAGTTGTAATTTTTATTTTATTTTTCTCTCTCATTTACCTCTCTTGCTAACTAATAAACCTAGTCTGCCTCTGTTTGTTTTTTAATTTTAAAGAATTTCTGTTTTTAATGCGTTTTTGACCATATGGTGTGTCTGCCTACTCCCAGCTTACAGGCCTGACATCTTCCATCCCGGAAATGATTCTGTCTCATCTCTTCAGTGCAGTAAGTAGAAGCGCACTCCTAATATTGGATTGCCAGTTGCACATCTGGTTGTAGTTTATGAACTCTGCCATGTTATGTTTGTGCAGGAAGAGCTTTCGGGCAACACAGACCTTGTGCGTCAGTACAAAAGCTCCATCTTAAGCTCCCCTATCGTCAGCAACAACCAGCTGTACTGGAACAGTTACAATAGGTAAGAAAATGCAAATAGATTGTTAGCTTTGACATCTTCTAGTCCTAACCAGGGATACTTGCAGGTAGTTGGAAATACTTTGGCTCATATCAACAGATTTTTTATTTATTTTTTTATTAACAGTTGTGTATAAAAATCTAATTTTCAGTTTTTTAGGTTATTCTGTTGTGTGTTTTTTTTTTTTGTTTTTTTTTTCATAATGCTTACAGAGTTTGGCGCTCAAACAAGAAAGCAGACTCGACTCTATGGCATATCTTTTCATACATAAATGCTTTTGACGGGGACGGTTTCATTTAGTTTCAAGCTCCATAGCCAAAGTGTGTGTGTGTGTCTCCAGCAAATACGTTTTTAAAAGTCCTGCTTACTACATTTTTGGCGCATGTTTAATTGGCTCTTTCACACTGATCAGCTTTGTTCAGGTCTAAAGTGATGCTTTTTTAATTGAACAACTTAATAAAATCTGATCGGTGTGAAAGCAGCCTTAAGCTGACCCACTCCTAGCAGACATTCACTGTTAGAAATGTGATAAGACTGTCTAGACCTTCTTTTTTTTTTATGTGTAACTTCTTAGCAAGCCCCCCTATTGATCATTGTGGTTGCCCCTCTTATTAAACCAGTCAGGTGGATGGGGTCGAGCTCTCATTTTTACAGGAAAAGTTAAGATTTGTATAGACAGTTGCTTATATTCTCAAAACGATATAATTTTAACGTTCACCGGTTATGGTAAGTAACCTAGGTTTGCTTTGACCAAATTTGAAACGGGCTTAGTTAAGACAGGCTTATGTAAATATGCCATTTATAGACCCACTAAAGTCAAAAGTGTGTGTGTGTGTGTGTGTGTGTGTGTGTGTGTGTGTGTGTGTGAAAAAAAAACTTTTTTTTTGAGGTATGGTGTTGAAGGGATAGCACTACTGTCTATTTTGTTTTCTGTTTATGTAACAAGTAGAAAGTTGTAACCCTAAAAAAAAAAAAAGATCCTGTTCCCTTATAGCAGGTTAAACCGCACAGTGCTTGTGCTGTCTAACCTGTCTCTCTATGCTGTAAAAAAAAAAAAAAAACCTGGTTGATCCTGCCTGTTCTTGTGTCCCCCTTAGTGTGCTAATCATGGCTGCCGATCCTTGACTACCATGGTCAGGTTACGTGCCTCAGTCATCCCGTCCTCTTCCCTCCCCTCCTGCTGCTATTAGTAGCTGGCAGTAAAGTAAATGATTACTGCCAGTCCTGTTTTTTTTTTTTTTTTTTATGAAGCCATCTACACTGTAAATGTTAGTGTAAAATGATGCCTCTAAATACCTCATCTTCGATCTTTTCTGCCCAGTCACCACTTTTCTGGATGGTCACGTGACCTCTGGCCACTCTCCTTTGATTTAAGGGCTACAGTGGGAGGGGCCAAGATCCCCTCCGATGTCAGCCAAGGAAGGTCACGTGACCGTTGTGCTGTCCGCTCGGCCCCTCTTGCTGTAGCCTTTAGATCAGAGGAGCCGGAGGTCATGTGATTTCGAGGCATCGTTTTACACAGTGAAGGATTGCTTCATCAAACAGAGGGGCTGGCAGTGATGTTTTGTGGTTTGGTTTGGTTTGGTTTTTTACAACCACTAGTATTTCACATCTTCTAAGCCAAGAGATTAAAAAAAATAGTTTTTTGGGGGGTTTATTTTGTAGATTGAGAGAGCGAGATCTGGTCTTACTACTTCCTTTTGTGCGCCCACTGGGTGGGTCTCCTCATTTCCTGTTTTGTCACTAGTACAGGAAGTTAAGGTATACGGTGTTTCAACAGGGACACGTATAGCAGTAAAAATCTGACAGTCGCTCTAACCAATGCTCATCCTATCAACAACTATGTTTTGGCTGGAGTTAAAAGGTATATTTAATGACATTGAACATTTTGCCAGAAATGATAAAAACTTAAAGTACATGTTTACAAGTTCATTTTTGGTGTTGAAATTAATTTACGGAGTCTAGATTTTTCAGAAAAAGGACCATTTGTTTGGCTGTCCTTTTTCTGTTCATAGTGTTTCTAACTAATTTATCCTATTTCTTTTTCCAGTCGCCGGGATTTGAACTTGGAACGTGGTGGAGATGTTACCCTAAAGTAAGTGTCTGTGTCATGCCATACTACTTGCAGAAATCCCCCTGGGTATTCCTTTCTAACATGCTTGATACTTAATTGCAGATGTCCTGTGATGCTAGTAGTTGGTGATCAGGCTCCTCATGAGGATGCAGTGGTAAGTCTGAATGGATCTAGATTGAGAATGAGAATTGCTTTAGTATGATTTCATTATAATCTGAACTTCTGTGTGCTTGTAGGTTGAGTGCAACTCAAAACTGGATCCAACACAGACCTCATTCTTGAAGGTAAGTGGACTGGGGTCACCAACAAAAATTAAGACATGAGCGAAAACGGCACTGTATAAACTATGTAACTATGTTTTAATGAAGGCTCTATTTAATTATGTAATCTGTATACAAAAGTAGACATATTTGCTCACTACATGCGCAGGCTATGCTTCCTGATTAGTACGGACACTTTGTACTTTACTATTCCTGTATTCTGTGAAAATCTGGCAGTATACTCAGACTAACTGGAATTGGTACAGTCAGTAAGTAGCTTATCTTGTAGCTTCCCTTTTTTTTTTTTTTTTTTTTTTTTTATGTTTTTAACTGTTGATGTAGACCACCAAGAAAAACTTTTTTCTTTGCTTCCCACACAGGAACTAATTAGGAAATCTATTCAAAACTTAGAAAGGGGGAAAAAAATGGTCTGTCTGGATTTCCACTTTAGGTCCATACACTGATGTGTTGCGTTAACATGCCGTAAAAAAAAAAAAAATGCATACTTTTAGGATACAGTGTTTGTTGCAGTGCCATTTATTTAGAATGACACCACACAGTACAGCACACTATAACCCATTGCATTGTGGTGTGCTGCTTTCTGAAAATGCAGCAGCGCAACTTTACATACAAAAGTGTTTCAATAACACAATACATAGCGTGAATGGGCCTTGAAAGAAAGTTGCCTATTGCAGTTGTCAGCCATGCAGAGTTACTCGAAGTATCTAAAAAATAAAATACCATCATAATAATGTGAAATACCAAGCAAATACAAATGTTTGAAGTTGATTTAAAAATGTAATTTACTTTACAACGCTCAATGTGTACTTACTAAAAACTTTAGAAGCGTTGTGAACAAATACACACACATTCTGGAGGACTAGCATATAATCTAAGATTGTAGCTCAACAAGAGTGAAAAGTGCAAAATGGACAGGCTGATGGTATGAGGTTTTTCCTTATAATAATATTTTGTATTGTAGATGGCGGATTCTGGTGGACAGCCACAGATTACACAGGTAATAAACTCATTCTGTTTATAAAACATTGTCTAAGAAAAGTATCAACAAAACACATCGGGTTGATTTACTAAAACTGGAGAGTGCAAAATCTGGTGCAACTGTACATGGTAGCCAATCGGCTTCTAACTTCAGCTTGTTCAATTAAGCTTTGACAAAAAGAAATCTGGAAGCTGATTAATTGCTATGCAGAGCTGCGCCAGATTTTATACTCAAGTTTTAGTAAATCAACCCTCGTAAAACACATTCTGCTACCCTTTCTGTGGAGTCACAGTAGAATAGCAGCACAATAATAAATTGATTTAAATCCAGAGGCTGTTGGAAATGTCGTCATTCTAATTCAAACCAGGAACGGAGGTTTACAAAACAGACTGTTTTGAAGGAAAGAGGGCCTCATGCCAAAAAGTTTGAAGAAAGGCCAATTGTTATCTACAACAACCAATCAGATTCTCCATTTCATTTTGGCACATGTCCCTAAACACTGGAGCTTATGCATGTGTGAATGTGCTATAGAATGACTTTTGCAACCAATCAGCTGTAATTTTTGCAGTCCCGGTTTGAAAATCAAACAAGGATTCGCTATAGGCGAGAAGAAATGTTCTGTAGCGCACCTTTTTATACATCAGTCCTTTTCTTTAGGCGTTCAGTGTATGGTCCAGTGCTTGGTTTTATTATGGAAATCAGCAACGTCTTTCATATCCTAAAGTAAACATTCACTGCTAGAATTTGTGAAAGGTTACATTTGATGGGTCTATGCATATTTTTCTTTTTCTTTTTTTTTTGCATTCTTGAATTTAAGAGATTTAAAGTATTACAATGCAAACAAAACATATGAAAAGCACTCGCTGCAAACACCAGTAATATATAATTGAATATTGAAGTAAAGTAAACAAAAAAGTAAAACAAAAATAATAATAAAAAAAATTGTTCAGAACATTTGCCAGGCATTATTTAGCTCAACTTTCCTTTTTAACATGGTGATATATTTTTATTATATATAGTGTGGAAATTTGCTTAGTGTTGCACTTTCAAGGATGCTGGCCCCTCTCCAAAATCCTTGTTTTAGGGCATTTCCACCAATGCGGATGGGGTTTTTCAGCATTTCTCTGCCACAAATAAATGCTCATTAGCCTCCTGGGTTTCACTTTCAGTGCCTTGGCCTCACTCCTCAGGCCCTTGTCTGATCCTCATGCTCACACAGGTTCTTATGCACACGTGCACCGACTCTAACTACTCTCAGCTGTATGAACTCAACCCTTCTTCCCCAATGGAGCTTTGAGCCAAAGTCACTCCCAAATGAAAAGACTGTGCACAGTTCCAGAATCAGTGGCAGCTGGTTGCTCACAAAACATGGACCTAGGGTTGGAGAATTCATCCTTCAAGTCTCTACAAAGCCTCCAAGGTTCAGGACCCAAGCAAGGGTTTACTAAGCCCTGGGAAAACCAATAAGCTGTTTTGTTCTGATGCACATTCTGGAGCCCCTCACCATTTTATAGGTGAGAATCCTAGGTGACACTTAAACATTTTTATGATCCTGTGATCCAGTCTCACTTGCAAATTGCATTTTGCCACTTCAGCTCCGGAAGGTTTTACCCACTTCCCGACCAGGCCATTTTTTGTGATACAGCACTGCGTTGCTTTAACTGACAATTGCGTGGTCGTGCGAGGCTGTACCCAAATAAAATTGATGTCCCCTTTTCCCCACAAATTGAGCTTTCTTTTGGTGGTATGTGATTACCTCTGCGGCTTTTATTTTTTGCGCTATAAACAAAAAAGAGCAACAATATTTACAAAAAAAAATTGTTATACTTCCTGCTATAAAACATTCCCAATAAAAAAAAAATGTAAATCTAATTTCTTCATCAGTTTTGGCCAATATGTATTCTGTAAATATGGAGAATATTCATTGCACTTGCGTTCTAGGAAGCGGCTAGCATAAAATTGCTGGAGACAATAAGAACGAAGAAGAAAAGGTATATGCAGCGCTAGAAGTGAATATAAAAATTCAGAAGTGTCCACAAACACTGGCACAAAAGTCATAATTCTTTTTGAAGTCACCCGAGTTGTATAATCGGACAGACTGAAATGAATAGTGATATACTCCACCGAACATCAACACACCGGGCCTCTTACTTCAAAGTATGGACCACTAGTTTATAGGTGGTCAAACAAGCATAGTGTTTATCCACAAGCTGGTCACGTCTTCACTAAGGCCCCTTTCACACTGGGGCGGGCAGGTGCGGTGGCGGTATAGCGGCACGATTTTCAGCGCCGCTATACCGTCATCACCGCGGTATGCGGCCGCTAGCGGGGTGAATTTAACCCCCGCTAGCGGCCGAAAAAGGGTTAATACTGCCCGCAAACCGCGGCTATTGCCGCGGTTTGCGGGCGGTATTACCGCGGTGTCCCATTGATTTCAATGGGCAGCCGCGGTGAACACACTGCTCCTTCACCGCTGTAAGGATGCGGCTAGCAGGACTTTTGGAGCGGTCCTCCTAGCGCACCGCTTCAGTGTGAAAGCCTTCGGGCTTTCACATTGAAGAATACAGGGCACGATTTTTCAGGCGGTATAACAGCGCTAATATTAGCGCTAAACCGCCTGAAAAACGTGCCAGTGTGAAAGGGGCCTTAAGCAATGTGAAACTGGATCTTGTATAACCCTCATGGATGGTTAGTCTACTGGTATCCTGCAATAAAATAAGAAAAAACAACTCCTCGTGCAGTGTATCAAGCCAGTGTAAAGTTAATTCCAAAAGTTTCAGAATACTCACATTTAAAAAAAAATAAAAAGTGTGTCATATGGTAAGAACGAGCAATATGTATTCTGATATATATTTTTGGTAAAAAAAAATCAGCGTATATTGGTTTGCGCAAAAGTTATCGCATCTGGGATAGATTTATGCCTTTTTTTTTTCCCCACTAGTAATGGCAGTGATCAGTGATTTTTAGCGGGACTGTGACATTGCAGGGGACAAATGGTGACACTTTTTGGGGACCAGTGACACCAATACAGTGGTCAGTGTTAGAAAAATGCACTGTCACAGTATAAATGGCACTGGCATGGAAGGGGTAACACCAGGGGCGATCAAGGGGTTAAGTGTGTCCGAGGGAGGTGCTTACTGTGTGGGACGGATACACTGGAGGAAAAGAGATCTGTATTTCAGCTTGGCTGAAGCACAAGATCTCTCTTTCGCTCCCTGACAGATCAGCGGTCTGCCTTGTTTACATAGGCAGACCGCTGCTCTGTCACTCCACTGAACGATTGGCAGGTCGCGGCGGACCCCCTCATTGGTTCTGCTGTGTCCAATCACAGTGGGAGCAGCGCTCTGGCAACACGTGTGTGCCCTACACCGTGTGCACGAAATCACGTACAGGTATGTGATTATGCACAGCCGGACCACCCTGCCGCAGTATATATGCGATGGGCGTGACATGGTGTTGCCCTGTCACAATTTTTTTTTTTTTTTTAACTATTGATTGTTTCTTCTTTCTTCTTTCTTCTTCTTCCTTTTTTTTTTTTTTTAACCAAAAAGACATGTTTATTAAGTAGCAAACATGATATACACATATACATGGAAGTCCATCACGAAAGTTACAGGGAATACAGTTCAAGAAATAAACACATAAAGGTTTGTTAACAGTGTACTACAAGAATATTTGTGTCACACATGGCTCATCAGCTAATACATTTAATGCATACGTTATGTAGAGCAAGTCTCACCATCCTCCAACCACCTGTCCCAAATATTAGAGAACTTCTGAGGGCGTTCTCTATGGATATACATCAGCTTCCTATATGGAAGGACATCATTAATTTTATTTTTTCCAGGTTTGTAGTGTCGGGGGTAGGGCCTGCATCCAAACTTTTGCAACTACCTTCCGAGCCAGGAATAGCGTTTCATACAAGAATGTGGTTGGGTATTTGTCAATCTCTGTGTCTGGCAGGAATCCCAAGAGACATTTCTTAGGATCAAGCCCCACCGGGGAACCCATATTGTCATGGAGAAACTGGATCCCCTCTCCCTCTCTTACATATAATTATGTCAACATTACATTTCATATTGTTAACAAAAGAAATGCTCAATAAATGGTAACTGCACTTCTAGCACATAAAGCCATGGGCTCTGCTGTAACCTAGTAAATGAAACAAGTTGTCTTACTACACTGGAAGCTTTGTTCTCACTGCCCAGTATGAAAGTGCAAGCATGGTACAGGCTTGCTCTGTTGCTTAAATATGGTTACAAGGGGCAAGTGCCAGGGCTGAGAAGTAGATTATGAGTAGCTTGGTCAATGTTCTCTTTTAAGCCCTGTCTGTCCTATCTTTAGCTTTACTGCAACGCCCACCACTTGTAACCACATATGAGTGCCATAGCACATAAACTATCTGCTGGCCTTCTCTACCTAGGCATGGGGGAGAAGTATTCTATGCAGTAAAGATCCATTCTGCTGTAGACTAAATGGTGCTGCCGACATCGTGGGCACCCTGGACAGGTAAGTGTCCATTTATTAAAAGTCAGCAGCTGCAGTATTTGTAGCTGCTGGCTTTTAAAATTTAAGGCGGACCTCCGCTTTAGAGTGCTTCACTGTCTGATGTTAAACATATGTTGAATGAACCGGGTCTACTGTCATGTTTGGGTAGACAATTAAAAATTTATTTTTCATTACTTTTATATTTCAATTTCAGCCTGGAAAACTTGCTGAAGCATTCAAATACTTTGTACAGGGAATGGGATACAGTGAGTATTGTTGCAGCTTTTATACACTTTTACAATTGCATAGAGCAAAACTGGTTACTATGGATAATGAACGTTGGTCCTTGAACAATGAGGACCCACCTTCCATTGGTGTGGCTTTAGTAAGGAGAAGCCTAATAAGCCTCTGCACTTTGTATTTTACCCTTTGCTTAAATTCATCTGTTTATTTCTGTATTTCTGTAGTGTGGCATCGTACCGACCAAGGCTTTTTTCAGGGGAAACGGGGGGGGGGGGGGGAGGAACGCAGTTACGGCACCTCCAGCACTGAATGTATGTAATGGCAAGGGGTGCTGGAGGGTCTATAATGCTGGCTGCTGGAGGCGGTATAATGTGTGCAGGATCTATTTATTGCTTGTGGGATATATTGCTGCTGTAGTGGGGTCCATTGTTGCTGGGGGAGATCTATTATTGCTGGGGGGAGGGGATCTAGGGGATGCCTGGGATGGGGGTCTATTATTGCTGTTAGGGATCTATTGCAGCAGCTGGGATAGGGTTATTGTTGCTGGCTGCAGGGGATCTATATTACTGCTTTTTTCGTTGTCAACAAATTGCATACAACTTACTTAACACCAGAAAAGTAATAATTGGTTCTGTATTCTCTAAAAGGGGTGTTACTGGTAGGTGGATAGTGGGTGGAACCAAGAGACAGTACCTGGAGGTGGGTAGGGGGCAGAGACAAGGGGTGGCTTAAAAGAGGAGAGTTCCTGCACCTATGCTCTGAGAAAAAAGCCCTGGTACTGACTATACTATTTATTCGCTTTTCTGTGTGTTCATTTTAAACAGATTTTGTCAAAGTATTATACCGATTTTTATAATCATCATAGTCTTTTTTCACCCTGATGTCTCAGTGTATGTCTAAGTGAGACTCTGGTGTATGGTGGCTTAATCTTTTGAATTCAGGTCCAATTTGTTTCATTAGTAACTTAATCCAGGTAATTTTTTATTTTATTTATGATGCCACAAGACATTCAAAAGTTACATATATACTCATAACAAATTCCATTAGTGGTCATATAGAAGTATAGTGGGGGAGTTAGGGTAGTATGAAAAAAGCCCACTTCACATTTCTGATCAGCCAACTAATTAATTTGAAAGGGTATCAGTCCAATTATCTATGGGACTTCTCTGCAGGAATTTTTTCTTCATGTCAGGCCTCGTACACACGGCCGAGATTCTCGTTGAAAAAAACATGTCGTTTTTTTCGACGAGATTCTTGGACAAGAAACTTGTCCCGGCCGAGTGTACACACGCTTGTTTCAAAGAACCCGCGGTTCTTTGAATGGAGCGTACGCGGTGACGTCATCGACTACGACGAGCATGCGCTCGTCACATTCGATGCCGTCGCCGCCATCTTGGTATACCCTACGTATGCCTATGAAGCTACCGCGCATGCGTCGAATTCATTTCGAACATGCGCGGGCTTCCGGGAGGACAGGTAAGTGTACACACACTCACTTTTCTCGTCGAGAAACATGCCGAGGAGAATCTCGACGAGAAAATAGAGAGCAGGTTCTCTATTTTCTCGTCGAGGTTTCTTGTTGGTTTTCTCGACGAGAAACCCGATAGCCGCGTACACACGACCGATTTACTCGGCAAGACCTCTCTGCCAGCAAGTTTCTTGCTGGTTCTTGCCGAGAAAATCGGCCGTGTGTACGAGGCCGTTCTCTATTTTCTCGTCGAGGTTTCTTGTCGGTTTTCTTGATGAGAAACCCGATAGCCGCGTACACACGACCGATTTACTCGGCAAGACCTCTCTGCCAGCAAGTTTCTTGCTGGTTCTTGCCGAGAAAATCGGCCGTGTGTACGAGGCCGTTCTCTATTTTCTCGTCGAGGTTTCTTGTCGGTTTTCTTGATGAGAAACCCGATAGCCGCGTACACACGACCGATTTACTCGGCAAGACCTCTCTGCCAGCAAGTTTCTTGCTGGTTCTTGCCGAGAAAATCGGCCGTGTGTACGAGGCCTAAGAGTTTAAAAATGTATTCTCAATGATGATTTTATGCTAAGATTGTGTTACTGTCTCAAATGGATATTTAGCATATATTGGTTTGAATAGAAACCGTTTTTGAAAGTAGGTATCTTAGACGACTAGTTTTTTTTTTTTAATTATAATTTATGTAAGAAATAACCAGATAAACATGCCATGTCGTCTCATGTCTCCTGCCTGCCATGAAACATCTCCGCTTCTCCATTTCCTTTTTCACATACAGTCATCATTTCTATAACTGACTGTTCCCAAGTATTTCCCATTTAAGTCCTTTCTTCAAAAATATGTCAATAGTTATTAGCAATAAGGGTATAGTACAGTGCATTGAAAAAATATTCGTACCCCTTGAAATTTTCCACATTTTGTCACATTACAACCAAAAACGTAAATGTGTTTTATTGGGATTCTATGTGATAGACCAACACAAAGTGGCACATAATTGTCAAGTGGAAAAAGTGGCATGCATTTATATTCAGCCCCCTTTACTCTGATACCCCTAACAAAAATCTAGCGGAACCAATTGCCTTCAGAAGTCACCTAATTAGTAAATCGTCCACCTTTTGTGTAATTTAATTTCAGTATAAATACAGCTGTTCCGTTAAGCCCTCAGGTTTGTTGGAGAACCATAGTGAACAAACCGCATCATGAAGGCCAAGGAACACACCAGACAGGTCAGGGATAAAGTTGTGGAGAAGTTTAAAGCAGGGGTAGGTTATAAACAAATATCCCAAGCTTTGAACATCTCAGGAAGCACTGTTCAATCAATCCATCGGAAAATGGAAAGAATGGCACCAACTGCTAACCTACCAAGACATGGCCATCCACCTAAGCTGACAGACCAGGCAAGGAGCGCATTAATCAGAGAAGCAGCTAAGAGTCCCATGGTAACTCTGGAGGAGCTGCAGAGATCCACATTTCAGGTGGGAGAATCTGTCCACAGGACAACTATTATGCCGCGTACACACGGCCGTTTTTCCCGTCGAAAAAAACGACATTTTTCCCATTCGATGAGAAAAACGATAGTCTGTGGGCTTTCTGTCGTTTTTTTTGACGAGAAAAACGGCATTAAAAACGACGAGAAAAATTAGAACATGTTCTAATTTTTCTCGTCGTTTTTTTCGACATGTTTTCCGCGGCAGTGTTTCCCATAGGGAAACACTGCCGCGGAGCCCACACACAGTCGTTTTTTTCGACTAAAAAAAAAATGACATTTAAAACGGCAGTGTGTGGGGGGAACAAGCTGTTCCTCGTTTTTAACGTCAATTTTCTCTACGGTGTTTTCACCGTCGAAAAAATCGATCGTGTGTACGCGGCATTTGTCGTGCACACCACAAATCTGGCCTTTTTATAGAAGAGTGACAAGAAGAAAGCCATAAGAAGTCCTGTGTGCAGTTTGCTATAAGCCATGTGGGGGACACAGCAAACATGGGAAGAAGGTGCTCTGGTCAGATGAGACCAAAATGTTACTTTCTGGCCTAAAAGCAAAACGCTATGTGTGGTGGAAAACTAACGCTGCACATCACCCTGAACACTGTGAAACATGGTGGTGACAGCATCATGTTGTGGGGATGATTTTCTTCAGCAGGGACAGTGAAGCTGGTCAGAGTTGATGGGATGATGGATGGAGCCAAATACAGGGCAATCTTAGAAGAAAGCCTGTTAGTCTGCAAAAGACTTGAGGCTGGGGCAGAAGTTCACCTTCCATCAGGACAACGACCCTAAACATACAGCCAGAGCTACAATGGAATGGTTTAGATCAAAGCATATTCATGTGTTGGAATTGCCCAGTCAATGTCTAGACCTAAATCCAATTGAGAATCTGTAGCAAGACTTAAAAATTGCTGTTCACAGACACTCCTTATCCAATCTGACAGAGCTTGAGCTATTTTGAAAAGAAGAATGGGCTAAAATCTCACTCTCTAGATCTGCAAAGCTGGTAGAGACATCCCCAAAAAAGACTTGCAGCTGTAATTGCAGTGAAAGGTGGTTCTACAAAGTATTGACTCAGCGGGGCTGAATACAAATGCACGCCACACTTTTCACATATTTGTAAAATAAATTGAAAACCATTTATAATTTTCCTTCCACTTCACAATTATGTGCCACTTTGTGTTGGTCTATCTAAAATCCCCAAAAAATAAATTTTATGTTTTTGGTTGTAACATCAAGGAGGTATGAAAACTTTTTTTTTTTTAATGGCACTGTATATGTAAAATCAACCAAACCATACCCATAGTAATGAGTGGCCTTAAGATATCATTGAAGACCTACCTGCCCTCCTAAGATCACTGGCTAAAAGAGTTCTACAATGCCCAGAAGTGTATGAATAGAAAAAAAACTCCATATAAGAAAATTAGAGAAATTATTGGTGACAACTCCAGACATCATCTTTCGGAGCACAAATATAGACTACACATTTGTTTTCTTTTGAAGTTATGCTGTTTTGTTTAGTTTTTTTGATAGATTTACCTTGCTAAGGAGTCTGTGCCCCGATTGCCATAATGGCTGCAGTAACTGTGCTTTATAGACAGTGATCCCCCCCTCCAACTGGCAATGATTTCTCATAATTGGAGGACTAAAAAAATCAAACGCATACAAAAATGCTATGCTTGTGTATGAGTCCTATCCTGGGCCTTTCCTTTGTAGATGCTTGTACCTGGGTTATTTCAGTTATCCATTTTAATGAAATGTACTCAAGATAAATAAGTATTAATTTAAACAGAATACTTGGATAATGCTAAAATCAAATATAATACTGCAGTGATACAAAGGGAGCCAGCTGAAAAATGGCTGAGCTCTTTGGCGGTTCTTTCATATTTTTTTCCAAGGTCCAGGCTACTAAATAACAGTAATGTATATAGGTGGAATCATTACCGCAAAGGTCAGAGGGTACTATATCTAGTGTTCACCCCTCTTTGTCCTCGTTCTACAGGTCCTCCGCCCCAATCTCTCTTCTAAATAGTACCAGAATTTTTTTCATTTTTCTTGCTATTTCTTCTCCCCAGTCCCCCACATCCTGGATAAGAAGCGCAGTATGGGGTGAAGTATCTTTTGAAGAACTTGTCAATATCCCCCATCCTCTTTCACTGCTCTTGGTCCTTTGCATCCTTGCTGCCACTTCTCACCCAGCTTCTGTTCAGGTGCTTAGGCATGTGACACTCACCTCACCTACTGTGTGTCTGATCTATACTTAGAGAGCTGTGTTTTTTGTGTTATCCTACACCCAATTACCCAGTTATAGCTTTAGTGTTGAAGAAGCCAGCAGTGTAATATTTGAAACGCATTGAAGCTTCTTTATGCAGTAAAGACTTGTTTTCCTTATAACCTTTCACCTATGACCTGTTGGCATGGCTAGCCTACTTTAGATTGCTGACCTGTGGTTTCCAGGTTGCCAGCACCCCCACCCACCTATCACATTTATGTTGAATGTCACTGTGTTGTCACCCATTATCAACATGCTTTATCTGATATTTAGTGCTGTTAAATGTTAAAAAGAGCCTGAAACACCGTTTACACTACCAGATAAAATATATGATTATTTCCAGCCTCCTGATCTTTTGTTTTGGACACTAAAACCGCCTTACTTATGTGTGAAGTTGGCCATTGATGAACATTATAGTATTTAAAACTTAAAGAACATCTTTAATATTATGTTAAGCTGGTCGTACCCAGTAAAACTTTGACTATTTTAACATTGGTCATTGGTGGGTTAGTCTTTAAATGGAGCAAATCTAGTCTGATAGCCTTCCTATGATTACTGGTAAATGTTTTTGAATTGGCCAAATCAAAATTTTGCTGTGTATGGCCAGCTTTATTGTCTTCAGCAAATGATCTGTTTACTGCAAAAGTACTGAAGAGTGATGCGGGGTCCAGTCCCGCTACAGGCATCAACCCCTTCACTCGTGCAACAATAGGAGTAGGCTTCCAGCAGTCGTTGGCCACTCTAGAATGTCCAATTTCAAGCAATTAAATGGGGAAGACCCTCCATTCAAAACCTTGCATATGTTTAAGTACTCCAGGGACAAGCTCATCCACCTCTCCCTCAGTTCTAACATGTTTCACTCCATCTGGAGCTTATCCGTAGTTGACTTTACGAATAAGCTCCAGATGGAGTGAAACACATTTGGGCTGTGGGACACATGGTTTTGCTTGAGCTTGAAGTACTTTTACTAGTTTAATTATCATATGGAATGGTTTTATTGGATAGTGGCTAACCTTTTTACTTTCTTGGAAGTGTACTGGAGAAAGAAGCTTTGGGTGTAAATCTGTCTATAGAACCAAAGAGCAAGAAGAAACGCAATGCTTTGTACATACAGTAGAATAATCTGGTGATTGAGAAATATCAGATCATTTGTAATGCACTCTTAAAGTGGAGTTCCACCCAAATATGGAACTTCCACTTTTTGGAATCCCCCCCCCTCCGGTGTCACATTTAGCACCTTTCAGGGGGGAGGAGGGAGCAGATACCAGTCTAATATAGGTATTTGCTCCCACTTCCTGGCATAGATCACCTCAGTGATCTACGCCACTTCCGACGCCTATTCTGTCCTCCCCCGCTGTCTTCTGGGAGACACAGGTCCCAGAAGACAGCAGGGACCAATGAGGACGCGCATGTGCAGAATGGTGGTGGCAACAGCCTATCCTTGAGCGACAGATCGGCTTCAGCTGCCGACATCGTGGGCGCCCTGGACAGGTAAGTGTCTATTAAAAGTCAGCAGCTGCTGTATTTGTAGCTGCTGACATTTATATTTTTATTTTTTTGTGGGACCTCCGCTTTAATACACATGATGATAAGTTGATAGAAATTCACACAGCAATGAAGGCATAAGTTCTCAGTTTTCTGTATTATAATGTCAAAGGATAAGGCCCTTTAGAAACAGTGCCAGTACAGAAAACCCTGCCATCTAAGTATTTGCACTAAGGCGCCAGTAGGGAGACCTCCCTGCAGGAGTTGCTAACGCCCAAACAGTTATAACCATTTTTCACAATCTATTTTAGAATGAATGTCACATTCAAAACTCTATGAAGAGTTTATCAGGGAAGTGTGCAATTTGCCATAAAGTTATAGTAAAGACTGTGATGTGACTCACTAGAGTCACAGGTAGATAAAAGCAGGTGATATGCACTGTTAGGCAGGGTTCACACTGCTCCTACATGGAAGTCATAAGACTTCCGATCTGACTTTGCCCTGTGACTTCATGTCGGACTTTGATGCAACTTCAATGAACGGGATCCGACAATACTAGGCCCTTTTGAGTCTTGTTTGAATCTTGAGGGGGAAACCCCACGCCAACATTTTAAAACAAGACGTTGGGTCCCCCCAAGACCTGGTATGGATTTTGAGGGGAAACTCCATGCTAAAAAGCAAACGGCATTCGGCCGCCCCCACCCAAAATCCATACCAGACCCTTATCTGAGCACGCAGCCCAGCAGGTTAGGAAAGAGGGGGGAACGCTGGATCATCGTCTTAACTGATCTGACTTGGATTACATTCAAATCATTGGTGCTGAGGTTGTGCTCAAGTCAAACCAAAGTAGTGCAGGAACCTTTTTCAAAGTCCTACCGGCTTTTTTCGGACCAGTTAAACTGCTCTCGTAGGGAACCATTGATTTTTACACGTCATGTGACATGTGCTCCCAAAGTCGTAGCATATGTCGCACCAGTGTGAACCGGGCCTGAACTAGCCTCAATGCTACACTGAGGTTTCGGTCTGAGAACTTATTCTTTAAATGGCACCAGATAAACCTTCACGTAACGTTATTGTGAGTCTGTTTTCCAACAACTATTTCTCACTTTTTTTTTTTTCTTGCTTATTTGCAGTGGCTTCCTCTTGTATGACTCGTCTGTCTCGCTCCCGCACCGCCTCTCTTTCCAGCGAGGGGAATCGCTCACGCTCTCGTACCCTCTCCCAGAGCAGCGAGTCGGGGGGAGGACCAACCGGAACGTTCACGGAGGTGACCTGCTAAGAAGTCGCGACGCTGGGGACATGTGATCTCCTCCACTCTGCGTGAGGGGGAAATGGCATTTTAGCAGAGCTAATTATGCTACTTAGAAAACTAAAAACATACCCAGACGTCACATGGGAGATAACAAGATGTCTGTACCTGTCTCAATCTATCTCTCTATCTATCTCTCCTATCTCCAGATTTTTACTGTCCTTTGTTTTCTGATCACTTTGCCTTTTATCTTATTTTATACTTACAATTCATATAACTATGTAAACAAAATAAAAAAATGCAGGATTTGCTTACCTTGGATAAAGCTTAAGTGTTGGATAGATTAACCTGTTTTCCAAAGGGGTAGTTAGATTTTAAGGCTTCCTTTCTCACCATATACTGTTTTCTGTATGTGATTCCTTATCCTTTATTTCTATCTCTCTCCATGGTCAGGCAGAATACAGGACAGCTTTTTATAGTTCCACCTCCATGTGTCTTTATGAATCATTTTATTACCCTAACAGGCTTCTTTGTTCCCCTCTTTTTTGCACATAATAGTAAGTTGTAATACGGGGTAACACCTCCTAATACTGTATGCCCAGGAGAAGAGGGGGAGTTAGGAACTTGTGGGGAGAGGTCTTGAAGGTCCAACCACTGGAACATACTCACTTTTGATTCTTGAGGTCACTGTAAAGATTGCAGCACAATGGAGAACTCCAGTACAAAAATAACAAAGACCCTAATGCTACCAAGAAACTTAGAGCTGCTGTCTGTTACTAAACCAGATGTCTTTGTACTGGTAGTATATTTAGTATTGTAGTAAGGTGATTGATTTTTAATTTTTTTTTTGTTTTTTTACTTTACTAATCCCCTTCACCCCACACCTGTTGCCACTTGCTCAGGGTCTTTTCCGTGAGTCATGGGGGGAGGTTTTTAGAAGAACAGAACTCGCTTTTCAGTTGTAAAGACCTGTAGATAAAACATGTACTAGATGTTTTTATTACTAAATCGGGGTGTAGCTTGGTTGAAAACCTATATAGTATTCGCATTGTCGCGTGTCTCCATTTTGTTAATTGTATCCTGCCAATCCCTCCCCTGTTTTAGATTAAAGCTGGTGATGGCACAAATTGCAGCAATTTCTGGGCATAAGACCAATGGCTTTTGTTAAGGAACGAAGGTTAGGACATTTTAGAATGTCTCCTGGCAGTTAATTATGGCTTACAGCCCAAAACTTTTAGGGCTAGGACACAATACTATTCAGGTATAAAAGTAAGCTGTCGGTGGGTATATTCTCATGCTGTACACTAAACATATTTTCAGCAATTAGGTTTGCTTGCTGACGCCTCAAATTCTGCTGCTTGGAGGTGGTAATGTAAAGTTAAAATAGGACTTTGTGAAAAAAAAAAAGTTAAAATAGGACTGATGAAGTATACTTTACTGTGTTAAGTGAATATATTGTGCCAACCACACTTAGATTAAATCATTTTGCTTGCTTTCAGTACTTATCCTGATGATTTTTAAAGCCCCCTAAATCTCTATTACACACATATGGAATTGTCATGCAGATAATACATATGCATACTGAAAGCACATTCTTCTCTTGAACAATGTATAGTTTAAAAAAAAAAAACTGAGTACATGAATTCAGAGAACCTAAAATAAGAAGATGAAAAAATAAAAAAATATGGACAGCCGCACTCCAAAAAACCTTTGACGGTCGCCTTTATTGTAAAAAGATGGAAAAATTACACCAAAATTCATCACAGCATAGCCAGGGTAACTGCTTACATGTTTCAACCTAAAATAAGGTTGGACAAGGCTTTGTCCATCAGATAATAAAAGATTTTGGAGATTTGCTGCATTTGGCCATAATTAGAATGTTGAAGGCAGGCTTGTTTCCACTATGCAATAAGGTATGAATTGAGTGCCAGCATCAAAATGGTTGGCACTATTGCCTCCCCAGTTAGTTTCTCCCCCTGCAGAGTGCCATTTTTCTCAAGTAGATTAACAACATTAAATGTTTGCATAATAGCTTGCAAAAAAGGCTTTTAGACAAGGATGATGAATTTTTTACTTTTAGGATGTTGAATTGAAATGTTAGAACTCTATCTACATGGGTGTTAACTAAGGTATGGCACGACTTTAAGTCAAGAAGTGAGATTTATGCACCAAACGTAACTTGCGCTCCTTCACTTTAAGCTTTTAGTTGACTTTTTTTTAATGTACAATTTTGAAATTTGCCAAATACCCGTTTGTTTTCTGTAACACGATTATATAACCTCTTACAATGTATTAATACAGTTCCATAACATAGAGGGCAGATTATACTAAGCAAATGTAGTACAGAGACGAAGGGAAAAACAGTGTTGGTGTTGTGTTACTTTTGCACATATGTAAATATACAGTATGTTTCCCCTTTAAATGTGTAAATTGGGTGCAAAAGTAATGCAATTACTTAAGGGCTGCTTTAGCATTGTGTCTATATTGCCAAAGCTTACACAGCAGAGTGTTCTCCATTTATATAGTGACCTATCCAGCTTCATGTAATGTAGACAGATGCGATAAGCTCCACCATAGCTTCAGTTTGGATACACAGAAAGTTGGATGTATAGAAGGGGGCATTCTGTATAGGATCCATTTTGTTCTCTTTTATGTTTCTGTTAGTTTTTTTTTTTTTTTTCCTTACACTGAAAAATAAAATATTAAACAAAAATCTTGGACTTGTTATTTTGTATAGAAAATGCTGTTTGCAACTTAAGCCCCGTACACACGATCAGACTTTTGCCCAACAAACTTCGTTTTAAGCAAGTTGGACCAACAATCCGACCGTGTGTACGCTCCATCGGACAAACTTTTTTTCGTTTGGTTTTGTTTTCATCGGACAAAAGTTGGGTCTGCAAACGGACAAACTTTTGCCCAACAAAAGTCCGATGGAGCAAAGTCCTACCGTGTGTACAGAAAACCATAGGACTTTTGTCCGATGGACAAAACAACTAATGTTAAAATCAACCAACAATAGCAGAAGTTGACCAAAGGGTGGCGGTAAAGAGCAGAAAAACCATGTGATGTTTCAAAAAGTTTTGGGAAAGTTTGCAGAAAAGTCCTGTGGTGTGTATGCTATGGGTGTGCCCGGCCAACTCCGTGCAGACAAAAATCCATGGAAAAGTCCGACCGTGTGTACGAGGCTTTAGTTTATTGCAGGTATGGTACACATTAGTCACACAAACTTTTTTGATCAGAAGAATTTAATTTGCTGCCTTGCATTGCTATGTAAAGTTTTTTTTTTTTTTTTTAACGCTGAATTCTGTGCTTTCAATTTTAAATAAATTCACCAATATCAAAGTATATAACTCCTCTTTGTGTACACCAACATGCCTTTGCAAACACAGATATTGCCTCGTAGCAGTGACATAATCACTATGCTGTAATAGCCATGAAGAAAGCAGAGTTTTGGGAGAGGCCCAGCAAGTTCCACCCACTACAGGCTGCCTGGAGAAAACTACATGAGGGGGTGGAGACATGACCAGTCATCCTGCACAAGGAGCCATTGCAGCAGTGACTGGTCTTACTGTAAGCTCTTTTACAGAGGCAAAGCTTCACACTTTATGATTATACAGATTTGGAAGAAATGCACAAAGCACACCAAGATTCCAGTAACAACAAATATGCCTCTTGTATTTAGATATTTGCTTGAACCAAGCTCCCCCCCCCTTTTTTTTTAAAACACGCAGCACAAAATAAGACCCCTGTTGAATCAGAGCTAGTGCTCTCTAATTGGCAGGGAGCATGAGCTTTACAGATTGTAGAACCAGAGGCCTGACACAACCGGGGATGTGTTGGACTACTGAAGAGAGATCACTGCCTTCACACAGACATCAATGGTCCTTCTCTGCATCATGCTAACAGGGGACAGGCTTCTCTATTCAAGCGCTGGCTTTTTTTTTTTTTCAATGAACTATAAAGCTTGGAAATCCTTTTGTTTTACAACAGCTCGAACATATTTAACCAATTTAAACTGGAAGTAACATTGGGCTTTTCAGCACAAGTGAGTAATGTGCAAGTTGCATTGTGGCAACTATAGAATGCATTATTTACTGACTTCACTAAACAGAAGCCATATGGTAATGGATTAATCCAGTTTGCACAACACAATTGTCCCTTGTACCATCTTTTTAAATACACTTGTACATTTTTCTAAAGATGCATCATATGATCACTGGATATGTTGCCAAACTTTTGGAATGATCTAATGGCTATGGGACATCTGCTTCAATTGGAAGTAAAATCAATTTGTTAGCAACCAGGGATGAGCCGAACACCCCCCTGTTCGGTTCGCACCAGAACCTGCGAACAGACAAAATGTTTGTGTAAATTTTAGAACCCTATTAAATACAATGGACTCGAACGTTCGAAATCTAAAGTGTTAATTATAAAGGCTAATATGCAAGTTATTGTCCTAAAAAGTGTTTGGGGACCGGGGTCCTGCCCCAGGGGACATGTATCAATGCAAAAAGAAGTTTTAAAAACGGCCGTTTTTTCGGGAGCAGTGATTTTAATAATGCTTAAAATGAAAAAATAAAAGTGAAATATTCCTTTAAATTTCGTACCTGGGGGGTGTGTATGATATGCATGTAAAGTGGCGCATGTTTCCCGTGCTTAGAACTGTCCCTGCAAAAAATGTCATTTTTGAAAGAAAAAAATGCATTTAAAACTGACTCGCGGCTATTAATGAATTGTCGGCTCCCGGCAATACATACAAAAGTCATTGATAAAAAAAAAAAAAAAAGCGTGGGGGTTCCCCAGAATTCAATTACCAGGCCCTTCAGGTCTGGAATGGATATTAAGGGGAACCCCGCCGCAAATTTAAAAAAAAATTGACGTGGGGTTCCCCCAAATATCCATTCCAGGCCCTTCAGATCTGGCATGGATTTTAAGGGAAACTCCACCCCAAATTTAAAAAAAAAATGGCGTGGAGTCCCCCTAAAAATCCATACCAGACCCCATATCCGAGCACGCAACCTGGCCGGCCGCAGGGGAAAAGGGGGGGACGAGAGAGCGGCCCCCCCTCCCTCCTGAACCGTACCAAGCCACATGCCCTCAACATGGGGAGGAGGTCCCCATGTTGATGGGGACAAGGGCATCATCCCCACAACCCTTGCTCGGTGGTTGTGGGGGTCTGCGGGCGGGGGGCTTATCGGAATCTGGAAGACCCCTTTAACAAAGGGGACCCCCAGATCCCGGCCCCCCCCTATGTGAATTGGTAAGGGGTACATTGTACCCCTACCATTTCACGAAGAAAGCGTAAAAAAATGTTTAAAAAAACACACAAACACCTTGAAAAAGTCCTTTATTTAAAAAAAAAAAAAAAAAAAACATTCCAGCGGTGAAATCCAGTGTCCCGCGGCAATCCCGATGTCCAGCGCTGTCCTTCATTGGTTGTGCCTGAGCGGACCTGATGGGGAACTCCCTCTCAGTATTTTAAATGTATAGACCCGCCCCTTCTAAAGTTCCCCATCAGGTCCGCTCACCGGACCAGATGCGGAACATGAGAAGGGGCGGGTCTATACATGTATTACCAAAGTGAGAGCAGTTCCCCATCAGGTCCGCCCCCTCGGTATGTCGGACCCGCCTACGTCATTGGCTTGAGCGGAGAACTTCCTTCACTGTGTAATTTAAATTTACATAGTGAAGGAAGTTCCCCGCTCAAGCCAATGACGTAGGCGGGTCCGACATACCGAGGGGGCGTACCTGATGGGGAACTGCTCTCACTTTGGTAATACATGTATAGACCCGCCCCTTCTGATGTTCCGCATCTCGTCCGCTGAGCGGACCTGATGGGGAACTTAAGAAGGGGCGGGTCTATATATTTAAAATACTGAGAGGGAGTTCCCCATCAGGTCCGCTCAGGCACAACCAATGAAGGACAGCGCTGGACATCGGGATCGCCGCGGGACACTGGATTTCACCGCTGGAATGTTTTTTTTTTTTTTTTTTTTTTAAATAAAGGACTTTTTCAAGGTGTTTGTGTGTTTTTTTTAAACATTTTTTTTACGCTTTCTTCGTGAAATGGTAGGGGTACAATGTACCCCTTACCAATTCACATAGGGGGGGGGCGGGATCTGGGGGTCCCCTTTGTTAAAGGGGTCTTCCAGATTCCGATAAGCCCCCCGCCCGCAGACCCCCACAACCACCGGGCAAGGGTTGTGGGGATGAGGCCCTTGTCCCCATCAACATGGGGACATCCTCCCCATGTTGAGGGCATGTGGCTTGGTACGGTTCAGGAGGGAGGGGGGGCCGCTCTCTCGTCCCCCCCTTTTCCCCTGCGGCCGGCCAGGTTGCGTGCTCGGATAAGGGGTCTGGTATGGATTTTTAGGGAGACTCCACGCCATTTTTTTTTTAAAATTTGGGGTGGAGTTCCCCTTAAAATCCATGCCAGATCTGAAGGGCCTGGAATGGATATTTGGGGGAACCCCACGTCAATTTTTTTTTTAATTCGCGGCGGGGTTCCCCTTAATATCCATTCCAGACCTGAAGGGCCTGGTAATTGAATTCTGGGGAACCCCCACGCTTTTTTTTTTTTATCAATGACTTTTGTATGTATTGCCGGGAGCCGACAATTCATTAATAGCCGCAAGTCAGTTTTAAAAGACTTTTTTTCTTTCAAAAATGACATTTTTTGCAGGGACAGTTCTAAGCACGGGAAACATGCGCCACTTCACATGCATATCATAGACACCCCCCAGGTACGAAATTTAAAGGAATATTTCACTTTTATTTTTTCATTTTAAGCATTATTAAAATCACTGCTCCCGAAAAAACGTCCGTTTTTAAAACTTCTTTTTGCATTGATACATGTCCCCTGGGGCAGGACCCCGGTCCCCAAACACTTTTTAGGACAATAACTTGCATATAAGCCTTTATAATTAGCACTTTAGATTTCTCCCATAGATTTTTCGAATTTGCCGCGAACACCCCAATTTGTTCGCTGTTCGGCGAACGGGCGAACAGGCAATGTTCGAGTCGAACATGAGTTCGACTCGAACTCGAAGCTCATCCCTATTAGCAACATAGTCTTTTCTGGTTTTGTAACACAACTGCATATTGTTTATCTCCAAAGGTGCTTAATTGGGGCCTCTTTGGCGTTCTCACACATATGCGAGCTCCAAATGCCCTGCCTGGGTGTCGCACAGCATCCCTTCCAAAAGCGGCCTCTAATAATTTAAAAAAAAAAGTTAGGAAGCGCTTCTAACTCCCAAGAGTGACACAAGGTCATAACACGCCACATAAAAAAAAAAGCATTAGAACTATAAGCAAAACATTTTTTTATTCTGGATAGAGTAAGGGAAGGTTATAACAACTGTAAGGTTTGTTTTTGCCATCTTTGTCCCATTGGGGAGATTTACCTTCACTTCCTGTCCCATAGACAAAACAGGAAGTGAGAGGAAATCGCTGAAAATAAGGGAATCTCTTGGTGACCCCCCAGGTCACCAGAACTAGTGTCCCCATTGGATGATTTCCCATTTATTACTTTTCTGAGGTTAAACCGAAATTTGGTGTAGCTGGGTGTTCAATTTAAGGGGAGTGTCTGAGTGGTAATTAGGCTCAGACACACTGTTAGGGATTATGGACCATTTCTGTTGATGGGAGATAGTGTTGCTGTACAGTTCCCTGTGGCCTACAGGTGGCGCTGTCACCATGGGCCAGGATTGAACCACCAATGCAGGGCTGTGCCTTGTGTCCCCTCTCGGCAGTAGTACGGCGGGGCGGGGAACCTGCTGTGCCTGTCGGGAGAGGGTATAAAAGGGGCGGACATCTTCAGTTTGAGGTCCACGCCCAGGCACCTTTGGCCTGGGGGGGTGTGGTTCGTCCACGCCCAGGCACCTTCGGCCTGGGGGTGTGTGGTTCGTCCACGCCCGGGCACCTTCGGCCTGGGCGCGAGGAGGGTCGTCTCCGGGTGCCTTAGGCCCGGAGGTGGAGTTCCTGTTCTATCCCAGACACCTTCAGTCTGGGGTAAGGTACTATTTTGAAGGCCCGGGGGCCCAGCAACCTTCGACTGGGGTCCGCTAGGGATCGAGAACTCCCAGGGTGCCGCCTTGCGAGGGGACCCGTATCTGGGATGAGGAGGCCAGGGAGGTAACCCTTTCCGAAGACCCAGTGCAGAGCCGTGGTGACGGTGAGGGCCTCTGGTAACTCTCCGGAGGGATGTTTTCTCCTTGACATGGGCCAAATACTTCAAGAAGGAAGTTCTTCAGGTCAGTGGCAGTGACCCTACTCTTCAAGTCGGTGGCAGTGACTTCATAGGGCAAGGCCCTATTCACCAGGTCAGTGGCAGTGACCCTACGCTCCAAGTCCGTTGCAGTGACTTTATTCACCCGGTCTGTGGCAGAGATCGTGCGCCAAAGCTGTTTAGGTTTCTCAAACAGTCCTAAAGTGTTAAGCTATGTTTGTGCCTGGACCTCCTCCACACCTAAGCTGTCCTGTATCTTCTCTCCAACCTGTCTGTTCTCAAAGAGGCTGTTTATTATCCTGTGTGAAATAAATGTTGAGTTGGACTTTCAGCTAGAGTGGACATTCACATTCCTGGGGAAAACGAGGACTTGCATCTATCGAAGGTAGGGGTGAGATCATTCTTGGGAGGACTTTGACTCCAGCCGCAGACAAGGCCCAAAACTAACACCGCTCAACCTCTTTACTCAGGAGAGTACAGGCTTGTGGTGCGGTGTGCCTCTCTCTGCCTGCGAGGAGCCTAATTTAATGCAGGCTGGGGAGAGGTGGGTGCGCTACATTGGTATTTTTCCTTTTACTTGCACTTTCAATGCTAATGGTAAACAGAACCAATTGAGAGCATTGATCTTCCTAACGGGGACACAGACAGCAACAAAAACTGACCGGTGTTCAAATCCTTCTCCAATTTGTCAAACGACAAAAGTTTTGCCTTTTAGTTATACTTTAACCTCGACCAAGAATATATATCGGTCACTCTCCACTTTTTTGCAAAATGTATCGGTTTACAGCAATTCAGATAATTTCTGTGAGCTCCAACCTTTAGCAGATGATGTAGCAGACTTCCAGCGTATCTTTTATCACAAACTGACACAACCACCATAAAGTATAAATAGAGGGTGTGCAGATTGTCACTGTGAAAAAAATTGTTCAGATTGTGGCCGTCACCGCCCTGCCTCCCCACCTCATCCAATCTTGGAACGCTTTGTATTCGTTCAGATAATGCAAGGCATTCTCTGAAATGGCTCCTGTGCTGTGCGGGCGACCCCCTGTGTTCACAGTGCATCAGGTTGGCTGCTCAGCATGGAACCCCGAAGCGAGTGGAGATTACTGGAATAGCAGAGCATCGGTCAGGTATGGTATATACATAATTACTTTGGTCCCAGCTATACCAATGCAACCATATAAAAATATACCATACCTGGAATTCTTTAACGTCTTGGATGGTCAATCCTGTTCTGTCCCTTAACCCTTTTAGTGCCAGATTTCTTAACTACTAAAATTAATTCTATTTACCAGTCTGATAGTTTCCAGACTGAGTCTTGCAAGGCAGGAGAGCTGGGGGGACGCTGAAGCAGTGGAGAGTGGGACAGCCATATACGCTGGTACAATGCTGTCTGATCTACCCATACAAGCAGGACAGGAGTTCTTCTGGGCCCATTAAAACGGCCTTCCTCTCCTTCTGTATATTGGAAGACTTGTTGGGAATTGTAGTTCACCCACTTTGGATCATAATTTTATCCATATAGTGACTATCTGTGTGTGCACCCTCTACCTGCAATTTATGCCGTTTGTGTCCCGATTGTGGTAAAAGATAGGCACATTGTCTGAGAGATCAGGGAACTGATTTGAATTGCTATAAACAAATACGTTTTGCAAAAGTGAGAGTTATTGTTCTATATTGTGATTGCAAATATCTATCTTTGAATGAGGTTACGTTTTAGCCCTGGTTCACATCGATGCTACTTTGAAATCGCGCTCCTTCACTTAAGCCCCGGTCCATTTTGTAGCTAAAGGACCAGGCCCCTTTTTGCGATTCGGCATTGCGTCTCTTTAACTGACAATTGCGCGGTTGTGCAACGTGGCTCCCAAACAAAATTGGCGTCTTTTTTTTTCTCACAAATAGAGCTTTCTTTTGGTGGTATTTGATCACCTCTGCGTTTTTTTTTATTTTTTGCGCTATAAACAAAAATAGAGCGACAATTTTTGAAAAAAATTCAATATTTTTTTTTACTTTTTGCTATAATAAATATCCTCAAAAAATATATAAAAAAAAAAATTTTCCTCAGTTTAGGCCGATACGTATTCTTCTACATATATTTTTGGTCCAAAAAATCATAATAAGCGTTTATTGATTTTGCGCAAAAGTTATAGCGTTTACAAAATAGGGGATCGTTTTATGGCATTTTTGTTTATTTTTTTTACTAGTAATGGCGGCAATCAGTGATTTTTTTTTATTTTTATCGTGACTGCGACATTATGGCGGACACATCGGACACTTTTGACACCATTTTGGGACCATTGTCATTTTTACAGCAATCGCTGCTAGAAAAATGCACTGATTACTGTAAAAATGACACTGGCAGTGAATGGGGTTAACCTGTAGGTGGCGCTGTAGGGGTTAAGTGTGACCTAATGTGTGATTCTAACTGAAGGGGGCGTGGTTTGGAGTATGACATCACTGATCGTCCTTCCCTATGACAGGGAACAGATGAACGGGGAAAGGTTTGTTTACACTCTCCTCTCCCCGTTCTTCAGCTCTGTGACCTGATCGCGGGACACCGGCGGCGATCGGGTCCCGCGGTCACGGAGTTTAGGACCGGGTCGCGAGCGACCCATGGCTGGGATCTTAAATGGGACGTACCTGTACGCCCTTGTGCCCAGCCGTGCCATTCTGTTGACGTACATCGTCGTGCGGCAGTCCTTAAGTGGTTAAAGTAGCGAGATTTCAAAGTAGCAAGGTCAGCGTGATTTCCGGTGCTACTTGGTAGACATCTGTGTGGCTTCATGCATAGATGTCTATTGAAGTCACACCTGAAATCGGCAAAAGTAGTGCAGGAACTACTTTTGCAAATCGTTGCAGCGCCGCACCGATTGGAACAGTGTCATTGCCTCCAATAGGCTGCGACTTTTCATGTGATTTGATCTCTTAACAACAAATCGCTCCAATGTGAACTCAGACTGAATGCTGTTTTTTGTTTTTTTTTAGAAGTGCTGCATGATTATACAATATGCCTGGATGTTACCTTTTGAGAGTTAGAAGTGCTTCCTAATATTTTGTAAAGTTTCCATGCTCGTAGGTCGAGGACTCGGTACATCTGCATTTTTGCAGGGGGAGTGCAGACGTTTATTTAAATAAGTCTGAGAGCTTCTATCAGCATGTGGGATGCCCTCATATTTACATGATTATTGATCACATTGTAATTAAATATGAAAATGTATAAAATTACAAAAGGTGTAAAAAAAAAAAAAAACTCTACAATCCAGGAAATCTCTTCACCTAAAACACTCACTCCTTTTAAAATTATATGAATAATGAATGATCCCCATGCAAAGGTTAATTTACCAACCATCCATTCTTACTCTTGGAATGCCAATGCTAAAGTCCTTTCCCACACATGAACCAGTTGGAAAAAGACAAGGCTTTTGAAGCAGACAACTGAATACTGATATGAGACAAAACCACACATAGCTCCATAAACTTCTTCTGTGTTGATGCATGGTATGTCAATGGCTCACATAATTTATTTATTCTGCCCCTACAACTTTTTAAGGGAGGCAGAGAGGTTTTTGGGAAGTGAATGCTTTTGTATTGGCATGTATTGGCTTTTTATTGGGATTGGACTAAGATACCTGTAAAATTCTATAGGAAGCCTCCCCAAGCCTAAAACAAGACGGATGTAGCAGCGCTCATCCAAATCTCTAACCTTTTTTGTTTTAGTGTAGTCACGCAGACCAAGTAGGCAAAAGCTCAGAATTCTACTTTTACCAAGAATTGTGCTGGTTAAAAAAAAAAGGACAATACCTAAACATGAAAATGTCAGCCATTTTCCATGACTTAATTCCCAAATTTTAGAAAATTTGGTCAACCTGAATTAAACTCTATATGCCTATTGATTTCAACCAGGCGTTATTACTCTCTGTGTTTAAAACTGGGCTTTCTTTGTCTTCACAGTATTGTATTATTTCTGTTATCGATTTAATAAAAAAAATATTCGAAACAAAATAAAAAAGACAATGATGAAACTGAAAAGAAAAGTGAAGCACAAAGGTGTAATTTTGACATTAGCCTAGTTGGGTGATGGTGAACCCAGTAACTGCATTAAAAAGGCCTCTGATGAAGAGGGGTCATCTCTTGAAACGTGTTAGTTGGCGGGTCTCGGTAACTCCAGGGTCATTTTGATACTCTACTCTAAGAAGGTTACCCTGCCACTTGGTTCTGTTTTTTTTTTGCTGTATTGGCTTTCGGGTATTGTGAGTAAGCATGCTTTTTCCTTTTCCAATAAAGTTACATCTGGTAATGCACTAGGCCAGGGATATGCAATTAGCGGACCTCCAGCTGTTGCCAAACTACAAGTCCCATGAGGCATAGCGAGACTCTGACAGCATCAAGCATGACACCCAGAGGCAGAGGCATGATGGGACTTGTAGTTTGGCAACAGCTGGAGGTCCGCTAATTGCATATCCCTGCACTAGGCCTTTGTGCCCTTTTTGTTCTTTTTTTCTGTCTGCATTTAAAAGTGCATTAAAGCTGAACTCCTAGGCAAACTGCTAACTACACAGATGAAGGAAATTGTTTTTGTTTCTGTAGATCTAGTTCTGGGATAACACAGCTCTGCCACACAACAAGTCAAAACCTGAGGCGCATTTCTGTCAAAAGATGTAGACCTCCATACCAGACAAGTCTGAATCCAACTCTCTTCGCAGTAAAAGGAAGCCCACACTTGAGTGGGGAATGTCTATCGGCCATCTAGTCCCGAAAAAATCTCATATGTTTGAGTCCAAAATGTCTTTCCAGTGGGATACAAGCCGGTGTTTCGGACTCTGCCTCTTTCCCACTTAACGCTCTTGAATTTGCTATCTTCCCCCACAAAAACGTTTGTATCTCCACCCTGCAATTCAACAACTTGACTGTATCAATGAACTCATTCTTGATCTGAAAATTTTCAATTTGTTCCTGCGAGTCTAAATGTTCTGCCTGGAATCACCCAGGTAGGTCATTGCCTCTTTTACCAAGGGACCTGCTGGCCTCTGTGGACATCTTTCCTCCTTATTAACACTATCTGTGTTTTGCTGTGGGCACACATCACCACAGATTTTTCACACTTCCCTTTGGCCTCTCCACAGGACCCTGGGTCTTCCCACTAAGTTGTTTTCCCCTAGTCCTTGCTCTGCTCTCACAGTTCTCGCATAGTTGAATACCCAGACAATCTCCCTATAAAGGACCAGTCTGCGCAAACTCCTGAAAACAATGAAAAATACATGATGCAGCCTCTGCAGTGATTAGGATGGATCCTTCACTATCGGAAGTTGTCGCCCATTGCCACAAGTCTAAATCTTCCGGCATCCAGATCCCACAACCAACTGGGAAGATTTCTTGCCAGGTCCAGGGACCCTTAGACCTTCACAGTGGATGCTCTGGTGATTCTGTGGGATTAGTTCCACCTGGTCTGTTTTCACCTGCATAGCTCCTCCTTCGTATGTTCTGTAGGTTTAAAATGGAGGGCATTCCTTGAGACTCATTGTATCAAACTGGCCCAGAAAGACATGGTACTTGGACATACTCAGACTCCTGGTAGACACTCCAGGAGCCCTTCCAGATCATCTAGACCTCTTGTCCCAATGACTAGTTGACCATCTTTCTTCTCGGTCACTGGCTTTACTACTGTGATTTTTGAAGCCCAGGTGCTGTGTGACAGAAGGCTTTCAGATTCAGTCATCCCTACAGTCCCAAAGAGTAGAAAGTCATCTTCTCACAAAGTTTGCCATCGCACCTATAAGGCCTATTTTGGATGGTGCAAGGCTAGGAGATTCCATCCTTGGAAGTACTCCATGTGGCACATCCTGTCTTTTTTTTTTTTTTTCCCTTTCTGGTCTTGAGTACCATCAATGAGCAAATCTTGCTTCTGGCTGTTCTGTTTCAGAGACTGATGGCCTCTCTTTCCTTAGCTAAGGCCTTTTACAGGGTGTTGCACACATTGCTCCCTTCAGAAGCCGCACCTCAAACCCATTCAGCATAATCCCTTATCTGATTTCAAACCCAAGGTGTTTTTTCTGTGTGCCATCACTTCGCATCTCTGAGTTATCCGCCATATCTTTTAAAGAACCTTTTCTAATGTTGCACAAGGATTAAAAGAGAAGTATGGGTTTAAAAATAAAAATAAAAAATTAAATACTCACAAAATATCTTGCCTAGTCCGACACTGCACCTATACCCACTGCTTCAAAGACTGTTTGCTCAGTTCTCCTTTGGACTGTGCTGGGGGCCAGAGCAGCTGGCTCAGTTTCTCAGCAGCTTGCTAAGAGCCTAAGCCAACTGCCGGTTCAGGTATCTGGGTGGATCCTGACTGTAAAGTCAGGATCGATCCACAACCTGGACCAGCTGAGTGATGTCAGCCAACAGTGGGCCTTAGCTTGCTGTTGGCGGAAAATGGGTCAAAGGAGTGCAGAATGAACAGCACTCCTGTGATCCATAGGAGAAGTAGGGCCAAAAAAGTTTTGACCCTACTTCTCCTTTTAAGTTGTTCTGAGGCTTTCTCTCCCTCCTTCTTAACAAGGACATTATTCTTCTCTTCATATGTACTGGATCTCTCCACTAACTTGGCATGGTACTGACTGTGATGGGTCTGCCTCTCCGCTACAGCCTTCTTTCAGCAATCAGATAGCCCATCCTATATTACAGCTTTTAGAAATTGTGGAGGGGAGCAGAAAGGGTCAGCACTCTTGATGAGTGCCTGTGACAAGTCCAGTGGCTGTATTAACTCCCACAGCATCAGAAGAATATGGCTGCAGAGTGTTTTGGGGGAGGGGGCACAGGACTTTGGATTTAAACTAACAGCCAACAGCAGGGAAGCTTCACAATAAATACATATTTTTTTATTTATTTTTTTAAATCGGCACATAGGCTTTAAGGAGATAGATAGTTCTGACGGTTTTTCTAATCCCTATCCACTCAGTCCAAAACCAAAAAAATGAATTCATACTTTAAGGCTGCTATTGCTAATGCTTTGCTTAAAGCATTTTTTAACCCTCCAAAAAAATGAATTGTGCTCCTTTTAACCACTTAACGACCGCTCACTGTATATATACGTCGGCAGAATGGCACGGACAGGCACAATCACGTACCTGTACGTGCCTGCCTTCGTATGGGTGGGGGGTCCGATCGGACCCCCCTCCGGTACAGTGAGCGGCCGGGATCGCTTCGGGAGCGATCCATGATGAGGGGGCCGCCATTCGATTCTGGCCACCCCCTCGCAATCGCTCCCGGCGAATGAAAAGCTTCCTCTGCCTGTGTAGTGTTTACACAGGCAGGAGGAAGTGATGTCATCTCTCATGCGGCGCTCACATATACCGAGCGCCGCATGAGAGAAGACACAGAGGTTAGTGCACATAACAGCACACTGACACCACACACATAGGCACACGATTGCCCCCCCCAGAACACCCCCCAGTCACAGTGTCACTGCACATTTATTTACTGATCACTGCAATCAGTGACATTTGTGACTGTAAAAGTGTCAGGGCAGAGTGTTTTAGGTCCAGTGTAGCCCCCTAACCCCCCCTAATAAAGGTTTAACCCCTTGATCGCCCCCCAGGTAACCCTTTCACCCCCTTTTGCCAGTGTCACTAAGCAATCGTTTTTCTGATCGCTGTCTTAGTGTCGGTGATACCGATAGGTAGCCAGTTATTTTTTTTAGGTTCGCCGCAGGTTTTTATAGCGTCAGGTACCCCTATATATTACCTAATAAAGGTTTAACCCCTTGATCGCCCCCCCCAGCTAACCCTTTCACCCCCTTTTGCCAGTGTCACTAAGCGATCGTTTTTCTGATCGCTGTCTTAGTGTCAGTGATGCCGATAGGTAGCCAGTTATTTTTTTTAGGTTCGCAGCAGGTTTTTATAGCGTCAGGTACCCCCATATATTACCTAATAAAGGTTTAACCCCTTGATCGCCCCCCAGGTAACCCTTTCACTCCCTTTTGCCAGTGTCCCTAAGCAATCGTTTTTCTGATCGCTGTATTAGTTATGCTGGTGCCGATAGGTAGCCAGTTATTTTTTTTAGGTTCTCCGCAGGTTTTTATAGCGTCAGGTACCCCCATATATTATCTAATAAAGGTTTTAACCCCCTAATTGCCCCTAGTTAACCCTTTCACCAGTGATCACTGTATAAGTGTTACTGGTGACACTGGTTAGCCAGTTATTTTGTTATTTAGGTTCCCCGTCAGGTTTTTATATAGCGTCAGGTACCCCCATATATTACCTAATAAAGGTTTAACCCCCTGATTGCCCCTAGTTAACCCTTTCACCAGTGATCACCATATAAGTGTTATGGGTGACGCTGGTTAGTTAGTTTGCTTTTTATAGTGTCAGGGCACCCGCCGTATATAACCCAATAAAGGTTTAACCCCCTGATCGCCCGGCGGGTGATATCAATTAGGTTTTAGTGTCAGAGAGGGTCTGCGTCGCCCTAGGCAGCGTCAGGTTAGTGCCAGTAACGCTAACACCCACGCGTGAAGCATACACCTCCCTTAGTGGTATAGTATCTGAACAGATCAATATCTGATCTGATCAGATCTATACTAGCGTCCCCAGCAGTTTAGGGTTCCCAAAAACGCAGTGTTAGCGGGATCAGCCCAGATACCTGCTAGCACCTGCGTTTTGCCCCTCCGTCCAGCCCAGGCCACCCAAGTGCAGTATCGATCGATCACTGTCACTTACAAAACACAACTGCAGCGTTCGCAGAGACAGGCCTGATCCCTGCGACTCCAGTGCTGTAGGAGGTGATTTCACCACCACAGTTAAAAAAAAGCATATATGCCGAAGCATGGGGGCAGCAGGGGCGGAGGAGCGATTTTGCTCCTAATGGCTGCGTACATACGGTCAAAATTCAGACGGAGGCATGCCCGTGGAAAAGTCCGACCATGTGAGTGCGGCATAACTTTTGCGGGAGGATGCCCCCATGCTTCGGCATATATAAATGGTGCATGTATGCCCATCATTAGAAGTGGGTGAATGAAGGGAGGTATTCTAATGGTGGGCATACCCATCGATCAATCTCTTTTTTTCGTTCAGCCAACAGGCTGCATGAAAAAAAAGATTACAATACATGTCCAACAAGGACCAGCAACGTACTGGTATGTTGCTGGACTTTGGTTATACCAGACTGATGCCTGCGGGTTTAGGTATCATCTTGGTATCATTCTTTTCAGCCAGCGGCCGGCTTTCATGTAAAAGCAATCCTAGCGGCTAATTAGCCTCTGGACTGCTTTTACAAGCAATGGGAGGGAATGTCCCCCCCCCCAGATATAAAAAGCGCCATTGGGAAAGCATTTTATCACACCGATCTTGGTGTGGTCAGATGCTTTGAGGGCAGAGGAAAGATCTAGGGTCCAATAGACCCCAGTTTTTTTTTTTAAAAGAGTACCTGTCACTACCTATTGCTATCATAGGGGATATTTACATTCCCTGAGATAACAATAAAAATGATAAAAAAAATAAAATATGGAAAGAACAGTTTAAAAATTTAATAAAAAAGCAAAATTAATAATAATAAAAAAAAAAAAAAAAAAAAAGCACCCCTGTCCCGCCCTACTCTTGCGCAATGGCGAACGCAAGCGTCAGTCTGGCGTCATATGTAAACAGCAATTGAGGTATCACCGCAAAGGTCAGATCGAGGGCAGTCATTTTAGCAGTAGACCTCCTCTGTAAATCTAACTTGGTACCCTGTAAAGGCTTTTAAAGGCTTTTAAAAATGTATGTAGTTTCTCGCCACTGCGCGTTTGTGCGAAATTTTAAAGCATGTCGTGTTTGGTATCTATGTACTCGGCCTAAGATCATCTTTTTTATTTCATCAAACATTTGGGCAATATAGTGTGTTTTAGTGCATTAAAATTAAAAAAAGTAGGATTTTTAAAACAGCTTACCTGTAAAATCCTTTTCTTGGAGTACATCACGGGACACAGAACAGCATAGTCATTACTATGTGGGTTATATAGAATTACCTTCAGGTGCTGGCACTGGCAACTTCCAAAACAGGAAGTACCCTCCCCTATATAAGCCCCTCCCATCCGGGAGTACCTCAGTTTTGTAGCAAAGCAATACGTGTCCCCAAAAGAGGGGTGGGAGCTCTGTGTCCCGTGATGTACTCCAAGAAAAGGATTTTACAGGTAAGCTGTTTTAAAAATCCTACTTTCTTGTTCATACATCACGGGACACAGAGCAGCATAGTCATTACTATGTGGGACGTCCCAAAGCAATGCCACATGAGGGGGGGGATACACCATACATAAGCTGGGCGCCATCAGGCATGAGGATCTTTTGCGGCCTGCAACACACTGCGCCCAAAGGCGACATCCTCCTGACTTCTAACGTCCACCTGGTAGAACCTAGTAAACGTGTGTACTGAAGACCATGTTGCGGCCTTACAAATTTGCGCCAGGGAGGCCTGGTGATGCACTGCCCATGAAGTTCCAACTGCTCTCGTGGAGTGCGCCCTAACTTTGAACGGAGGCGGTCTACTTCTCAAGCCATAGGCTTGTATTATGACCTGTCGAATCCACTTGGCTAAAGTAGATTTTGATGCTGCCTGACCCTTTCTGGGGCCTTCCGGCAGAACAAACAAAGAATCCGTTCTACGAATCTGAGCAGTGGCTTTTAGATAAGCTTTAACTGCTCTTACTACATCCAAAGAATGCAATAACTTTTCCTCTACCGAGCTTGGTTTGGGGAAAAAAGAAGGAAGAACCACATCCTGGTTCAAGTGAAACCTCGATACCACCTTAGGAAGAAAGGCTGGGTGAGGACGTAATACTACTCTGTCCTTATGGATAACCAGATATGGCTCTTTACAGGACATGGCGGCTAATTCCGACACTCTTCTAGCCGAGTATATGGCTACTAAAAATATCAATTTCCTGGTGAGTAGAACCAAGGAAATGTGCCGCAAAGGTTCAAATGGCTGCTTCTGCAGAACCGACAGAACCAAATTTAGATCCCATGGGCATATGGGAGCCTTAATCGGTGGAATAATACGAGTCACACCTTGCATAAAGGATTTGACAAGTGAATGCATAGCCAGGGGCCTTTGAAATAGTATTGACAAGGCCGAAACCTGGCCCTTGATAGTACTTAAGGCAAACTTCCTGTCTACAGCCCACTGCAGGAAGTCCAGAATTCTGCCTATAACGTACTTACGTGGATGCCATTTTCTGGCCTCGCACCAAGTGATGTACGCCTTCCAAACTCTATAGTAGATCTGCCTGGATTAGTGATGAGCCGAACACCCCCGGGTTCGGTTCGCACCAGAACCCGCGAACGGACCGAAAGTTCGAACGAACATTAGAACCCTATTAAATACAATGGATGCGAACGTTCGAATTCTAAAGTGCTAATTATAACAACTATTATGCATGTTATTGTCCTAAAAAGGGTTTGGGAACCCGGGTTCTGCACCAGGGGACATGTATCAATGCAAAAAGAAGTTTTAAAAACGGTCGTTTTTCGGGAGCAGTCATTTTAATGATGCATAAAGTGAAAAAAAAAAAGTCAAATATTCCTTTAAATATTGTACCTGGGGGGTGTCTAAAGTATGCCTGTGAAGTGCCACGTGTTTCCCGTGTTTAGAACTGTCCCTGCACAAAATGACACTTCTAAAGGAAAAAAAAGCCATTTAAAACTGCTTGCGGCTTTAATGTAATGTCTGGTCCCGGTAATATGGATGAAATTCTTTAAGAAAAATGGCATAGCTACCCCATGACCCCCCCCCCTACCCCAGCCCATTACCAGCCCCTTTGGGTCTTGTATGGATATTAAGGGGAACCCCGCACATAAAATAAAAAAGGCCCTATATACTCTGAACAGCCCTATACAGGCGGTGCATACAAGACAGGGACTGTAGGTTTGTTCTTATGTAGAGTCTGTTTGTAATTTTGAACAGGTACATTGTTGAAGTGTAGCTCCAGACCAAAAATCTATTTTTAAACTTTTTGGAAAACATAGGTAAGGGTTATCACCCCTGTAACATTTGTTTTGCTGTCTGTGCCCCTGTTCAGAACATTTCACCTCACTTTCCGTCCCAATGACAACTGTTTTTGAAATGTGGTGTTTTTCTTGAAACAAGGATTGCTGATAAAGCATCAGTACAGAGGAGACACCTTTCTCCCATATTTATTCTTACAGGAGAGAATTTTCCTTCCTAGTGGTAGATTTCCTCTCACTTCCTGTTGTCTTCTTGCGTTTGCAAGTAGGAGTCGTTTGTAAGTTGGATGTTTGAAAGTAGGGACCTGCCGTATATACTCTGCAGAAATAGGCCCCTTAGTTGTTGGTGTTGGCACAACACTGTAAGCACTCACAGTTACTCTTGGTTGGTGCTGGAACGCCCTGCTGTCAACTATTATATCAGGAATTTTAATTACATATAATTGTTGAACAGTGGTAGTAAAAATTGGGCCTTTGATGGTGGTGCTGGTGCCACAACACTGTAAGCCCTGACAGTTACTCTTGGTGGGTGCAGCAATGGGCCCTGCTGTGAATTATTAGATCAAGAATTGTAATTACATGCCCCTGTTGAACAGGGGCTGAAAAATTGGGCCTTAGGCACTGGTGGCACAACACTGCAACCCCTCACAGCAACTGTACTTGGAGCACAGCAATGAGCCCTGTTGCAAAGTATTGCTTCAAAAATTGTAATGACACGCCCCTGTTAAACAGGGGCTGAAAAATTGGGCCTTAGGCACTGGTGGCACAACACTGCAACTCCTCACAGATACTGTACTTGGAGCACACCAATGAGCCCTGTTGCAAAGTATTGCTTCAAAAATTGTAATGACACGCCCCTGTTAAACAGGGGCTGAAAAATTGGGCCTTAGGCACTGGTGGCACAACACTGCAACTCCTCACAGATACTGTACTTGGAGCACAGCAATGAGCCCTGTTGCAAAGTATTGCTTCAAAAATTGTAATTACACGCCCCTGTTAAACAGGGGCTGAAAAATTGGCCGTTAGGCACTGGTGGCACAACACTGCAACTCCTCACAGATACTGTACTTGGAGCACAGCAATGAGCCCTGTTGCAAAGTATTGCTTCAAAAATTGTAATTACACGCCCCTGTTAAACAGGGGCTGAAAAATTGGGCGTTAGGCACTGGTGGCGGCACCCATAAACAAAAATGATCTTACAAGCTATCATCATCAATCGTATCATTGAGGACTCGGAGGAGGAGGATAGCCAGTCAACATAACAGCACAGGCACTCAGCATCAGCATCAGTCTTGAAGGGATGTGACATGTTAAAATCAATTAGTCTGTTATATCAGCATCAGGTGTGTGGTAGCTGGTGGTGATCCAAGACTGGTTCATCTTGATGAAAGTCAGTCGATCAACCGAGTCGGTGGACAGGCGCACCCTGTGATCCGTGACAAATCCTCCAGCAGCACTGAATGTGCGTTCCGAAAGAACGCTGGATGCAGGACAGGCCAGTAGCTCAATTGCATACTGTGCAAGCTCTGGCCAGTGATCCATCCTCAAGACCCAGTAAGCCAGAGGATTTTCGGTGGGGAAGGTGTCCAAGTCTGACCTTGCCCCTAGATATTCCTGCACCATGTTTATCAGACGCTGGCGATGGTTGCTGGAACCGATCATACTTTGGGGCTGCGGACTAAAGAATTGTCTGAACGCATCGGTCAGACGGCCACCTTCCCCACCGCTCCTTCTTTGACTGGCCGAAGCCTCAGCAACTCGTTGTCCAGGACCAGGAGTTTGCAACCTCCCAGTCTCTGGGAACGCGTTGCACAGACCTTTCTGCAAGGCCTCCCGGAGTTGTCTCATCCTCTGCTCCCTCTGCGACGGTAACATAAGGTCCGCAACCTTACCCTTGTACCGTGGATCAAGGAGAGTGGCCAGCCAGTAATGGTCCCTCTCCTTGATCCGAAGAATACGAGGATCCTTCCGCAGACTTTGCAGGATCAGGGAGGCCATGCAGCGTAGGTTTGCTGAGGCATTCGCTCCGGAGTCCTCTGGGTCACTAAGGACGACATGATCCGCAGCCACCTCCTCCCAGCCACGTACAAGTCCACTGGTTTCTTGGGACTGTAAATCATCCCTAAAAGACTGCTGCTGATGATGCTGAGTGCCAGCCTCCACCTCCATGCTGACACAATCCTCCTCCTCCTCCTCCTCCTCCTCCTCCTCCTCTTCCTGTGCGATGGGTGGGACAGAAGGAACACTGTCTGGGTAAAGGGGGCCTTGAGAGGCAAGGAAGTCCTCCTCTTCCTGCCTCTGTTCTGCCTCAAGTGCCCTGTCCATTATTCCACGCAGCGTGTGCTCCAACAGGTGGACAAGAGGTACAGTGTCACTGATGCATGCACTGTCACTGCTCACCATCCTCGTGGCCTCCTCAAATGGTGCCAGGACAGTGCATGCATCCCTGATCATGCCCCACTGGCGTGGAGAAAAAAAACCAAGCTCCCCTGACCCTGTCCTGGTGCCGTAGTCGCACAGGTACTCATTGATGGCCCTCTGCTGCGTGTGCAGCCGCTGCAGCATGGCCAACGTTGAGTTCCACCTGGTGGGCATGTCACATATAAGGCGGTTCTTGGGCAGGTTCAACTCCTTTTGCAGCTCAGCCAGGCGAGCACTGGCATTATAAGATCTGCGGAAATGCACACAGACTTTCCTGGCCTGCCTCAGGACATCCTGTAAGCCCGGGTACCTGCCCAAGAAGCGCTGCACCACCAGGTTAAGGACGTGAGCCACACAGGGCACATGGGTCAGTTGTCCCTGTCGGAGGGCGGAGAGGAGGTTGGTGCCATTGTCGCAAACCACCATTCCTGGCTTAAGCTGGCGTGGCGTCAACCACCTCTCGGCCTGGCCCTGCAGAGCAGACAGGACCTCTGCCCCAGTGTGGCTTCTGTCCCCCAAACACACCAGCGCAAGCACGGCATGGCATCTTTTTGCCTGCGTACTTGCGTAGCCCCGTGAACGGCTACGGAGCACCGCTGGTTCATAGGACAAACCACAGGAAGAGGCCATGGAGGAAGAAGAAGAGGAGGGGGTGGAGGAGAGAGGTGTGTCACAACCAGTAGTAGCATTTTGGAGGCGTGGCGGTGGGACAACCTCCAACACTACTGCACCTTGTCCTGAATCCTTCCCAGCTGCCAAAAGAGTGACCCAATGGGCCGTGAAAGAAAGGTAACGTCCCTGTCCATGCCTGCTGGACCATGAGTCAGCGGTAATATGCACCTTACCGCTGACCGCCCTGTCCAGCGAGGCCAAGACATTGCCTTCCACATGCCGGTAGAGAGCCGGAATAGCCTTCCGTGAGAAAAAGTGGCGTTTGGGAACCTGCCACTGAGGAACTGCACATTGCACAAACTCACGGAAGGGGGCCGAGTCTACCAACTGAAAAGGCAGCAGTTGAAGCGCTAGCAATTTAGCCAAGCTAGCATTCAACCGCTGGGCATGTGGATGGCTGGGAGTGAACTTCTTTCGACGGTCCAGCAGCTGGGGCAGGGAAATTTGCCTGCTAGAATCGGACGTCGGTGTACTGCTAGCAGAGTGGGCGCAAGTACTTGGCTGTGACACACCTAATTCTACACCTTCATTCCTCTCAGTGCATGTTTCAGAGAGGACTGAAGTTACAGTGGGGTTGGAGATCCCAGCTGATGCGGTGCAAGGAGAGGTCCGCTTTGTTCTTTGGTGTGGGTCTTTGAGGTAGGCTTGCCAACGAGCTGCATGGCAGGTCAACATATGTCTGGTCAGGCATGTGGTACCCAAGCGGCTGATGTTTTGGCCACGCGATATACGCTTGAGACATATGTTGCAAACAGCAGCTGTGCGATCTGATGCACTAGCCTCAAAAAAGGCCCACACCAAAGAACTTTTTGAATGACGGGCAGAGGCAGCGCCCTGCACAGGCGGAGCTCTGCGGTGTGATTCCGTCGGTGTACTGCCCTTACGCTGGCCACCAAAGGGCATCCTGCCTCGTTGGAGATGTGCCTCCTCCTCATCCTCCTCCTCCTCCTCTCTCCTATTAGGCACCCACGTGGAGTCAGTGACCTCATCATCCCCTCCCTCCTCATCACTGGAGCCAATCTGGCAGTATGCTGCAGCTGCTGGAACATGACTGCCAGATTGGTGTCCTTCTTGAGCATCCCCTCTGTCTGCTCTCACGCTACTGCCTTCCTCTAGCTGGGTTTCATCATCAGACCCTTCGAAACGCTGGGCATCCTCCTGGAGCATGTACCCAACACTGTGCTGAAACAGTTCGGGGGACTCCTCAGGAGGAGGACATGGTGGGTCTAGGGAAGGAGTGACTGATGATTTGTCTGACATTGATACCAGGGAAGACGACGCTTTGGCAGCTGCTTTTCCAGTACCCTGAGCCTGGGTGAGAGAGGATGAGGAGGAGGAGGAGGGCTTGGTCATCCACTCTACCAAGTCTTCGGCATGATGTGGCTCAACATGTCCAGCTGCCGAAAAGAAGGACAAGCGTGTCCCATGGCCATGTGCTGATGACAATGCACCGCGTCCACGACCAGCACTGTTGCCCCCAGACACAGAGCCTGCTTGCCCTCTTTTATTGCCTCCTGACTGTCTGCCTCTCCTTGTTTGCCTTCCAGACATTCTAATAGATGGCCTGCAGGGAGATGGGAAAAAAGCAATAAGGGCTACCTTCAGGTGTCCTTCTCTGTCCCTTGAAACAAGGACTTGCAGAGTGAAATAAACTGACACTCTCCCTACCTACAGTTTTCTGTCCCTAGAATAAATGTTTTTTTTAAGCACAATATAGCACAAGGACAATTCACTCACTGTCCTTACAGGTCCCTGGAAACAAGGACTTGCAGAGTGAAAGAAAAAAAACACTCTCCCTACCTACAGTTTTCTGTCCCTAGAAAAAATGTTTTTTTTAATCACAATATAACACAAGGACAATTCACTCACTGTCCTTCCAGGTCCCTGGAAACAAGGACTTGCAGAGTGAAATAAACTGACACTCTCCCTACCTACAGTTTTCTGTCCCTAGAATAAATGTTTTTTTTAAGCACAATATAGCACAAGGACAATTCACTCACTGTCCTTACAGGTCCCTGGAAACAAGGACTTGCAGAGTGAAAGAAAAAAAACACTCTCCCTACCTACAGTTTTCTGTCCCTAGAAAAAATGTTTTTTTTAATCACAATATAACACAAGGACAATTCACTCACTGTCCTTCCAGGTCCCTGGAAACAAGGACTTGCAGAGTGAAATAAACTGACACTCTCCCTACCTACAGTTTTCTGTCCCTAGAATAAATGTTTTTTTTAATCACAATATAGCACAAGGACAATTCAGTCACTGTCCTTCCAGGTCCCTGGAAACAAGGACTTGCAGAGTGAAATAAACTGACACTCTCCCTACCTACAGTTTTCTGTCCCTAGAATAAATGTTTTTTTTTAATCACAATATAGCACAAGGACAATTCAGTCACTGTCCTTCCAGGTCCCTGGAAACAAGGACTTGCAGAGTGAAATAAACTGACACTCTCCCTACCTACAGTTTTCTGTCCCTAGAATAAATGTTTTTTTTAATCACAATATAGCACAAGGACAATTCAGTCACTGTCCTTCCAGGTCCCTGGAAACAAGGACTTGCAGAGTGAAATAAACTGACACTCTCCCTACCTACAGTTTTCTGTCCCTAGAATAAATGTTTTTTTTAATCACAATATAGCACAAGGACAATTCAGTCACTGTCCTTCCAGGTCCCTGGAAACAAGGACTTGCAGAGTGAAATAAACTGACACTCTCCCTACCTACAGTTTTCTGTCCCTAGAATAAATGTTTTTTTTAATCACAATATAGCACAAGGACAATTCAGTCACTGTCCTTCCAGGTCCCTGGAAACAAGGACTTGCAGAGTGAAATAAACTGACACTCTCCCTACCTACAGTTTTCTGTCCCTAGAATAAATGTTTTTTTTAATCACAATATAGCACAAGGACAATTCAGTCACTGTCCTTCCAGGTCCCTGGAAACAAGGACTTGCAGAGTGAAATAAACTGACACTCTCCCTACCTACAGTTTTCTGTCCCTAGAATAAATGTTTTTTTTAATCACAATATAGCACAAGGACAATTCAGTCACTGTCCTTCCAGGTCCCTGGAAACAAGGACTTGCAGAGTGAAATAAACTGACACTCTCCCTACCTACAGTTTTCTGTCCCTAGAATAAATGTTTTTTTTAATCACAATATAGCACAAGGACAATTCAGTCACTGTCCTTCCAGGTCCCTGGAAACAAGGACTTGCAGAGTGAAATAAACTGACACTCTCCCTACCTACAGTTTTCTGTCCCTAGAATAAATGTTTTTTTTAAGCACAATATAGCACAAGGACAATTCACTCACTGTCCTTACAGGTCCCTGGAAACAAGGACTTGCAGAGTGAAATAAACTGACACTCTCCCTACCTACAGTTTTCTGTCCCTAGAATAAATGTTTTTTTTAAGCACAATATAGCACAAGGACAATTCACTCACTGTCCTTACAGGTCCCTGGAAACAAGGACTTGCAGAGTGAAAGAAAAAAAACACTCTCCCTACCTACAGTTTTCTGTCCCTAGAAAAAATGTTTTTTTTAATCACAATATAACACAAGGACAATTCACTCACTGTCCTTCCAGGTCCCTGGAAACAAGGACTTGCAGAGTGAAATAAACTGACACTCTCCCTACCTACAGTTTTCTGTCCCTAGAATAAATGTTTTTTTTAAGCACAATATAGCACAAGGACAATTCACTCACTGTCCTTACAGGTCCCTGGAAACAAGGACTTGCAGAGTGAAAGAAAAAAAACACTCTCCCTACCTACAGTTTTCTGTCCCTAGAAAAAATGTTTTTTTTAATCACAATATAACACAAGGACAATTCACTCACTGTCCTTCCAGGTCCCTGGAAACAAGGACTTGCAGAGTGAAATAAACTGACACTCTCCCTACCTACAGTTTTCTGTCCCTAGAATAAATGTTTTTTTTAATCACAATATAGCACAAGGACAATTCAGTCACTGTCCTTCCAGGTCCCTGGAAACAAGGACTTGCAGAGTGAAATAAACTGACACTCTCCCTACCTACAGTTTTCTGTCCCTAGAATAAATGTTTTTTTTAATCACAATATAGCACAAGGACAATTCAGTCACTGTCCTTCCAGGTCCCTGGAAACAAGGACTTGCAGAGTGAAATAAACTGACACTCTCCCTACCTACAGTTTTCTGTCCCTAGAATAAATGTTTTTTTTAATCACAATATAGCACAAGGACAATTCAGTCACTGTCCTTCCAGGTCCCTGGAAACAAGGACTTGCAGAGTGAAATAAACTGACACTCTCCCTACCTACAGTTTTCTGTCCCTAGAATAAATGTTTTTTTTAATCACAATATAGCACAAGGACAATTCAGTCACTGTCCTTCCAGGTCCCTGGAAACAAGGACTTGCAGAGTGAAATAAACTGACACTCTCCCTACCTACAGTTTTCTGTCCCTAGAATAAATGTTTTTTTTAATCACAATATAGCACAAGGACAATTCAGTCACTGTCCTTCCAGGTCCCTGGAAACAAGGACTTGCAGAGTGAAATAAACTGACACTCTCCCTACCTAATTTTTTCTGTCCCTAGAATAAATGTTTTTTTTAATCACAATATAGCACAAGGACAATTCAGTCACTGTCCTTCCAGGTCCCTGGAAACAAGGACTTGCAGAGTGAAATAAACTGACACTCTCCCTACCTACAGTTTTCTGTCCCTAGAATAAATGTTTTTTTTAATCACAATATAGCACAAGGACAATTCAGTCACTGTCCTTCCAGGTCCCTGGAAACAAGGACTTGCAGAGTGAAATAAACTGACACTCTCCCTACCTACAGTTTTCTGTCCCTAGAATAAATGTTTTTTTTAATCACAATATAGCACAAGGACAATTCAGTCACTGTCCTTCCAGGTCCCTGGAAACAAGGACTTGCAGAGTGAAATAAACTGACACTCTCCCTACCTACAGTTTTCTGTCCCTAGAATAAATGTTTTTTTTAATCACAATATAGCACAAGGACAATTCAGTCACTGTCCTTCCAGGTCCCTGGAAACAAGGACTTGCAGAGTGAAATAAACTGACACTCTCCCTACCTACAGTTTTCTGTCCCTAGAATAAATGTTTTTTTTAAGCACAATATAGCACAAGGACAATTCAGTCACTGTCCTTCCAGGTCCCTGGAAACAAGGACTTGCAGAGTGAAATAAACTGACACTCTCCCTACCTACAGTTTTCTGTCCCTAGAATAAATGTTTTTTTTAAGCACAATATAGCACAAGGACAATTCAGTCACTGTCCTTCCAGGTCCCTGGAAACAAGGACTTGCAGAGTGAAATAAACTGACACTCTCCCTACCTACAGTTTTCTGTCCCTAGAATAAATGTTTTTTTTAAGCACAATATAGCACAAGGACAATTCACTCACTGTCCTTACAGGTCCCTGGAAACAAGGACTTGCAGAGTGAAAGAAAAAAAACACTCTCCCTACCTACAGTTTTCTGTCCCTAGAAAAAATGTTTTTTTTAATCACAATATAACACAAGGACAATTCACTCACTGTCCTTCCAGGTCCCTGGAAACAAGGACTTGCAGAGTGAAATAAACTGACACTCTCCCTACCTACAGTTTTCTGTCCCTAGAATAAATGTTTTTTTTAAGCACAATATAGCACAAGGACAATTCACTCACTGTCCTTACAGGTCCCTGGAAACAAGGACTTGCAGAGTGAAAGAAATAAAACACTCTCCCTACCTACAGTTTTCTGTCCCTAGAAAAAATGTTTTTTTTAATCACAATATAACACAAGGACAATTCACTCACTGTCCTTCCAGGTCCCTGGAAACAAGGACTTGCAGAGTGAAATAAACTGACACTCTCCCTACCTACAGTTTTCTGTCCCTAGAATAAATGTTTTTTTTAATCACAATATAGCACAAGGACAATTCAGTCACTGTCCTTCCAGGTCCCTGGAAACAAGGACTTGCAGAGTGAAATAAACTGACACTCTCCCTACCTACAGTTTTCTGTCCCTAGAATAAATGTTTTTTTTAATCACAATATAGCACAAGGACAATTCAGTCACTGTCCTTCCAGGTCCCTGGAAACAAGGACTTGCAGAGTGAAATAAACTGACACTCTCCCTACCTACAGTTTTCTGTCCCTAGAATAAATGTTTTTTTAAGCACAATATAGCACAAGGACAATTCACTCACTGTCCTTCCAGGTCCCTGGAAACAAGGACTTGCAGAGTGAAAGAAACTGACACTCTCCCTACCTACAGTTTTCTGTCCCTAGAATAAATGTTTTTTTAAGCACAATATAGCACAAGGACAATTCACTCACTGTCCTTCCAGGTCCCTGGAAACAAGGACTTGCAGAGTGAAAGAAACTGACACTGTCCCTACCTACAGTTTTCTGTCCCTAGAATAAATGTTTTTTTAAAGCACACTATAGCACAAGCACAAAACACACTGACACTCTCCCTACCTATCCTTCTCTTTCCCTAAACTAAAGGAATCCAGGTTAAGCAAGAAAGAAATAACAGTCACTGTCCCTGCCTATGCTGCTCTATCCCTGCTCCGGAACACACTACACTAGGCCGCCGTGCTGGCGGCCTTTTATAGTGTGGGGCGTGTACTAAACACCCTCAGCAATAATTGGCCACAGGCATCCTGCCTGTGGCCAATCATTGCTCTCCTCGCTGCCGGCGCTGTGATTGGCCAAGCATGCGGGGTCACAGTGCATGCTTGGCCAATCACAGCGCCTGGATGACACTGCGATGGCGTAGTGCATTGTGGGCCGTTCGCGTCACTCGAATTTGGCGCGAACGGCCCAAATCGTTCGATCTTCGTCGAACGATCGAACAGCCGATGTTCGAGTCGAACGTATGTTCGACTCGAACACGAAGCTCATCCCTAGCCTGGATACAGGCTTCCTGGCATTGATTATAGTTGATACCACAGAGTTAGAGAGACCTCTCTTCTTTAGGATGTGGGATTCAATAGCCAGGCCGTTAAACTTAGAGTTAGTAAGGAAGGGTGGTATATCGGTCCTTGCGAAAGCAGGTCCGGACGACGTGGAAGGGTCCAAGGACTCCCCACAGACATTTTGATGATCTCCGCGTACCAGGCCCTTCGGGGCCACGCTGGAGCCACCAGGATCACCGGCTTCTTCTCCAACCTGACTCTGCGAAGGAGTCGAGGCAACAATTGTAGCGGAGGGAATGCATATATCAGTCTGAACTGATCCCAAGGGAACACCAGAGCATCCGAGCCGCAAGCGAGGGGATCCCTTGTCCGGGAGACAAATCTGTCCACCTTTGCGTTGAATCTGGATGCTAGCAGATCTACATCCGGTGTTCCCCACCGCTGACATATTGCTCGGAAGACCTCGGGATGAAGGGACCATTCCCCTGGGCATAACTGTTGGCGACTCAGAAAGTCCGCCTTCCAATTCTCCACCCCTGGAATGAAGACAGCTGATATACATGGGACATGCTTTTCTGCCCATTCCAGGATGTGACTTACTTCCCTCTGGGCTGCACGACTCCTGGTGCCTCCCTGATGATTGATATATGCCACTGCTGTGGCATTGTCTGATTGAATTCTGACAGGGGACCCTTGGAGTCTGGATGTCCAGGCTACTAGAGCGTACCGGGCTGCTCGTATCTCTAAGAGATTGATGGGCAGTGTTTTCACTACATTTGACCATCTGCCCTGGAGAGACCATTGCTCCAGTACTGCCCCCCAGCCTATAAGGCTGGCATCCGTAGTGACCACCTTCCAAGATATCGGGCTGAAGGGTTTTCCCTTCTGGAGATTCTGGGGGATCAACCACCAGCAGAGACTCTTCCGAACGGAAGGGGACAAAGCCATCGGGAAGTCTAGAGCCTGAACTTTTCCGTTCCAGGCTGACAATATGGCCCTTTGTAAATTCCTTGAGTGGAATTGGGCGTATGGCACAGCTTCGAATGATGCTACCATCTTTCCTAGCAGCCTCATGCACAGGCGTATGGACGGCTGTCTTTTTGCACAAAGCAGACGGACCAAGGCCCTCAAAGAGGATACCTTGTCTAGAGGTAAGAAAATCTTCCTCTGGTCTGAATCCAGCCGTAGCCCTAGATATACCAGGTTTTTCACTGGCTGTAGGGCTGACTTGTCCAGGTTGATGACCCAACCGTGAGATTCTAGATACTTGATTGTATCGACAATTACCACTTCTAGCTTGGCAACTGAGTGGTCCATCAACAACAGGTCGTCTAGGTATGCCATTATCGTTACACCCCGTGTTCTTAGATCGGCCAACAGTGGGGCCAGAATTTTTGTGAACACTCGTGGTGCTGTGGCCAGACCGAATGGTAAGGCTCTGAACTGAAAATGGCGCCCTTCTACTGCAAAGCGTAGGAATTTTTGATGACCTGGAAAGATGGGAACATGCAAGTAAGCATCTTTGATGTCGATCGAGGCTAACCATTCCTCCCCTTGTAGGGCAGCGGTGACCGATCGGATCGACTCCATCCGGAAAGACCGGACGTTTAGAAATTTGTTTAGACTCTTTAGGTCCAATATGGGTCTTATGTCCCCGTTTGGCTTCGGGACTGTGAAAAGGTTTGAGTAGAAACCCAACCCCCACTCTTCCATAGGAACCTCCATAATTACTCCTTGGAGCAATAGTTGTTCTAACGCCAATAGGAGAGACCCTCTTTTCAGAGGGTCTCTTGGCATGCCTGACCACATAAAATGGGACGGAGGAGACTCTTAACTCCAACTTGTATCCCAGAGTTACTGCGGAGAGCACCCATCTGTCTTTGATAGTCTCCCGCCAGGTCTCTGCGAACAACTGAAGTCTTCCCCCCACCCGTTTGAGTGGGGGCAGCCCTTCATAGGCTTGACCTGGAGGCTGGTTTAGTACCTCTTCGGATCCAGGGCTTTTTATTACCCTGTGGCTGTCCCTGATTTTTACCTCCTGAGTTTGACCGAGGAGGCCGTCGGAACTGCTTAGTAGCAGACGTCGCAGGGATAGGAGAGGTAGACCTCTTTTTACTCGGTAAGAGAGTACTTTTACCACTGGAAATCTTCTGGATATACTTATCCAGGTCTTCGCCAAAAAGGCGTTCCCCATGAAATGGGAAGCTAACTAAGAGCTTCTTACAGGGAGCTTCAGCAGACCAGTTTTTGAGCCACAGAAGCCTACGCATATGTATCAAAGACAGCGTGAGGCGGGAGGCCTGATGGATAGAATCCTTGATGGCGTCAACCGCAAAGCATAATGCTCTAGGCAGATCAGCCAGAGCCTGGGCCTGCTGGTCTGGCAAATCCCTCAGGACCATTTTCATTTGATCCTTTAAAGCTTGGCAGACCCCAATAGCTGCCACTGCTGGCTGTGTAACAGCCCCTGCTGTGGAAAAAGCAGATTTTAATAAAGATTCCAATTTTTTATCCACTGGATCTTTGAACATTTGAACATTATCTACTGGACATGTCAGTGATTTGTTCACAGAAGAGATGGCTGCATCCACCGTAGGAACATTCCATCTCTGGGTGAACTTTCCCTCCATGGGATAGATCACCGGAAACCTTTTAGGCGGAACAAATAGTTTATCAGGATGTTCCCAGTCCTGGTATATAAGTCCTTCCAATAATGGATGTATTGGAAAGGAGCAATTAACCTGGGGAGCTTTTAGCGACCCCAATGAGGAGACAGCAGTAGTTGATGGTTCAACAAGAGGCATTTTAAATGCAGATCGAACCATGTCAGTTAGGGTCTGGACCCACAATCTTTCAGTCTGTGATGCTGAAAATGGTTCATCTACTGTCGATTCCTCAAAAACAGAGCTAACCTCCTCCTGATCCCCTTCAGGTAGGTTGGTCCCTTCCTGGGACTGTTGCTCTGCCAACAGGCACTCTAATGGAGGTGATGGAGATCTGGCGCGCTTTCTTTCCTGTAGAGAAGAAGCGATCAATGCAGCCAATCTCTGCTCCAATCCCTCCAGAGTTGAGGAAAAAACCTCCTCTGTTATATATGCAGGAGCAGGTGGACTGAGGACAGCCGCAGTACCTGGCACTCCCGGGGGTTCCTTATGGGTATTAACCTCTGATTTCTCAGGGGAGGAGGGTGCAGATGACTGCTCCAGATCCTCAGAGCCCGATGGAGACCCCCTACACTTCCTGAGAGGTATATCTCGGAGTTTTTTAGGCGGCATATTCCTTAGTTCAAAGCTGAGGTATTCCAGCCGCAATACACCCCTTACTGAAATAGTCTAATGCAATTTGCTGCTATGTACATCAGTGGGTGTCTACTAATGCGTCTTTCTGGGGATGCCTGTATCAACCGCCCGCTGTAAGCCCCTATACCATGCTACCAGCTCCTTTTCATGCTCTGTGTCCATAGCAAGCAGCGTGGACTGAGTCCTTTTATCTTGCTGGGACGCCCGCACATGCGCAGAAGCGCTGGGCGCACAGAGCGCGTCATCCGCCAGGCTCCGCCCCCTTTTTTGAAGCTAAACCTTATAAAAGGAAAGCATGTGTGCGCGCGCGCGCGCGTGCACGTGTGCGCTCTTGGCGCCATGTAGGGAGAGGAGCCAGGGTCCCTGTTTCACCAGGACTCGGGGATGGAAGGAAACTACTTGGCAGCATGACAGAGGAATGCAGCTTCCCTGATAGAGAGCTCACTCATCTGCCTGGACTTTCACCATGGAAGGAATAGTCCCAAGAAAAAAGACGTTCCACAGCGGCCTCTAGTGGACAAACACAGGTACCGCACCTTTGTCTTTTTTTTTTTTTTTTTAAAACCTCCTTTATGAAAAAACATTTCCAGGTTTAGTTTTTTTAAAACTTCCCCTATGAAAAAACATTTCTCGGATTTCTTAGGCATATACAGCTATTAGCGGGAATACCCTTTAGGTAACAGGCAGAAAGACATATTAGGCTTGGGGGTCCCCTCAATAGAACCAAGTTCCTGAGGGGCCCCCACTTACCTTTTCCCCGCCGCAGGACTTTGTTTGGTCCACAGAAGCCCAAACTTCACCTCTCACGGCAGGCATTGTACTAGACCTTCAGGGACCGGGTTCCCAAGGATTCCACTCCCCTGGACCTGTATAGCACCCTGCACAGATAGCCTCTTGGTTTTGGGTATGACCAGAGCTCTGGATCCCAGGGTCCAGCCCTCCTAAGAGAGGCATTACAGGCAAAACCCTGCTCTTCTCTGCAAGGCCCGGGTACCGACCGTTTAGCTATGAAGCTTTTTTGGTCGGATCCGGAATAGCTTGCTAAGGCCCAGAGAACCTGTACACAAGCCCAGATGAATACATGTTAACCTTGGCCAACACCTTAGACACTGGCAAAAAACTGAGGTACTCCCGGATGGGAGGGGCTTATATAGGGGAGGGTACTTCCTGTTTTGGAAGTTGCCAGTGCCAGCACCTGAAGGTAATTCTATATAACCCACATAGTAATGACTATGCTGCTCTGTGTCCCGTGATGTATGAACAAGAAAGTGTATTTTTTTCCCCAAAAAATGCGTTTGAAAAATCGCTGCGCAAATACTGTGTGGGGAAAAACTGCAACATCCACCATTTTAATCTGTAGGGCCTTTGCTTTAAAAAAATATATAATGTTTTAGGGTTCAACATAATTTTCTTGCAAAAAAAAATAAATATGTTTTCATGTAAACAAAAAGTGTCAGAAGGGCTTTGTCTTCAAGTGGTTAGAAGAGTGGATGTAAGCTTCCTAATGTTGTGTATAAAATGCCAGGACAGTTCAAAACCCCCCAAAATGACCCCATTTTGGAAAGCAGACACCCCAAACTATATACTGAGAGGCATGTCGAGTCCATGGAATATTTTATATGTTGACACAAGTTGCGGAAAAAAGACAATTTATTTTTTATTTTTTTGCACAAAGTTGTCACTAAATGATATATTGCTCAAACATGCCATGGGCATATGTGGAATTACACCCCAAAATACATTCTGTTGCTTCTCCTGAGTACGGGGATACCACATGTGTGAGACTTTTTGGGAGCCTAGCCGCGTACGGGACCCCAAAAACCAAGCACCACCTTCAGGCTTTCTAAGGGTATACATTTTTGATTTCACTCCTCACTACCTATCACAGTTTCGGAGGCCATGGAATGCCCAGATGGCACAAACCCCCCCAAATGACCCCATTTTGGAAAGTAGACACCCCAAGCTATTTGCTGAGAGGTATGGGGAGTATTTTGCAGATCTCGCTTTTTGTCACAAAATGTTGAAAATTAAAAAAAAAAAATTATTTTATTTTTTCATTTTCAAAAACAAATGAGAGCTGTAAAATACTCACCATGCCTTTCAGCAAATAGCTTGGGGTGTCTACTTTCCAAAATGGGGTCATTTGGGGGGGTTTTGTGCTATTTTGGCATTTTATGGCCTTCGAAATTGTGATAGGTAGTGAGGAGTGAAATCAAAAATTTGTGCCCTTAGAAATCCTTAAGGCGGTGCTTTGGTTTTCGGGGTCCCGTACGCGGCTAGGCTCCTAAAAAGTCCCACACATGTGGTATCCCCGTACTCAGGAGAAGCAGCAAAATGTATTTTGGGGTGCAATTCCACATATAACCATGGCATGTGTGAGCAATATATCATTTAGTGACAACTTTTTGTAATTTTTTTATTTTTTTTAGTCATTATTCAATCACTTGGGACAAAAAAATAAATATTCAATGGGCTCAACATGCCTCTCAGCAATTTCCTTGGGGTGTCTACTTTCCAAAATGGGGTCATTTGGGGGGGTTTTGTACTGCCCTGCCATTTTAGCACCTCAAGAAATGAGAGGCAGTCATAAATTAAAAGCTGTGTAAATTCCAGAAAATGTACCCTAGTTTGTAGACGCTATAACTTTTGCGCAATCCAATAAATATACGCTTATTGACATTTTTTTACTAAAGACATGTGGCTGAATACATTTTGGCCTAAATGTATGACTAAAATTGAGTTTATTCGATTTTTCTTATAACAAAAAGTAGAAAATATTATTTTTTTCAAAATTTTCAGTCTTTTTCCGTTTATATCGCAAAAAAAAAAAAAAAATCGCAGAGGCAATCAAATACCATTAAAATAAAGCTCTATTTGTGGGAAGAAAAGGACGCAAATTTCATTTGTGCGGACATGCAATGTTGTACCCAATTTCCAGTTAAAGCAGCGCAGTGCCAAATTCTGAAATCACCTCTGGTCATTATGGTCCGTATTGGTCCGGGGCTTAAGTGGTTAAAGCATGTTATACAGCACAGTGCTTGTGCTGTGTCATTTTGCCCCCTGTAACATCTAAAAAAACCTGGCTGACCTGCCTGGTTCTGCCCTCTTCCCTGTAAACTGACCATGGTTTATCATGGCTGCTGATCCCTGACACCGTGGTTAGTTTACGTGCCTCTGTCATTCGTAGCCCTGCTCTCTGTCTACTCTATGCTCTCGTGTCCTCCCCCCCCCCCCTCCCTGCCTGTCAGCTAGTGACAGTGCCTGCCCCCTCCGCTCCTGCTTGAATAACCATAACATTTATGCACCATCCGCACTGTCTCCTATTGCAGTGTCCCCCACTGTGTGCAATTTTAAAAAAAAAAGTGTTACTACCAGCTAGCTCTCTACTCCTCCCGATCTCAGCAGGCATCTCTGCAGGATCTCTGCCCCGCCCACTGCATCTGTCGGAGGAGGAAAGAAGAGAGCCGGCCGGTCATGTGATTGTGGATCTCTGCTCTGAAATTAGGTATTTACAGCATTTCTTTTTATAACTCACACACAGAGGTGGACACTGCAATAGGCGGCAGCGCTGATGGTGCATAAATGTTATAGTGGCTTAACAACCACTTTAGGAATTTGTCCTCCTGCTCCTGCTTGTGGTTTCCTGTACCCTCATCTCTCTACATGCCTGTGTTCTGCAATAAATCTTCAAAAAGACACCCCTAGACTGAGCCTGAAATATGTTGGTGTGCTGTGGATTATCTGGGCCTGACAGCCTCTGAGCAGATAAGGGAGACCTGTGTTATTTCCAGTGGTCAATTTGGGGATAAGGCTACATTGGGAAAAGTCTTGCATGCAACTTCAGATGACCATATGTCTGGATTTGATGATTGTTTTTAATGGATTTTATCATATGCTTAGTTTGAACTGCACAGATTTATGACAGATGAACTTGAAGCTGCACATTAAAGTGGAGTTCCCCCCTAAAGTGGAACTTCCACTCATCTGATTCCTAACCCCCCTCTAGTGCCACAATTGGCACCTTTCGGGGGGAGGGGGAACAGGATACCTGTCTTTGACAGGTATTCTTTCCCACTTCCGGGAGTCCAGGCCACGGCCCGTGATGTCACCGCAGGGCTCCCTCCTCCTCCCCAGCCACCGGGCGTATAGGAGAGAGGAGCGGCGCCTCGCGCATGCGCAATAGGGTTCCCGGTGTGAAGACGAAAGGCTACACTGCTGAGTTCCATTACCTGCAATGGTGGCGGCAGCACCCGACAGCTGATCACATCAGCTGCGGTGCCGACATCGAGGGACTCCAGGACAAATAAGTGTCCTATTATTAAAAGCCAGCAGCTGCAGAGAAAGCTGTCATACTTGAGAAAAACTGGTTTTAGGTGTCAAGCGCTGCTCTTAGTTTGGGCACGTTTAGGGATTGTGTTGATGAACATAAGCTGCATGCTTTCAGTTACTGCAGGGAGCACTGTGCCAATTGCTACCAGAGTACTGCACTTAAAGTGAGGTGACCCTGCGTCTTCAGCCACTTGCCTGTGGTGCCACCCCAGGGATTACCTTTAGCCGCTCACCTGTGTACCCAGTGCTATCGAAAACTTTACTGTGAAGGCCACTGTCACAGAGGCCAAGTGCAAATAGTTGTTTATGTACTGTACTGTTCACTGAAATATTGGTGGTTCTGTATGACAACCAGCGGGATCAGTGAGTAACCCAAAATAACTGAAACGTTGAATCATTGTATCAATTGCTGTGAGCAATAGTAACTACCTGCATGCTGCGGGAATTCCTCAAAGTGGTTATGCTGATTGAACCTGTCATATTGTTACAAATATGGTGAATGAATATCTGAACACATTGGATTTGCAGAGTACAGTGTGGCTGTATAGTTCTCTTCATGTCTGAAATTCTCCTAGTTCCCCGTAACTAATTGCTGGGACGAGAGCATTTGGGACTAATTACACCGTTGGACATACACACATACACACCTGCCTGTCAGGGTGTTCTCCATCTATGGACAGCAGTTAATTGCTTTCCCCACATTTGTGTTGTGACTGATCCCTTATTTTGCCCCCGTTCCAGCCTTTCTGACTGACTTGATTTGTGACAAGGGTATTTTGATATATTCAGTGTAATTACATTTAGTGCTCTTTTTCATTCCGGACTGTATTTTTACAGGAATACACTGTCCTGAGTTTAGGAATAAATTGCAGGAGTCCCGTTCTTAGGTGGCTTTGGGTATCTATAAGATATTATAGGGGGTGCTTTATATTGGGGAGGGTGGGTGTGTGGACTGTGTGTTTTTTGCCTTCCCTTTTTGGTACCTAATGAGGGGTGAACTTGCCTCACATAAGTTGCCTGTTGACAGCCTTGGGGAGGATCAGACCATCAGGGAATTCCTGTTTGGTCTAAATATAGGGGATCAAGGGTTCTGTGTTTATAGCTTTTTTTGTATATCACTTTTAGGCAATAATTTTTTTTTGTAGTTTAACTCTTTAGGATGTGTAGAAATCTCCTTATTTTTTTGTGTTGGTTTAGTATATAATTGATTACACCCCCCGACATTTAATCGGTGAGTACTACATATATAAACTAGGCGGGATTCCCATTTTTCTCCCATTTTTGTCTCTATTATAAGTAGCTACAGACATGGGCGTCTGCTCCATAGGGCAAGGGGGGGCGATTGCCCCCCCCTGGAATCTAGCAGCGGATTGTGGGTGAGTGCCGTGGATGGGTGAGAGAGCGCTCTGCGGGTGGGTGAGAGCGAGCAGGCCGGGCTGCGAACAGCTGGGCGGACTGGTGAGGGAGCGGGCGGCTCAATGGGCAGGTCACCGCTCTTTTAGCTGGCGGAGCTGCACGCTGGCGGCTCCGCTGACGGGTGTCAGGTGAGAAAGCGTGCGGGCTGGGCAGCTGGGCAGCTTGGTGAGTGTCTGAGCCAGTGCTGGCCAATCAGCGAGCTGGTGAGCGGGGGAAGCAGAGAGATGAAATCATCTCTCAACTCCCGCCCTGCAGCTCTGCCCTCACTGTGTAGGCAGCGCGGGAAGCAGAGAGATTAAATAATCTCTCTGCTGCCTGACAGCCCTGACTCTGGGACACAGCAAGGGACAATTGGAGAAGGCAAGTGAGAGTCCGCAACATGTGACAGGCGATCATGTGGCAAGTGACAATCCACAATGTGTGACAGGCGATGTGGCAAGTGACAATCCACAACGTGTGACAGGCGATGTGGCAAGTGACAATCCACAACATGTGACAGACGACGTGGCAAGTGACAATCCACAACATGTGACAGGCGACGTGGCAAGTGACAATCCGCAACTTGTGACAGGTGACAATCTGCAACTTGTGGCAAGTAATAAACATGTGGCAAGTGACGTGGCAAGTGACAATCTGCAACTTGTGGCAAGTAATAAACATGTGGCAAGTGACGTGGCAAGTGACAATCTGCAACTTGTGGCAAGTAATAAACATGTGGCAATGGACAATCTGCAACTTGTGGCAAGTGATAAACACGTGGCAAGTGACAATCCACAACATGTGACAGGCGACGTGGCAAGTGACAATCCGCAACTTGTGACAGGTGACAATCTGCAACTTGTGGCAAGTAATAAACATGTGGCAAGTGACGTGGCAAGTGACAATCTGCAACTTGTGGCAAGTAATAAACATGTGGCAATGGACAATCTGCAACTTGTGGCAAGTGATAAACACGTGGCAAGTGACAATCTGCAACTTGTGGCAAGTGATAAACGTGGCAAGTGACAATCTGCAACTTGTGGCAAGTGATAAACACGTGGCAAGTGACAATCTGCAACTTGTGGCAAGTGATAAAAATGTGGCAAGTGACGTGGCAAGTGACAATCTGCAACTTGTGGCAAGTGATAAACATGTGGCAAGTGACGTGGCAAGTGACAATCTGCAACTTGTGGCAAGTGATAAACATGTGGCAAGTGACGTGGCAAGTGACAATCTGCAACTTGTGGCAAGTGATAAACATGTGGCAGGCGACGTGGCAAGTGACAATCCGCAATGTGTGGCAGGTGACGTGGCAAGTGATAATCCGCAACTTGTGGCAAGTGAGGGGTCCAGAGCTGTGGGGTGCTGTGTAATGTAAAGGAGTCCAGTGATGCAGGGTTCTGTGTAAAGTAAAGGGGTCCAGAGGTGCAGTTATTGAAAGATGCAGGGGGCACAGTGGGGTGTTTTTACATTTTAACGTGGGGGGGGTCGCTTTTAACCCCCGCTAGCGGTCGATGAAAGGGTAAAATGCGACTGTGTATTGCCGCTGCTGAAGCGCCCCCCCCCCTGAAAAAATTTCAGCAGACGCCCATGGCTACAGTGGATAGATACTGTGCTGTACTGCCACCTAGTTTTCCTATTGAGGCAGAGACTTTACTCTTAGAACCCTTTCACACTGGAGCGGTGCGCCAGCAGGACGGTAAAGTCCTGCTAGCCGCATCTTTGGAGCAGAGAAGGAGCGGTGTGTTTACCGCTCCTCCTCCGCTGCTGCTCATTGAAATCAATGGGACAGCGCGGCTATACCGCCCGCAATGCGCTGCTTCGCGGCCGCTACCGGGGGTAAAACCGCCCCGCTAGCAGCCGAAATGCGCCTCAAGTCCGCCCATAGCGTCGGCGGTAAAAATAGCGGAGTTTTAATCGCCGACGCTATGGGCTCCTCAGTGTGAAAGGGCTCTTAAAGCAGAGCTCCATCCTAAAGTGGAACTTCCGCTCATCGGAACCCTCCCACCCTCTGGTGTCACATTTGGCACCTTTCAGGGGGGAGGGGGTGCAGATACCTGTCTAAGACAGGTATTTTCACCCACTTCCGTGAGTCCTCGCTGCGGGTATTCTGCGGGTAGTACGTCACTTCCTGCAGAACGCCCGTTGTGTTCTGGGAAACACACGGCTCCCAGAACACAACAGTGACCAGTGAGGACGGCGCTGCGCGACTCGCGCATTCGCCGTAGGGACCGGGCAGTGAAGTCAGAACGCTTCACTTACTGGTTCCCTCACCGAGGATGGCGGTGGGGGCAGCAGATAGACGAGCGATTGCTCGTCTTCTGCTGCAGACGTCGCTGGACTCCAGGACAGGTAAGTGTCCATATATTAAAAGTCAGCAGCTGCAGTAAGTGTAGCTGCTGCCGTTTAATATTTTTTTTAACGGCGGAGCTCCGCTTTAAGAGCTCCTGTTTGGACCTCAACTTCCAAAATATCCAGATGTGTGGCGCAGAGAGAGACGGCATTCAAAGTGTTATACTTCTGGTATAGGACCCCTGAGGTTTTACACCACTATGATCCATCCCTTTCTCCTCTCTGTTGGAGGTGTGGGAAAATCAGAGGAACTCAATATCATATCTTTTGGCAACGTGAATTCATTGTTCCTTTCTGGTCCATGGTGATGTCTTTGCTTCAGCAGATTTTAGAATCTCCCATCCCGCTGGACCCGGTACATCTCCTCCTGGGCTTCCCATTCCCTGGACTGGGAAAGGCCTCGAAAAAATTGGCTTCCTATATCTTATTAGCAGCAAAAAGAGCTATTCCTTTATGTTGGTTATCTACTTCCCCTCCAACCCAAGCTCAGCTTTTACAAGCTATCAAGGACATATGCAGAATGGAGCACATGACAGCCAAGATAGAGGATGCTGTTGACAGGTTTGACAAGATATGGAATTTATGGGACCGCTCTATGTATGGTTCCCCTCTTTAGAAACATCACAAATAACCTACATACAGCTCCTTGTCATCTTGTCAACGTCCAACTTCCCGCTCTCTCTGTGGATTTAATTATTCATAAAAACCCATCGCTTATACACCCCCCTAAACCTTTCCACCAGGTGTTTACCCAGCTTACACCCGAACGTTATTGGCCATAGCCTTTTTTTTTTCTTTCAGTAGCCTTTCCTGCTTGATGATCAACATGTGCTATTTCTTTTGTTTTTGTTCCAATTTCTATTATATTCGTTTACATTGTATATGTACCTCTGTTTTTCTTTTTCTTTTACCATTGTTTGTATGCATGCAAATATTGTTCGATATGTATTCCTCTAAATATTTTCAATAAAAATACAATAAAAAAAAAAAGAGCTCCTGTTTGTACAGCTTCTATTTCAATGTATTTATTATTATTGATTTGAGCATTTAGTACAGATCAAACAGTCCACATTGTGGGTACAGAGAAAATAAGCCAAATACATGGATCACATTATGGCAAACTGTTATACAATAACCACTGTAGAACGATTAGTGAAGCTGTGACGTTGTTGCTAGTCCATATTCCAGACCAAGTGGAAGAACAATAAATCAGTACACAGTTTTGATGCGTGTGGGACAAGTAGACCAAGACACTCAACCAAGAAAGTAGGAAAAAAAAAGGAAAGGGCGAGTAGGGGGAATGTAGAAAGAGAAAGTGGAAAGGATGGGGAGAGAAAACAGGAAAGTAAGTAATGCCTTGTACACACGACTGGTTTTCCCGTCGGAAAAAGCCAGATGAGAGCTTTTGGCTGGGAATCCTGACCGTGTGTATGCTCCATCTGACTTTTTCCAACAGGAAAACTGCCGGAAAAAAAGAGAGCAGGATCTCTTTTTTCCGTCAGGAAAAAATCCTAGCGGGACAACCGTTCGTCTGTATGCTTTTCCGACAGGAAAACCGTTCGTGTGTACGCGGCATAAGGGTCGTACTAAAGGAGAGAAGAGGAAAAGGAAGGGGAGGGAGGCTGGCACAGGGGACCCCCTGTGACACAGTGTTAGTGGGACAGGAGGTGAAAAGGGGCACAAATCACGGAAGAAGTTGAGAGTGGTGATAGCCAACCCAAGGGTTCCCGATCTTAACAATTTTTCCTGTGGCTGTAGGTAATGGTGCTTGTAAAAATTTTATTGATATAAAAAAACATCCAACCTAGTTTCAACTTCGGAGAAGTAAGTGAACTGCTTCCTCCAAGCTTTAGCGATGGTCAGCTTAGAAGCCAAGAGTACACAATGGCCAATTTGAATAGATTTTTGGTGAAGTTTGGAGGTTTAAAGTGTAGGAGAGCGAACCATGGGTCTTTTGGGCTAATGAACTCCAAGTAATTTGTGGAGGAGGGCAAACACTTTAGACCAGCGATCCCTAACCTTTTTGGAATCAGGTCTGACTGCATAGAAGAAAATGATGCCAAGGGTTGTTGTCAATGCGGTTTTTCATGGGCAATTTGTCAGGGCAATGGCTGGTGTTGACGCTTCAATCATCATGGCACCATGGTTGATATGGTGTCAGGATGATTGAAGCGCTGTATTTCTATTATTACATTGTAATATAAAATGAAATATTTCAACCATAATGCAGAATCAGTGGGAGCCCTGAGTGTGTCATTTGCCACCGTCACCTGCCACCAGATGCAGCTTGTTACTTGCCACGACACCTGCCACCAGATGCAGGTTGTTACTTGCCACGACACCTGCCACCAGATGCAGGTTGTTACTTGCCACGACACCTGCCACCAGATGCAGGTTGTTACTTGCCATGTTGCCTGCCACCAGATGCAGCTTGTCACTGCACCGTTCTAGCTACCCACTGTCTGACCATTTGGTGACTCCTAGCACCTGTAACACACTCAGCTTGCTTTTGAAATACTTCTAACTTTTTAAATTCCCTTCTGAATTCCTGTTTACTTGCATAGAAAGATAAGACCTTCTAAAGAAGGCCGTTTGTTTTGGATCTTCCTCTATATGAAATACTGGAATTAACATTTTTTTTATATTTTTCATCATACAAAGTTCATCATACCATTTTATCATTCCATACAGTGCCTTGCAAAAGTATTCACCCCCCCTTGGCATTTTTCGTGTTTTGTTGCCTCACAACCTGGAATTAACATGGATTGTTTGAGGATTTATTGTGAAGCAAACAACAAATAGGACAAAATAACAGAAAAAGGTAATGTGCATAACTATTTACCTCCGACTGCTGAAAAATATCCCCACAGCATGATGCTGCCAGCACCATGTTTCACTGTGGGGATGGTGTTCTTTGGGTGATGTGATGTGTTGGGTTTGCGCTAGACATAGCGTTTTCTTTGATGGCCAAAAAGCTCAATTTTAGTCTCATCAGACCAGAGCACCTTCCTCCATACATTTTGGGAGTCTCCCATGTGCCATTTTTATTTTTGCTGAAAGTAATGGCTTTCTTCTGGCCACTCTGCCATAAAGCCCAACTCTATGGAGCGTACGGCTTATTGTCATCCTTTGTACAGGTACTCCAGTCTCTGCTGTGGAACTCTGCAGCTCCTCCAGGGTTACCTTAGGTCTCTGTGCTGCCTCTCTGATTAATGTCCTCCTTCCCCGGTTCGTGAGTTTTGGTGTGCGGCCGTCTCTTGGCAGGTTAAATGTTGTGCCATGTTCTTTCCATTTGGTTATGATAGATTTAATGGTGCTCCTAGGGATCATCAAAGATTTGAATATTTTTTTATAACCTAACCCTGACTTGTACTTCTCAACAACATTGTCCCTTACTTGTTTGGAGAGTTCCTTGGTCTTCACGACAGTGTTTGGTTAGTGGTGCCTCTTGCTTAGGTGTTGCAGCCTCTGGGGCCTTTCAAAAAGGTGTGTATATGTAATGACAGATCATGTGACACTTAGATTGCACACAGGTGGACATCATTTCACTAATTATGTGACTTCTGAAGGTAATTGGTTGCACCAGAGCTTTTTATGGGCTTCATAACAAAGGGGGTGAATACATACGGACATGCCAATTATCATTTTTTTATTTCTGAAAAATAGTATTATGTATATATTTTTCTAATTTTACTTCACCAACTTAGACTATTGTGTTCTAAACCATCACATATAATTCAGATTTAAAAAAAAATGAAATAAAGGCTGTAATGTAACAAAACAGGTAAGAAGCCAAAGGGGGTGAATACTATTGCAAGACACTGTATTTACACAATACTTCATCATATTATCAAACCAGTCACAAACATGCATATAGGTGCTTGGCAATCAGGATAAGCTTTATGGTGCATGATCTGTGCAAGTGTTCCAATCAATACTACAGTATACACAGACACAATAAATGCAGTTACCCTACAGTAGAGCTGTACAATTCTGGCTAAAATGAGAATCATTATTTTTTTGCTTAAAATAAAGATCACGATTCTTGCAGCGAAGTGTATTTTTTCCCCAAAAATTGCGTTTGAAAGAGCGCTATGTGAATACAGTGTGACATAAAATATTGCAAGGCCATTTAATTCTCTAGGGTCTCTGCTAAAAATAAATAGTAAAAGTAATTTTCTAAACTTGTAAGCTACAAGTGTCAGTAAAAGGCTTATGCCGCATACACACGACCGTTTTTCATGACGAGAAAAATGACAGTGTTTGTAGCTGCTGACTTTAAAAAAAAAAAAAAATGCGGGTGGAATCCCCCTTTAAGTCGTTAAAGTGACCTCATTTACAGACCGAAGTTCATTCCTTTGATCTAAAGATACTTTGTTTATGGTTATCTCTCAGCACTGACAATATTGATAAACATTTTCCGGCTTTTTTTTTGACAGCTAGAGACAGTAGAGAACGTCTCTGCACTTACATGAATAAATCGTGTAAATGCTGGATAGAGATCGTGAGGGTTTTTTTTTTTAACGATTAATCGTGCAGCTCTACCCTACAGGTAACAGGGCTATGTCGTGGTAATTTTCAAACTACCCCTTTCACACTGAACAAATAGATTACAGCGCACACATACAAAAATTGCATTTAAATCCTGCAAGGCTATTTAAAACCCCTGAACACATTCAAAAATATGGGTTTTGGTTACACCATATGGTCATATAGAGCTAAGCCCACTACTGCGTCAAAGCACCATCTTGAATGTAAACAAATTTTTAGGGTGTGCCCCCCAAGTCTGTTGTTTTGTATATTTGTAAGGGTCCTGACCAGATCCCTTAGGCCAGAGCACCCCATCCCCCCTCCATTACCTCTTATTGGTGTCCACCTGCATTAAAGGAGGAGTCCTTATAGATCTCCCATGGTTGAGATGCAGGATCTTCCATTCTATGGATAGCGTAGGACCCACTGATAATGGGGTACTTTGATGCAGTAGTGGGCTTAGCACTATATAGCCATATGGTGTGACTAAATCCTCATATTTTTTAATATGTTCAGGTGCTTTAATAGCCTTGCAGGATTTAAATGTCATTTTTGGATGTGTGCTCTGTAATCTATTGTGTTCCCTTTCACACTGAGGTGCTTGAAAACTGCCTATAAAACAGCAAGCGCTTTTTCAGCGCTTTTTCAGCGCTTTCAGAAATTTTTGAGGAGTTGGCGTGCGCTTTTTTTGAAGGTCACGTGACTGCTGCAAGAACCATTTTGAGGCGCTTTTGAAGAGCTTTTCAGGGGCTTCCCATTCATTTCAAAGGAGAGAGGCACTTTCTTTTTTTTTTTAGCTCTCCAAACATGCTCCACAGATGCTGCTTGCAGGAGTTTTCACCTTCCCGACAGCGCAGTGTGAAAGCATTCATTGATTTTAATGGGAAGCAGTTTTTCATGAGCTTTTCAGGTGTTTTTTTAACGCAAAAGCGATTGAAAAACTCCTCGGTGTCAAAGGGGTCCAACATATTTTCACAGCTCAGATGTACCTCTCAGATTTGATCAGAAGGTGGCAGCATTACCTTTGTACGAATAATAAAATTTACATTGTCTGCAACCAGTGTTTTCAGGATTCTTGAAAAGGAAATCAGATGGAATATTTAAAATGGCTTTGCATAGTTTTAGCTTGTTCATCTGAAAATACACTCTTACCAAAAGTATTGGGACACCTGCCTTTACACGCACATGAACTTTAATGGGCATCCCAGTCTTAAGCCCCATACACACGGTAGGACTTTTTGCCAACAAACTTCAAAATGAGCAAGTTTTCAAAAAAATCCGACCGTGTGTACGCTCCATCGGACAAACTTTTTCGGTTTTCATCGGACAAAAGTTTGCTCTGCAAACAGACAAACTTTTCGGCAACAAAAGTCCTACGGTGCAAAGTCCTATCGTGTTCAGAAATCCATCAGACTTTTGTCCGAAGTACAAATACGCATGCCCAGAACCAATGTTAAAATCAACCAACAATAGCAGAAGTTGACCAAAGGGTGGCGGTAAAGAGCAGAAAAGAGCAGAAAAACCACGTGATGTTGGGAAAGTTTTGAGAAAAGTTTGCAGAAAAGTCCTGCCGTGTGTATGCTATGGGTGTGCCAGGCCAACTCCCTTTGGACAAAAATCCACGGAAAAGTTTGTTTGAAGTCCGACCGTGTGTACGAGGCTTTTGTCTGTAGGGTTCAATATTGAGTTGACCCACCCTTTGCAGCTATAAAAGCTTCAACTCTTTTCAAGGTTGAGGATTGTGTCTGTCTATGAGAATGTTTGACCATTCTTTCAAAAGCGCATTTGTGAGGTCAGGTACTGATGTGGATGAGAAGGCCTGGCTCGCAGTTTCCACTCTGATTCATCCCAAAGGTTTCTGTCGGGTTGAGGTCAGGACTCTGTGCAGGCCCATCAAGTACTTCCACCCCAAACTCGCTCATCCATGTCTTTATGGACCTTGATTTGTGCACTGGTGCTCAGTCATGTTGGAACAGGAAGGGGCAATCCCCAAACTGTTCCCACAAAGTTGGGAGCATGAAATTGTCCAAAATGTCTTGGTATGCTGACACCTTAAGAGTTCCCTTCACTGGAACTAAGGGGCCAAGCCCAAACCCTGAAAAACACACCATAATCCCCCCTCCACCAAATGATTTGGACAAGTGCACAAAGCAAGGTCCATAAAGACATAGTTGAGTTAGGGGGTGGAGGAACTTTGACTGGCCTGCGCAGAGTCCTGACCTCAACCCAATAGAACACCTTAGGGATGAATTAGAATGGAGACTGCGAGCAAGGCCTTCTCGTCCAACATAAGTGCCTGACCTCACAAATGCGCTTCTGGAAGAATGGTCAAACATTCCCAAATCGCCCCTAGAATATTAGGCTGTATCTAGAATGGTGGCCAACCTGTTTTATCCTATAAGTTACATTCAGTTGTGGAAGCAAAGTGTCATTCTACCAAAAATGCCATTAAAATTTGTTTTACATAGCTTTTACTGTTTCTCTTACAGTGTACTATACCAATGATGCACTTTTAAACTGTCTCTCTATGATGCATTTGATTTTAAAATGGAATAAATAAGGTGGAAAAACCCTTGACCTGGAGAACTGGTTGGCGATATCGGATACGGCATCACGATCACTCATCAATACCTCAATCATAGAGGCGAATTATAAGGTGTTATAACGATGGTATATGGTACCGGTCAGACTGGCCACCTTTGTACAGGGGGCTACCTCCAAGTGTTTTAGAGGGTGTGGTCAGGTGGGAACCACCTATCATATATGGTGGACATGCCCTAAGGTTAGGAGGTTCTAGATCAGGGTCTACAATTTTATCTATTCACTTACTCAGATTAATTTGACTAAATCAGCAAGACGAGCACTTCTGGGTGACAGGGTGGTGGAAGCCTCTAGTTCCCAAAGGAGGCTACTGAACTTCATATTTGTATCGGCTAAAATAACTATAGCCAGGAATTGGAGATCCGCCGCCCTGCCATTCGGCCAGCTAAAAGGTAAACTATCCTGGCTGATGTTGAACGAAAGATTGACAGCCCTGGTCCAGGACAAGATGAAGTTATTTCACAAAGTTTGGGACCCGTGGTTGGCTTATCTTACCAATGACCCTAGCTATGTTCTCGTAAACGGGGCACCTGGGCGCTGGACCGCAGCTCCTCCATATTTCCCCTCCCCGATCCAACCCTCCTTCTCTCTTTTTTTTTTTTTTTTTTTTCCTTTTCTTCTTTCCTATTTACTTTATTTTTCATCCCCATTTCTTCGGTTTTTCCCCCCTAATGTTCTTACATTCAAGTGGTGACTTCAATGTTACAGTATAAGTTTTTTACTTGGCTCACGTGTTGTGGACTGTAACGGCACCCCAAGTATGAAAGGGGTTAACGCCGTTAGGATATTCCCTTTCTGAACACACGACAGCCACCAGACACTCCCAATCAGCCGAATAAGACCCCATACGAATGATTCTCCCCCAAATACGAGACAAACGCTCTGTATGAGGTTCAAGTAGGAATGAATCTTTATTGAAAAACTACAAGTTTTATACACCAAAAGAGGAGGTTCTTACATTCTCCTCATTTTCCTCTGACAATACACCTTTGACCAGACCTAATTTACATGAGCTAATTAACTACAGCTAATGACTCAGACACATGACCTTTCCATGTCCCAGACTGTCTGTCTGCTAATTTACAATACACACAATTACAGAGTTAATTATCACAATCCACAATGAAAAGATCTTTAGAATAGTTGGGATTCATTAACATTACAACAGGCAGACAGGTGATTGAAGTTGAACACATCACCCCTTTCAATTAACCTGTTAAGTTCAGGATCAACAAACAGTAAATAGTTATTTACAGATATCCTGGGGAATATGATGGATTAATATTACAGACCCATTTTAAAGCAATCCAAGACATATTCTCAATGTCCATTATTTCCTGGCTCATACTTTCTAAGAACTTCTGGGTACCACGGGCCCACCCCTTACATGGACCATAGAAAGTTTGGCCCTCTGGGGGTTCGCTCACACGGGGGGAGGGTTGGCCCCCCCTATAGTTGGGTGGGGGGCGGGCTCTTCCCAGTGGGTGGGGCACTGGACGGGCCGGTGACATATAAAAGCTAGTAGGCCCATGTATTGGGAGACTTGCACATTACCTGTTGAGATGCTTTAGATATCTGGTGCCCATATTGGGGAATTATTGGCTAATGTTGATAAGGCAGGAGTGAACTATGTTATGCTAATTGATCAATGGTAAGCTCCCTATTTGTTTTTATCACTGTACAAGTATGAGCAGAGATATTTTTGTATTATTTGAAAAATCTTTAATAAACATCATTGAAACATAAATAAGGTGGAAAAAATATGCAGCACTCCTAAAATATCAAATGAAACAGATTATAAAGGTGAGGTGTTCTGTTTCAAATGCAAATTTATGTATTGACGATACCGCCTTAGACCTAGTGTGTGGTTATGTTCTGACTTGGCACCATCCACAGGCAACTTAACTCTTCAAGAAAATGCAAAAGGTAAATCCAACGCAATTTTAATTCTGATAAGGAGATCTAATGTCCTCCCTTTGATCTGCAGATGAATGAACAGAAACATACAAAGGTAACAATATGTTACCTTGTATCTTTGCATAAACTCTATCTGGAGCAGTTTTATTTATAAACACTGATTCAGGCTGTTTTTTTTTTTTTGACAGCTAGAGTTGCTGACTTTTTCTCTGAGTATACTGAAATGCCGGCTATTATTGATCACAGCCAACAGTTATAGGTAATGATAGCAGAGGAATGAGGCAGCAGGCAGAAATTGCACTTGGTACACACTATAGTGGGATATGCTTTGTTCATATTTAATGTCTGAGGTTTACAACCACTTTAAGGGGTTTTATTTCACTGTGACTTTCCTGACCTGGATCTCAAGTATTGATGCCAGAGATAACATTTCAGAAGGAGATCAGCCTCAGAATTTCTCCCACTACAGGTTTCCTTTAAGGCCCCTTTCACACTGAGGCGTTTTTACAGCGTTTTCGCATTAAAAATAGCGCTGTAAAGATGCCTGAAATAATCCTGCCCCAGCATTCTCAATGTGAAAGCCCTGAGGGCTTTCACACTGAGGCGTTTTTCTGGCTGTGCGTTGGAAAAAATCCTGCAAACAGCTTCTTTGGAGCATCTTTGGGGCGCATAAAATAGCGCTGTAAAAACGCCTATCCCCATTGAAATGAATGCGTACCGCTGTAAAAACGCGGTAAAAACGCGGTAAAAAACACCCAGAAGATCACATGACCGCAGTAGAGTGGAGGATTGTGGGATACCAAATAATCCTTTTACCGCAAAATCGCGGTAAAATCGCGGTAAAAAAACGTATGATTTTTTGGCATTTTTTCAACGCCTCAGTGTGAAAGGGGCCTCAGGCCTCGTACACACGACCGATTTTCTCGTCCAAAACAGTCAAGAAAAGTGCAGCGAGAGTTTTTTTGTCTAGAAAAACGTTCGTGTGTATGGTTTTACGACGAGAAACTTGACGAGAATCTCGACGAGAAAATAGAGAACCTGCTCTCTATTTTCTCGTCAGGATTCCAGATTTCCTCGTCGTGTTTCTCGTCGGCCTGTTTTGTGACGAGAAAATGGTTCGTGTGTATGCTTTTACGACTCTTCCAAAAGCGCGCATGCTCACAAGCAACTATGAGACGGGAGCGCATCTTCTGGTAAAACAAGCCTTCATAATGGAGAGAGCACATTCGTCACGCTCATAAATATTTCATCGTTTAAATGTTCTGCATTGAATTCTTCGTTAGAATGTTACATTAATCAAAACGAGAGACCTTCTTTTGCTGCTGATATTCACACAGAGTTCTGCCTTATTTTTAACCTTTTTCATGCTGCTCTTTATAAGATTTATGTGTATTATATCGTGCAAGTTTTTAGGAATAATTTAAATGGTTAGATTTTTCAAAATGATGTTAATTATAATTTCTCAATGTTTTGATAGCGATCTCCCATTTAATTTTCTAATCTATATTTTTAAAATTTCACACCATGTTTTTGAGCTAATCAGATTTAGTTATTCTTTTGGGGGGGTGATATCTGTGCCTTTTATTGTCAGTCAAATGTATCTGCTTACTCCAAAGCTTGTTTTTTTTTATTTAAAAATACACATAGTCAAGTATGAACTTAAACAAAAAACACATTTATTCATGTTTATAAATTAAATAAAGAGAAGGCAGCGCTGGAGAAGCTGCTGCCATTTGTGCATCCCAGGGACCCCAGAGCACACAGCAACCCTGTGTGGACACTAAAATTGGGAGCTTGAGAAGGCCCACATTTCAGAACACAATCTGATGCTGGCCTCCCAGAGGTCAGGAACAGCAGCAGGTGAGATATATGTCCCAAGTGTGTGGTACTACAACAGGCTGCCTTCTGTCCGACCAGTGCGACCACAATGAAGCAAGGCCATCACTTCCTCTTCTTCCTGGCAACCTTCCCTGCAGCCTTTCCTGAAGCCTTTCCTGAAGCCTTTCCTGCAGCCTTTCCTGCAGCCTTCCTTCTTCGTTTAGCTGGAGGCTGGCCCACTGGAGGGGTACTCCTGTCAGGAGGAGGAGGTGGAGGTGTAGCAGAAGGGGGTGGGGCAGAAGAAGAAGGTGGAGGTGTAGCAGAAGGGGGTGGGGCAGAAGGTGGAGGTGTAGCAGAAGAGGGTGGGGCAGAAGGTGGAGGTGTAGCAGAAGGGGGTGGGGCAGAAGGTGGAGGTGTAGCAGAAGGGGGTGGGGCAGAAGGTGGAGGTGTAGCAGAAGGGGGTGGGGCAGAAGGTGGAGGTGTAGCAGAAGGGGGTGGGGCAGAAGGTGGAGGTGTAGCAGAAGGGGGTGGGGCAGAAGAGGAAGGTGGAGGTGGAGGTTGAGGTTGGGTCAGTTGGGCCACCTCACATATGGCGGTATTGGGGGTAATTTGCTCCATCACCCCCTTGTTGAGCAAGGTGATGAGCAGGGGTTCGCATAGGAGGCGTTGCTCCATGCTCATCACCTTGAACTTAGCCTCCACTAGGCCGGCAATGGCCTCTTCAGGGGATGTGGGCTCCTTGAGGGTGGCATGGGCCTCTTTAATAAGGGCCATTGCTGCCTCACTGGTGGTCCTGTCCCTCCTGCCTCTTTTGTGAAGCCTGATGGGAGGCACCTGGGATCTGGTGCTTCTCCTTTGCACTGCCACCTCCTGTCTGCCACTGGGCCCTGCCACCTCCTGGCTGCCACTGGGCCCTGCCACCTCCTGGCTGCCACTGGGCCCTGCCACCTCCTGGCTGCCACTGGGCCCTGCCACCTCCTGGCTGGTACTGGGCCCTGCCACCTCCTGGCTGCCACTGGGCCCTTCCTCCTCCTGCCTGACAGTTTCCAGACCCTCCTCCTGGCTGATTTCATCCTGTGTATGAAAAAGAAACATAGTTTAATATGTTGGTTTAATCTTTGCATCAAACTTTGTAATCCTGATGGAAGCAATTAGAATGTAAATGCATAAATCCTTGCTTTAAATTTACCACTACATCAGCTTGACTATTTACCACACAATTAAGTGCAGAATAATGTCTACAGATCATGTTTTCACTTGTGTAATACAAAATAATGTATGTTTCTCATCTTGACATATTTGGGAAACATTAATTTTATCCCACTACATTTTCAGTTAATACTATACCTGGCTCCAGATGGACAAATCAGGATCATTCAGGATGGCTGCCTCCTCTTGCTCCAGAGAAGGCTCAGGTTGGCTGCAGGGAAGTCTGGGGGGAAGAGTGGAGAGTGATGGCCTTGGCTCAATGTGGTCATCCAGGAAGGACATCCTGCTGTAGTACCACAAAATCGGGACATAAACATCATCTGCTGCTGCTCCTGACCTCTGAGAAGCCAGCACCTTAGAGCGTTCAGTCCTGTAGGTACCTCTCAAGCTCCCAATTTTAGTGTCCACTTGTTTTGCTGTGGCTGTGGGCACCTTGGTATGCACAAATGGGAGCAGCTTCTCCAGCGCTGCTTTTCTCACCCCTTTTTTTTATGGATGGGGTTTTTGGTCTCCCACAGAGCCGGCAGCTCCCTTACCCGGTCAATAAATTCCACCAGGAACTCTTTGTCGCTAATAAAGACATTCATATTGTATCTGCAAGTTAAATAAATTATATTTAAATAATGTGAGGCAAACAGTCTAACCTCCTTCACATCCTAGTCACCATATATATCCTCCACCAATCTCAAGACAGTATAGGCCAACAATTTTTACAAGTCTCACAAAATCACATACCTTCGTTCGCACGTCCGTCACTTGAACTCCTCTCTCCGCACACCGAACGTACTATAGTCACATGTGTGTTTGCTATATACACACCACGCATGCGTCCAAATTCGAGCACGTCGCTCCGCACACGTCGCCCGCCCATGACGTTCTAACTAACATCTTTTCCCCGCCCCTTCTCTTTCGGCGCGCAGACAGATATGGCGGAGTTACAGCAGGTGTCTGATAATTCCGCAACTAGCGAAGAGACAAGCCCGGAGACCGAGGACACGTCACGATCAAGGAGGAGATTCAAGGCATCGAATATGTCTTTTGCGGAGATGGCGGAGATGGTGGACATCTTGGTCAAGGCTGATTATGATGCCAAGCATGGGCCGTATATCAAACCAAATAGAAGGAAGGCCAAAATCCTCACTAAAGTTGTGAAGAGTCTGAGGGCGAAGTTCGGGGTGAAACGCTCAAATGAGCAGCTCAGAAAGAGGTGGTCAGACCTCAAACTGAGGGAGCCAGACCAGTTGAGGATCATAAAGAGGATGCTCGCTAAAAGTAAGTAAAATGACGACCTTTCTGCTATTAATCTTTTTAGAAACTGACATTTTTTTTTTTTTATCATATTGTACTCCCTTCCAAAATGTAATATTTTGAACTAGGTTGGGCACAGTAATCGTGCGTTACGTTACCGACACTTCGTTCGGCCACTATCCGCGGTTTTGGCTTATTTAAGACCCCCAAAAGTAATTAGACATCTGCCATTTTTGATCAAGTATTGTGGATAATTTTTAAGTCTAGATGATGTGTTTGTAAGGAGAATGAAATGCAAACTTTAATCAGTGTAAAGGAGAGGACACTCAGCAGCTGCTTCCACATCTGTACTTTGGAGCACTATAGTGTGGGCCACCAGACCCGCCTTTTTTGGGTGTCCCACACAGGTGCATCAGAGTTTATTTGTGGTGCCTCCATGTCCAAAAAATTACATCCAAATGTGAATACTAAACATATTTGGGGTCATAAATAATGCATTTTTCTTTAAATTCCGCACAAACACACACTTGTACCCCACTTCCAAACAATTTAGCCTGTTTTAAGTTTAACAATGAGATTTTTACAGTGTGATAAATAGACCTTTGGTTTTATTCTCATAGGGGAGAGAAGCCTGGGAGGAGGACACTCCAGGGAGCACATGCACCCCACAACTTCCAAGCAACCCCAAACTCCCAAAGATCCACAACCGAAAGATGTGCAGGAAGTTGAGGTGGAGGAAGGAGAAGTGCAGGAAGGAGAGGTGGATGACGTTGTGGATCTGGTCACCACAACAGGTCAGTATCTGACACCACAGCTTAAGGTAAGCGAGGTAGGCCTGCAGAGTTTGATTATTTTTTTTTAATGCTTTTTAGGGGATGGAAATGTTGTGAAGGATAGCACACCGTTCTCTGCTGACAGTGCCCTCCGCCTCATCCAGCAAGTGATGGAATGTAGCACGGAACTGGACCTAATTAAACAAAGAATCCATGTGATGGAACAAACATTTAAAGACATTCTCGATGTTTTGGGGAGAATTCAATAAGCCATCCAAACACATTTGTTTTTACATGTTTGTTTTTATATTTTTTCTAATTTTTTGAGTAACAAAGCAGCCAAAAATTGAATATGCACACAGTGTGTGAACATGTGCTATCTGCCATCAGGGGATATCCATGTACGTCTTTTGTGGGTGCAACCCCTTCCTCGTATCAAAAGTCGGTGAACTGAGGAAGGGGATGCACCCCCAAAACACGTCCATTGATCACCCCTGATGGCAGATAGCACATGTTGACAATAGGGATCAGGATTGTAAACTTCCTATTTGCAAAAAAGTAAAAATGTGTGCTTATTGAATTTTGGGCTGGGCAAGGGGTGGCAGGACCCCATATTAGGACGGGCACATAGAGACATAGTTTGTGTAACTGAATGTCTCAGATTGCTCAGAGGTATCCAATGTTGTCATTTTAGAAATGCAAGTGGTATTTTTGTATTTTCATAAGCCAAAATTTGCCGGGTTGTGGCCAGGCCAACCCCAAAGTAAAACAAAAAAAAATGTGCAGAGAGTAAAAAATTTGACCACAAACAACATGTAGCTTCTTTTTATAATACTCTCTAAGCTTATTTGGTTCTTTTGTAAGGTAACATAGTGAAATTGGTTGTTATTTACTAAAGTAAAATACACTTGCCACTACAAATGCACAAAGACAAACTAGGAGACAGGAAAGAACAAATAATTAAAGGTTTAAACAAGATTTTTATTGTGATACTTAGACATAGGCTGGCATAGGAATTGCCCCCCTACCCGTGAAATACTCCATGTATTTGTCCCGAACCACACGGGCATTTTGGGGGGGCAAGCCAAGACGGGCAGATTCCAGGCCCGGAAGGGGATTTGCAGGGGAAAGTCCAGCCTCTGGCAAAACTGAGGCCATATAGGAATTTGATTTTTGGCTCAGAAAGTTGTGTAGCACACAGCAGCATAACACTACATAGTTTATTTTGTAGTCCGCCAAGTGGATGGAAGTCATAAAAAGGCGGAACCGGCTGGCCATTATGCCGAAGGCATTTTCAACGACTCTTCGGGCCCTGGCCAGCCGGTAATTGAACACACTCTTCTCTGGGGTCAGGGTCCTCTGTGGAAATGGCCTCATAAGATGCCGTCCGAGTCCGAAGGCTTCATCAGCCAAGAAAACAAAGGGGAGTCCTTCAATATTCCCTGCATCCGGTGGCAATGCAAGGTCGTCACTCTGGAGACGGAGGGCAAACTCCGTCTGGATGAAGGATCCCCCATCGGACATCCGGCCATTCTTCCCTACATCAACATAGAGGAATTCATACCGTGCTGACACCACCGCCATCAGCACAATGCTATGAAACCCCTTGTAATTGTAGTAGTAGGATCCAGAACGGGGTGGCGGCACGATGCGGACGTGCTTCCCGTCTATGGCCCCACCGCAGTTGGGGAAGTCCCACCGCGTGGCAAACTCCAATGCCACAGTCTGCCATTCCTGTGGCGTGGAAGGAAGCTGTGGAGTGAAACAAGATGAAATAATATTAGAAAAACAAAGGCATACATTACAAGGAAATTCTATCCCAAAAAATTAGAGACCAACATCAATCTAATTATACGTTTATTAAGGTGTGTAAAAAAAGTATAATGGAAGGCTCATTTATCATATTCATCACCACCTCTGATGGGCCATTACTAAATTATTTTGGGGGGGGGGAGATGTGTTTGGCCACAGGATAGCATTGCAGTGGCGGTGCGTCCAGAGTGGGCGCTGGAGCACTGTCCCCTCTCTCCTGTGCCCATCACTCAGAACAATACATAGGTTCATGCGTTGCATGAACCTATGTATTGTCTATGCCGCACACTATTCAGGTGGATGGCCTCTTGTAAAGCGACCGACATATGAATAATTGCGTCATTTAGGGGGTTAAAATTGCAGAGCAGAAACAGGTATTAAAAAAGTCTTGCAAATTCCAACCTGAGGGATGTAATTGGCTTCCTCAAAGAAAAATCGGGGACGCAAGGAGGGGGCATTCCTTGTGTAAACACTGACAGGCAGCTCTGGCAATCATGTTCACCAAGTCTGTTTTAATGGTAACATGATTGGCTGATGCAACATGAAGGGAAGGAGAAGACATCAAGGACAGAAGAAGGATGGCGCTGACCACAAGAAGGTAAGTGCAGGGCTGGGGGGAAACTGGCTGCATTAGAGGGGACTAAATGGCTGCATTGGAGGGGACAACTGGGGGCGTTTATTAGGCAACAGAGCAAAAAAGGAGGAAGTTTATTTCCTAAATTGGGGTTGGAACCCCCAAACATTTGGAGCAACAGGCGCCCCTGCTGGAAAAGTTAGTGATGGGAAATATTTATGGAGGAGAAAAAAGGGGCAATCTAAAGCTTCCAACATGCATGGGGACAAAGGGGACATTCTCAGCATATTACAATCATGGTAATTAGGGAAGGATGAAAGAAATACAATACATTAGCATACATGTAATACCTAAAATGTGATGTTAAGGGAGAAAACTTACCCTAATATAGTCCTCCTGCAGGACTTGTATAATAGCAGAACAGGTGTCTGGGATTATGAGGCCCAGAGCCTGGGGGGAGATGCCTGTGGTGAACTTCAAGTCCTGAAGACTTCTCCCTGTCGCCAGGTAACGCAACGTGGCGAAGAGCCTCTGCTCAGCACTGATGGCTTCCCGCATAACGGTGTCCTTCCTGGTAATATAGGGGGACACCAAAGCCAACAGTTCCTGAAAAACGGGGTCAGACATCCTCAGAAAATTCCTGTAGTCCTCAGGATTATTCTCGACGATCTCCCGCAGCAGAGGCATATGACAGAATTGGTCCCGCTGGAGCAACCAATTCTTGGTCCATGAACTCCTCCTCACACCATTCATGGACTGGTCTTGGTCCAAAACAAGCAGACCAACACCAAGCGCACGCACAGCACGAACTCGACGACGAGAACGTCCAGGCGACATGGCTAGGAAACGGTCGTCTAATCAGAACGTACAGAACAGAACGCACTTTAGAAAAGCAAGGCCTATGAATAACGAACTGAAATTCAGAAACGAACAGGCAAGAACGCACTGTAAAACAGATACGACCTGCCTAGACGCCCTGAAAGTCAAGATACGAACCCACAAGCACAAACTGAACGGCAGAAAACGATCTGAAAAGTACGAAGACTGAAAAGCGCGAATCGTCTCTTCCCAAACTTTTACTTCACACGCGGTAACACGAGATCAGCAAAAGCAGCCCAAGGGGTGGCGCCAAGAAAAAAGATCTTCCCCTTTATAGTGCCGTCGTACGTGCTGGACGTGAGCGCAGAGAACCACGAGGAAATTGGGAAATGTCAGTGTGTACGCATAGAAAGCTTGACGAGAAAATCGACAAGCTTAACAAGAATCTCGTCGAAAAAAACGACGTGTTTTTTACGACGAGAAAATCGGTCGTGTGTACGAGGCCTAAGAGTTTTAACAAAATAATACTGTTGAATCAGCTCTGTTATTCTAAATGTAAGGCAGCTGGTATTCAGACAACAGGTACTCCCAAGGCACAACACCTGCTGAGATTCTGCTGTGAGCAACATTAAAGTGTATGTAAGTATATTTCTGATTTACTCACTTTGCTTTGTTAAATTTACCATTGAAACTTTTTTTATGTCCTTTTTTTTTTTTTTTTTATAAATGCAAAAAAAATAACTTTTCAGTCTGACACAAATTGACAACACTATGGGTGGGTGGCCATAGATCAGTAGAATTTTGAATGGAAATTCCCAGGAAAAGCATGTTCTAAGAAAGTTTGTTTGTCTTTCTAATCATTAGTGGATCAAATCGATCCGCAGTACCTGGAAATTTTGAAGAAGCAGTATCAAAAATTTTCACAGCTGCCTGTAGATGGCGCCAAGTCAGTAGGTGACCATACTGTGGGGAAAGGACTGGATCTGCTCAAAGCAGCATTGGAAACAGAATACTAGCTGCATCTCTTCATTTCAAATCCCTCAAACTGAACTATAATTGGTTGCATCCAAAATGAAAGAAGATTCCTGTGCACCAAATATTTGTTGCCCCAACAATAGTTAATAGTGTCTTTGCTGCACTGATCAGGTTACCACTGTGAGCTACAGAACATCTCTCCCCCAAGTTATAAAAATGAGAAGGGTAGGCGTTCTGTAGTCTTGTCCAATAGTGACAACGACAAGTGAGTATTAATCAAAAAAATATAAAGTCAGCACTAAAACATAAAATAGTGAGCAGCTAGCAATAAAAATTTATAAACATATAACCCGTATGAAAGCTTTAAACAATAATTGCAGTGCTTAAAAAACATCAAAATATAAACAAAACTCCCACTGAGCGTGTGACAGTCCAAATTCCAAATGTGCACATATATTATAAACATCCACCACCGTGATGAAGTATTGCACCAAAGTCTGTGTGAGTATCATTCCACCGAACCGACAAAATGCAAACTCACTGCAAGATTATGCTGCCAAGAGATGTGCAGCATAGAGATCATTTACACCAAGTTTGTGTAGGTATCCATCCCAGGTCTGGTCACCTCTTTCATTTTACAGGCGAAACTGGAAAAATTTGAATATCGTGCAAAAGTTCATTTATTTCACTAATGCAACTTAAAAGGTGAAACTAATATATGAGATAGACTCATTACATGCAAAGCAAGATAGTTCAAGCCGTGATTTGTCATAATTGTGATGATTATGGCTTACAGCTCATGAAAACCCCAAATCCACAATCTCAGAAAATTAGAATATTACATGCATTCAATAAAACAAGGATTTTACATAGAACAATATCGGACCTCTGAAAAGTATAAGCATGCATATGTACTCAGTACTTGGTTTGGGCCCCTTTTGCAGCAATTACTGCCTCAATGCGGTGCGGCATGGAAGCCATCAGCCTGTGGCACTACTGAGGTGTTATGGAAGACCAGGATGCTTCAATAGCGGCCTTCAGCTCTTCTGCATTATCTCATGTCTTTCATCTTTCTCTTGGAAATGCCCCATAGATTCTCTATGGGGTTCAGGTCAGGAGAGTTTGCTGGCCAATTAAGCACAGTAATCCCACGGTCATTGAACCAGGTTTTGGTGCTTTTGGCAGTGAGGGCAGGTGCCAAGTCCTGCTGGAAAATGAAGTCAGCATCCCCATAGAGCTCGTCTGTGGAAGGACGCATGAAGTGCTCCAAAACCTCCAGGTAGACGGCTGCGTTGATCCTGGACTTAATGAAGCACAGTGGACCAACACCAGCAGATGACATGGCTCCCCAAATCAACACAGACTGTGGAAACTTCACACTGGACTTCAAGCATCTTGCAGTGTGTGCCTCTCCATTCTTCCTCCATACTCTGGGTTCTTGGTTTCCAAACGAGATGCTAAATTTGCTCTCATCAGAAAAGAGGACTTTGGACCACTGAGCAACAGACCAGGTCTGTTTTTCTTTAGTCCAGGTAAGACGCTTCAGACGTTGTTTGTTGTTCAGGAGTGGCTTGACAAGAGGAATACGACATTTGAAGCCCATGTCCAGAATCCGTCTGTGTGTGGTGGCTCTTGATGAACTGACTCCAGCCTCAGTCCACTCCTTGTGAAAGTCCCCAACACTTTTGAATGGCCTTTTCCTGACAATCCTCTCCAGGCTACGGTCATCCCTGCTGCTTGTTCACGCTTTTCTTCCACACTTTTCCCTTCCACATAACTTTCTATTAATGTGCTTTGATACAGCACTTTGGGAACATCCAACTTCTTTTGCAATTACCTTTTGAGGCTTTCCCTCATTATAGAGGGTGTCAATGATGGTTTTCTGCACAACTGTCAGGTCAGCAGTCTTTCCCATGATTGTGATTCCTACTAAACCTGACTGAGAGACCATTTAAAGGCTCAGGAACCCTTTGCAGGTGTTATGGCTTAATTAGCTGATTAGAGTGGGACATTTTGAGCCTAGAATATTGCACCTTTTCACAATATTCTAATTTTCTGAGATTGTGGATTTGGGATTTTCATGAGCTGTAAGCCATAATCATCACAATTATGACAAATCACGGCTTGAACTATCTTGCTTTGCATGTAATGAGTCTATCTCATATATTAGTTTCACCTTTTAAGTTGCATTAGTGAAATGAAAGCACAATATTCAATTTTTTTTAGTTTCACCTGTATCCTCCACTGGGGGCAGCACTTCGCACTTGCCCTCATAAACGAGTCTCTGCTGCCAGTACGCTCACACAGACTTAGGTGCAAAATTTTATCATGGTGGTGGATGTTTATAATATATTTGGACTGTCACATGGTCAGTGGGACTTTTGTTTATTTTTTTATGTTTTCAAAGCTCCATTCACACTTATGCAACTTGGGATTCGACTTGAGACCCCAAGTCGCAGGACGTGTGAAATTCAATTTTTTTCTATGACAGCTACTGACACTACAGAAGTCGCTGCGACTTCCGAAAAAGGTTCCTGCACTACTTTGGTCCGACTTTTGATGTGACTTTGGTCCAGAGAATGTAAAATCAGATCAAAGTCGCACTCCAAAATTACACTGGAGAGTTCCAACCATTTTATATACTTCCTCTCTCTGGTATCCCCTGTGAGCATTCTTTTCGCAATGGAAATTCTTTTTTTTTTTTTCAAAGGAAATACCTTAATTACCGGTATCTTCTTTCTTCTGCATATTCAGCATTCTCCGCCTAGGTGATTCACAAGGGCTCCTGAAATAGCAGCATCATGTATCCCAGGAGTCCTTGCGAATCGCCTAGTGACAAAATCTTGCAATGATTGATGCTATGCGGCTATGGAAACGCATCAGGACTTGGGAAGAAGGAGCGCCGTGCGGTGGCATTAGTGCGCAGGTGTGAGATTGGGAGGTGCATGCTGGGTAGCCAGCTGCACCAATTTCAGGAAATTGATAGAGGGTTTCAAATGCCCACAGTGGAGATTGACCCTGCCAACTTCTGAGATCCAGGTACTTTTTTTTTTCAATTCAAACACATATAAAAAGGACTACTAGAATAACATCTAAACATGACATATAGAGTGGATCAATTTAGAGTGGGGTCTTTAACCACTTGACCACTGGGCACTTAAACCCCCTTAATAACCAGACCAATTTTCAGCTTTCGGTGCTCTCACATTTTGAATGACAATTACTCAGTCATACAACATTGTACCCATATGAAATTTTTGTCCTTTTTTTCACACAAATAGAGCTTTCTTTTGGTGGTATTTAATCACTGTTGGGTTTTTTATTTTTTGCGCTATAAGAGAAAAAAGACTGAAAATTTTGTAAAAAAATGATTTTTTTTTCGTTTCTGTTATAAAATTTTGCAAATTACTATTTTTTCTTCATAAATTTTGGCCAAAATTTATACTGCTACATATCTTTGGTAAAAATAAGTACAAATTGGTGTATATTATTTGGTCTTTGTGAAAGTTATAGAGTCCACAAGCTATGGTGCCAATATCTGAAAATTGATCACACCTGAAGTACTGACGGCCTATCTCAATTCTTGAGACCCTAACATGCCAGAAAAGTACAAATACCCCCCAAATGATCCCTTTTTGGAAAGAAGATATTCCAAGGTATTCAGAAAGAGGCATTGTGAGTTTTTTGAAGTTGTCATTTTTTCCCACAATTCTTTGCAAAATCAAGATTTTTTTTTTCTCTTTTTTTTTTTTCACAAAATTGTCATATTAGCAGGTTATTTCTCACACACAGCATATGCATTCCACAAATTACACCCCAAAACACATTCTGCTATTACTCCCGAGTATGGCGATACCACATGTGTGAGACTTTTACACAGCGTGGCCACATACAGAGGCCCAACATGCAGGAAGCACCTTCAGGCGTTCTGGAGCACCCAGGCCAATTCTGACATTTCTCTCCTACATGTAAAAATCATCATTTATTTGCTAGAAAATTACATAGAACCCCAAAACATTATATATGTTTTTTTAGCAAAGACCTTAGAGAATATAATGGTGGTTGTTGCAACTTTTTATCTCGCACGATATTTGCGCAGCAATTTTTTTAACGCGTTTTTTACGGAAAAAAAATGTTTTGTGCTTAAAAAAAAACAGTAAAGTTAGCCCAATGTTTTTGCATAATGTGAAAGATGAAGTTACGCCGAGTAAATAGATACCTAACATGTCGCCCTTAAAAATTGCACACACTCGTGGAATGGCGCCAAACTTCGCTACTTAAAAAATCCCCATAGGCGACGCTTTAAATATTTTTACTGGTTACATGTTTTGAGTTACAGAGGAGGTCTAGGGCCAAAATGATTGCTCTCGCTCTAACGTTCGCAGAGATACCTCACATGTGTGGTTTGAAAACCGTTTTCATATGTGGGCGGGACTTACGTATGCGTTCGCTTCTGTATGCGAGCTCACGGGGACAGGGGCGCTTTAAAAAAAAAAAAATAATTTATTCTTCATTTTACTTTATTTATTTTAGTTTGACATGTTTTTCCGCCCTAAACATTTTTTTGATCACTTTTATACCTATTACAAGGAACGTAAACATCCCTTGTAATAGGAATATGGCATGACAGGTCCTCTTTACAGTGAGATATGGGGGGGGGGTGTCAATAAGACCCCACATCTCACCTCTAGGCTGGGAAGCCTGAAAAAAATACAAAAAAAAAAACAACAATCCTGGCTTTGATCGTAGCGGTGAGTCGGTAGAAGCACCGGAGGGCGGCGGGGGGGGGACGGGACATCCCCTCTCGCCTCCCGTAAGAATGATCAAGCGGCGGAACAGCCGCTATGATTGTTCTTATGATGTAGGGAATCGCCGGCTGAAAAAGCTAATATCTGAATGATGCCTGTAGCTGCTCCCATCATTCAGATATCCCCGCACAAAGTCAAGGACGTCATATGACGGCCGGAGGGCGGGAAGTGGTTATTGCAGAGTATTGCCGGGCATTGCGGAGTATTGCCGGGCATTGCGGAGTATTGCCGGGCATTGCGGAGTATTGCGGAGTATTGCAGGGCATTGCGGAGTATTGCAGGGCATTGCGGAGTATTGCGGACTATGGCAGGATATTGCGGTGTATGGCAGGGTATTGCGGTGTATGGCAGGGTATTGCACGGGTATTGTGGAGGGTATTGCACAGGGTATTGTGGAGGGTATTGCACAGGGTATTGTGGCGGGTATTGCAGAGTATTGTGCAGGGTATTGCAGAGTATTGTAGTATTGTGCAGGGTATTGCAGAGTATTGTGCAGGGTATTGCAGAGTATTTTGCAGAGTATTGCGCAGGGTATTGCAGAGTATTTTGCAGGGTATTGCAGAGTATTTTGCAGGGTATTGCAGAGTATTTTGCAGGGTATTGCAGAGTATTGTGCAGGGTATTGCAGAGTATTGTGCAGGGTATTGCAGAGTATTGCACCAGGGTATTGCAGAGTATTGCACCAGGGTATTGCAGAGTATTGCACCAGGGTATTGCAGAGTATTTCGCAGGGTATTGCAGAGTATTTCGCAGGGTATTGCAGAGTATTTCCAAGGGTATTGCAGAGTATTTCGCAGGGTATTGCAGAGTATTTCGCAGGGTATTGCAGAGTATTTCGCAGGGTATTGCAGAGTATTGCACCAGGGTATTGCAGAGTATTGCACCAGGGTATTGCAGAGTATTGCACCAGGGTATTTTGCAGAGTATTGGCAGGGTGTATTGCAGAGTATTGGCAGGGTATAGGACAGGGATGGCTGAGCAGGGATGGATGGATCTGTGACTGCAATTGTCACAGATCCAGCCCACAGTGCTGCTGCTGCCATCCGCTCCCTCCCCCTCCCCTCTCACACTGTACCGATCGGTACAGAGAGGGGAGGGGGGAACCGGCGTCATCAAATGACGCCGGTCTGTTTACAAGTGATTGCTCCGTCATTTGACGGAGCGATCACGTGGTAAACGGCCGCTATCAGCGGCGATTTACCGCGATTCGTGATCCGCCGGGTCCTCTGGACCCGGCGGTCACGGAGTTTCCCGTGTGCGCGCCCCAGGGGGCGCGCGGGAACGCGATTCTGGGAGGACGTTATATAACGTCCTCCCAGAGTTAAGCAACCACCTTGTCGACGTTATTTGTCGGCAGGTGGTTGTTAAGTGGTTAAAAAAAAAATCTAATTGGGGGGACTGGAACTCCGCTTTAAGGAGCCTTAAAGCGCTGCAATTATTGTTTAAAGGTAAGTGAGTATTGTCACCCTAGGAGAGAAGCCTAAAAAAAGAAAACAAATTCAGCCACAACATCTATTGAGGAAATATAAGTGTAGCGGCCTCCTCACTCCCCTCTTTGCATCAGCTTGTTTCTCTTCTTGTCTAGGGGTATCTTAGAGGGGAGAGAGAGCGGGGTCACCACGCCAAGCCTTCACCACATGTGTCTGTGCGGTGTAAGCAAAGTTCCTTCTCTACCTTCGGGTCAGTGTTGTGCACCTGGAGTTACCTTGAACAATGTCCACCAGAAAAGAGCCCCACACCATTAAAGTCCAACACTCCTTTATTCTTCTCGAGTGAACAGCACAATCAGTTAGACTCCCTTAAAGAACAGAACAAACAAGGAGGTGTGGATGCGAGTAGGCCCAGACACAATGAACTCTCCACTTTCCTTCCTGAAAGTGGGCTGAGGTCTCCTAGCGAGGGGGGATTTTCCTTCCTGGCGGTCTCCTATGGGAGGCTCACCTGTCACTGGCAATCTGCTGCACCCGGTCTTCAAGTGAGTAGCTCCCCCCGGTCCATTATGCCTTCCGGATTCGGGTACCCAATCCCTGGGTTCCCTGGGACCTCCTTCCCTCGCGGAACTCAGTGTTGGGCACTGAGCTCCAGACCTCTATCCGAGTATCTCACCCCAGGCTAAAGGTGCTGGGATGGAACACGTCCTCCGGACGTCCTCTAGGCCTAGACCGCCTAGAGGACCCACACGAACCACCGCCCTCAGGCTGAAGGTGCCTGGGACTCGAACCCGTGACAAAGATGGCCGGCCCCTTTATACCCTCTCCCAGCAAGCACGGCGGGTTCACTGCCCCACCATACCGCTGCAGAGGGAGGACAAAAAGGAGGCACAGCACACAGCAATGGTTCAACCCCAGCCCAAGGCGACAGCGCCACCCGCTGGACCGCAAGGAACTGTACATCGCTGGTGTCTCTGCCAGTTTGAATTACACCCGGGAAAGTACATACCCGCTACACTCTCCCCCTGGTAATTTGACACTGGTCCCCAGTGTCTGGAACAAATCATACCCTCAAGGGCTGGCATAATCCAATCCAGAGACCAACTAACAATTGTACAAAAATATAAAACTTTTTGAAAAAACTTGATTAACTAAAGCAAATGTGTCTGAGCCCTATATAAAAAAAAACAACATTAAACCATAACTTTTTTTTTCACATGTTCACATTATGTTTTTCCCACCCATCCTGACTAAGACCCACCCCATACTCAGTGGTCTTGATGGGATGCTCTCCTGCAGAGGGAAAAGAAAGAAAATGATCACGCATAAACCCTGACACATATATTCGTGTGAGAGAAAAGAAACTTCTCCGGGAAGAAATCCCTTTTCTCCAAAGAGTGAAGCATCGTACACACGGCCGAGTTTCTCGTCGAAAAAAACACGTCGTTTTTTTCGACGAGATCCTTGGACAAGAAACTTGTCCCGGCCGAGTGTACAGACGCTCGATTCAAAGAACCCGCGGTTCTTTGAATGGAGCGTACGCGGTGACGTCATCGACTACGACGAGCATGCGCTCGTCACATTCGATGCCGTCGCCGCCATCTTGGTATACCCTACCTATGCCTAGGAAGCTACCGCGCATGCGTCGAATTCATTTCGAACATGCGCGGGCTTCCCGGAGGACAGGTAAGTGTACACACACTCACTTTTCTCGTCGAGAAACAGGTTGACGAGAATCTCGACGAGAAAATAGAGAGCAGGTTCTCTATTTTCTCGTTGAGATTACTTGTCGGGTTTTCTTGACGAGAAACCATACACACAAACGAATTTCTCGGCAAGACATCTCTGCCAGCAAGTTTCTTGCTGGTTCTTGCCGAGAAACTCGGTCGTGTGTACGAGGCCTGAGTGTGTGAAAAGTGTTTAACAGTGCGCAACACTGCCACCTGGTGACAGCATCGCAGTAACTGCACTTGTGGAACTTTTCCTCTTCTCTTGAGCCCTATCTACCCCAGAGTCTATGATCTCTTGCTGGAAAGTGAAGAACAAAACAGGAACATTCCTTCATTCCTCCGGGTACAAGGACAACGGGCCCCAGAAAGTTCAGCAGCATACAACAAGAACGGAGTCTTTTTCTCCTACAGGTAGAAGCGGGGATGCGGCAGAACAAGTGGCTTCAAGTGCTGGTCCATGGTCTCCAGATGATATTCTACATCGTCTCCTTCCTTGCGCCGGATCAGCACTTTGTCTGCATGGATGTGCCGTCCCAACATCCACTCTGCCTTGCAGTCCTTAAAACGTTGAGAGGCCTTGGGAGAGCATGCCAGGTACCTGCGGGCGTGTGGAATCTGAAGGTGAGTCCACACAAAGTCATTGTACCAGCGCTCCCGGCACACTTCCACCTCATATAGCAGCTCCTTGGATAAGTAGGGATACTCCCATCCGTACTCCGCAGCAACCTTCTGGCCAAATAGGCATTGTAGTCTGGCCAAAGGAGGCATAGTAGCTCTGTCCCTTTCGCCAGGCAAAACTATCGAGTCCGGGTGGCGAGGGACCTTGATTACATCTCATCTGGGCATTGGTGCCCGCAACAGCAGTCTCTTTTCCCCGGTCTTCGGTACAGATGGTACCGGGGATGTAGAGGCAGGCCGGGGACGGGACCCCTCTTCAGGCGCTGTGCCTTCACCCGGGGTGTACTTTCCCCTGTAGACATAGGTGGATCCGTGGTTCTGCGGGATGAAGCTAGAGGTACTTTGTCCCAGCCCTTTTCTGCAAACAGTTCGTCTATAGCAACGTCGTCTCCCATGTCCGAGAGCGACTCCAGGTCAGAGGTGTCACACTCCTCCGCGGGTAGGTACCCTGTAGTGGAGACTGAGTTTCCACCTCTTCCCACACACCAAATCTCTCCGCCTGGCTTACCTCGGCCTTTGCTTGAAACGGGACGTCCGGAATTCTTGCCGATGGATCCGTCTGGGCCGGGCGTAAGCGGGCGAGATGGTCCACCACAACCGCTGGTCGGGGCTACCATACCGGTCTTTCTCTTCAGTGGAGGACGCTGCGAGATTGTGGTGACCGAGTCAGCATCCTCGGATTTCTCCCGTTGAGTTTTCACGACCCCCTCCGCTGTCGCTGCAGTGTGTGCAGGGATGGCTGTCAAAGCAGTGATTCCTCCTCCTTGAGTGGTGTTGCCTGCAGCACGGCCAGGGTAAATGGTTCTCGGCTTCTCAACCGCTGTATCCACTTCAAAAAGAAACTCCCCACAGGCCTCACATCGCCCGACTTGCTTCAGTTGGCACACCAGTCCCGAACAACCGGGACAAATCACACCCAGGGCCTCAACGTCCATGCATGAGTACAGGGCGAATCGACCCCTTGGCTTTAGCCGGATCCCTGTATCTGTTACCGGAGCAGCAGCAGTTAGTGTCGTGGTAGAAGGGTGAACCGGAATCCAGGATGTATGTCCGAACATGGTGACCTGTTGCTGATCCATCGCACACTGCCAGGTTTTTGCGCCAACGTCCCACGTGTAGTCCTTCACACGTATTGGACTCCTCCCCTTTGCTCCAGTTTGCGGGCTTTTCTTCTTTTCTTCCTTCTGAGTCACACCCACGAACTAAGCGTTGGGGGTGTGCCTGGTGGCGCAGTGCAAATAGAAGCCCCCACGTGTAGTCCCTTACGCGGCTGAGCTTCCCCCTTTTCTCGCTTTCTTCATTGGGTCATGTCCACGACTTCAAGCAGGGATGCACTTCGGCCAATAAAGGCCTGCCTACTCGTAACTCCTCCAGGCAGACGCGTTCAATTCCGTAGTACACGAACACTATCCCGGACGAGCCCCCACGTGTAGCGGCCTCCTCACTCCCCTCTTTGCATCAGCTCATTTCTCTTCTTGTCTAGGGGTATCTTAGAGGGGAGAGAGCGGGGTCACCACGCCAAGCCTTCACCACATGTGTCTGTGCGGTGTAAGCAAAGTTCCTTCTCTACCTTCGGGTCAGTGTTGTGCACCTGGAGTTACCTTGAACAATGTACACCAGAAAAGAGCCCCACACCATTAAAGTCCAACACTCCTTTATTCTTCTCGAGTGAACAGCACAATCAGTTAGACTCCCTTAAAGAACAGAACAAACAAGGAGGTGTGGATGCGAGTAGGCCCAGACACAATGAACTCTCCACTTTCCTTCCTGAAAGTGGGCTGAGGTCTCCTAGCGAGGGGGGATTTTCCTTCCTGGCGGTCTCCGATGGGAGGCTCACCTGTCACTGGCAATCTGCTGCACCCGGTCTTCAAGTGAGTAGCTCCCCCCGGTCCATTACGCCTTCCGGATTCGGGTACCCAATCCCTGGGTTCCCTAGGACCTCCTTCCCTCACGGAACTCAGTGTTGGGCACTGAGCTCCAGACCTCCATCTGAGTACCTCATCCCAGGCTAAAGGTGCCTGGGATGGAACACGACCTCCGGACGTCCTCTAGGCCTAGGCCGCCTAGAGGACCCACACGAACCACCGCCCTCAGGCTGAAGGTGCCTGGGACTCGAACCCGTGACAAAGATGGCCGTCCCCTTTATACCCTCCCCAAGCAAGCACGGCGGGTTCCCCGCCCCACCATACCGCTGCAGAGGGAGGACAAAAAGGAGGCACAGCACACAGCAATGGTTCAACCCCAGCCCAAGGCGACAGCGCCACCCGCTGGACCGCAAGGAACTGTACATCGCTGGTGTCTCTGCCAGTTTGAATTACACCCGGGAAAGTACATACCCGCTACATAAGCAAGGCTAAAATATGTATTTTTCCATATTTCCCCACACAACAAAATTATTTTTTAATGTATAATGATACACTCTAGAGCAGGGGTCTCCAAACTGCGGCCCGAGGGCCAGGGCCAGATACGGCCCTTTGCCAGCCTTTATGCGGCCCTTGGGGCACTTTACCTCAACTGATATGAGGTACTATTCCTTCCGCTGACACCAACAAGGGGGCACTATTTCTTCTACTAATATCAATGATGGGATACTATTCCTCCTACTGATAGGGGCCCTACTCCTCCTCCTACTGTCCACCAACCCTGAGGCCACATTTATTCTCACTGGAGCTGGGTCCGGGACATTTTCTGCCCCCTCTGGCTGCAATCCGGCCCTCCTAAAGTCTGAAGGACAATAAAGTGGCCCTTTTGTTTGAAAAGTTTGGAGACCCCTGCTCTAGAGTCACTGTTGTGATATTTGAGAATGCATTACTCCAAAGTACAAGCCGCTACAGCGGTTAGGGGGGGCTGGTTTTAAAATTCTTTTTTTTTTGTGATAAAAGCTTCCTAACTCCCTGTTTGCAAGAATCTTCAGACTACGTTGAGATGCTCAGTTTACAATCCCGGTGTAAGGACATCAGGTGGTGGCACCCTACAAAGTGGGCATCAAAAGATATGGATTCAAAACTCAGCGATCTATACAATTTATTAGAAACACAAGTGCCAATACAACACCTTATACAAACACCAATGAAAACATGAAAAGTTAAAACGAAAGCTGGCTATACATGGTTATACCAGCTGAATAAAAAAATGATTCCTACAGCTACACAAACAAGGTGGATGGAGAAATTCCTCCCCACCGGGACATAAAATTTTGACAGCAGGACTAGCCGCTGTCAGCCGACTGGCTACAGCCACTGAGCGACAAAAAAATATTTCTAACAGGTTTCTTTGACAGAAGTTGATCAAACAATCAGCTTCTGTCGAGCAGGGACAGCCACACACTGATCAGGATTCACCCAGTCCCTGCTGAAACGGACACATTTCAACAGTATAGCCAGCTTTACCAACTAACCTATGCAAAAAGAAGAAGTAGAAACTTGGTAACACAAAGTCTGGTGTGGGGTACAAGGAACAGTAGGCAAGACAGGGGCAGAGCAGGGATTAGATTCATGGGCAAGAGGTACAGGAAACTGAATAACTAATTTGACGAACATCAGGACAGAAAATACAGGTACACAGGAGAGTCACAGATTCCTGTGGAGGAACTAAATACCCCCAGCAACAAGCATCAGGTGAAGACTAATTCCCGGTACCTGCTGAAAGACACTGGAATTTCACTGTTCAGGTTTGTGAACCACAGCGCCACAAGCAGGTGTTCTAGCTCCTAACACCCAACATGAGCTGGGTGCCCACTGCCCAGATGAATTAAAGTGTAAATTAACCTTAAGCAACATAATACAAAAAAGCCCCTACACAATTCTAGATCTCCTAAATAATAGCCATGAAAGCTAGAGAATTAGAGAGCATACTGCGCATGCTGGCTTCCTCTACCAGCTTCTGTGTTTACAACAAGTGACAATGTGCCACTCCTGAGCTCACACAGAGCACTCCCCCTGCACTATGACATAAGAACCCAGCCTCATAGCAGCAGCTCATCCTGCACTGCGGACTAAAGTTGGGACGGTGGTGGAGGAGCTCTGTACTGGGGGGAGAATGTGAGAAATACTTTTTAGTAGGGGGCTGAGGCAAGAGCTTTGAAGTGCAGGGATTGCATTTTGAATTCTCCACTTCTGAGCCCTGCACCCTGTGCAATATCAGATCTCTGCCCTAAACCCACTCCTGAGCCCTGCAGCATGTGTGCTGCCCACCTCTGCACCCACTGCAATACGCACTTCTGAGTCCTGCGCAATATGCACTTCAGAGCTCTCCATGATACATACTTCAGAGCCCTGCGCCGTGGAAAATATGTGCTGCTGCTGATGTGTAAAGAAGCCTCTCTGTTCCACTCTCACTAGTGACAATCTTAAGCATATCTTGAACCTGCAACCAATGTTCTTGGAAGGTAGGATTAGGGACAGATATATATATTGAGTTTCTGCTTAAAAGAGTGCCTGTTGTAGTTCAGTTCACCATTGTCTAGTTTTTGTTATATTATGGGAAATAGTTTTAATAAGCAGCCCTGTCAGGTACCCTTTAGGAGCATCCCATACCATAGGTAGTGGGGCAGTGCCCCTGTTTAGAGATATGAATTTTGCTATCAGTGGTTAAATGGGGTAAGGTATTAAAGTCAAAAGGAACTGAGTGTCCAACCTGTAAGAAAAAAATCTTTCTGTTTTTGTCAAGTTGCCCCTGAACATTACCTTTGCAACACAAAATGTATGTTTTATTGATATACTAATGTAATATGTTCTTTTATTAGACATTTTGGCTCTATACGTTTGTAAACCCCCTGAAGACGGGCATCAAGCCGGAAACATTGTTGGGTCCTACTAAGAGTCACTTTTTATATGTATTCAATTCACTTTCCAATTGGATTTGTATATTCCACATGATCTATTTTTAATCTATGAATGTTTGTATTCAATAAAAATCTATTTATTATACTTTACTGTTTCCGGTCACTTTAAAAATTCCATTCCCAAGGGGGCTTTTTCTTCAACCTGTAAGATTGGGTATACTTCTCAAGTCAGCTCTAGTAAGGATAACAGACAAAACCATGAACAGACAAAGAAAAAAGTTAATTAACCAAAGTAAGGTCAATTCTGGTTTAGGTGTGTCTTAGAGAAACACGATTACTGAGAGATTCTGCAGGGTGGTGCATCCTCCACAGATCTATCATGCCCAATTCAGATACTGCCTTAGGTAAAGCAGTAGTATGGGAAGGTGTTTTAGTGCCATAGAGATTTTGTCAAGGGTTGGGTTCAAGGGATGCAATTTTTAGTGGTCATCTATATATGGACTAAATGGAAATTTTTAATTGCCTAGTATCCTTACCCTACATATTTCAGATCATTCAGGCTCGGTTCAAACTGGAAACGGCCAAGAATCACACAGAAACGCTGTGCATCCCTGTCCTCTGTTTCAGGGACAAATCAGGGCTGAATCTTTGCCTGAATTTGGCTCTAAAATGGAGCCAAAGACGCATAGCGTTTCTGTGCAAGCCGCTCCGCAGCCGCCCCAGAGATATGTGAACCGGCTCCATAGAGAGCGGGTCACATTCTCCTGCTATGCAAATTGGATGTGGAGAAACCACATCCAATTCACATAGGTGTGAACCCAGCCTTAATGATGTACCATATCTTTAACTGCACTCATCTTCTAAAACAAGTACACCGCAATATTCATACAAATTCTGCACAGTGATGCTCGGCTTATGTTTTAATAGACCTAACTAATATCATCCATTTTCTCTACAATCAAAGCATTTAATACAGCTTTTAGCTCTAGAAAAATGTAAGTGAAGCTATTACTGCATAGCACATTCAGTCCTGAGAGAAAACAGAACTCTTCCTCTTTTGTTTCCAATAATGGAATTTTTTTAAGTTACAGCAGTTCTATATGCATCAATGAGTTATCCTCAGTCAATGCTAGGCACTGGAGATTCGTCTTTCAGGATCTTTAAGCTGCCTGAATTCCTTCTAATTATCACAAGTGGATTTGTTGTACTGCTGGCCTGTTGCTATCATTCCATTCCAAGGGGGATTATTTTTAAGTACTCTAGTTACTAGTTCTCACATGTTTCTGTGCAAGTACTGAGCCTTTCAGTGCTTTTGCTACACTTCAGAGGTTTTGAAGAGTATATAGGAAGAAATAACGTTTTTATTTTATTTAAAATTTAAAAAATGATGTTATGCTTACATGCTCTGTGCAATGGTATGCACAGAGCGGTCCCTTACTCTTCTAGAGTCCCCTGCCAGCACTCTTTGGTTCTTCATCCTACGAGTGCCCTCTCAGTAAAATATGCGATGAGGGGGACTTGTGTAAGTGTGCTCCCAAGCTGGGCTGTGTGTGTCCATAGACACACATTGTGGCTCAGTCATACGCCCCACTCCCTCCTCATAGGATTTGACTGGCAGCAACAGAGGCCTATTGCTGCCGCTGCTGTCTGTGTCATATGTGAGAAGAGAAAGAGTGTAGAGAAGGCCTGTAGCCAGGACAGTGCCTGATCAGTCAGGTAAGTGTTTAGGGATGGGGGGGAAACAGGTAGTAAGGTGTTTTTTACCTTATTGCATAGAAGTATAAAATGCTCGGACCTTAGAATCATTTTAAGGCCAAGGTCACTTGGGAAATTCTGCATAAAAAATATATATATTTAAAGTGTAATGCCAGCTTACACCTAACTAGCCTTAAAACTGTCCTCTTCCCCTCCTAACACATATGCTAACTAACTTGTGTAAGAAAGATATACCTGCCGATATTCAAGAAGGTCCAGTCTCATGATCTCCCCTGTGTCTGTCACTGGCAGCTGCAGGAGAGAAAGCGCTCCAACAACCACTATTAGAGCCTGGAATGGTGATGTCACCCATAGGTTTTGATGGTCCACCCATTGTTTGTGTTCCCTCCTCTCCCCTGAAGCCGTGCTGGCTGACACAGGGGAGCCAAATTACATTAACGGATATATATGGATATATATCTTACATAGGTGAGTTAGCATACAGTAGGTGTTAGAAGGGGAGAGGGGACAGTTTTAAGACTGGTTAGGTGTAAGCTGGAGTTTCACTTTAAGGAAACATGTATAAAGAGAAAGTTGTTAGCGGCCTTTGCTAACCTTCTGAAAATGCTGGCTGTCTGATGGCTTCCGGTCTTCTTTCTGCAATACTTAGGCAGGCCATACATGGTGGAATTCCGAAACAAATTTTCTTTTCAAAATTAGAAATTTTGTGCGTTTTGTGATCCGATGGTGCCACCATTGATTTTCGAAATTCAACCAACCAAGCCGTCAATTTCAACTTATGTTGCTACAGAAAATAATTTTCGTGGCTGGGAATCTTCTTTTCTTTCCGGGAATTTTCTTTTCTTGCACTCATGTGCATTCCTTTTTCTATTACATTTTTCCCACGATTCTCCCATCATTGATTAGAAAATCGTTTGTTTTTCAAAAAATTTCCCACATGCCCCGATTACTCAAATTTGATTGCCGCACGAAAATCGGCTGTTGCTGCAGCCCACTAATGGTGCCAAATTAGAACGAAAATTCTTAGATAAGATTTTTGAAAGAAAATTCTTTCGAAATTCGACCCGTGTATGGCCAGCCTTAGTTGGAAGAAACATGCAGCTATTGAAATCAGAGGAAAGTCAGAACTCGTGATAATTTACAGAAGCCCTATGGTCAACATAACAGCCAATCAACTAGCATCTTCAAGAGTTTACATTTTTCTTTTACAGATTTTATTTCAGTACAAAATTCCTTTTACAAGACAATTAAAAAATCACATGACCATCTAAAACCGGTATTTCAGTAGTGAGTGGAGCTTGGCATATTACATCAGGGCTGCTAATTTACCTCTGGGACTCTGGCACCAAAATCTTCCCACTGGAATGTCCCTGTAACCACCAATGCCATTATTATCGTATTCAGTTTTTCAGAAAAGTCCCCGCTGAATTTTCTATTCTGGTTTTACTACTTGTTCCCCTGTGCTTTTGTAAAGTAGCAGCTACAGTAAAATAATTATATGATTTCTGCCCTTCTAGATTTTGTTTTCCATCTAAAATTAGAATTGTGCCAGGTGCTGAGAGTGGCCCAGTAATATTGAACACCTTGATCTTACATCTCTGGGGTTGTGTAAGCACCCACATTATTCAAAATCTGCAGATGCACAGTTTTTATGTGACAATAAGAAAAGACGACAACAAATTACATCTAAAATGGGAAAATTTGAATATGTTCTTTTGAAGGGTGGAAGAAAAATTTTATGTGGCTTAGCAAATCTGTTTCACACATAAAGAGAAAGGAACCAATATATTATTTTATAGATATCTTAAGGTGATTAGTTTAAAGTGGAACTCCAGCTTACAGAAAAAATATATAGAGGAATTCATAAAGAATGTCTAAGACACTCTAAAATTCCATCATTCCTCCAGACAACAAACTATAGTGCGGGTCACACATTCATGTCTTTGTAAACAGGTACATGAATCTGGGGCATGCACCACATGTGGAGGCAGAGGCGTATCTACCACGAGGCAAACAAGGCGTTTGCCTTGGGCTGTAGTTTTCAGGGGGGCAGCATCGCCTCCAGGCTCCCTCTTCCTGCCACTTCACCCTGCTGCACTGACCCTCGCAAACCCAATGCCCTGCAGCTGTCGGCTTCCCTCCTCTTCCCTCCGACCGACTTTGGGAGCTGCAGGGCATTCATAGAGGGATCAGTTTGTCCAAATAAATCCCCCCCTCTGCTCCTCCGACCCCCCCTTTAGTGCCCCCCACCTCCCTGATTGCCAGGCGCCCCTTCTATGCAACTGCTGGCCGGCTCTCCCACCTCCCCCTCCCACTGGCTGCAGCAGCTGCTAATGCGGAAGATGTGGATGGAGAGTAAGGGAGGTTGCTCCATGCAGCTGCTGGCCGGCTCTCCCACCTCCCCCTCCCCCTCCCACTGGCTGCAGCAGCTGCTAATGCGGGAGATGTGGATGGAGAGTATGGGAGGCTGCTCCATGTAGCTGCTGGCCGGCACTCCTACCTCCCCCTCCCACTGGCTGCAGCAGCTGCTAATGCAGGACATGTGGATGGAGAGTAAGGGAGGCTGCTCCATGCAGCTGCTGGCCGGCTCTCCCACCTCCCCCTCCCACTGGCTGCAGCAGCTGCTAATGCAGGACATGTGGATGGAGAGTAAGGGAGGCTGCTCCATGCAGCTGCTGGCCGGCACTCCTACCTCCCCCTCCCGCTGGCTGCAGCAGCTACTAATGCGGGAGATGTGGATGGAGAGTAAGGGGGGGCTGCTCCATGCAGCTGCTGGCCGGCTCTCCCACCTCCCCCTTTTGCTGGCTGCAGCAGCTGCTATTGCGGGAGATGTGGATGGATGGAGAGTGGGGGGCTGGTAAACATGTGTTTACCAGCCCCTTTCCTGAAAGAATACAGACAGAAATCACTCATCACTACTGTATTCATTATTACTGACACATAGTAAACTGTGAGGGGACATATACACTGCCCGCTCTCCTCTATGGGGCGGTTGGATGGAAATGGACCACCTGTCCATTTCCATCAGAGTCAGACTGCCATCCGATCCGATCTGCCGGAATAGATCCCCATCCGTCTGTTTTTTGCGGACAGGATCTGATGGTGGCAGGTGTCAATGGACAGGAAGGGGTGGGACAAATTTACATAGGGGGGTGGGTGCCTGATTTTAGTCTTGCCTAGGGCAGCACAAAACCAAAATACAGCACTGTGTGGAAGTGCACTGAAACCAGAGTGTCCATACATCTACTACATTCTCAGCACAGCCGAGCTTCCACCCACCACCGCAGCTGTCACCAGACAGTGCAGCAGGCCAAAAAATTTCAAGGCTGGATGGGCGGAGCATGATGGGAATTCAGAGACACTAGTTCCCATAAGGCCTGGTTCACACCTATGCAGGTTGCAGTTAGCATATTGCAGGTGCATTTTGCGTTTTTCAATACAAGTTTTTGATTCATCGAAGTCTATAGAACCAAAAACCAGAAAAAATTCCCTGGCCCTTTCCATAAAATGCAATCATGTGAACATGACCCATAGGAAACCCATAAATGGACTGTAGTGTGTTTCTGCAAAACTAAAAACACACTAAAAAATGCATAGGTGTGAACCAGGCCTAATGCCGCGTACACCCGGTCGGAATTTCCGACAACAAATGTTCGATGTGAGCTTGTTGTCGGAAATTCCGACCGTGTGTAGGCTCCATCGGATATCTGCCGGTTCTCAAATTTTCCAACAACAAAAGTTGTTGTCGGAAATTCCGACCGTGTGTGCACAATTCAATGCACAAAAATTCTAGGCATGCTCGGAATCAATTTGACGCATGCTCGGAATCATTGAACTTCATTTTTCTCGGCTCGTCGTAGTGTTGTACGTCACCGCGTTCTTGACGTTCGCAATTTCCGACAACATTAGTGTGACCGTGTGTATGCAAGACAAGTTTGAAAGAACATCCGTCGGAAAAAAATCCACGGTTTTGTTGTCGGAATGTCCGATCGTGTGTACACGGCATAATTCTGCATCCAATTGTGCATCTAATTGATAGCATCAATGGGAAAAATCTTTAACCAATAAACAGCCTGCTATTTGCTATAGAATCTGCCCACCACCTGCTGCAAATCACAAATACCGAGCGGACCCAACGGGAAGGCGGAGACCCTAGCCCCCCCCCCCAATGGGGAACTAGGGTCTTCGTTTCCCCATTGTCAGCGTCACTGGTTGCTAGGAGGCTGTTGGCTGTGAAGCTGACAGCATCGTTAACAACCAGTGATAGGTGGAGAGAGGGTAGTGGTGGCAAATATGCTGCTCTGCTATACTGTGTACAGAAACAGGCATGCTACCTGTCTCTGTATGCCAACTTAGAGTTGGTCTTAATTACCTCCAGTTTCATTATTTATGAACTGAAAGCAATGTGGTACACTTTTATAAAGTGGCACCATTAAGAACTACCTAAATCACTGCATGTGTAAGTGATCTACCAAAATGTGCAGCAGGGTTTTTGTCAATCTGGCACAGGCTATTTTTATGTGAATGCAACCTATAAGGAGCTTTAAAACAAGCTTTATTTGACCTTTGTAGCTACAGACACCGTGGATAAATCTGTATTCAACATTCACAGCACCTCACCCTGTTCTCCTCTCCCAGAGAACCTTATTTGTATTTGCATTAGAGGTTAGAAGACTGTGGAGTCACTGCTGGGAGCGGGAGCATGGTGTGCTGAGCTGCTAAGAGAACCATGATTTCAGTTCTTCCTCTGTGAAATTTGAAGACCAATTTCTCTACATTGCCTGTAGCTATGAACTTCAATGAGGTATTGTTTTAAAGCCCATTTACTGCTTGTTAAGTATATCTAAATACTTAAAAGTCAATATCCCGGTCACAGGTTCTTTTTAAGAATGCAATAGCCCCTTGAAAATAATGAGTCAATGTAATTTCACAATTGATCTAAACTGATTCTTAGCAGTGGTTCTCCAGGGGTGTCAAACTCAATTTCATCATGGGTCACATCAGCATTATGATTGCCCTCAAAAGGGCCGGTTGTATCTGTAAGATTAGATGCCCAGCGCATCCCCTCCCCTTACATTAGATGTTAAGAGCCACCCCACCTTCAGAAGTTGAGTCCCCCACTCTTCCTTACATCACATCACAGTGCAGAAAGTAAGGGTCTTGAGGAGGACCAGAGGAGGGCGAGGGCCACATGAAATGGCCTGGAGGGCCGGATTCGGCCCATGGGCCTTGTGTTTGACACCTGTGTTCTATGCACTGCAGTAGTAATAAATGTTAGTTTATTTTGTTTTAGCCTGAGGAACATATGTTTACTTAAAGGAGTAGTAAAGTTACATGTTTTTTCACCTTAATGCATCCTATGCATTAAGGTGAAAAAACATTCGACAATACCGCCCCCCCCCCCCCCGAGCCCCCGTTTTTTTTACCTGGCCCCTCGAAAGTCCCACGCTCGTCCCCGTCATCCTCTTCGTTTTTCAGCCTGGCCGCCGATTGGCTACACTGGATGGATTGAAAGCAGCGCAGCCATTGGCTGGCGCTGCTGTCAATCACATCCAATGACGCGGCGCGCGGGGGGCGGGGCCGAGTGATACAGTCGGCGGCTATGGCCGCCGCTGTATCACGGGAGCGCGCCCGCAATCACTCCACACCATGCGAGCTCACTCGCATTATGGTGTGGAGTCCTTGCGGGGAGGAGCCAAGACAGCCGCCGAGGGACCCAGAAGACCAGGATCGGGGCCACTGTGTGCAAAACGAGCTGCACAGTGGAGGTAAGTATAACATGTTTGTTATTTTTAGGCAAAAAAAAGGGAAGCTTTAGTGCTCCTTTAAATCAAATGATTAGTGTAAAAAGAAAATTGCTTTTGTCCTTTGGCTCCGTTCACACCTAGGCGTTTTTGGGCTTTTTCTGCTCTAGAACCTCGTACACACGGCCGAGAATCTCGTCAGGAAAGAACACGTTGTTTTTCCTGACGAGATTCTTGACAAGAAACTTGTCCCGGCCGAGTGTACACACGCTCGATTTAAAATAACCGCCGTTCTTTTGAATGGAACGAACGCGGTGACGTCATCAACTACGACTTGCGTGCGCTCGTCACATTCGATGCCGCCGCCGCCATCTTGCTACACCCTACCTATGCCTAGAAAGCTACCGCGCATGCGTCAAAGTCATTTTGAGCATGCGCGGGTTTCCACGGCGACAGGTAAGTATACACACGCTCGGGTTTCTCGTCGGGAAACAGGCCGACGAGAATCTCGACGAGAAAATAGAGAGCAGGTTCTCTATTTTTCTCGTCGAGATTCTGGCCAGTTTTCTTGACGAGAAACCTGAAAGCCTCGTACACACGGCCGGTTTTCTCTGCAAGAAAGCTCTCCCGGCAGTTTTCTTGACGTTTCTTGACGAGAAAACCGGCCGTGTGTACGAGGCTTTAGCCTCAGCTCTAAAAATACCCAACAAGACAAATCCCATTCATTTCAATTGCCCCTGTTCACATCTGAGCATTCTGTCGCCTTAAGCAAAATGCCGTCGCTTAAAGTACACAAGCTTCTTATTTGGCAGATACATGCGTTTTACTGCTTTTACTTTGGTGACCTTTTAACCTTGCAAAACTCTGCAAGAACGCCCGAAAAACGCCTGTAAACTAGCAACGCCTAGATGTGAACAAAGGCTTGTGCATACAGGTATCTTGTCTCATATCTCTCCATGTTTATGTAGATATAAAAACAGAAATGGATACAGTGCCTGCATCTAAGGTACTTCCATGAAGAAAACTTTGAAGGAAAAGGGATCTTTTGTCCTCTCAGTGGTCCAGTTCCATAGACCAGCAATGATTCCATAAGCAAACCAATGCTGTGCTCTGAAGCTGCCCATCTCTCTCTCTTTGCTGAGTATTTATGATAATGACAGCCCTTTAGTAAACTGTTCTTTAACCACTTGTCCCCCGCCCACTGTCAATTGACGGCGGGCGGAGAATACTCTCGTTCTGGGAGGACGTCATATGACGTCCTCCCTTTAAAACGAGCTAGGAGGTGCGCGCTCGCCGCCAGCGGCGCGCGCGCCCGCCGCGTTCACAAGGCCCCGATGCGCGTGCTCGGCGGCCGCGATTGCCGCCGGGCACCCGCGATTGCCCGGGAAACGAGCAGGAAAGTGGATCTCTGTGTGTAGACACAGAGATCCACGTCCTGTGAGGGAGAGGGGACCGATGGCGTGTCCCTTGTACATAGGGACAACCATCGGTCACCTCCCCCAGTCAGTCACCTCCCCTCACAGTAAGAACACATTGAGGGAACATATTTAACCCCTTCCCGCCCCCTAGTGGTTAACCCCTTCCCTGCCAATCATATTTATACAGTAATCAATGCATTTTTATAGCAGGGATCGCTGTATAAACGTGAATGGTCCCAAAAATGTGTCAAAAGTGTCCGATGTGTCCGCCGCAATATCGCAGTCACAATAAAAAATCGCAGATCGCCGCCATTACTAATAAAAAAATAAAAAAATAAAAATGCTATAAATCTATCCCCTATTTTGTACACGCTATAACTTTTGCGCAAACCAATCAATACGCGCTTATTGCGATTTTTTTTTTTTACGAAAAATATGTAGAAGAATACGTATCGGCCTAAACTGAGGAAAATTTTATTTAAAAAAAAAAAGATGGGTATTTATTATAGCAAAAAGTAAAAAATAGTGTTTTTTTTCCAAACTGGACGCTCTTCTTTTGTTTATAGCGCAAAAAATAAAAACCGCAGAGGTGATCAAATACCACCAAAAGAAAGCTCTATTTGTGGGGAAAAAAGGACACAAATTTCGTTTGGGAGCCACGTCGCACGACCGCGCAATTGTCATTCAAAGTGTGACAGCGCTGAAAGCTGAAAAATGGCTTGGGCAGGAAGGGGGTTTTCGTGCACAGTAGAGAAGTGGTTAAACGTAATCTCTACTTCATTTTAAACGTTTAATTTATTAGCTAAAAAGCCTCTCAAAGGATTTTTAAACCCAAAAACAAACATTTAGGGTACTAAAGGCAAAACATTTTTCTCCTTTTGGATAGGGTATAGGTCATATCAGTTTTTTGCTATCTGTGTCCAATAAGGGAGATTTTCCTTTTACATCCTGTCCTATAGCCAAAACAGGAAGTGAGAGGAAATCGCTCAAACATATGGGTAACCCAGGCTGTCACCAGAACTAATGTCCTCATTGGAAGTTTTCCCCTCTATTCCTGTTCTGTTGACAACCCAAAATTTTACTTAATAAAGTGCTCCCAAAAATGTGCCAATTTCTTTGTGTCCAAATCCTGAGTAAGCACGCACAGTATATAGGGCTTTGTTTCTCAGCGAATAGATGCAGGAACTCCCCCCTTCTGAGTTACCTCTTTTCCCCCGCCCCTACCCACCTCTGAGCACTGTCCCTTGGTCCCACCCTCTTCCCACCTCCCAGTAACGCCCCTTTTAGAGAATACAGAAGCAAGTATCATTTTGTGGTGCTGAGTAGTTTGTATGGAACTTGTTAATGATAACAAGAAAGGCAGTAAAATAGATCCCCTGCAGCTAGCAACAATGGGTGTCCCCAGCAACATTAGTTCCACCCCAGCAAGAACAGACTCCCAATAGCCAGCATCAATAGACACTCCAGAAGCCAGCAACAATAGACCCCTCCCTCAACAGTAGATCCCTTCCAGCAACAATAATCACCCAGCAACATAAGATAGATCCCCTCCAGCATCACTAAATTCCCCACTAGCCAGCACCAATAGACCCTCCAGCACACCCCAGCACCCCTTGCCATTGCATACATTTAGCAATTACCATTTCTTGAAAAATCAATGTGCTCCAATAAATAAAAATTGCTTTACCATGCTTTGTTTGTGCTCCTCACCCCCCCAAGAGAAAACATACTCACTAGACTCACTGTGACCCCCTTATACCATAAGAAGGTCTCAACATGCTATGTGTATATCTCTGATCTCCAAATCCTCCTACTCTTCACCAGTTTAATACCCAAGCCAGTCTTCAATTTTCTCCATGCCACCATATAAAATAAATAAATGTGGGGAAAAGCCAAATAGTATAATAATATCACTTTTCATTAAGAATTCACAATGCAATAAAACCACACTCATATTTAGTGCAAACAGTTTATGCTGTGTACAATCAAGCAGCGCCACTGGCCCTAATCCAAGATGGCCGTGTGCTCCAATTACTGGAACTGGCATCATGGATGTGGCCCCGCCCAACACTTTTCATCTATTGGACATCTTCAAGAAACGGTGATCAATCACTTTATTGGGAGCACTTATAACTGAAATTAAAACAGCATTAAAGCTGAAATTTGCACAATAGTTTATATGAATATTTATGGTTGTAATATATATGAACTGAGCAGGATTTGCAGGTATTTTAATTATGTTAATACAGAAAATATTGTGGTGGATTTTGGAGTGATTAATCTATTTTATTGTTTGATATATAGTCCATAGTGATGCACCTTCTTCAATACCTGTGATAAGTTATTGTATAGGAGGAAGAGGCTTAATTGGACTATGTGGGCACCGTATGTGAGACCAATGTACAGTCAAAAGTATAAATATAAAAAAGGTTTTTATTACACAGATATAAAACGGAAAATTTATTACCAAATACTTACCGTAATTTTCCTTTCCTGATAGACTCCATGGCAGACTACGTGTGGGTTAACCCCACCTCCTCTCCACAGCTATAGGACCCCTTACCCATAAATTTGCGCTCACCTCCACAGACAGGTGTTCCGTAACTAGCCGACTCAAATTTCAACTCTCATATTTTTAATTCATGGGTGGGAACTCCGTCTGCCATGGAGTCTATCAGGAAAGGAAAATTACGGTAAGTATTTGGTAATAAATTTTCCGTTTTCCTGACAGACTCCATGGCAGACTACGTGTGGGAAATAACTAGCCAATCCACACGGGAGGGTATGCTTGCTCAAAAAATATATTTTAATCTTTCCCGTCAACTGACAGGATTTTTCGACCAAAATTAACAGAGGAAAGGGAAGCAGGCTCAATACAATAATGAGACATAAATGTATGAATAGAAGACCACGAGGCTGCCCTGCATATCACTTCAGGAGCCACGTGTCGAGCTGCTGCCCATGAGGCTGCCATGCCTCTGGTGGAATGAGCCGTCACGCCTCTGGAGGAGGTAAGCCCTTTGCCCTGTAAGCCTGTTGAATAGATTGGACGATCCAGGCTGCTATTGTTCTGGAGGAAGCCCTCTTTCCTTTGTTGCTACCAGTGTGTAACAAGAACAGGTAGTTCAAGCTTCTTAAAGATGAAGGGACTCACAAATATTCTTTCAGAGTCTCACCTACATCCAAGGGATGAACATCTGCTGATTCTGGAGAATTGAAAGTAGGAAGGACCATTTCCTGATTCTCGTGAAAAACTGACTTGACTTTTGGTTTAGACCCAAGCATGGGAATAAGGACCACTCGGTCCGGGAAGAAAGTCAAAAAGGGTTCTTGACAACCCAGGAAGCTTATTTCTGAAACCCTTTTGGCTGAAGTAATGGCCACTAGAAAGGCCCGTTTGATTGATAAGTCCTTAATAGAAAGATCCTTGTTGTTGAGTGCTGAAAGAGCATCAAGGACGAGCAGAAGATCCCATTTGGGGAATCTAGGTTTCCTCTGAGGCCTGATTCTCGAAGCCCCCTGAAAGGATTGTTGAACCAGGGGATGAGTTGCCCATGATGTTCCTGAAAATGCCGATAAGGCTGAAACTTGTCAATCAGTTCCCTCAGAGTACAAAGGAAGATCCAAGCCTGATTGTAGAAAACTCAAAACGTCTTGAACTCCAGGATTTCTGAAAGATTTTCCAGCAGAAGTCATGAAGCTGACAATCCTGGTCCAGATTCTGTTGTAGGTTTTGTTCATGTTAGGCTTTCTGGAGCTCATAAGGGTAGAGATTACCCCTAAAGCACACCCAAGAGACTCTAGCGGGTCCCTGAAGCTCATCAGATTCAGGAGAGGAAACCATGGCCTGTTCGGCCAGTATGGTGCTATTGTTATCACTTCGCCTTTCTCCAACTGGAGCCGCTGCAGGAATTTTTGCATGATCGGAGGTGGAGGGAAGGCATATGCCTTGTTGAATTTCCATTGGCTTGTTAATGCATCTACTCCGAAGGCTTGACTGCACCGACCCCGAGTGTAGTATCTGTCTACTTTGTGATTGCAGGGGGATGCAAACAGATCCACTTCTGGATCGAAATCCAACGATAGGATCCACTTGAAGGTTTGTGGATGCAGTGACCATTCGTTGTTGTCTAGGTTGCTGCGTGACAGGAAGTCCGCTTGAATGTTCTGTTCCCCTGGAATGAAGACTGCTGTTAAGTTTGTAGATTCCTCTGAGCCCAGGTCATGATAGGTTCGACCTCTTGGAGAAGGGTGGGGCTCCGAGTGCCCCCTTGTCTCTTCACATATGCCACGGCGGTGGTATTGTCCATTTTGAGTAGGACCGACTTCCCTTTCAGAAGGTGGGAGAAGGCTTGAAGGGCGCACCATGCCGCACGCAATTCCAGAACGTTTGACCCTGGAATGTGGAGATGGGCATCCCATTTGCCCTGAGCCAGTTCTGCCCCACAATGTGCTCCCCAGCCCGCATTGCTGGCATCGGATGAAACAATCATCCATTGGATGGGAGCAAGGGAGTGGCATGTTAACAATTTTTTGTGTTGAAGCCACCAGAGAAGACTGTTCCTCATTGACTGAGTAGTCCTGATCAGCTGATTGCGATCGTCTGTCTTCCATTGCTGAAGGAATCCTGATTGAAAAGGCCGAAGCCTCCACATTGCCCATTTGACCATGGGGAACGTGGCCACCATCGTGCCGATTATCTTCAGGCACTGTGACGCCCTTAGGTTAGAGTAGTCTAGGGCTAAAGATATTCTTACCCGAATGACCGGGATTTTTTCTTCCGGAAGAGAGATGGTATTCTGTATTGTGTCGAATTGAGCTCCTAGGTAGGTTAGGCGTTGGGTCGGTTCTGGCTGACTTTTCTGTCGGTTTAAGAGCCATCCAAACTCTATCAATGTAGAGATCACTTGATCTTTGTGGATCAGCAGCTGCTGCTTGTCTTGGGACAGTAGTAGCAGAACGTTCAGGTAATGATACAGACGCACACCCTGTATTCTGATAAGAGACACAATTACCAACAGTACCTTGGAAAAGACCCCTGGAGAGGTCGTTAGTCCGAATGGAAGACAAATAAATTGTAAGTGCTCTCGTTTGACCTGAAATCGAAGGTATTTGTGGAATTCTTCTGCCACGGGAACATGAAAATACGCGTCCTTAACATCTATTGAGATCAACCAGTCGCCTGGTTGAACGACTTTTTGGATGGATGAGAGTGATTCCATCTTGAATTTCTCGTGCTTTATGTACCTGTTCAGGAAAGTGAGATCTATAACTGGACGCCAAGAGCCGTTCTTCTTTTGTACTAGGAAGAGGGGGAAGTATACCCCCTGGAATTCCTCGTCCTTTGGGACGGGCACCACTGCTCCTTGATCTTTCAGGGCATTCACATATGAAAGAAGAACTTGTTGTTTTTCTTCTGATTGAGGCAGTGAAGATTGCATTGGTCTGCATGGAGGGACTTTGGTGAAGGACCATGCGTGACCCGTTGAGACCGTTTTGATGGTCCAATAATCTGAGATCAAGGTCACCCAGACGTGCCGGCAGAAACGTAGGCGAGCCCCCTACCCGACCCGCTTGGGCGGGCCCAATCTCAAAAGGACTTGGTTGGCTCGCGCCCACCGGGCGTCTGTTTCTTGCCAGATTTTTTGGAAAGATATCTGCCTATTCCAGTTCCAGCTTCTCCTAAAATCCCGTCCGGGCCTATAGGAGCGTGCCTCTCTTGAACGCTCTGTGCTGCGTTTCCGCTGAGGCCTTCTTTGGTTAAACGGACGTTTGTCCTGAGGGAGGAATCCCGACTTTCCGCCTGTAGCCTTTGAAATAGCGTTATCTAGCTTGTTTCCAAACAAGGAAGTTCCTTCAAAAGGAATTTTGCACCATGCCTGCTTTGAGGCAGGATCAACAAGCCAGGGGCGCAACCATAGTGTTCGTTTGGCTGTGACCGAAGATAGCATGGATCTAGCCATCAAGCGGATGAGATCAATTGAAGCTTCTCCCAAAAAGGCAATAGCCAGTTTAAGTTCTTGCACTGCTGGACTTTGTGCCAATTCCTCCGAGACACCTTTCAGATCGGAGTCAACATTTTCCACCCAGGCCTCCATTGCTTTGGAGGTTACTGCAAGGGCAAAAGCTGGTTTGCATGCCGTTCCGGCCAGGCTATATATTCTTTTGAGGTCCTGGTCGATCTTCCGATCCAGACCATCTTTAAATGATACGGTGTCATCTAGCGGGAGGGTGACATGCTTCGCTAGGCGCATTACTGCTGCATCTACGAGGGGAGCATTCTCCAGATGCTTGACATCCTCCGATTTAAAGGGATACAGTCTAGAGGTTTTGCTTAGCATGGAAACCTTCTTATCTCCCTTGCTCCATTCTTCCTCAAACACTCCTTTCAGCTCAGAGGGAAGTGGGAAATTGGAGCGTTCTTTCCCCAGTTGTTTAAACAGTTTTCTTTGTTTTTCTGGGGGGCAGTGGTATCCTCCAACTTCAAAGTTTCCTTCACTGCCTTGATCAGCGGAGAGACTAAAGCGTAGTCGAATCCCACCGTAGAATCATCTCCCTCCATCTCGTCTTGCGAGGAATCATGGGAGGAATCACAGAATCATCTCCCTCCATCTCGTCTTGCGAGGAATAATGGGAGGAATCATGGGGCTGGAATTGGCCGGGATCCTCCTGGGCCTCGTCAGCCAAGGAGCCAGACAAGGTGGTGGACTGGCTCCTTGTGTGGGGGGGCAACTATTTCTTTCATAGATTGCTGTACCACACGTTTCACAAGAGACTCAAGGTTTTGATTTTCGGTCTCTTTCTCACCAACCGCTCGGGCATAACATGGGTCGCATAGCGATTTGCCCTCCGGGATTCTGGTCTTGCATCCCCAACAGGCTCTGTGGTCAGAGCGATCATCGCGGTGGTGGTGGCGGTGAGCCGGTGACTAGAGGAGGAATGGGAACATCTCCTATGTCTAGAGGGGGTATGTGAACGTCCCCTATGACGATGGGTCCTAGACGTAGTGTCGCGTCTAGACCTGGATGATGAGTGATGATGCGGCCTGGCAAGGTCCCTTTCTTGTGACCGATGAACTGAAGTTGCCGGGCTGTAAGAGATAATACAGACAGAGGGAGGGGGAAGGGAGGTGGGCAGGATGTAACCGTTAGCAACCACCAGATAGGCACAAAAGACACCAACCCCCTACCCACTCCGCACATACCTTGTGCGGGAGGGCTGGCCACATGGCGTTGAGGATGAGTCCATGACGAGGGAGACAGGAATCCGTACTACACTGCCTAGACTAAAGATAAGCAAATCAATGCAAAGAAGCATGAGAAAAGAAAAAAGGTTTTTTTTTTTTTTAAAAACTGTCCCTTTAAGAGACACTAAGCATAACAAGCAACATTGCAAAATGAAGTGCTTACCCCGTCCTAGCAGTAATGAGGCTCCGGGAGGCTGTCGCTCTATGCCCACAGGTTATCCCACCTGTATAGGGCTCTTCAGCGGTTTAAATAAACCGCCGAAATGACGTCACGGCCGGTCCCGCTGCGCGCATGCGCCGAAGAAACCAGACCCACTGCGCCTGCGCGGCCCCTGACCCCTCCGCCGCATTGCGCATGCGCGGAAACCAAGCTTCGGTTTCACCGCAGTTCGCGCATGCGCAGAAGAGCGGCGGACCGGGAACCAGGTAGTAATGGCGTCCTGGGACGCAAAAAGCGTTCCACATGCCGCAACACAGGAGGAAAAGACAGGGAAAACAGGACAACAAACATAAACTTGTCTGCCATGAAGAAAATATGAAAAACAAAATCTTCAGACCTTGCCAGCCGAGGAATTCTGCGATATCCGATCCGGTACTCTGGGGCCACATCCCTTCCACCATAGGGGTATTTTCCAGCCCTGAAACCACTCGCCCGCTCATAGCTGGGCCCTGGGTGCACCGCAAGCAGTACCGATCCATCCGAGCAATCCACATCCTGGACATCGCACAGAATTGCATTATGAAGGTCCATGTGAGGAGGATAAAAAAGGAACACCTGTCTGTGGAGGTGAGCTCAAATTTATGGGTAAGGGGTCCTATAGCTGTGGAGAGGAGGCGGGGTTAACCCACACGTAGTCTGCCATGGAGTCTGTCAGGAAAACAAATTTACCATGCGCACCACGGGACAATTATCTGGCGATGTCAGACGCTTAGCGTCATGGACGCCAGCGGGGCGGGACCTTCACCTGACACAGATATAAGCAGACACAACAGCTGACACATCAGCTGTATGCTGCTTTGAGGACACATCCTTACTCTTCCCATTGGCATCAGCAGTAAGTACCACATGTAGTCCCTGATTTGTTTTTCTTTGCAGATGGGGAAATACATTCATAGAATTAAGATATTGTCACCACTACTCCTCTAATTTTAAAACCCTATTCTATCGGGGAAGCCTCCTAGATATAGGAATCTGGGATCCATGCAATGCTATTATATCATATTTTTTTCACATTCTCTTTTTTAGCCATTATGGTAACAATTTATTATTTTTTCACTTCAACACACAAACCATGCATTTAATTACTTTATAACTCTAGCACATTTTACAGCACAACCATTGATTTATGTTATTACTTATTTATGGTTATATGTATATATATATATATATATATATATGTGATTATATATTTATCTTTATCACATACACAGATACACCAGCACTAATTTCACCATGCTTGTCAGCTGATCCCAATTAAGTCAACATCCTGTCTTTAGACCTGCCTATATGTTATACTCTCCCTAAGGCACTCAGGGACACTTCCATCTGTGGTCAGATTCTAAATAGACTTACCAAATAGACCCAAACTAATATATAGCGTAGTGTTATTTAATAACATCTTTGCTATTTATTCCACAGCCCTCTCTGTACCCAAAAGGGTTACTTACCTTCATTATCCTCTGCTCCATGCGCTTGATGCCTCTGGGATGAATTGGATGTGTTGCCTCAGGAGGTATTGCTATACCTACATATGGAAATTAATACTCAGGGTATACCATCCACTATTTGGCCTGCTTAGTGCAGCCAATAATGGAATGATACACTGATATGTTTATTTATTACTTTTATCTTAGATATATACCTCTGGAATCTGTGTTCTTTGGTGAGGGTCCAGTTTATTCTCCAGGGCGGACCCATCTGACTGACCCGCATCTCGGCCACTGCGTGGCCCAGCTCCCATGGTGAGACTTTGGGGCTCTGTCTGGCTTTATGGTTCATGTGATGGATTCAATTTTTATTGTAAAATATAATTTCATACATCCACATTTTTCCATTTTATATTAACCATGTTGTTTCTTTGTTTGTAGCCATGTGACAAAAACTCATATTTATCTACTGAAAAATATTGATAGTATCTAGCTCCTGAAGAAGCGGATTCTACGGAATCATAAAACGCGAAACATGTCGAGTCTTGTATACTATGCTACTGTATATATATGATATTCCATTGGCAACAATGGTATGCCTATATGAGTGGTCTTATGTTTGTCACAACGATTTTTAATCTATAAACATGTACATGGTAAATTTATTTTATATCTGTGTAATAAAAACCTTTTTTATATTTATACTTTTGACTGTACATTGGTCTCACATACGGTGCCCACATAGTCCAATTAAGCCTCTTCCTCCTATACAATACCCAATGGGACAAAGGCACCAATTTATATTTATTCTGATACCATCAGCACTTCCATACACCTGTGATAAGTTGCTATTTTCCTGTATTGGATTATAGGTAGGTGTTCAGCAGCTGTTTCCCATTAGCAGGTATTTTTTCCCCACAGACTCTGCAAGTATTAGAATTAAGTACAGTACTGTGCAAAAGTTTTAAGTAGATGTGAAGAAAAGTTTTAAAGTAAAAATGCTTTCAATTATATATATATATATATATATATATACACACACAGTATATTTAATTGTTTATTTCTAACAATTTACAAAACGCAAAGTGAGCGAACAGAAGAAAAATCGAAATGAAATCAATATTTGGTGTGACCACCCTTTCAAACCAGTATAAATTCTCACACTTGCACACTTTTTACACTTAGATTCAGCTGTATGAGTAACTAATTATACCAAGCAGGTGCTAATGATCATCAAACTCATATGTAGGTTTGAAACACAATCTGTCAGGTCACCTGAAGCCAGGTGACAGATGCACACCATTGGGGTCGGGAGTGCACCGCTAATGTAGTGAACCCTATAGCTGACTGCTGCGGATGGAACACTGGGTGATTAAGGAAGGCAGGTCCACTGGAGCACTAACAGGGATCCCACAGGGAGCTAGAGCCTAAGATTTCCCAGGGTGCAGAGTCTAAGATCCAGCAGGTGTTCACCAGAGCCTCTAGTGGTGAGGATGGACTGAGTTGCAACTGGATCCAGGTCGTGGCCCCCAGAGTCCCCCAGCTCACGCTCACAGTAGGCTATAGAGGATAGAGGGGAAGCAGCAACTCAGGATACAAGAGATAGTGAGGGGATAAGCCAAAAGTCGGGGCGACTAGCAGACAAGGATAAACAAAGGACAAGCCAAAGGTCAAGGTCACAAGCAGACAGGCATAGTCCAGAACAAGCCAAGATTGGTAAAACAGAGACAGACGTAGCACACGGCAAGCAGGAACCCAAACACACAACAGCTTAACAAACAATGTTGATCAGCAAGGCAGACTTGCAGTGCACAGGTTAATATAGAGTTCTCTGATAGGGCCTGGGGTGGAACCATGCTTGGAGGAGAGATTATTTAAGCAGCCAGGTGAGAGTGGCTGGCCTCTAAGGTGAACACATGGAGAAGGGGTAAGCTGAGAGACAAACATTACTGCATAACCATGACAGTACCCCCCCTCATATGGGCCCTCCCCCGCCTGGACCCAGGCTTAAAGGGAAATCTCAGATGAAACCTCCTCAACAGACGAGGTGCAACGACCTCAGATGCAGCAATCCAGGATGCCTTCTCAGGACCAAACCCTCTCCAATGCACAAGGTACTGAAGAATGCCTCTGCAGAGCCGAGAATCCAGAACTTGTCTAACCTCGTACTTTAGATTATCCTCAGAGACCGGAACCGAGGTAGGGAGAGGACGAGAGGATTTATTGAGGACCAAAGGCTTTTTAGGAATAAGCAAGGGCATGAGAGGATCAACAGGAATCTGAGGAGGGTCCCCCCGGCCCTTAAAGAGGAACTGGGCATCTAGCACAGGACCATCAGACTGGACAAATGTCAGTGGAACCCTGAGGTCAGGTTGGTTAGAAGGTGACATGTTACAGGAGTCGAGCTGGATAGCTAAAAGACAAGCAGAATGAGGATGGATTGAACCCTTTAGACAGGTTTGATTGGACGTAACAGTATTAGGGTGAGGCGAGGTTGCAGAAGGTCCTGAATAAGAAAAGGTAGGAGGTTCACTGGGCATGGGCTGGACTGGCATAACTAGTTCAGAGGCCGAATGAAGGCATCGCAAGGCGTATTGACTGCAGAACTTGCAGACAAGCTAGCCTGGCTGTGCGTCCAAGGGTGTTTAGGGACAGACAAAGGTAAATGGTTATGCAAACTGGAATAAAGGATCGGCTCAGATTCACAGGTGGGCTCCTTATCCAGAGTGCCACATGACCTAGAGAGGGCATCAGCCCGACTATTGCAGGACACATCACAGAAATCACTATATGCAGTAGGAAGAGCAAAAGATATTGGGATGGTGGCAACAGGAAGTTTCTCTTTTGGGACAACCTTGGGTAGGCAGGACGAGGAACAGGAGGAACCCCAAGCCAAGATCTGTCCAGTAGTCCAGTCAACATGTGGAGAATAGAGCCGTAACCAAGGAAGACCCAAAATGATAGGAGTTGAGGCCCTAGGTAAGACAAGGAAGGATATCCAATCCTGGTGGAGTGTCCCTAGCGACATCTTAACAGGGAGGGTCTGGAAGCGGATAGGACCCCCTGGGAGAACAGTGCCATCAATCGCCAAGACCACCAATGGCGTGGTGAGGGGCAAAAGGGTAAGTCACATGGACGATGCAATTTCCCAGTCCATGAAATTGCCAGCAGCTCCGGAATCCAGATATGCTGAGACTGAATGAGAAGAAGCTCCAACATGAAGGAACACAGAAAGAAGAAGACGAGAAGGTGAAGGTGATATTTCTGGGTCCAATACTCCACCTTCCAGATGTATTGGACCCAATCGTTTTTCCGGGCGAAGAAGGCAAGTGTCACGAAAATGATCTTTGCCCCCACAGTAGAGACACAGGCCCAGAGTTCTGCGCTTAGCACGTTCCTCGGGGGATAGCCTGATCCGACCCAGCTGCATGGGTTCCTCAGCTGGCAGGAGATGCGCCACGGGTCGAAGAGAGGGGAGCTCAGGCTGACTAAAGACCAAGGAGTGCCGGCGTCACTTTTCTAGGGTCCTTTCCTGAAAACGAATATCGATCTGGTTACACAAGGAGATAACTTCGTCCAGATCAGTGGGGATGGTTCTTCCTGCTAATTCATCCTTCACTCTATCAGAAAGGCCATGCAAAAAGGTTGCGACTAAGGCCTCATTGTTCCAGCTCAACTCAGCCGTCAGTATGCAGAAATGAAGAGCATACTGTCCCACAGAAGTAGACTCTTGGCGAAGACGTAAAAGGGCGCTGGCCGCTGAAGAGACACGAGCCGGTTCTTCGAAGATATTCCGAAAAAGTTTCAAGAAGTCAGACAGACTAGAAACCACAGGATCATTCAGTTCCCACAGAGGGGCTGCCCAGACTAAAGCTTGACCGGAGAGGAGGAAAATGATATAAGGCTACCTTTGCCCGATCAGGCAGAAAGTTTTGAGGCTGGAGCTCAAAATGAATAGTGCATTGGCTGAGGAGCCCCCTGCAGGCCTTGGAGTCCCCAGAGAAACGGGACGGAGCTGGCAGTTGTAGTGAATGTGTGGCTGCGACTGGAATAGGTGCAGTCGCTGATTGTGCTTGAGGTTGCTGACTCGGGGTTCCCAAGGAGACCTGAAGCTGCTTGAAGCGGGAAGCCAGATCCTGGAGCAATCGCATCACCTGAGTCTGATTCGATTCCTGGGTCTCAAGTCTGCGGACTATGCCCTGTAATGGATCATCTATGGAAAGCGGCACGTCAGCCGGGTCCATGGCTGATCAAACTGTCAGGTCACCTGAAGCCAGGTGACAGATGCACACCGTTGGGGTCAGGAGTGCACTGCTAAGGTAGTGAACCCTATAGCTGACTGCTGCGGATGGAACACTGGGTGATTAAGGAAGGCAGGTCCACTGGAGCACTAACAGGGATCCCACAGGGAGCTAGAGCCTAAGATTCCCCAGGGCGCAGAGTCTAAGATCCAGCAGGTGTTCACCAGAGCCTCTAGTGGTGAGGATGGACTGGGCTGCAACTGGATCCAGGTCGCAGCCCCCAGAGTCCCCCAGCTCACACTCACAGTAGGCTATAGAGCAGTGTTTCTCAACTCCAGTCCTCAAGGCGCCCCAACAGGTCATGTTTTCAGGCTTTCCATTACTTTACACAGGTGATTTGATCAGTTTCACTGCCTTAGTAATTACCACAGCTGCTTCATCTTACGGAAATCCTGAAAACATGACCTGTTGGGGCGCCTTGAGGACTGGAGTTGAGAAACACTGCTATAGAGGATAGAGGGGAAGCAGCAGCTCAGGATACAAGAGATAGTGAGGGGATAAGCCAAACGTTGGTGCAACTAGCAGACAAGGATAAACAAAGGACAAGCCAAATGTCAAGGTCACAAGCAGACAGGGATAGTCGAGAACAAGCCTAGATCGGTAAAACAGAGACAGACGTAGCACACGGCAAGCAGGAACCCAAACACACAATAGCTTAACAAACAACGTTGATCAGCACGGCTGGCTTGCAGTGCACAGGTTAATATAGTGTTCCCTGATAGGGACTGGGGTGGAGCCATGCTTGGAGGAGAGATTATTTAAGCAGCCAGGTGAGAGTGGTTGACCTCTAAGGTGAACACATGGAGAAAGGGGTAAGCTGAGAGACAAACATTACTGCATAACCATGACACAATCATTAACTGATACAGAAACAGCTTTGTAGGAGGCTTTAAATGGGGTGAGGAACAGCCAAACTCTGCTATTAAGGTGAGGTTGTGGAAGACAGTTTCATGTCACAGGTCATAAACCATGACAAGACTGAGCACAGCAACAATACACAAGGCAGATATACTGCATCAGCAAGGTCTCTCCCAGGCAAAGATTTTAAGATGTGATGTTCAAGCTCTTTTGAAGATGCACAAAAAACGCATTGTTAAGGACCGTAGACACAGTGGTTGGGCAAGTAAGCTTAAAGTGGATGTAAACCCGATTCATGAAATTTGACCTGGGCACATATATCTGTAGTGTTTTCTTATCTCTCTCCAAAGCACTAAGTCCTCCTGTGTGTTTCTGCTATTTCGTTGCTCTGTTATCAGCATGATAACTTCTGACAAGTTCACCTTCAACCAAGAAAAAAACAGCCTGAAATTTGTGTAGTGGGAGGTTGCTATAAATAGATTAGCAGAGAGCTGGTCTATTCACAGCTCAGCTCTTCACATTCCTTCCTTCCTTTGCCTATGTAGAGTGGGGGTGTGTGCTTTTCCTCCAATCAGCTGTCTTGACTGTATGCCAAGAATCCACTCCCAGCGCTGAACAGAAAGAGAAAATCTCTAACACGATGTGTACTTTCTAAAGAATATATAAAGCTGAAGACAGCATATATACATGTATAGCTTTTGTAGGAAGATTTGTTTCATCTCTGTGTATCATCTGAGGCTGTTCACTTCACTGGGTACATGTGAGGGTTTACTTTAATGCAGCAGATGAAAGACACATAATGCTTTCTACCCTTCAACATCAGAAGATGTCCAGCAGTGCTGCCAGCACAGAACTTGTGGAAACCAGTGAGACCCAGGTACACCCAAAGCAGAGCTGGGGTTTCCCCCTGAGCAAGATACAAAATTTCCCTTGTATTGTCACGCATAGGGGAGGGGACACAACTACACTAATGCCCCTTTTACATGGCCGTTTTGATGCATCCACCAGAATCATCAGATTCTTGCATGTGGAATGACCAGGGCATTTAAATAGCAGTGGCCCCTCAGCTTATATAAACTAAAAACAGGCTGACAGCGGCCACCGCTATTTTTCTGTAGCCACACACCAAGTGTTTACCTGTGGATGTCCCAGTGTGGTTGCTATCAGCTGTGTCCAAGCTCAGACATCCACAGGTAAACATTTGGTGTGCGGCTACATATGAACAGGAGCGGCTGCTGTCAGCCTGTCATTAGTTGATATAGGCTAAGTGGCAGCTGGTAATCACATGCCCCGGTCATTCCACTTGCAAGAATTTGCCACAGGAATCTGGAGAATGTAGCTAACCAGCTATGTGAAGGAGGGACATCTTCAGGTTTGGACTGTTATTGTGTTTGTACAGTGGAATAAAGTGGTGCATATAGTTACATAGTTAGGTTGAAAGAAAGACACAAGTCTAGTTCAACCAAAAAAAAAAAAAAACATACCTTATACACAACCCTATACCCAAAGTTGATCAAGAGGAAGGCGAAAAACCCCAGCAAAGCATGATCCAATTTGCTTCAGCAGAGAAAAAAATTCCTTCCTGATTACCCTAGAAGCAATCGGATATTTCCTGGATCTACTTTACCTATAAATGTTAGTACCCAGTTATATTATGTACACATATGAATAAATCAAGGCCTTTTTAAAAAGCAATCTACTGAGCTGGCCAGAACCACCTCTGGAGGGAGTCCATTCCACTTTTCACAGCTCTTACTGTGAAGAAAGCTCTCCGTATTTGGAGTAGACATGTGCGGTTAGTTTCGTAGGAATCGATAATTCGTACGAATTTTTCGAAATTCGTACATTTGTACGAATCCGAATTACGAATTTTTTCGAATACGAATTCTGTACGGAATACGGAATTTCGAAAAATTTGTACGAAATTTCGTATCCAAATTATCCGAATCCAAACTACCAAATAAGACATGAAAATTCGACAAAGCGATAGGTAAATATTTTTTGGTCGAATGTGACTAACCTTAACTCTATTAGTCCAAGATTATTCTACATAGAGAGAAAAGATTCGACATAGAGAGAAAAGATTTGACATTATAGAGAGAAAAGATTCGACATTATAGAGAGAAAAGATTGCTGCTGGAATTGGGTGGGGGAAGTACATTTGCGGTCGAATCATTCGTTCGTTCCGATTCTACATTATAGAGAGAAAAGATTCGACATTATAGAGAGAAAAGATTCGACATAGAGAGAAAAGATTCGACATAGAGAGAAAAGATTCGACATTATAGAGAGAAAAGATTGCTGCTGGAATTGGGTGGGGGAAGTACATTTCTGGTCGAATCATTCGTTCGTTCCGGTCGAATCGTTCGTTATACGTGTCGTACGGAATTTGTATTTCGTACGAATTCGAATTGAATTCCATACACGGATTACGAATTACGTTTTTTTTTTAATACGGAACGGAACAAATTTTTCGACGGCTCCCATGTCTAATTTGGAGATTAAATCTCTTTTCCTCTAGACGTAAAGTGTGCCCCCTTGTCCTCTGTGATGACCTTAAAGTGCTTAACTCAACTCCAAGTTCACTAAATGGACCCCTTATGTAAAGAGAATAAATTCAGTACCTCTAATCTTTCTCCATAGCTGAGCTCCTCCATGCCTCTTACCAGTTTGGTTGCCCTTCTCTGTACTTTCTCCAGTTCCCCGATATCTTTTTGAGAACTGGTGCCCAAAACTGAACTGCATATTCCAGATGAGGTCTTACTAATGATTTGTACAGGGGCAAAATGATCTCTCTCTCTCTCTCTCTCTCTCTCATACCTCTCTTAATACAAGAGAGAACTTTGCTCGCTTTGGAAACCGCAGCTTGGCATTGCATGCTATTATTAAGCTTATGATCCACCAAAATCTCCACATCCTTCTCCACCATTGATATCCCCAGTTGTACTCCCCCCTAGTATGTATGATGCATGCATATTCTTAGACCCCAAGTGCATAACTTTACATTTATCAACACTAAACCTCATTTGCCACATTGTCACCCAATGCATTGAGGTCGGCTTGTATGTTGGATATATCCTGTAAGGACGTTATTCCACTGCATAACTTGGTGTCATCTGCAAAGACTGAAATGGTACTTTTAGTCCAAAACCCGGCCTATACCATTTATAAAGATATTAAAAAGTAAGGGTCCCAACACTGAACCTTGGGGTACACCACTGATAACCTTAGACCATTCAGAGTAAGAATCATTAACCATGACTCTCTGAATTCTGTCTTTTAGCCAGTTTTCTATCCATTTACAAACTGATATTTCCAAGCTTGTAGACTTTACCTTACACATTAGATGTGTGGGGAACTGTGTCAAACGCTTTTGGAAAATCCAAGCATACTACGTCCACAGTCATCCCGCTGTCCAAGGTTTTATTTACCTCATAAAAAGAAATCAGGATTGTTTGACAACTTCTGTCTTTCATGAATCCAGGCTGTCTGTTGCTTAAAATATTTTTTTCCAGCAAGAACTCATCTACTGTATGTGGTCTTTTATTAAACTCTCCAGAATCTTCCTGACTATAGAAGTTAAACTAACGGGTCTATAGTTACTTGGTAAAGACTTTGCTCCCTTTTTAAATATAGGCACAACATTGGCCCTACGCCAATTCCAGTCCGTATTGTGTCCCTAAAAATTATAAACAATGGCTTTGAAATGACAGAGCTCAATTCTTTTAGGATCCATGGGTGAATGCCATCTGGTCCTGGTGCTTTATCCACCTTGATTCTGTCTAAACATTTCTGCACCATATCACTTTTGAACCATTGTGGATCATTTGGGGCTGTGTCAATATCATCCCCATTATGGACATGAGTCATACATATTCTGTTATATTCTTTGTAAAATTTAAATGATGATAGTGTTCCTTCATTTTTATATTCTTTAAAAGCTCTTCTCTTATTATTTATAGCTTTTTTTTTTACTTTGGCTGTGAGTCACATAGGCTAACTGGACCATACAATTGTCTTGTAATAGGTTTAAAAAATTCTTGCCCTTTAACTGCTAAAATCCCCCATTATTATCACATTATTATGCAGCCCTTTCTATCTGTGCCAGAAGCTGAGTCCCCACCTTCTCATTAACACTGGGAGGTCTATAACAAAATTTCAATGATAACCTTTGTAGTACACACACCCATGTACATTTCCACCCATAATGCTTCAGACTCGCACTCTCCATCAACTAGGTCCTCTTTCACACTCTTTCACACTCGCTTTTAGATCACTTCTCACATAAAGACAGACACCTGTCTTTCCGAAAGAGAGCATAGCCAGGAATATTAAAAGCCCAGTCATGTGAACAATGAAGCCAAGATTCAGCTATACCAATTAAATCATAGACTTACCTAATTTGCTTGGCAGACTTCTGGCATTGGTGAACAAACACTTTAATTCATTGTCACAATTTACACACTTATTTTGCATATTTTTTTTATTTTAGTACAAATAGTACCATTTCCAATTAGTGATTGTAACATGGTGACATCATCTATGTGTGGCTATTCTTAATTTCCTTAGTGTGTTTGTATTGAGGATGGCTCTGTTTCAGCCTGGAAACTGGCGTTGAGGTGACAGCAGGAGAGCAAGCTTCGAAGAGCTAACATGTTTAACGCTTACTTAGCGCCTAATCATGAGTCAGCTATGATTAAGTGCTGAGTATGCGCAAAACATGTTAGCTGCTTTCTGTATTCCTCTGCTGTAGCTTGTAGTGGTGCCTTTTATTCAAGGATCTACAATAAAGTTGGTTTTAGATGTGCATCTAACTACTATTTTTACATTTCCTAATGTTTTGCCTTTGTTTTCACCTAGTATTCCTGCCAGTAGCACCTTTCCTGCCTTAGGGTGACAATGCTTATTCGATGTACTGTATCTATAGGGGTTACCACCCTAGGACAGGGCTACAAACCATCTCCTCCTCTCTTCTTCTCCAAAGTATAGGGGGGTGTTCTGTATTACAAAAAGAGAGCTGGGGATGATGCTGCCTGATAGAGAGCAAAAGGATTCTATAGGCTCAAGGTTTTCATACCTTCATGTATTCCATGTATGAAGATAAAAAAAACTTCTGTGTGCAGCAGCCACCCAGCCCCCCTAATACATCTGCAGATCTAAGATCATCCCTTTGATCTGCAGATGAATGAACAGAAAGTTACAAGAGCAACAATATTTTACTTTGTATCTTTGTACAATCTCCATCTGGGGCAGTTTTGTTTATAAACACTGATTCAGAGCTACAGACTTCTTCTCTAAATATACTGTAATGCCGACTTAAATTAAAGTGCTTGTAAAGACTAATTTTTTTTGACTTCCATGCATTCTATGCATGAAGGTAAAAAACCTTCTCTGTGCAGCAGCCCCCCTCCCAACCCCCCAATACTTACCTGAGCTTCATCTCGATCCAGTGATGTGCACGAGAGCCACAGCTCTCTGGGGACTTTCACTCTTCATTGGCTTATGCAGCAGCAGGAGCAATTGGCTCCTGCCGCTGTCAATCACAGCCAGTGAGCCAAAGAGGAGAGAGAGGAGGCGGGACTGAGTCACGGCTCTGTGTATGAATAGACATGCAGAGCAGCTGCTTGGGAGTGAGCCTGCCTAGGTGTCCCCACATCAAGTTGCATGCTCTGGGGGCACTCGGCCAGGGCCGGCACTCCCACTAGGCAAACTAGGCAGCTGCCTAGGGCGCACTGCTGCCTAGGGGGCACAGCCGCTGACTTCCCTACTAGCCTGGCCAGGGAACACGAGCTGCTGAAGAAAGCCACCCTACACAGGGCAGGGGCGCTGACTGACTCTCCAGAAAAAGCAGTGGAGGACATCCATCACAGCTGCAGCATAAGAGATCAGCAGGAGCTCAGCCTGTTAGGAGGGCAATACCGAGCAGGCTCCCAGGAGTCGGAGGACAGCTGGGGAGGTGGGGAGGTGAAGGAGGTGGACACCAGGTCTCCGGATGTAGGAGAACTTCTGCTGCCCCATTGAGTCCGCTCTGACCCTGTAGTCTCCCCTGCCCTAGGCAAGTGGTGTTAGCCTTGCCTAGGGTGCGAAATAGTCAAGCACCGGTCTTGCACTCGGCGGAAGGGAGGGGCCACCAGGAACACCAGCGGGGGACCCGAGAAGAGGAGGATTGGGGCTTCTCTGTGCAAAACCACTGCAGCATAGCAGGTGAGTATGACATGTTTGTTTTGTTTTTTTGTTTGTTTTTTTAAACAAGCCTTTGATATCACTTTAGCAGACTGAAAGTGAGCAAATGAGAAGTTAATTGTTTACAAGTTTTCATACTCTTTTTAACTGCCTAGAAAATAAATAAAAAATGCCTTGTTAGGACATAATCAAATGAGCAATTTAGCCTCAGGGTAAAATGTGTAAAACAGGGAGTGCCCCAGCTCAGACTAAATTGTCATATTGTCAGACGTACAGAAAGCCTCTGGAACATGTGCCGAACATATAGACAGACTCATACACACCCCATCAACATACACAATCATTTTCTCCTGTCCTGACATGATTGGAAAGTTGGAAGAAAGCCTCTTATTGTGAAGTGAGGAAGTGATATTAGAGGAAATGAGGAGCACAACAGGATACTTGGCTGGCTGGATGACTCTCTCATGCATTGCATATCTGGAGCCCCCAAACTGTGAGTGTGAACTGTCTATTACTACAAATCGTCTGCTTTCTATTCTGTTCCAAAGCTGTGTCATATATATGTCACTGGTCATTTGTGACTCTTTCTATGATGCCATACTGTGGTTGGGTGTCACAGCTACATCTCTTCTCTATTAGGTCCATTATTATGTATTCTACTGAGCAGTCTGACTATAGTCTGTACCAACCCATTCCCCACCTCCTCTCTCCAAAACATCCCCCTATAATAGGTTTTATCTGTCCTCTTCCTTCCTTTGCCTTCTCTCTTCATGATGTCCTGCTAGACTCTGCTCTGATCCTGGCTCATGTGTTGGAATTTCCTCTCCATCATTCAGAATTTCACTTTTTACAAATAAGTTTTCCTCTACAGCCTGCAGACACTTCCCAACGGTAAGCTGGCACCCTTTGTTATAGTTATTACATTTATGCTGCTATTACTGCTCATTCGGGATCAGAAAGGCCTTTTTAACCATTGTGTAAAGTGTACGTATTCACAACAATCAATCGGTAATCATTACTACACTTTGCAAATTATTACTGCTCTATGTAATAGAATTCAAAATATATTTATATATTCTACAGTATTCTACTTTTTACAAGGATTTGTTAGAAAATTTGAGAGCGATAGCAGTGTATTAGGCAAGTCCTGGGAAGGATTGCCTGAAAATTGCATCTCTCTAAGGACTCTTGAGTTTAAGGTTAACTTGAGAGTATTTGAGAAGTATGAAATGAATATGTCTCTATCCAGCTGCATAGCTGCCAACATTTTAAAACAATTGCCAGAGATACTTTGTTCTTCATTTATTTCACATACATACATCCAGTTGCAAAACATTTATTAATTACTAATATAAATATAATATAAATATCTTAAAAAAAAATAATAATATATAGATTTATGGATCGCTATGACTATGTTGCGAATGGTCGAACTTTAGGCCTCATGCCCACGGACGTTTTTACAGCTGCGTTTTTGAGCGTTTTTTACAGCTTAAAAACGCCTGTCCATGTTAGTCTTCATGCCCACCTAGACGTTTTTGAGCTGCAAATAGCATAGGCGTTTTTAAGCTGTAAAAAAAACCCAGGACCAGTGCGTTCCCCAGCGTCGGAGTTAAGCAGAAAAAAACGCGAGCGTCAAAAAACGCGCACTAACGCACACTAACGCACGGTCGCGTTTTTTAGCTCCGACGAAAAAATTTACAATAACAAGGACAGGCGTTTTTAAGCTGTAAAAAACGCAGCTGTTAAAAACGTCTGTGGGCATGAAGCCTTATTATGCTGGCTGGGCATGAAATTTTTGTATCTGTGCAGACTCCAATGCAGCAGGTCAAGTGTATCATAACCTCACTGTTTGCATGCTTGTTTTAGGTCAATTACTCGCTAAGCAGTAAAGCAAAGATAAGGATGGCAGAACTGAAGATTGCATTGACTGAAACGAAAATCTTATCGAATGCTACTAATACAGCAAAGAATTTATTCTATAAGTAGCTGTCATCATATTGCCCTCTTTTCTAGAAATACTATGTAAAAAAACATGCTAAAATTATACCTTTACATTTTATATAATATCTTATAAGACAGATAGATGTTTTATTTTAGGCTCGGTTCACACGACTGCGACCTGAAAGTCACGCGACTTACTGTGCGACTTTGCTAGGCGACTTCCTGGCGACTTGAGTACTACTTTGATAGTTACATAGTTATATAGTAGGTAAGGTAGAATAAAGACAGTAGTCCATCCAGTTCAACCTGTGTAGGTGCACATGTGTCAGTGTCTATAATTATTTCCCATATCCCTGTATGTTGTGTTCTTTAAGATGCACATCTAAAGCCTCATACACACGATCAGATTTTCATCGGACAAAGCATAGAACTTTTGTCCGAAAGGCGTTGGCCGTGAACTTGTATTGCATACAAACGGCAAAGAATTGTCGGCCAACAAACACAAAACTATGTGGTTTTTCAGCTCTTTAGCGCCACCCTTTGGGCAACTTCTGCTAATGTTGTGTTATGGTTAGCATTGCTTCTGAGCATGCATGTTTGTACTTTGGAGTTTTGTCCGAAGGACGTGTGTACACACGATCGGATAACCCGACAACACACATTTGTTGGCGGACAATTTTAAAGCATGCTATTCCACATTTGTTGGCGGAAAATCTGACAAGATTTGTCCGATGGAGCATACAAATGATCGGATTATCCAACAACAGCCTGTCATCACACAATTCCCGTCGCATAATCCGATCGTGTGTACGAGGCTTTAGAGTCTCTTAAAAATACCAATACTCCCCGCAACAACCACCAATTGTGGAAGAGAGTTGATGCGACTTTAGAAGCAACCATCAGAGAATGCCTCGGTAATCTTCCTGTAACGTCGGGTCCAAATCACATCAATGTAGATGAGGATCTGCCTTGGAGAGGACTTCCATTAAAGTCTATGGAAACAAGTAGGATAGAAGTCGCCTTGAAGTAGTACAGGAAGCTTTTCAAAAGCCAGAGTGTCTTCAGTAGTGCTAATTAAGACTGTTCTCACTGATTAACATGGGATTTCACATGTCATGCGACTTGGGGTCTCACAAGTCGGATCCCAAGTCGCAGCAGTGTGATCCAAACCTAACAAATACACAATCCTGTTTAATGTCGTCTGCAATAAAAGGTAAATAGAGAAAGCGTAAGAAAAAAAAGGTTATACAGGCTTACACCTGCATCCTTATGCAGAATTTAAAAAGCAGAAAATGTATCATAGCCAGCAGTTCAAACACAACATACAAAAAGTTACCTATACAGCCGAATTAGTCAGGTAACAAATTGTGGTTGTCATGTTTATCACAGGAGGGTAATTGTTACCACATCATTGTACAGCTGGAGAAATATTTAAAAATCTATGCTTTCCTGGTAAGCCCAGAATAGTTGTCAGCTATACACCTGGAAGCCACTTACTACCATCTGTAAGTGAATGATTAGCAGCCCACTGGTTCATTCTCTTCAGCATACATTTAAATAATGCTCTGAGAATTGCTGTGAGGATGTGTGATCTATTCAACACTAGATTATAGACAGGAAGAATCCAAATAAAGAGAGGTTTTGGTAACATGACAATACACTGGCGGTATGGCATGTGTTTGGCTTTGATAGCATGGATACCCTATGTTAATATATCATCAGTCTGGCTTTGATAGCATGGCATCTTCCTGGTTGCATGCTGTCACTCTGTATTTGTTAATTTGGTGTAGCCAACTTTTGGAGGGGGTCCCCTGAAGAAGTCACACGACTGTGACATAATGCGTTGGGAGCTGGTGATGTCATTGCACTATCCAGGCAGCGAGGAAGGCATCAGGACTTGCGGTGCTTCTGACATACTGTGATCTTAAGGGGGCAATGCTCTAGCAATGCTCTAGCTTTTACTTTTTCTACTTGTTGTGCACCTGTGAGATATTTTATATTTTTAAAAAGGCAAATTTTATCTTATGGAAAGCATGATGATGGTTTTATATCTGTTTTGAGTGGCACCTCTGTGAATGTGGTGGAAGGAGGAATTAAAGGCTGCAAGTAATACCAACAAGGCTTGTTAAATATGAAGGAGATAAGAGGTTTTTGCCTTGGGCTATGGATAGCAGGTTCTTAAAGGGGAAGGTTGGATATGAAGTATTTGATATATAAGTAAAAAATGGAGGTGAGTGCATAGTGTGTATAGTGGGAGATCATGTGTGGTACAGCTATGTGGAATATATGATCATAGCACAAACCAAGCACAGATTTTCACTGATATTTGTTATCTGGACTTGCTTATGGACTTTAAATCCCTGACACATTTGGGTTTAAATGAATAAGGTGTTTTGATTTTTCCTTTATTTAGATAACATTATTACAGTTGAGAAATATATATGCCATCAGACAGGTTCATTTTATTAATAGATCAGTATATTGGGAGTGATCTGTATATATATTTTTCTCACGTTTATATTGCAACATGTTATTAAAATTTAAAAGATTTGAATAGTGGCGTGGCACTTTTTTAGAGATCAAACTTTGGAATGTTGCAGGTACACCCCTTATAAAGACTGTCTTCTCTTGATCTTCGAGTGACATTGGAACTTGGTAGTACCCAGATCGTAGGTCTAGCACGGCGAACCAACAATTTCCATTTAAAACATTCTGAGCTTCTTAAATTCTGGGCAGTATATACTACTGATCAGGTATTGTCATCTGATTTAGAGCATAGGGACTCTAAAGCCCTGTACACACGATCGGTTTTACCGATGAAAACAGTCCGATGGACTTTTTTCATCAGATAAACTGATCGTGTATGGGCCCCATCGGTCTTTTTTCCATCGGTGTTAAAAAATAGAACATGTTTTAAATTTATAAAAAACCCACGCATGCTCAGAATCAAGTCGACGCATGCTCAGAAGCATAGAACTTCATTTTTCTTGGCTCGTCGGAGTGTTTTACGTCACGGCGTTTGGGACGATCGTTTTTTTGACGATGGTGTGTAGGCAAGACTGATGGAAGTCAGCTTCATCGGATTTCCGATGGAAAAATCCATCGGTTTAAAATCCATAGGAAATCCGATCGTGTGTACAGGGCTGTTTTCCACATTGATGCCCTGGGCCTTCATCTGTGTAGTGTCTATCTTAGCTCATTTACATCTTTTGGTGCTATCCTCTGGTGTCTTTCTCTGAAGGTAGTAGTGTCAGTTAGTCTAAAAGAGTGTTGAGCACTCTTAGCACAGCCTACATCCATATAATCTGTAGAGAACACCTCTGGCAAATCTGGCAATTGCTCAATCGGTTTCTTGTTCTAGGGCTCTGGCAACTTTGGGCCTCTCAAATCATATTGGAGGGTAGAACTTGTATTTTTGACTTAGACTATGCACACTTGAGTTAACACCCAGAACAGGGTAGCAGTTAACTACAATAAGATGACAATCAATTATGACAGGATGGGGAGAATAATTTTTCACAGTCACAACTGTAGATAACTCCACTTTGGCTCTCCGGTTATTTCTCTCAAAAATCATCATCCACCCTTATTTGTTCAATCATCTCTTCACTCTTCAGGAGTTTCCATGAGGACATAACTTCCAGCAGGACATAACTTGAGCAGCTAGGGAGCAATACTGGAAGCTACTCTCAGCACACTATATCCTCCTGGTGGAATTCTATGGTGCGCTCTTGAAATTCAGATGGGATATCAACTTGCTCAAAAGAAACAGTCCAACTTTGTTCAAGAAACTTCTGGAAGGCACTATGTACTGCTATACAATTAGTGCCCAGTATCACTGGAGCTGTGTGTGAATCACCTGTATCAGGATAGACAACATGATCTCCATCGGAAGAACACCCTTGTTTTCTAAATTCGTAAAACTCACAATTAATTGCAAGCATCCATTAACAGAATATGACTCCCTGTTCAGGCCCCATAATTCCATTCTTCAGTAGCCTGAAGAGGTATGCTGCGCAAGTACTTCTGATACATTGAACAGTAAATAAAGGTAACTTGGGAACCTTTACCCGGGGTGCCCAACTTTTGAAGAGCGAGGGCCACCTAAACGACTTGGTAACCGGTCGTGGGCCACAATGAGCGGAGTGGGTGCATGGCAGCCCACTCTACGTTTTCTCTTTTTTTTTTTTTTTTCCGTATCGGATTGGAGATTTGTAAATGGATACAAGTCCATTTACATCTGCTACTCCTTAGAGGTGAATGGAGGGTCCAATTGGGTGGGATTGACTGTGTGAAAGGGGCCTATCGCTCAGTGCAGGTAACCCTCAGGTGCACTGCTCTGCACCTGCGGATCAGTTTGAAAGCAGCCCAGTAACCACTGCAGAACAGATATGCCCAAATATACACTCTGATTTTAGTAATAAACCTACCTTTAATAACAGTATTCTATTCTATTCCATCCCAGAGCAGGAGGTCGGGGGCCACATCAGAGGGCTCCGCGGGCCACATGTGGCCCCCGGGCCACTGGTTGGATACCCCTGCTTTACCCAATATGAGAAATGGCCCTCCCCAAACAGCATTAAGTGCTAAACTTATAGGTAAATATGACAACCAGAACCTTTGCTAAGTGGAAAAGTGCGATTGATAATAAAGTTTGTAGTGCCTCCACTCAGGACAGGGCCTCTGTGAACAGAAGTATTCCCTTCCTGGGAAATCAACCAGTAATCTAATCAAAGTAATTGGAAGCAGAAGAAATATGCTGGTTGCAGTTGAACATTAACCATAATGCCGCCTACACACGATCATTATTCACGACGGTTAAAAAACCGCCGTGAATAATGTCATTAAAAACGAGGGAACAGCTTGTTCCCCACACACGGTCGTTTTTCACGTCGTTTTTTCTCTTGTCGAGAAAAACGACCGTCCAAACGACGAGAAAAATTAGAACATGTTCTAATTTTTCTCGTCGTTTTTAATGCCGTTTTTCTCGTCGAATGGGAAAAATTTCGTTTTTCTCGACGAGAAAAACGGCCGTGTGTACGCGGCATAAGTATAAGATGCACACCAGTATAGAAATATTGCAAGGTTTATATAAGAAAAGATTAATAACAGTACATACAACCAGGGCCGGTGCAAGGATCTTTGTCTACACAGGCGGAAGTGCATTTGGTGCCCCTCCCCACCGTCCTCCTGCCACCCCCTTCCCCTCTCCTCTACAATGCAACCCCCCCTTTCCCAACATCTACAGCCTCGCTGGTACCTCCGTCATTTTTCACTCATAATGTGATGCTATGCTATTAAAAAAAATAAAAGAATGAAAACTTCCATTGCATTAGGTTTTGCACGCACTGAAAATATACAAAAAGCTAACACTTTATCTAAGTCTACATTAAAGAAGACCTTCATTAAAATAGTCAGAGACTGCTTAATCACCTCAACTGTTAAGACAATAAATACTTTGCTGAGAAGTACCGTATATAATATACATATTGTGTATATAGTGCAGGAGTGTGTAAGGAGTGTTGGATTTAGGATACATAACGCCGACTGCAGGGGTCCAGGGTATGTGTTATGGATGATATGTTTCTTTAAATGCAACTCTATGGTGCATCTCTGTTGTACTTCTGTTGTACTTCTTCCTGTGTTGTGTTTCCTGTTTCCTGCTGGTTCTTTCAGTAAACATGGCTTATGTACAGTAATGGTTTGTGCTGTCTCTCTACATATATCACGACAAACATGGTGTCAGAAGATTTGGATTCATACTCTTTCTACACATTTGATGCTGAGAGACTGCCAGCCTTCATGTGAGTGTTCTTGGAACTGATTGTGCCTCCTGACAATTGCAGTCCTGTCCTGGATGCTGAGTGTTTGCAGCAAGGAAAACAGCATCATGGCAGCTAACAGCATTCCACTGCCTGAGGCAATGAGGGTGAGTGGAGATGTCGGCACTAACTATGGGACTATTCCCTAGCCACAGGGTTAAATGAGAAGCCTGCAGCAGTGCAAGCAGCCACACTGAAGAGGGTAATGGGCAGTGAATGCCTCCATGTTTACAAGCATAATCTGAACCTCACAGAGGAGCAAAAGAGTGACACCAAAACCATTCTGGATGCATTAGAAGCTTTCTTCAGACCCTCTAAAAATGTCATCTATGAAAGATATATATTTGGCTGCTGTAAGCAAGAAGACTGTGAATCAATAGACAGGTTTGTCACACGGCTAAGAGAAAAAGCTGCAAGCTGTGAGTATGGCTCTCTGAGAGATGAACTTATTCGTGATAAAATTGTTTTGGGTATCACCAGTGAAAGCACACGCCGCCACCTATTGAGGAAACATGATTTAGATCTACAAACAGCAATTGAGATATGTCGCACTGCTGAACTTACTGACAAACATATGAAAGCTATGGAGCAGGATAAACTGATTGACAATATCAATGCAGCCTCTAAACAACAGCAAAGCTTCAAAAACCACCTACACAACTCACCTGGGAGGAAGCCTGCATCATGCAAGTACTGCGGCAATGTGCATGTACGAGAGAAAGAAAAGTGTCCTGCATATGGGAAAATCTGTACTGCATGTGGTAAACCAAATCACTTTGCAAGAGTGTGTCTCTCCAGTAAAATGGAAGCAAGGAAGCTGCACACAATTGAGCAATTGTCAGATCCGGAGAATGCACACCTGCTTAGCACTGATATGGTTTACTCCTCAGAATGCATTGGTGCTGTAAACACAAAGGGCAAAAAATGGTTTGTAAACCTCAGATTAAACAATATAATCCAACCCTGCCAGCTGGACTCGGGTGCAACGTGTGATGTCATCAGTATAAAGGACAAAATGAAACTGGCACCCAGAGCACCCCTTCAGCCTAGTAGCACCAAACTAAAGTTGTATTCAGGGGAACTAATGGAATCATTGGGGCTATTCCAAACAGAATGCAGCATACGTGATTTTATGCACAAACTGAACTTTGAGATTGTTGATGCCGATCAGAAACCGTTTTTATCAGGTTCAACATGTGAGCGCCTTGGACTGATGCTGTTCACCATTCCTGCTGAGCTACATAATGTTGATAATCAGCCTGCAAAATCTCTGACTAGGCCACTGACAAAACTTGTCAAAAGGTGGTCTTGATGGAATTGAGCCAATAGCTGATGACATTCTTATAGTTAGCTGCGGTAATACAGATGAGGAGGCTGAGCAAGACCATGATGAAAAGTTAATAGCGCTACTGGATCGTTGTAGGCAGGTGATGCTGAGGCTTAGTGTGAAGAAATTGCAGTTCAAGGTGGAAGAAGTCCGTTTCCATGGACATATCCTGTCTTCACAAGGCTTAAAAGCTGACCCGGATAAGATTAAAGCCATTGTGGACAGGCCACAACCTGCTGATGCCAAAGCGGTACAGAGATTTATTGGCTTTGTTTCATACCTAGCGAAATTCCTGCCACACTTATCTGAGGTGTGTGAGCCACTAAGGCGACTTCTGGACAAAGATGCAGTTTGGCACTGGCTTTCCAAGCATGACCATGAGCATGAGCATGAGCATCGTACAATTTTTCTGCTGGAGCAGGAACAAAATTTCTTTGCCGATATCAATCAAGCAGACTATCTTAATGTCACAGATCAGCGACTACATCAACTCATACAGCACACTGACAGTGATGCAACTTTACAAGCTTTGAAGTCTATTGTTTTGAGTGGGTGGCCAGATGAAAACGAGGCATTACCTGGAATTGTAAGGGAATACTGGTCCTTTAGAGATGAGATCAGCATACAAAATGGTATCTTGTACAAAGGTCCAAGGGTCATCGTGCCGAAGTCACTGAGAGCAGAGATGTTATTACGCATACACTCCAGCCATATTGGTGGTGAAGCATGCTACAGGCAAGCTCGTGATACTCTTTACTGGCCCAACATGCATGGTGAAATCAAAGACTTTGTCAGTAATTGTCCCACCTGCAATGAATATGCCCATTTGCAACAGAAAGAAACCATGATGTCACATGAGATACCTACACGTCCGTGGCAGATTATCAGTATGGACTTATTTAACTACGCAGGCAAGGAATACCTGCTATTAGTCGATCATTATTCAGACTTCTGGGAAATAGACCTTCTTCCCGACTTATCCACTGAAGCTACAATTAAGAGGTGCAAGGCTCAGTTTGCACATCATGGCCAACCAGATACAGTGATCTCCGACAATGGCCCTCAGTTTGCAAGCCTACAATTCTGAAAATTTGCCACTGAATGGGAGTTTGAGCATGTTACTTCCTCACCACGTCATCCACAGGCTAATGGCAAAGCTGAATCAACTGTAAAGATTGTTAAAAATTTATGCAAGAAAGCACAAGGTGATGGTAAAGACCCATGGAAGGCCATTTTACATTGGAAAAAACACTCCGACTGACGGCATGGATAGTAGCCCGGCGCAAAGACTGATGTAAAGGAGATTAAAGCCTTCCTTACCAGTATCAAATAGGCTGCTTGAACCCTCTGTTATACAAGGTGTTCCAGAAAAGATAAGGATTAAGAGACAAAGGCACGATATGACACATTGGCCAGAGATTTGCCAGAATTGAATATTGGAGAACGAATCCGTATAAAACCATTACCTGGAGATCGAACAGGCCGTTGGAGAATAGGTACTTGTCTGCAAAAGGTTGCACCACGCTCCTATCTTGTGGATGTTGAAGGAACTCTCTATCGCCGCAATCGAGTGGATTTGAGAGTGGCAGAGCAGACTGATTCTCAGTATCCCGTTGATAGATCAGACTCACCCATTGACAGTGAGGCATGTACAGAGGGAATGCCTCATACCAACGGCAATGACAGTTCTGGGCAACCAAGTATACCCGACAGCTGTCAAGAGCAGAGCATGCCAGTACGTGATGAGAGGAGCCCAGTAACTTCAGAAAGGGCTAAAGGAATCCTTGCACAAGGGCCAGTCTTCACCCGTAGTGGTAGATGTTCAAAACCACCTAGGAGCAGGGATGAGCCGAACACCCCCCTGTTCGGTTCGCACCAGAACCTGCGAACAGACAAAATGTTCGTGTGAACTTTAGAACCCTATTAAATACAATGGACTCGAACGTTCGAAATCTAAAGTGTTAATTATAAAGGCTAATATGCAAGTTATTGTCCTAAAAAGTGTTTGGGGACCGGGGTCCTGCCCCATGGGACATGTATCAATGCAAAAAAAAGTTTTAAAAACGGCCGTTTTTTCGGGAGCAGTGATTTTAATAATGCTTAAAATTAAAAAATAAAAGTGAAATATTCCTTTAAATTTCGTACCTAGGGGGTGTGTATGATATGCATGTGAAGTGGCGCATGTTTCCCGTGCTTAGAACTGTCCCTGCAAAAAATGTCATTTTTGAAAGAAAAAAAGTCATTTAAAACTGACTCGCGGCTATTAATGAATTGTCGGCTCCCGGCAATACATTCAAAAGTCATTGATAAAAAAAAAAAAAAAGCGTGGGGGTTCCCCAGAATTCAATTACCAGGCCCTTCAGGTCTGGAATGGATATTAAGGGGAACCCCGCCGCAAATTTAAAAAAAATTGACGTGGGGTTCCCCCAAATATCCATTCCAGGCCCTTCAGATCTGGCATGGATTTTAAGGGGAACTCCACCCCAAATTTAAAAAAAAATGGCGTGGAGTCCCCCTAAAAATCCATACCAGACCCCTTATCCGAGCACGCAACCTGGCCGGCCGCAGGGGAAAAGGGGGGGACGAGAGAGCGGCCCCCCCTCCCTCCTGAACCGTACCAGGCCACATGCCCTCAACATGGGGAGGATGTCCCCATGTTGATGGGGACAAGGGCCTCATCCCCACAACCCTTGCCCGGTGGTTGTGGGGGTCTGCGGGCGGGGGGCTTATCGGAATCTGGAAGACCCCTTTAACAAAGGGGACCCCCAGATCCCGGCCCCCCCCCCCCCCTATGTGACTCCACGCCATTTTTTTTAAAATTTGGGGGGGAGTTCCCCTTAAAATCCATGCCAGATCTGAAGGGCCTGGAATGGATATTTGGGGGAACCCCACGTCAATTTTTTTTTAAATTTGCGGCGGGGTTCCCCTTAATATCCATTCCAGACCTGAAGGGCCTGGTAATTGAATTCTGGGGAACCCCCACGCTTTTTTTTTTTTTTTTATCAATGACTTTTGTATGTATTGCCGGGAGCCGACAATTCATTAATAGCCGCGAGTCAGTTTTAAATGACTTTTTTTCTTTCAAAAATGACATTTTTTGCAGGGACAGTTCTAAGCACGGGAAACATGCGCCACTTCACATGCATATCATACACACCCCCCAGGTACGAAATTTAAAGGAATATTTCACTTTTATTTTTTCATTTTAAGCATTATTAAAATCACTGCTCCCGAAAAAACTGCCGTTTTTAAAACTTCTTTTTGCATTGATACATGTCCCCTGGGGCAGGACCCGGGTCCCCAAACACTTTTTAGGACAATAACTTGCATATAAGCCTTTATAATTAGCACTTTAGATTTCTCCCATAGATTTTTCGAATTTGCCGCGAACACCCCAATTTGTTCACTGTTCGGCGAACGGGCGAACAGGCAATGTTCGAGTCGAACATGAGTTCGACTCGAACTCGAAGCTCATCCCTACCTAGGAGACTTAACCTGTAGAATGCATAGTTGCCAACATTGCAAAAAAAAAATCCGTGACACTTTTTCGCATGTAGGCGGAGCCTTGGTATAATTAGGGGGTGGGGCATTCATTTGAAGGTGTGTTATACTTTAGGAGAAAAAAGTGGCGCACGAAGCGTGGGCGTGGTTTATGCGGGTAGTGGGAGTGGCTTAAATGAGCGTGGCTCAAAGGGGGTGTGGTTAAAGTCTGAGATGAATGAGGGATGAAGGGAGAAAGAAAGAGGGAGGGAAGGAAAGAGAAGGAAGGATGGAAGGACAGCAGGCCCAGATCCTACACCATAATAGAAATATTTGTATTCCAGAGTTTAACAATCAACAGATAAAGATAATCCAAACATCTGGTGTTAGCTCTTTAATCATCCCGGCACCATGGTTGTTAGGGTGTCAGGATGACTGAAGTGCATTATTTCTCTTATTACATTTTAATATAAAATGAAATCATTCAACTCACCAAAATGCCGAATCAGTGTTAGCCCCGAGTGTGTCACCTGCCATGTCGCCTGCCACCAGATGCCATCAGGTGTCCCCAGGGGAGTCCCTCCTTACATCAGGCGTCCCCAGAGGAGTCCCTCCTTACATCAGGCGTACCCAGTGGAGCCCTTCCTTACATCAGGTGTACCCAGAGGAGTCCCCCTTACATCAGGCGTCCCCAGCGGAGTCCCCCCTTACATCAGGCGTCCCCAGCGGAGTCCCCCCTTACATCAGGCGTCCCCAGTGGAGTCCCCCTTACATCAGGCGTCCCCAGCGGAGTCCCCCCTTACATCAGGCGTCCCCAGTGGAGTCCCCCCTTACATCAAGTGTCCCCAGAGGAGTCCCTCCTTACATCAGGCGTCCCCAGCGGAGTCCCTCCTTACATCAGGCGTCCCCAGCGGAGTCCCTCCTTACATCAGGCGTACCCAGCGGAGTCCTTCCTTACATCAGGTGTACCCAGAGGAGTCCCTCCTTACATCAGGCGTCCCCAGAGGAGTCCCTCCTTACATCAGGCGTCCCCAGCGGAGTCCCTCCTTACATCAGGCGTCCCCAGCGGAGTCCCTCCTTACATCAGGCGTACCCAGCGGAGTCCTTCCTTACATCAGGTGTACCCAGAGGAGTCCCCCTTACATCAGGCGTCCCCAGCAGAGTCCCCCCTTACATCAGGCGTCCCCAGCGGAGTCCCCCTTACATCAGGCGTCCCCAGCGGAGTCCCCCCTTACATCAGGCGTCCCCAGTGGAGTCCCCCTTACATCAAGTGTCCCCAGCGGAGTCCCCCCTTACCTCAGGCGTCCCCAGCGGAGTCCCCCCTTACATCAGGCGTCCCCAGCGGAGTCCCCCCTTACCTCAGGCGTCCCCAGCGGAGTCCCCCCTTACATCAGGCGTCCCCATCGGAGTCCCCCTTACATCAGGCGTCCCCAGCGGAGTCCCCCCTTACATCAGGCGTCCCCAGCGGAGTCCCCCCTTACATCAGGCGTCCCCAGCGGAGTCCCCCCTTACATCAGGCGTCCCCAGTGGAGTCCCCCTTACATCAGGCGTCCCCAGCGGAGTCCCCCCTTACATCAGGCGTCCCCAGTGGAGTCCCCCCTTACATCAAGTGTCCCCAGAGGAGTCCCTCCTTACATCAGGCGTCCCCAGCGGAGTCCCTCCTTACATCAGGCGTCCCCAGCGGAGTCCCTCCTTACATCAGGCGAGTGTGTCACCTGCCATGTCGCCTGCCACCAGATGCCATCAGGTGTCCCCAGGGGAGTCCCTCCTTACATCAGGCGTCCCCAGAGGAGTCCCTCCTTACATCAGGCGTACCCAGTGGAGTCCTTCCTTACATCAGGTGTACCCAGAGGAGTCCCCCTTACATCAGGCGTCCCCAGCGGAGTCCCCCCTTACATCAGGCGTCCCCAGCGGAGTCCCCCCTTACATCAGGCGTCCCCAGTGGAGTCCCCCTTACATCAGGCGTCCCCAGCGGAGTCCCCCCTTACATCAGGCGTCCCCAGTGGAGTCCCCCCTTACATCAAGTGTCCCCAGAGGAGTCCCTCCTTACATCAGGCGTCCCCAGCGGAGTCCCTCCTTACATCAGGCGTCCCCAGCGGAGTCCCTCCTTACATCAGGCGTACCCAGCGGAGTCCTTCCTTACATCAGGTGTACCCAGAGGAGTCCCTCCTTACATCAGGCGTCCCCAGAGGAGTCCCTCCTTACATCAGGCGTCCCCAGCGGAGTCCCTCCTTACATCAGGCGTCCCCAGCGGAGTCCCTCCTTACATCAGGCGTACCCAGCGGAGTCCTTCCTTACATCAGGTGTACCCAGAGGAGTCCCCCTTACATCAGGCGTCCCCAGCAGAGTCCCCCCTTACATCAGGCGTCCCCAGCGGAGTCCCCCTTACATCAGGCGTCCCCAGCGGAGTCCCCCCTTACATCAGGCGTCCCCAGTGGAGTCCCCCTTACATCAAGTGTCCCCAGCGGAGTCCCCCCTTACCTCAGGCGTCCCCAGCGGAGTCCCCCCTTACATCAGGCGTCCCCAGCGGAGTCCCCCCTTACCTCAGGCGTCCCCAGCGGAGTCCCCCCTTACATCAGGCGTCCCCATCGGAGTCCCCCTTACATCAGGCGTCCCCAGCGGAGTCCCCCCTTACATCAGGCGTCCCCAGCGGAGTCCCCCCTTACATCAGGCGTCCCCAGCGGAGTCCCCCCTTACATCAGGCGTCCCCAGTGGAGTCCCCCTTACATCAGGCGTCCCCAGCGGAGTCCCCCCTTACATCAGGCGTCCCCAGTGGAGTCCCCCCTTACATCAAGTGTCCCCAGAGGAGTCCCTCCTTACATCAGGCGTCCCCAGCGGAGTCCCTCCTTACATCAGGCGTCCCCAGCGGAGTCCCTCCTTACATCAGGCGTACCCAGCGGAGTCCTTCCTTACATCAGGTGTACCCAGAGGAGTCCCTCCTTACATCAGGCGTCCCCAGAGGAGTCCCTCCTTACATCAGGCGTCCCCAGCGGAGTCCCTCCTTACATCAGGCGTCCCCAGCGGAGTCCCTCCTTACATCAGGCGTACCCAGCGGAGTCCTTCCTTACATCAGGTGTACCCAGAGGAGTCCCCCTTACATCAGGCGTCCCCAGCAGAGTCCCCCCTTACATCAGGCGTCCCCAGCGGAGTCCCCCTTACATCAGGCGTCCCCAGCGGAGTCCCCCCTTACATCAGGCGTCCCCAGTGGAGTCCCCCTTACATCAAGTGTCCCCAGCGGAGTCCCCCCTTACCTCAGGCGTCCCCAGCGGAGTCCCCCCTTACATCAGGCGTCCCCAGCGGAGTCCCCCCTTACCTCAGGCGTCCCCAGCGGAGTCCCCCCTTACATCAGGCGTCCCCATCGGAGTCCCCCTTACATCAGGCGTCCCCAGCGGAGTCCCCCCTTACATCAGGCATCCCCAGCGGAGTCCCCCCTTACCTCAGCCGTCCCCAGCGGAGTCCTCCCTTACCACAGGCGTTCCTAGCGGAGTCCCCCCTTACCACAGGCATCCCCAGCGGAGTCCCCCCTTAACCACAGGCGTCTCCTGTCTCGGCCGCCATTATTGTTTCCCCTTCCCCGAAGGGGAACAAAATAGAGGCGGAGCCGACAGTGTGGCTGCAAAAAAAAAAAAATTAAGCTGTGGCGCTGCCGACCCCCGCCCCTTTCCATTACAGACAGACCTGTAGCGGGGCGGGGGGCGGGGGGGTGGCCGGCCGGCCAGCCAAAACACAGATGTAGTACAATAGAAGATAAAGCTGCTGCGGCGCCGCCCACCCCCGGGGAGGTGCGGGGTGTGGGCGGCGCCGCAGCGGCTTTATTTTCTATTGTACTACATCCGTGTTTTGGTCTTCTTGAACATGGCGGCCGGCCGAGACATTGTCTCCGCCAGCCGTGGACCTCTAGCGGCGGCGGCCTGCGGCGTCCAAATTCGGGGAAAACGGGAAAAATCGGATTGGCCGGGACATTGGCCGGGACAAAATAAATCCGGGAAAAGGGTTTGAATCCCGGGAACGTCCGGGCCAATCCGTGACTGTTGGCAACTATGAGAATGTGTTATTGCTTTGTCTCTTTTGAATTTCACAATGTTCATTTATAAACACTAAAAGGGGGAGATGTTATGGATGATATGTTTCTTTACATGCAACTCTATGGTGCATCTCTGTTGTACTTCTGTTGTACTTCTTCCTGTGTTGTGTTTCCTGTTTCCTGCTGGTTCTTTCAGTAAACATGGCTTATGTACAGTAATGATTTGTGCTGTCTCTCCACATATATTACGACAAACAGTATGTAATGCAACAAGTTCAAGAATCAGGAGTATGTAAAGCACAGAAGGCTGTAGTCAGTGCCAGGTTTAGGAATACATGACGCACAGATTGCAGGGACAGGAGTGTGTAATGCACAGTGTAGTGGTAAGGCGAGTACACAATTCTCCCTCCCATTCTATTGTTAAAAAAAAAAATTCTCCCTCCCAAACCTTTCATCAAAAATCCCAACTCCCTCCTCTTCACAAAAAAGAAAAAAAGATCACCACTAATTTGTACGCTGCCCCCCTCCCAGTACAAATCTTCTCTCTCCTCCCCTCCAAGAACAAATCCACCTTCCCAGCACAAATCTTCTTCCCCCTTTCTTGGCACAAGTCCTCCACCTTCCCCAAATCCCCAGTTCCAGTACAATCCCCTCTTCTTCCCCATCCTAGCACACCCATCAATTATCCCTCCCAACACAAATCCTCTTCTCCTCCCAGCACAAATCCTTCTTCCCCCCAATACCCCTCTCAGAATAAATCCTCTTCCACCCCCCCAAATCCTCCCTCCCAGCACAACCCCCCCATTCCGGTGCAAACCCCCCCCCGCCCAATTCCCCCTCTCCAAATCCTCCCAGCACAAATCTTCTCTCCCCCAATTATCCTTCATCCTTCCCGGCACAACAAATCCCCCCAAATTTATTTGCCCAGCAAAAATCCCCCCTCCTCCCCAATCCTTCTAGAACAGAGCTTCATTCCAGTGTAAATTTTTTCCCCATTTCTAGCACAAATCCTCTCCCCAAAATCCCCAATCCCAGCACAAACCTTTTTCCCCCTTTTTCAAAACCCCCCAGGACAAATATCCCCCCCCCAATCCCCATTTCCAGCAAGAATCCTCTCCCAACTTCTAGCACAGATCCTCTCCCCCAAATCCTCTTTCTTTCAAATCCCCCATCCCAACACAAGTCCTCTCCCCAGTTCTGCCATAAATCCTCCCACCCAAATCCCCCCCTCAGTACAAAACCTCCCCCAAACACAGATCAATCAACAATACTTCCCAACTGTCCCACTTTTTGTGGGACCTTCCAGAGATACAAACAGCCTCAATAACACAGCATACGATACCCATATAATGTTGGGAGCCTAGAAGTAAGAAGCATCTGCCGGTCACCAGACGAAGCTACGCCGAATCCACCCTTGCGAAACGCGTTGACGTCATCTGCGTCACGTGACGCCTTTGCTCCACCGCGTCCCGGAAGTCAGCCCATGGTGGGCACAGGGAACTCGGAGGGACTTGTTTTCAGCTTTACTCCAGCCTCACACAAGCGGTTACCATAGCCGCGCATCACGACATTACCGCTGTCCATCAGGAGGGACGGCTTTAACACCCATCGTACCACTCTGTTGTGGTTGCTCACTGACATAGGAGATCCGGACTGTTCATGGACACAGTGATGCTGTATGGACAGTGACCGGCAGATGCTTCTTACTTCCAGGCTCCCAACATTTAATGGGTATCGTATGCTGTGTTATTGATGCTACTGATTAGTCTGCTGCAGTCTTCCTGCGTTCTCATTAGCGTCCATATCGCTGTGTCTGCATCATCACTGCCTGTGACACCACGCTGCAGATCTCCATCTGCCATCCATCATTCATTTGATTCCATGAAGATTATTCGTTTGGTACTTCCATTCTAGATTATCCCCTACCTGCTTTGAACTTCATTATGGCCCTTGATGGAATTTGACTGTACAGGGTTGGTGTCAGATTCTGTCCTTTGTTACTCCCTCCCCCCCCCAGTTGGATCGCTGTGTTGCTGGGGATGCCTCCCTCACTCTCTAGTTCCAATGAGGCCCATTTCCCCTTCCTTCCCCATCTCCCCCCCCCCCCTTTCCCATCCCCTTCCCCACGGGCTATATCCTTCCTGGGGCCCATATGTGGAGTGCCTGTTTTATTCCAGTATTTTTCTTATCATTATTTTTGCGACCTTTTGTCGTCACAGCCCATCCACATAGAGACTCCAGGCGGCCAGACGATCGATTTTGTTTTATGTTGTTTGTCTGTGGTCCTGTGTTTGTTTTTTATTGTATTCGTGGCCACACATGGAGATTGGTTCCTGCTTGCCTTTTTCATGTGAACTGTCAGAATCAAGCATCATTCACTCTCTCCATGAGAGGTGTTTAATTGATTTAGAATTTTCTATTTATTAATAAATTCTATATTTTTTCACTCTTATATACTGATTTTGGTGTCCCTCATTTGGTCTTTTGGTCCCCTACTGGCCTGGTATGGGACAACCCCCTTTTTTTGTTATATGCGATTTTCTGACCAGAGAGACACCGCCCACATTGGGTAAACAGTGCTAGTAAATATGATATTATTGTGCTTTGTGCATACATCTATGCCCTTCCCCCCCTTTTTTGTGTTCCCAAATGTAATGTGTTTACCTACATTGGAACCATGCAATCCTGTGCGTCCTATAACTCTTGGTGCCGTCCAGCACAATTTCAGCCCATTCAAATGAATGAGCTGAAATTGTACTGCAGCTGGAACACATGTGAAGCGCACAAGAACGCACGTGTGTTCCTGTGCAAATCATGGTGTGAACCGGCCCTGAGTCCTGGAGCCCAGGGCTAGAAAAAGTTCCGCCACCTGGCTCCACTAACTTGCCTGGCAGGGGGTGCTAGTGGGGTGCCTAGGGACCTGGATGCCATGATTGTCTCCTGTGAAGCAGCCAGCAACTCTTTGAATCAGTGGTGGGTAAAATGATACTGTATGTGCTAGGGGGCATTTTGGGAGGAGTGAGGACTTGTGCTGGAGGGGGGGGGGGTTAGATTCATATCCAAAACCCCTCTTCTCCTCCTAAAATGCCCCCTAGCACACACAGCATCCTCTCACCCATCCTCCCCCACCCCAAAATCAGTGCAAATATTCATTTATGTCAAAACCCCCCCCCAGCCCGGCGAAAATGTCATCTACAGATATATGCCATCTATTTGCTATCTATAGTGTGTAAATTAAAGCGTTTGTTAACCAAAAAAAAAAACACAGATACTGTTCCTTTACAGCAGGTTATACAGCACAGTGCTTGTGCTGTGTCGTTTGGCCCCCTGTATACCCTAAAAAACCTGGCTGATCCTGCCTGGCTATACCCTTCCCCATGTAAACTGACCACGATAATCATGGCTGCTAAGCCCCTGATACCGTTGTCTATTTGTGTGATTCCATCAGCCGCAGCTCTCCTGTCTGCAGCTCTCCCTGTGTCTGTTTCCTCTGTCCTCCTCCCCCTTCCCCTCCCCTCCCCTCCCTGCTCGTACCTGTGCCCGTCCCCCACTCCTGCTCCTCTCTTTGCTATAAAATAATCTTATCCCCTCTGTACCTTAATATTATGTATCTCTGTGCCTGTTTAATGTAAAAAATCCACCGCTCTGTACCTTGTATGAGTGCGGCTTCAGGCGCTCAGCTGATTGTTGGCTCTCTGTCTTTTCACTCCCCCTCCTCCCAGCTGACGTCAGCGGGGCTGCTCGGCCCCACCCACTGCAGCTGTGAGCCGGAGAAAGAAGGAGGAGAGGAATCAGCTGTGCGCCCGGAGCGCAGCTTCTATCAGTACAGATCGGTGGATTTTTTACAGAACACAGGGACACGTCTTATTAAAGTACAGAGGGGATAAGATGATTTTATAGAAGTGGGTAACAACCACTTTAATCACAGACCTCAGATGAACAGCACATGCACAGGAGCATCTCTCCTCTTCCCTGGCTCCTCCTCCTGTCTGTGTACACAGAAGACTTCAGAGCGGAGGAGGAGAAGGAGGGGGCGGGTTCATTGGTGTTGCACTGTCTCTATTGCCAGGGAGAAAAGCAGCCGGAACGGGAACGATGCAAGCTGCCATAGAGAGCTGAGATCGCGTGGGACAGCAAACAACCTGCACAAGCTGTGGGGCGGTTGCGCCCACATTAGTGAGCCCCTCCCGGGCAAGTCACAGCTCCAGAAGGATTTAGCCTGCATTCACTGGCAAGCAAGGTCCCGATTAATCCAGGAGGTATGGGATTTACCGTCCCCCATCCTGGAGCCCTCAGGTGGCTGCCTGGGCTGCTTTCTGGTTGTGCCGACCCTGCATACAATCAATGTAAAAACAGATATTATCAGCAAAGGACCCAATAGGATTCCTGGTGGAATTGTAGGCATATGCCTGGGTATATATAGTTATTTATAGAGATACCGCCAGACGGGTGTTGCAGCAAAGTCCTGTTGCAGTTGCCCGTAGGCATGATGCAGCGTCAGTATTTGTGCCGGAGACCTGAAGATAAGATCTGCGGTGATGAGGAGACCCTCCAGCCGTTACCTAACCAGTCTAGAATGCAGTCCTAGTTATCTGGCAATAATCGTTTCTTCTACTCTGGTAATAGTAGTATGGACAGGACATGTGGTTATGACCCTCTCTCTCTCCACTTCGTCCTTCCAGGATCTTTTCCAAGAAACCCCTGAACCAGGAAGAACAATGATTTTACATTATAGTGTGATACTAGCCGTAGAGGGCAGCGGATCCCTACACTGGCATTCCATGCTTTTTCAACCCTTTTACCAGTGTTGCTGGAAAACCATAGGCTCTCTGAAGTAATTAATGGCAGCCAGAGATCATATGATTTAAGCTAAGAAGGCTGGGAACTGAAGAGCAGTGATTTTTCGTTCTTGGTCAGAAAAAAGTACTTTTTTGCTTAAAGTGGACGTAAACCTGAAATTTGACCTAAGCACATATATCTGTAGAGCAGAAATTGAAGAAACGCTTGGATAGCCGCACTCCAAAAAATGATTCTTTATTAAAAAACAAGGTCACACGAACACATGTCACAGCAAAAAACACAGCAAAGGGAGCTGACGCGTTTCACACTGCTATTCAGTGCTTATTCATATGAATGCATTACCATATGCAATTGCCTGCACCCACGGCATTGGATCCAGTGAGTAGATCAATAGTCATATCTGAGCGGTAATTCTCTTCACAAATATCTGTAGTGTTTACTTGTCTCTCTCCAAAGCCCTAAGTCCCAGGTCTTTCTGCTGCTCCGTTCTTCTGTTATCAGTATGATAACTTCTGACAAGTTCTCCGACAACCGAGATAAAACCAGCCTGAAATTTATGTTGGGGTGGGTGCTATAAATAGATTAGCAGAGAGCTGGTCTATTCACAGCACAGCTCTGCACATTCCTTCCTTCCTCTGTCTATGTGGAGAGGGGGTGTGTGCCTTTCCTCCAATCAGCTGTCACACAGTGTATGCCAAGACTTCACTCCCAGTGCTGAACAGGAAGAGAAAATTCTAACACGATGAGCACTTTCTCAAGAATATAGCAAGCTGAAGACAGCAGATATAAATGTAAAACTTATGTAGGGAGATGTATTTAATCTCTGTTTTTCATCTGAGGCTGTTCACTTCACTGGGTTGATGTGAGGGTTTACATCCACTTAAGAAAAAAAAAAAATGGATTTGCTCAATGTGACATGTCCCATTTCGGTTTGTGTAAAGTGTGATTTTAATGATAGAACAGCGTTAACTGTTACATCATTTGCTGTAATAAAATTAACATGCTGCAACTCATTTGAGGGTGCATTTGCAGGTGCGAATGCACCCTAAATGTTAACTCATTCTTTAGTGAATAAAATTCTCACGTGTACCTGAAAAAAGACACTTCTCAATTCTTTACACCTTTAACAGAAGGTTATGTCACAGATTCCAGTACAATTTTTAGAAACGTACCCATTAAAAGGGTTGTAGCAGAAACCGAGTCACAGCCATAATTGTAGGAGTTTATTTTCCATAATTAAGCAGCCATAATATTTGTCTGGCTCGGCTCTGAGCACACCCTCAGATGTACCCTGCCCTTCATTGACAATTGGCCCTGAATAATCACTTTTGCTCCCTTCCTATGAGTTTGTTGGGAATACTCTTCTACTAAAACGATCTCATAAAAAATATTTTTAACAAAGAAACACAATTATCTAATAAGAACTACTAAGCAGCTTGACAGACCTCTTGGGTTCTTTAGAGAAGAAATGCTATGAGAACTAAAGGCCTTTTCACATGGGCAGCCAGGGAAGGCAGTAAAAGCTGAAAGAACCTTAACGCTTGACAATGGAACTGCTTTGTAGATTTTGGCATGGCACCAAGTAAACTACACAGTTTGCTGGGGTCATGAGGTTTAAAGTTGTGTTCTATTTGTACATGCACATTTGTTTCTCATTATTACACAAGAGTATGCATGTAGAAACAAACATGGGTGTGGATTTAACTCTGTATCTCATTTTTACCCATAGGACTTGCTCACCACCCATTGTTCCTAAGTAGAGAACATCCCCTTTATTAAGGCTCCCACACCTTTTCCACCAAGGCACGTTTATGGTTTAACTGGGCTTCGTTTACTGTTTAGCAATCCTGATATCTGATGTAACATTCAGCTTGGTGAAGCCTCTTCCAGTCCATTCCAGCAATGAGTAGTTGCAGCTGTCTGCACCCAGAGACTGACTCTGAGGATGAGGTGAGTTATTGTGACTGCTCAAAGTCTCAGTCACAGGGTGCACACAATAGGAAGCGTGTTGTCATCGGTCACAGTAACCAACTGGCATACAATGTATATCCATGAACACATTACAATGATCCTCACAGTGATAACAAAGGAAATGTTATTTTGTTGTTATATATAAAGCAGAAAAAGTATGAGGCATGTATCCTAACCTCTTGCCTACTGGGCATTTTTACCCCCTTTCTGCCCATGTAAATTTTCAGCTTTCGGCGCTGTTACACTTTGAATGATAATTGTGCAACACTGTACCCATATGAAATTCTTATAATTTTTTCACACAAGTAGAGATTTCTTTTGGTGGTATTTAATCACTGCTGGGGTTTTTATTTTCTGCAAAATAAACAAAAAAAAAGAAAATTTTGAAGAAAAAAAAAACGTTTTTCATATTTTGTTATAAAAATTTTCAAACAGGAGATTTTCTCCTTCACTGTTGTCCGCTGATGAGGCTGCACTGATTGGCGCTGATGAGGCTGCACTGATAAGCTGCACTGATGTGTACTGTTGAGGAGGCACTGATGAGGCTGTACTGATAGGTAGCACTGATGGGTACTGATAGGTGGCACTGATGGGCACTGATAGGGGGCACTGATGGGCACTGATAGGCAGCACTGATAGGTGACACTGATGAGGAGGCACTGATGGCCACTGATTGGCATCACTAGTGAACACTATTGAGACTGCACTAATCAGTGTAAATTTTCTTTTCACACAAGCTGGTTATCGGCTTTTCTCTCCTCTTCTCACGTTGTCAGCATGAGGAAAGGAATGCCAATAACCAGCTTGTGTTTACATCGTGATCACCTGTGATTGGACATCATCACGTGTTAAAGAGCCGCTGATTGTTTCCTTACCTTGATATGTAATTAGCTGTGTCTGGAGAGGATACAGCGATCACACAGTGCCGGCAGTGGCTGCGGTCATGGGAGGACGTCATATGACGCCCTCCCAGAACTGGCCGGCCATGCTGTAGCTGTCATTCAGCTATAGAGCAGTTGGCAGCCTTCATTATTTTTGCCATGAGAAAAGAATGAAGGCTGCCATTGATGAACTCTCCTAATTTCTAATTTCTTAAAATGCCAGGACAGTACAAATACCCACCAAATTTATTCCAAGTTCAATACTACACTCAATGGACCAAAACCAAGTTTTTTTTTTTTTAATACATTGTACTTGCACTCTATCTACAGTGGGGAATAATAATTTGATCCCCTACAGATTTTGTGAGTTTGCCTACTTACAAAGAAATTAAGGGTGTATTTTAAATGATAGAAACAGAATATAAACCAAAATTCCAGAAAAAACGCATGATATAAATGTTATAAATTGAGTTGAAGTTCACTGAGTAAATTAAGTATTTGATCCCCAAGCAAAACATGACTTAGTACTTGGTGGAGAAACCCTTGTTGGCAAGCACAGAGGTAAGACGTTTCTTGTAGTTGGTTACCAGGTTTGCACACATCTCATGAGGGATTTGATCCACTCTTTTTACAAATTGTTTCTAAATCCTTAGGGTTTCTTGGCCATCACTTGGCAACTCGAAGTTACAGCTCCTCCATAAGTTTTCTATAGGCTTAAGGTCTGAAGACTGGCTAGGCCACTCCATGACCTCAATGTGCTTCTTCTTAAGCCACTCCTTTGTTGCCTTGGCGGTATGTGTTGGGTCATTGTCATGCTGGAAGACCCATCCACGACCCATCTTCAGTGTTCTGGCTGAGGGAAGAAGGTTCTCATCCAAGATTTTACGACACATGGGTCCGTCCATTGGTCCCTCAATGTGGAGAAGTCAGTATGTACCATTAGCAGAAAAAACAGCTCCAAAGCATAATGTTTACACCTCCGTGCCTGACTGTAGGGATGGTGTCCTTAGGGTCATAGTCAGATTTTTTCTTCTTCCAAACACAGCCAGTCGAGTTAATGCCAAATAGCTAAATTTTGCTCTCATCTGACCACAGCACTTTCTCCCAATCCTTATCTAAATCCTTTAGATGTCGATTGACAAACTTCAGATGGGCCTGTAAATGTGCCTTCTTGAGGAGGGGGACCTTGCAGGCGCTGCAGGATTGTTAACCATGGTCCCAACTGCCTTGAGATCATTCACAAGCTCCTCCCGTGTAGTTCTGGGCTGATCCCTCCCTTTTCTCATGATCATCCTTTCCCCATTGAAATCTTGCATGGAAATCCAGACGGAGGTCGATTGATGGTTATTTTGTATTTCTTTTATTTGCAAATATTCACTCCAATAGTTATCTCCTTCTCACCAAGCTTCTTGCTTGATGGTCTTGTAGCCTATTCCAGCCTTGTGCAGATCTACAATCTTGTCCCTGACGTCCTTTGACAGCTCTGTGTCTTGCCCATGATAGTAAGGTTTGAATGTAAGAAAGAGATTCTGTGGACAGGTGTCTTTTATACACATAACAAGTTGCCATTAGGAGCACCTTCCTAAATTGACAGATCTAATCTGTGTACTACATGATCACATACTGAAGCCAGTCTGTGGGAGCCAGAATGATTGTTGGTTGGTAGGGGATCAAATACTTATTTTACTCAATGAACTGCAACTCAATTTATAACATTTGTATCATGTGTTTTTTCTGGATTTTTGGTTGATATTCTGTGTCTATCATTTATAATACAGCTATGAAAAAAGATATAGACCCTTCATTCACTTTGTAAGTGGGCAAACTTACAAAATCTGCAGGGGATCAAATAATTATTTTTCCAACTGTATGTACTCTATATGTACAAACCCTATTCCAAAAAAGTTGGGACGCTGTGTAAAATATATATAAAAACAGAATGCAATGATTTGCAAATCTCATAAACCCATATTTTATTCACACCGTAAATAGAAAACATATCAAATGTTTAAACTGAGAAGATTTACCTTTTCTTTTTTTTACAAAGTAGAGAAAATGCACCATTTTAAGAAAAACAAATAAGATCATTTTGAAATTGACGGCAGCAACACGTCTAAAAAAAGTTGGGCCAGGACCACAAAAAGCTGGTAAAGTAAGCAGTACTAAAAAGGAAGAACATTTTGCAACTAACTGGGTAATTGGCAACAGGTCAGTAACATGACTGGGTATAACAAGAGCATCTTACAGATTCAGACTGTCTCAGAAGTAAAGATGGGCCGAGGTTCACCAATCTGTGAAAAGCTGCGTCTAAAAATTGGCAAGCAATTTTTAGAATCATGTTCCTCAGTGTAAAATTGCAAAGACTTTAAATATATCATTATCTACAGTAAATAAAATCATCAAAAAATTCCAAGAATTCTCTGAGCACAAAGGACAAATCAAAGCAAAGCAATATTGGATGTCCATGATCTTCATGCCCTCAGGCAGCACAGCATTAAATACAGGCATGATTCTGTAATGAACATCACTGTATAGGGTCAGGAATACTTCCAAAAAATCACTGTTTCCGAACACAGTTCACTGTGACATTTAAAACTGTGAGTTAAAGTGTATGTAAACCCTCAGCTAGTAAAATAACCCATTCAGTTTAAAATAGAAATGAAAGGAAAAACATTTCTGTATAGATATAAAAAAAATACATAAACACTATTTTATCCTTTTTTTTTTTTTAAAGGATGCTTATTCATACATGGTACAGCCATGGGCGTCCGCTCCATAGGGCAAGGGGGGTCAATTGCCCCCCCTGGAATCGTAAGAACGTTGAAGTCAGAATGAAGACACTTGCCTCCTGTGTTGCAATGGCCTGCCGCGGCCGCCTCCGCGGCAGCCGTGGACTTTTTTTTCTAAGTCTGCTGCTGCCTGGGGGCTGAGGCTGCTTTCAGTCCTTTCCGACTACACATCCATCCCTCCCTCCTCATGCTCAGCCCGATCATCGGATTGGCTCTGCCGCTCGGGCCTCTGCTTAACATCACCGTGACCCAGCTGTTCCGTGATTGGCTGCTGCCTCAGCCTGCCTCTGCCTGAGTAAATGTATGTTGTGCCTATGCCGATCCGGCCGGCACGGCGCCTCCCACAGGTCCATGGTGTGCAGTGGCCAAGACAAGAGAGAATACTCTGCCAGTGCCTGCCCTGGGCCTATCGCTGAAGAACTACAGGTAACAGCAGTGCCTGCGCCACGACACCACTGTGTACATCTTTTTGTATTGAAATGTATTGCAATACATCTGTGTTGTGGGCGGCCATATTTTGATCTTGATGAAAACAACCTATACAGTATAGGCTGTTTTCATAAAGATCAAAATATGGCCACAACAGATGTATTGCAATACATTGCAATATAGAAAGATGTACATTCTCTAGGCTATATTTATATGGACATGGAGTGAAGCTGAATTATCCTCAAGAGCTAATTCACACTGCCAGCTGGCCGCGTTATCGGTAAAGCGCTGCTAGTTTTAGCGGCACTTTACCATTGTTTTAGTGGCGATATTCGGCCGCTAGTGGGGCGCTTATAACCCCAGCTAGCAGTCGAAGACAGGGTTAAATGCAACTGTGTATCGCCGCTGCCGAAGCGATTTGCAGGTGCCATTTATTTCAATGGGCAGGGGTGGTGGAGGAGTGGTGTATACAGCGCTGCTCCACTGCCCCAAAGATGCATGGATGACCTTAAAATTATCCCCCCCCCTGAAAAAAGTTCAGCGGATGCCCATGGGTACAGCAGACACATATCAGGAATATGAATGTTGGGTTTACATATTCTTTTAAGCTCTACTATGCAAAGAAGAAGCCATGATAGTTTTACATGATACAAAAATGCCACTGTATTCACTAGGCCAGAGCTCATTTAAAATAGTCTGTTGCAAAGTGGAAAACTGTTTTATGGTCAGAGGAATTGAATATTTACTTTTTTTGCAACCATTAGTGCCACGTCCTTCAGACTAAAGAGGAGAGGGACCATCAGGCTTGCTATCAACGCTCAGTTCAAAAGCCTGCATCTCTAATGGTATTGGGGTTCAATAGTGAATATAGAAAGGGCAACTTGCACATCTGGAAAGGAACCACCAGTGCTGAAAGATATATCCAGGTTTTTCAACAGCATATGCTCCAGTCCAGACTACATTTTTTTCAGGGAAGGCCTTGCATATGTCAGCAGGAAAATGCTTAACCATATGCTGCATCTCTGACAACAGCATGGCTTCATAGTAGAAGAGTCGGGGTGCCTAACTGGCCTGCCTGCGGTCCAGACATTTCTCTAAATGAAAATATTTGATGCATCTTAAAAGAAAAAATACGACAAAGAAGACCCAGAACTGTTGAGCAGTTAGAATCCTATATCAGACAAGAATAGGACAAAATTTCTCTCCCAAAACTTCAGCAACTGGTCTTCTCAGTTCCCAACCATTTACAGAGAGTTGTTAAAAAAAGGAAGGATTCTACACCATTGTAAACATGGCCCTGTCCTAACTTTTTTGAGACATGTTGTTGCCATCAATTTCAAAATTACCTTATTTTTTTTTTGTAAATGGTACATTTTCTCAGTTTAAACACTTGATATGTTTTCTATTTTCTATTGTGACTAAGATATGGGTTTATGAGATTTGCAAGTCATTGCATTCTGTTTTTATGTAGATTTTACACAGAGACCCGACTTTTTTGGAATTGGAGTTGTATGTATGTACAGTATGTATCCTTTTAAATGAAACATGACATGAGACTAGTAATATTTGTGTATTACATGAACTTAATTTTATACTGACTTTTTATATTTCTCCTCTAGTACAGGGAGAGCGCAGAGAAAGAGCAGAAGGAGGAGATCCCTGACACAGTAGATGGAGTGATCGGTACTACAGCCATCATGGGCGGTGTACACAATGCACAAAGCAACCAACGGGATCGTGAGAAGGAACGTCAAAAAATAAGAGAGCGTGAACGAAGAAGAGAGCAAGAAAAACAAAGAGAAAAAGACAGAAACTCTGAGAGAGAAAAGGAGAGGAGACGGCAAAAGGAAAGGCAGAGACAAGCTGAGAAACAGAGACAGAGACAGGCTGACAAACAAAGACAGAAACAAGCAGAAAAGCAGAGGAAGAAGAAAAGAAAATGATTATTTTGTGTACATACCACCAGTAATGACAAAAAATATGGACATGTCCACAAAAAGAGTCATGCAGTCTGCAGTGATTATGAATTTATTCTAAGGAATTTGTACCCCTCATCAGAAACACCCTTTCTACTACCATAGGCTAGTTACGCATGTATCATATCTGCAGTGCATGTTTTAACTTTGTGCAGAACTAAAGGCAAAACTTTTTTTTTTCATTTTGGATAGAGCAGTGAGGGTTATAACACCTGGCAGGGTTTTTTTTTTAGCATCTGTGTCCCATTGGGGAGATTTCTCTTCACTTCCTGTCCCAGAGCCAAAATAGGAAGTGAGAGGAAATATCTCCAAAGTGAGGGAACCCCAGGGTGTCACCAAAACTAGTGTTCCCATTGAAAAATGTCCCCTCTATTCTTCTGGTGACAACCCAAAATTTGAGAATTTCTTTCAGTTTTACTCTTGGTGATGTGGATAAACAGGACAAAAAGAGAGAGTCAATCTCCCATAAGGCGTCAAAGACAGCAATAAAAACCCGACCAGTGTTCTAATCTCTCTCCATTATATTAAAACTAAAAAAAAAAGTTTTTCCTTTAGTTATATTTTCAGGCCCTATGCCTATCCTATGGTTAGTGGACTTTTTGGGCTGCACAGAGCCACAAAAATAAACATTGTACTTGAAAGGAAAAATTATTTTCTTTATTTTTGTATGCATTTATGGCTTCAATGCTTTAAGTTACTAACCCAGAACAAGTGTAAGGATTAGTACTTTACTCTGAATTTCTTTAAGCGGAAGTAAACCCATCTATTTAACAGTTTCAAAAAGAAGTTACATTCCCGGCATGCCGGGAATGCCAACTGTCACATTGGTTGTGCTCTCAACCAAACTGTCAAACCATCCAATGGCTGGTGTCATAACTGATCACATGTGCAGCATCATGGTAGTTGAAGATTAAACAGAGGCCAAGATGGCAGCTTCCTTGCCTGAAAATGATAGGAGGGTTTACTTCCACTTTAATATGTATATCTGTTCAAGGTAAGTATTGACAGTGGGCCAACAGAATTGGCTGGCCACTTGCATTATCAGATAGAGATAGAGGGAACAGCAGTACCAACATTTCTCGAATCTTTAGGTTAATTTATAGCCCATCTTTATTGAACCAGAGAACCGTGGAACCATAGGGTAAAAATCTTGGATGTGCACAGCGCCTGGCACAAAAGCTCATCTCACATAGAGGACTTTTTGAAACATCTAATGGTTAAGAGCATTAAATACAATGCATTTTGTGACAAATGCTCCCTATTCTGCAGGGCTTGAGCAGCCAATAAACCATTTAATATTTCAAAAAGCCTTTCAAGCGACATGAACTGGTGGCCCTCCAAATAAAAAATCCCTCCCTTATCATACAGATTTTTGTAAGACTGGAGATTTGCTCAGTGCATATTACTACGAAGTTGCTCAACTGGTAGTGAGTCCGTCAACAGTAAGTGGATTTAACAATAAGTAGTCAAAATAAAAAACACAAAAATCACCTACTATTTGATGCACCGTGTCCCTTGTGCTGTTGGCTCCTGGTTGCCCTAAAATTTTCCTTTCGTTTTCTCTCACACAGTGAATGCCAAGAATCCACACCCAGTGGTGGAGTGGAACAGGAAGAAACATTTCAAAATGATGTTCACTTTCTACACAGTGTAGAAAACTGAAGAAAGCAGCTATAAAAGTAAAACTTATAAAGGGAGATTTGTTTAATCCCTGTGTATCATCCGAGGTTGTTCACTTCACTGGTTGTAGGAGAGGGCTTACATCCACTTTAAGTTTCCTTGGCTGACCACCGCCTCTACGGTCATCAACATTGCTCATTTCTTTGTGCTTCTTCAAAAGAGCTTGAACAGCACATCTTGAAACCCCAGTCTGCCTTGAAATCTTTCCTGGGAAAGACCTTGTTGATGAAGTATAACTACCTTGTGTATTGTTGCTGTGCTCAGTCTTGCCATGGTGTATGACCTGTGACATGAAACTGTCTTCTACAACCTCACGTTAGTAGCAGAGTTTGGCTGTTCCTTTAATGCCGCGTACACACGGTCGGAATTTCCGATGAAAAAAGTCAGACGGAATTTTTTCATCGGATATTCCGACCGTGTGTGTGCCCCATCTGACTTTTTCCGACGGAGTTAGAAAGAGAACATGTTCTCTTTTTTTCCGATGAAATTCCATTCATCTGTATGGAACTCCGACGGAGAAAAAAACACGCATGCTCAGAATCAAGTCGGCGCATGTTCGGAAGCATTGAACTTAATTTTTCTTGGCTCGTCGTAGTGTTGTACGTCACCGCGTTCTTGACGGTCGGAATTTGGTGTAACAGTGTGTATGAAAGACAGCTTGAACGTAATTCCGTCTGAAAAATCCGTCGGAGTTTATCCCGACGGAAAATCCGACCGTGTGTACGGGGCATAAGACTCCTGCACTGCTGTTTCTGTTTCAGGTAATGACTGTTTTAACCTACATATGAAAGTGATAATCATTAGCACCAGGAATGTGCGGTGAGGTCAGTGGCTGGTGAGGCACTGGCTAGTATCAGAGACAGATACACACAGGTTACATACGCCGTGATCGCTAGAGCGAGAACAATGAATCTAGCACTAGACCTCCTCTGTAACTCTAAACATGTAACCTGTAAAAAAAATGTAAAGTGTCGCCTATAGAGATTTTTAAGTACTGAAGTTTGGCAACATTCCATAAGTGTGCACAATTTTAAAGCGTGACATGTTAGGTATCTGTTTACTCGGCGTAACATCATCTTTCATAGCATACAAAAAAGTCGGGCAAACTTTAGTGTTTTTTTTCAATTCATGAAACAGTTTCTTTCCAAAAAAATGCGTTTGAAAAAATAGCTGCGCAAATACCGTGTAACATAAAAAGTTGCAATGACCACCATTTTATTCCTTAGGGTGTCTGCTCAATATATATAATGTTTGGGGGTTCTGAGTAATTTTCTAGCAAAAAAAAATTATGATTTTTACATGTAGGAGAAAAGTGTCAGAACTGGCCTGGTGGCAAGGGGTTAATTACCATAAGTAAGTAATATACAAATAATTATTATATATTATTTTTAAGGTAATTTATTATATTTTCAAAAACTGTACCAAAGCAGGTGGCTTAACAGACAATGTACTGAAGTTTGAAGTTATAACTTCAAACCAGTAATTTCACAGTAAATAGATAAATAATATATTATTATGTTATAGCATAATAATATATGATTTAGCTTGATTATAGTAACAGTACCTTTTCAACAGCAGCAGATTCTCATTCTCCCTCTTAACTGTGTGAGAAAAACATGGGATTGTTGGTAAATCTTATACATATAAACACATGCCCCCTTCTATGACACTGCAGTGAGAGGCCAGCCTCCACTGGACAGCTTGGGCCAATGCTACTTTACCATTGGTTAAAGACTCCAAGCTGTCCATTGAGCTCAGTGCCTGTGGCAAGAAGTGAGGAGAGGCACTGTGAGCTCATCCTCTCAGTCTGCTGCAAACAGAGGGTGCCAGCTTGCATTTAAACTGGCTGCTCTGTATTTAGCTTCTGACAGGCTGCGCAAGGAGCCCCGTATCTCTGGAAACCTAGATAATAGAAGTCCAGTAGTGGGGTAGGACTTCAGCTACCTACCTCCCAAATATGGGGCCTCAAAGTGGATTGTTTTTTTATTTATTTTTTATTTTATGCTCATGACAGATGAGGCTCTGTCTCACCTGCCTCCCCTGACTGCACGTCCCTGATTAGCACCTGCTTGGTATAACTGGTTAATCATACACCTGATTCTAATCCGACAAAATCCCTAACGTTGTGCAAGTGTGATGCCACGTACACACGACCCTTTTTCATGACGAGAAAAATGCCATTTTTTTATTTGGTCATTAAAACCGATCGTGTGTGGGCTCCAGAGCATTTTTCACGACGGGAAAAATGGTCATTAAAAATTTGGAACATGCTCTAATTTTTCTCGTTGTTTTTCATGTCGTCGTTTTTCTCGTCATGAAAAACGCTGTGTGTAGGCTTTAACGACGTGAAAAAAACACGCATGCTCAGAAGCAAGTGATGAGACGGGAGCGCTCGTTCTGGTAAAACTAGCGTTCGTTATGGAGATAGCACATTCGTCACACTGTAACAGACTGAAGAGCACAAGGGCTGAAAAGCGCGAATCGTCTCTCACCAAACTTTACTAACACGAGGATCAGCAAAAGCAGCCCAAAGGGTGGCGCCATCCGAATGGAACTTTCCCTTTATAGTGCCGTTGTACATTTCGTACGTCACCGCGCTTTGCTCAAGCATTTTTTTTCATGATGGTGTGTAGGCAAGGCAGGCTTGAGAAGAATCACGTTGAGAAAAACGTCATTTGACATTAAAAACGGTCGCGTGTACGCGGCATGAGAATTAATGCTGGTTTGAAGCCAAAGGGTAGTCACAGAAATATTGATTTGATTTACATTTTTTTCTGTTTGCTCACTTTGCATTTTGTAAATTGATAAAAATAAACAAATAAAATATATATTTTTGAAAGTACTCTTCCTTTGTTTACAGCATATATATACTGTATATATTTAATAATTTCCCTTTGGGATTAACAAAGTATTCTGTATCTGAATATATATGTACCGTAAATCAGCCAGACATGATGGATTATTTGGTCTTTTTTTCTTCTGTCACTCTTTTAACTCACAGGCAACAAAGATCTCCAATATTAATGGGTCGCTGTTATTTTATGAGACGTTGCTCCTGAAGGTAGGCCCTATGTCAACTACAAGGTTTTCATTAATAAAACTAAAACAGTATTCTTCCCTATTTCCCTTACTGATACGCAAATGTAGAAATAATAGTTTATATTGCACTTTAAGGCCCCATGCACACGAGACGCCGGTGCAAACTCTGCTGAACACACGTTTTTAAAGGCTAAAACCGGCGTTTAAAAACGCCCGTTTTGCCGCGATTTTAGCGGCGTTTTACCGCGTTTTACCGCGTTTGCGTCTATAGGCGTTTAGTTAAGAAACATCATAAGACCCTCCCTAAGCTCAAAAAACATTATTATTTAACCATTTTAGCCATTTTGGGAGACCAGCAGCTGAGAGAGCAGCAGTGTACTTGTATTTAGCGTATCACTTGCCACATCATCTGCCACAAGCTGTGGATTGTCTACTTGCCACGTCACCTGCCACGTCACCTGGCCACAAGTTGTGGATTGTCCACTTGCCACATCACCTGGCCACGTCACCTGGCCACGTCACCTGGCCATGTCACCTGCCACGTCACCTGCCACAAGTTGTGGAATGTTCACTTGCCACGTCACCTGCCACGTCACCTGGCCACGTCACCTGCCACAAGTTGTGCATTGTCCACTTGCCACGTCACCTGGCCACGTCACCTGCCACGTCACCTGCCACAAGTTGTGAATTGTCCACTTGCCACGTCACCTGCCATGTCACCTGGCCACAAGTTGTGGATTGTCCACTTGCCACATCACCTGGCCACGTCACCTGGCCATGTCACCTGCCACAAGTTGTGAATTGTCCACTTGCCACGTCACCTGCCACATCACCTGTCCACAAGTTGTGGATTGTCCACTTGCCACATCACCTGGCCACGTCACCTGGCCACGTCACCTGCCACAAGTTGTGAATTGTCCACTTGCCACGTCACCTGCCACGTCACCTGGCCACAAGTTGTGGATTGTCCACTTACCACATCACCTGGCCACGTCACCTGGCCACGTCACCTGGCCATGTCACCTGCCACGTCACCTGCCACAAGTTGTGGAATGTTCACTTGCCACGTTACCTGGCCACGTCACCTGCCACAAGTTGTGAATTGTCCACTTGCCACATCACCTGCCACGTCACCTGGCCACAAGTTGTGGATTGTCCACTTGCCACGTCACCTGCCACGTCACCTGCCACAAGTTGTGGATTGTCCACCTGCCACGTCACCTGGCCACATCACCTGCCACATCACCTGGCCACGTCACCTGCCACAATTTGTGGATTGTCCACCTGCCACATCACCTGGCCACGTCCCCTGCCATGTCACCTGCCACAAATTGTGGATTGTCCACCTGCCACGTCACCTGGCCACGTCACCTGGCCACGTCATCTGGCCACATCACCTGCCACAATTTGTGGATTGTCCACTTGCCACGTCACCTGCCACGTCACCTGGCCACGTCACCTGCCACAAGTTGTGGAATGTTCACTTGCCACGTCACCTGCCACATCACCTGCCACAAGTTGTGCATTGTCCACTTGCCACGTCACCTGGCCACGTCACCTGCCACAAGTTGTGGATTGTCCACTTGCCACGTCACCTGGCCACGTCACCTGCCACAATTTGTGGATTGTCCACCTGCCACATCACCTGCCATGTCACCTGGCCACGTCACCTGGCCACGTTACCTGCCACAAGTTGTGGATTGTCCACTTGCCACGTCACCTGGCCACGTCACCTGCCACAATTTGTGGATTTCCACCTGCCACGTCACCTGGCAACATCACCTGCCACAAGTTGTGGATTGTCCACTTGCCACGTCACCTGCCACAAGTTGTGGATAGTCTACAGTGCAATGCAAGCAATTACAGTTTTTTTTCATATTTTTTTGATGGTTTTTCATCATTTGCCATCATTTTTGAGATTTCTAATGTAAAAAAAATAGGTCACCTTTAAAAACGCTAATAAACGAAATCGCGGCAAAACGCCGGTACCGCGTTTTGCCGCGTTTAGCGGCGTTTAGCCCCGTTTTGCGTCTGAAACGTTGAAAACTTTTGCGTCTGAACCCATTTTTTTGCTTCTGGAAAAACGAGGTTAAACGCAACTGCCTAAAAATGGCAATAAACGAGACTGTGTGCATGGACACATAGGATAACATTGAATGGGTTCAGGAGCAGTTGAAAAAAGTGTCCAACTGCCTCTGAACGCGCGTTTAACAGCAAATAACAGCGTCTCGTGTGCATGGGACCTAAAGGAATGGGAGTTGCATCTGAGGCTTTGAAAGTCTAGCTGGTTTCCTAGCTCTGCCCTAAACTGTATACAGTATATGGTAGCAGAAACAATGCGCTTATTGTTCAATGTAAAGCGAGGTCCCCTACAACCACTTTAATCCACAAAAGACAAGGACCTCAGTGAAATATATGCCAAGTTTTGAAAAAAACAGCTACTGTTACAGCCAGTCACTCTACATTCATGTATGCTGCCATAAATTGGCACAATGTAAAATATGCAAAAAAAAAAAAAAACTAAAATACTGATACTGTTAGATAAAAATGTTATGTACAGAACATCGAGATCTATTATAAAAGATCAGAGGAAGAGAACATACAAATATAAAAATGAATGGATAGCACAGACAAGAAAAGGCGTGAAAGAAAAAAAAAACAACCATTTAACCACTTAAGGTTGTATAAAATTAATTACTGCGCTAGTCCAGAAAAAGGTGAAAATATTAATGCTGCAACTAATTATGTGAGACACACACACTGTAGTAGAACGAAAAATTAAAGGCTACGCAAAAATACAAGTATCACGTGAAATTAAATATAAAGCAGAGAAAACTATGACCATTCTCTGCCACAGTGAAATGTGAACAGTGATGTGATCAAAGTAAAAAGTTCAACTGAGTAAAGGATGCTGGATGAGCACCCACCCTATCCCACTTGCTCTAAATGGTCAAAATGGTAATAAGAGAAGGGTTGAGTGAACCTTCCCCAATGTCCAATCCACACAAAATTATTCCAAAGTAAATGTAATTCCAGATAAAACGTTCAAAGATGCAAGTTCCTTAGACCCTGTCTCCGCGGTGACTTATGCAAACACCCAAAGAAGGAGTGAAGACAGCAATGGAAAGATCCTCCACCAATGTATTGCTACCGCTTACCAGATCGTATGATCTCTTGTTAAGGAGATCATACACGCTTATGGCTCTTTCCTCAGCCCTAGGTCTCTGCACCTTGATGGTATATCACCGTCAGCATTTGCCAACCAGGGTGTCCACAGCAACGAAACAATTCATTTTGCATATAAAACGAGAAAATGCTTCCATAGCGTAACTCAATAAAACTATTTATTAATAAAAAATATACACATTGCACTTACAATTGTGCTGTTTGTAAAATAGCGGTTCAGTGTTCAATTCTCAATCACAGCCCGTGGAAGACGTCATCTGTGACGAAACGGTGTAGGGAGGAACGGCGTGCTGATGTCACCGCGCACTGTGCCAGTCCCGGAAGCTACGGGCTGCGATTCGGCACTGCTTTGCTTTAACTGACAATTGCGCGGTCGTGCGACGTGGCTCCCAAACAAAATTGACGTCCTTTTTTTCCCACAAATTGAGCTTTCTTTTGGTGGTATTTGATCACCTCTGCCGTTTTTATTTTTTGCAAAAAATATAGAAAAAAACTAATTTTTTCCTCAGCTTAGGCCCATACGTATTCTTCTACATCTTTTTGGTAAAAAAAAATCGCAATACGCGTTTATTGACTGGTTTGCGCAAAAGTTATAGCGTCTACAAAATAGGGGAAAGTTTTATGGCATATTTATTAATATTTTTTTTTTACTAGTAATGGCCGGCGATCAGCGATTTTTATCATGACTGCGACATTATGGCGAACACATCGGACACTTTTGACACCATTAAGGGGACCAATGTCATTTTTACAGCGATCAGTGCTATAAAAATGCACTGATTACTGTAAAAATTACACTGACAGTGAAGGGGTTAACCTGTAGGGGCGCTGAAGGGGTTAAGTGTGTCCTAGGGAGTGCTTCTAACTGTAGGGGGGATGGGCTGTGTGCGTCAGGACACTGATCACCGCTCCCGATTACAGGGAGCTGTGATCAGTGTCCTGTCACTAGGAAGAATGGGCAAATGCTTGTTTACATTAGCATTTCCCCGTTCTTCCTCTCCGTGAGATGATCGCGGGTATCCCCACGGATATTGAGTCCGCGGGACCCGTGGTCGGACTCACGGAGCTCGCAGCGGGCGTGCGCCCACAATGCCGCTTCTTAAAGGGGACGTACCTGTACGCCCATCTGCCCACAGGAGCCATTGTGTCTAGGTATATCGTCGTGCACTGGTCCTTATGTGGTTGATTACTAGAAACCTGTGCAAAGATTTTTTTCTTCACTGACCCAAGCAAGTACCTAGGTAAGAAAAACACAGCCTACTCTTTACAGAGGTCCGCAGGCCACATTGTAAGGCTGCATTCACACTTGCAAATGTGACTGTTAACGATTATATGCGGGAGACCCAGCAGGGGTTCCTGGTGATTAGCTGCGAGTAGAAGCCCCATTAAAAGGATGGGAGGCTGACGGCTCCCACAGCTAATCGAGGCAGCTTGCATGTAATCACTACTGGAGTGATTTCCTGCGAATGATTGTCCCCAGACGCAGAATGTCAGATCATTCACAGGTAATCATTGCTTTTACATGCAAGCAGCTGTGATTAACTGTGGAAGCTGTCAGCTTCCCATTGCTTTCAGTGGGGCTTTCACCCACAGCTAATCCATTGTCATGAACTGCAACTGGGTCTCCCACATATAAATGCTAACAGCCCCATTCATAAGTGGGAATGGGGTCTAAGACCTGGTTCACACCTATGCATTTTTTAGTGTGCTTTCAGTTTTGCAGAAACACACTACAGTCCATTTAACATGGTCTCCTATGGGTCAGGTTCACATCTGTGCATTTTATGGAAAGGGCCAGGGACTTTTTTCTGGTTTTTGGTTCCATAGACTTCAATGGATGAAAAACGTGTATTGAAAAACGCAAACTGCACCTGGAATATGCAAACTACAACCTGCATAGGTTTGAACCAGACCTAAGTGTTAAATGGCCATCAGGGTTTTAGAGTGATCCAGTCTGATCGAAAAAGAAGATTAGCATTCTGAGTTAAAGAGCTACTCAAATCACTGGGGCCCTTTGATGCGAACTGTGCTAAGGCAGCCTATTCATTTTGAATTAGTCGGCAATGCATCCTAAGGCTCGATTCACACCTATGCATGTTGCTTTTGAGCGTTTCTGCAGTGCTGTTTTTACCGCGATTTGCATTTTTTATTTTTATTTTTTTACACTGTATATAGCTGGTTGCTAAGAAGGGGGCGGGAAGCCGGCCGCCACGTCCTTAAAAACCGATGAGTCATCAGTTGTCAGCGGGCTTCCCGCTGAATGTAAAAAATAAAGAATTGCCGGCTAAAAAAAAAAAAACAAGAAAAAAAACAGTGTGGGGCTCTTGGGTCTAGTATGGATTTGGAGGGGACCCCCCCCACACCAAATTTAAAAAAAAATGGCATGGGGTCCCCCCAAAATCCACACCAGACCCTTATCCGAGCATGCAGCCCGGCAGGTCAGGAAAGGGAGGGGACGAGCGAGCGCCCCCCCTCCTGAACCATACCAGGCCGCATGGGCAAGGGTTGTCGGGAAGAGGCCCTTGTCCCCATCAACATAGGGGCAAGGTGCTTTGGGGTGGGGGGGCGCAGAGCCCCCTGGTGACCGGGACCAGAACACGTGCACCCCGTGCCATACGGGCCACGAGGCGCACGTACAGGACCAATGGGTCCCCAGGAACGACGACAACCCAATGGCATCTGCCCCTTATGTACCCTCTCCCAGCATGCACAGCGGGTTCACCACGCCCACTGTATGGCTGCCGAGAGAGAACACCCAAGGTGCTGTGATACCCCCTGTGGTTCAACCTATGCTGGTGGTGACAGTGCCACCTACAGGCAACAGGGAACACTACTGCCAGGCAGCATCACACCCAGAGCAGAAGCAACAACGAAATATCAATTGGTCTGAGCCCAACTACTGGCCCAGACTACCCCTAAATAGACACATAGCGCCCCCAAATATTGGGGGGGGGCGCTACACTCAGATGATACACAGAGATGAAAGAAATACTCCTACATAGGTGTAACGACACCCCCAATATGAAAGGGGTTAACGCCGTTTAGAATATTCCCTCTCTGAACACACAACCACTATCGACCCTCCACAGCCAGGCGATCACTTCCCATAAGATTAATCCTTCCAGAGGAAACGAGACGTACTCTATCTCTTCTAGGATCGACTCTTTATTGAAAAAGATATTGTAACTTTTATACACATCTACTACTGCATTAGTTTAACATGAACAATGGCCCAGCTCCACCCACACATAACAAGCCCAATACACACAAGTATGCAGGTGATTCATCAACATCTCTTCAATTAACCCGTCTGCTGCTAGTTCCACAACCTATAATTATAGGCTTAATTCCCCCAAACCACAATGGACAATAGAATGTAAATCACCACAAACAATGAACAGGTCTTTTAGAAGCTGGGATTAGCATTACAATAGGCAGACAGGTGATTGAGGCTGAACACCTCAGTATCTCTCAATTAACCTGTTGAGTACAGAAACAGTAAATAGTCCTTTACAGATATCCTTGGGGATATGGTGGATAAATATTACAGACCCATTTTAGGTAGCCCAAGATATATTTCTTAATGTCCATTATTTCCTGGCTCACCCTGTGTCCAAAGTGACCCTCCTGTCACACATCTCCCCTTTCGGCAGGAGACTAACAAAGGAGGTGACCCCAGACGAGTTGACTCCGAAGTTAGTCCATAGGTCACTTCTTCTAATGCCGGTATCCACACAGTACCCCAAATACATTGCTCCAAACAGAGTATTACTTACCCAGCCAACCTCTGCCTCTCTTAGAGAACATACCCGCCGCTGGGGAGAGGCCTGGACTGGCCCTTCTCCCTGGAGTCCTTTCAGCCGCTGGAGAGAAGACAGGGTGACTGGGCTCAGTCCGTCATGCTGTTGGGGATCTGGGCCGACTGCCCAGCATCCCTGGGGTATACAAGTGGAGACTGAAGTCCCATCCACTTGTGGTAGGTGAAAATCCCCCAGTGCTTGCAAAGCAAGGCTGACATCCTCCTGTCTCAGTGTCACACCATTTTCTGGGGTTGTGTCAGTGAGGACTGAAGTCCCATCCAATACCACAGGAACTCCCTCTTCTGTTAGTTGAGAGCAGAGGCCCGCGGCACTCTGCCCGTTTGCCAGCTCTTCCGCTGGGTTACTGTGAGTGGAGACCGTAGTCCCATCCACCGATATCCGCTCAAGTGGCAGTTGTGTGCAGCGGCCAGTAGCATTCTGCCCTGCTGCCAGTGATTCAGCTGGGGGTAAAAGCTTTACCACCTCAGCTTGTTGCTGGAGAGATGGGCCAACTGCCCCGGCTCCCTGAAACTCCACAGTTGTTTCCGGTGCTGGAAAGGGGTTGCTAGCACTCTGCCCTGTTGCCAGCACTTCTGCTGGGGACTCCACCCCATCTGCTCTGGCTAACTGTTGGGGAGGGAAAAGGGCTGCTTCTCACCACTGCATCTCTGAAATCCCCTGGGAAACCATCACCTTCTCATCTCGGGCCTCCAAAACTGCCACGGGTGTAGAGCAGGGGTCTGCAGTACTCTGTCCTGCTGCCAGTACTTGGGCAGGCGATGCATAATCCATAACATCCTCTGAACAGTCCCCTAAGTCCATACCTTCTGTAATCTGTGGCTGGGGAGATGAGCCAACTGCCCTAGCTCCCTGGAACTCCATATCATCCACTTCAGCTTTAGGGATGGCAATCTTCAGATTTTCCACTGCCGATTCTTCAGCCAGGCTAGCTCCCTGGAACTCCATATCATCCACTTCGGCTTTAGGGATGGCAATCTTCAGATTTTCCACTGCCGATTCTTCAGCCAGGCTAGCTCCCTGGAACTCCATATCTTCCACTTCGGCTTTAGGGATGGCAATCTTCAGATTTTCCACTGCCGATTCGTTTAGAATATTCCCTCTCTGAACACACAACCACTATCGACCCTCCACAGCCAGGCGATCACTTCCCATAAGATTAATCCTTCCAGAAGAAACGAGACGTACTCTGTCTCTTCCAGGATCGACTCTTTATTGAAAAAGATATTGTAACTTTTATACACATCTACTACTGCATTAGTTTAACATGAACAATGGCCCAGCTCCACCCACACATAACAAGCCCAATACACACAAGTATGCAGGTGATTCATCAACATCTCTTCAATTAACCCGTCTGCTGCTAGTTCCACAACCTATAATTATAGGCTTAATTCCCCCAAACCACAATGGACAATAGAATGTAAATCACCACAAACAATGAACAGGTCTTTTAGAAGCTGGGATTAGCATTACAATAGGCAGACAGGTGATTGAGGCTGAACACCTCAGTATCTCTCAATTAACCTGTTGAGTACAGAAACAGTAAATAGTCCTTTACAGATATCCTTGGGGATATGGTGGATAAATATTACAGACCCATTTTAGGTAGCCCAAGATATATTTCTTAACCACTTAAGCCCCGGACCATTTCGGGCCATTAGGACCAGGCCTGTTTTTGGGATTCGGCACTGCGCTGCTTTAACTGTAAATTGTGCGGACATGCAATGTTGTACCCAAATGAAATTTGCGTCCTTTTCTTCCCACAAATAGAGCTTTCTTTTAATGGTATTTGATTGCCTCTGCGATTTTTATTTTTTGCGATATAAACAGAAAAAGACCGAAAATTTTGAAAAAAAATGATATTTTCTACTTTTTGTTATAAGAAAAATCGAATCAATTCAATTTTAGTCATACATTTAGGCCAAAATGTATTCAGCCACATGTCTTTAGTAAAAAAAATGTCAATAAGCGTATATTTATTGGTTTGTGCAAAAGTTATAGCGTTTACAAACTAGGGTACATTTTCTGAAATTTACACAGCTTTAAATTTATGACTGCCTATCTCATTTCTTGAGGTGCTAAAATGGCAGGGCAGTACAAAACCCCCCCAAATGACCCCATTTTGGAAAGTAGACACCCGAAGGAAATTGCTGAGAGGCATGTTGAGCCCATTGAATATTTTTTTTTTTTGTCCCAAGTGATTGAATAATGCCAAAAAAAAAAAAAAAATTACAAAAAGTTGTCACTAAATTATATATTGCTCACACATGCCATGGTTATATGTGGAATTGCACCCCAAAATACATTCTGCTGCTTCTCCTGAGTACGGGGATACCACATGTGTGGGACTTTTTAGGAGCCTAGCCACGTACGGGACCCCGGAAACCAAGCACCGCCTTCAGGATTTCTAAGGGCGCAAATTTTTGATTTCACTCCTCACTACCTATCACAGTTTCGAAGGCCATAAAATGCCAAAATAGCACAAAACCCCCCCAAATGACCCCATTTTGGAAAGTAGACACCCCAAGCTATTTGCTGAGAGGCATGTTGAGTCCATGGAATATTTTATATTTTGCCACAGGTTGCGGGAATATGACAAACTTTTTTTTTTTTGCACAAAGTTGTCACTAAATGATATATTGCTCACACATGCCATGGGCATATGTGAAATTACACCCCAAAATACATTCTGCTGCTTCTCCTGAGTACGGGGATACCACATGTGTGGGACTTTTTGGGAGCCTAGCCGCGTACGGGACCCCAAAAACCAAGCACCGCCTTCAAGGTTTCTAAGGGCATAAATTTTTGATTTCGCTCCTCACTACCTATCACAGTTTTGAAGGCCATAAAATGTCAAAATAGCCCAAAACCCCCACAAATGACCCCATTTTGGAAAGTAGACACCCCAAGCTATTTGCTGAGAGGCATGGTGAGTATTTTACAGCTCTCATTTGTTTTTGAAAATTAAGAAAGACATTTTTTTTTCTTTTTTTTTTTCTTTTTTTACATTTTCAAAACTTTGTGACAAAAAGCGAGATCTGCAAAATACTCAACATACCTCTCAGCAAATAGCTTGGGGTGTCTACTTTCCAAAATGGGGTCATTTGGGGGGGTTTTGTGCCATCTGGGCATTCCATGGCCTCCGAAACTGTGATAGGCAGTGAGGAGTGAAATCAAAAATTTACACCCATAGAAATCCTGAAGGCGGTGCTTGGTTTTTGGGGTCCCGTATGCGACTAGGCTCCCAAAAAGTCCCACACATGTGGTATCCCCGTACTCAGGAGAAGCAACAGAATGTATTTTGGGGTGTAATTCCACATATGCCCATGGCATGTTTGAGCAATATATAATTTAGTGACAACTTTTTGTACATTTTTTTTTTTTTTTTGGTCATTATTCAATCACTTGGGACAAAAAAAAAAATATTCAATGGGCTCAACATGCCTCTCAGCAAATAGCTTGAGGTGTCTACTTTACAAAATGGGGTCATTTGGGGGGGTTTTGAACTGTCCTGGCATTTTATGCACAACATTAGGAAGCTTATGTCACACATCATCCACTCTTCTAACCACTTGAAGACAAAGCCCTTTCTGACACTTTTTGTTTACATGAAAAAAAAATTTTTTTTGCAAGAAAATTATGTTGAACCCCCAAACATTATATATTTTTTTAAAGCAAAGGCCCTACAGATTAAAATAGTGGGTGTTGCATTTTTTTTTCCACACAGTATTTGCGCAGCGATTTTTCAAACACATTTTTTGGGGGAAAAACACACTTTTTTTATTTTTAATGCACTAAAAAACACTATATTGCCCAAATGTTTGATGAAATAAAAAAGATGATCATAGGCCGAGTACATGGATACCAAACACGACATGCTTTAAAATTGCGCACAAACGCGCAGCGGCGACAAACTACATTCATTTTTAAAAGCATTTAAAAGCCTTTACAGGTTACCACGTTAGATTTACAGAGGAGGTCTACTGCTAAAATGACTGCCCTCGATCTGACCTTCGCGGTGATACCTCACATGCATGATGCAATTGCTGTTTACATATGACGCTAGACCGACGCTTGCGTTCGCCTTTGCGCAAGAGCAGGGGGGGACAGCGGTGCTTTTTTTTTTTTTTTTTTTATTATTTATTTGTCTTTTTTATTTTATTTTTAAACTGTGCCTTCCATATTTTATTTTTTTACCATTTTTATCGTTATCTCAGGGAATGTAAATATCCCCTATGATAGCAATAAGTAGTGACAGGTACTCTTTTTTTGAAAAAAATTGGGGGGTTAGACCCTAGATCTTTCCTCTGCCCTCAAAGCATCTGACCACACCAAGATCGGTGTGATAAAATGCTTTCCCAATTTCCCAATGGCGCTTTTTATATCCGGGGGGGGGGACATTCCCTCCCACTGCTTGTAAAAGCAGTCTAGAGGCTAATTATCTGCTAGAATTGCTTTTACATGAAAGCCGGCTGCTGGCTGAAAAGAATGATACCAAGATGATACCTAAACCCGCAGGCATCATTCTGGTATAAACATTCCAGTACGTTGCTGGTCCTTGTTGGACATGTATTGTAATCTTTTTTTTCATACAGCCTATTGGCTGAACGAAAAAAAGAGATTGATTGGTGGGTATGCCCACCATTAGAATACCTCCCTTCATCCACCCACTTCTAATGATGGGCATATATGCCGAAGCATGGGGGCATCCTCCCGCAAAAAAGTTATGCCGCGTACACACGGTCAAGCCTTCGTCGGAATTTCGACCGTATGTACGCGGCATAAAAGGTTATGCCGCATACACACGGTCGGACTTTTCCACGGGCAAGCCTCCGTTGGAATTTCGACCGTATATACGCGGCATTAGGAGCAAAATCGCTCCTCCGCCCCTGCTGCCCCCATGCTTCGGCATATATGCTCTTTTTTTTAACTGTGGTGGTGAAATCACCTCCTACAGCGTTGGAGTCACGACTGTCAAGATAAATAGATCCGCGCTGCAACTGAATGGCGTACCTGCTAAGCAAATGGTGGTTAACATTAAAACAAAGTAACATTACAGTACAACAGTAAGACCTTACCATGCCATACCTGCAAAGCAAATACCAAAACAAAACCTAGTAAAAAATAAAAAAATGTTTTAACGCAACCTGTGCCTAAAATATATATATGCCGAAGCATGGGGGCATCCTCCCGCAAAAAAGTTATGCCGCGTACACACGGTCGGAATTTTCCACGGGCAGGCCTCCGTCGGAATTTCGACCGTATGTACGCGGCATTAGGAGCAAAATCGCTCCTCCGCCCCTGCTGCCCCCATGCTTCGGCATATATGCTCTTTTTTTTAACTGTGGTGTCACAGCTTTATGTATCGTGGGAGCAAACGCTGTTGCTGTCAAGATAAATAATTCCGCGCTGCAGTTGAATGGCGCACCTGAAAACAAAAAATTACATACCTGAAAAGCAAGCATGATAAAACATTGCAGAATAGAATACAGTAAAAAAGAGCAGAACAATAGAGAGAAAATAGAGAGAGAGAGAACAATAAAACGACAACTATTTTTGGTTTTTTTATTTTATATTTTTTTTGTGTTTTGTTTTTTACGTTTTTTTTTTTCTTTTTTACACTTTTTTTGTAACTTTACAACTGTAATGGTTCGGGTCTCTCAAAATGTAATGGCATCTTGGGAGACCCTGTGTAAGTGTGTCCTTGTCTGTGAAATGCTGTACCCTACGCTAAAACTTCACTTTTGAGTGGTAGCGTTCAAAACATTCACCTTGGACTGGTTGATATTGATGGTTGCTATGGACTGGTTGCTATGGACGGTTGCTATGGACAGTTGCTATGGACGGTTGCTACGGATTGGTTGTTATGGACGGTTGCTATGGATTGGTTGCCATGGACAGTTGCTATGGACTGGATGCTATGGATAGTTGCTATGGATGGTTGCTATGGACAGTTGCTATGGACGGTTGCTATGGACTGGTTGCAATGGATGGTTGCTATGGACAGTTGCTATAGACTGGTTGCTATGGATGGTTGCTATGGACGGTTGCTATGGACTGGTTGCTATGGACGTTTGCTATGGACTGGTTGATATGGATCAGGCCTGTCTCTGCGAACGCTGCAGTTATGTGTGTTGTGTTTGGTAAGTGACAGTGATCGATCTATACTGCACTTGGGTGGGCTGGGCTGGGCTGGGCGGAGGGGCTAAACGCAGGCGCTAGCAGGTATCTGGGCTGATCCCGCTAACACTGCGTTTTTGGGAACCCTAAACCGCTGGGGATGCTAGTATAGATCTGATCAGATACTATACCACTAAGGGGGGTGTATGCTTTGCGCGTGGGTGTTAGCATTACTGGCACTAACCTAACACTGCCTGGGGCGACGCAGACCCTCTCTGGCGCTAAAACCTAATTGATCTCACCCGCCGGGCGATCAGGGGGGGTTAAACCTTTATTGGGTTATATACGGCGGGTGCCCTGATGCTATAAAAAGCAAACTAATCAACCAGCGTCACCCGTAACCTTTATATGGTGATCACTGGTGAAAGGGTTAACTAGGGGCAATCAGGGGGTTAAAACCTTTATTAGGTTAAATATGGGGGTACCTGACACTATATAAAAACCTGACGGGTAACCTAAATAACGAAATAACTTACTGGCTAACCAGTGACACCAGTGACGCTTATACGGCGATCACTGGTGAAAAGGGTTAACTCTAGGGGCAATCAGGGGGTTAAAATAATATATGGGGGTACCTGACACCAATAAAAACCTGCGGCGAACCTAAAAAAAAAATAACTGCCTATCTAAAACACCAGCGACACAAATACAGCAATCGGAAAAACAATCGCTTAGTGACGCTGAAGTTAGGGGGTGAAAGGGTTACCTGGGGGGTGATCAAGGGGTTAAACCTTTATTAGGGGGGGTTAGGGGGCTACCCTGGACCTACAGGGGCCTAATCCTAACTGCCCTGCAACTTTTTACAATCACAGATGACACTAAATGCAGTGATCAGTAAAATAAATGATCACTGCAATCAGTGACACTGTGATTGGGGGCTTTGGGGTGACCTGGGGGGTGATCTGGGGGTGACTGGGGGGTGATTTGTGTGCCTATGTGTACCTACGTGTCAGTGGACTGTTGGTGCACTAACCTGCTTCTTCTCTGCTCGGCGCCGGGAACGAAAAGACCGCGGCGAGGGAGATGACATCACTTCCTCCAACCTTGTTTACATCACATGGCGGAGGAAGCATTTTCATTGGCCGGGAGCGATCGCGAGGGGGGGGGGCGGAATCGAGCGGCCGCCCCCTCATGCCTGATCGCTCCCGAACACTTAACGGCCGCTCACTGCAGTGAAGGGGGGTCCGGATGGACCCCCCAACTGCACAAAGGCGATCACGTAGATCTACGTGATTCTGCCTGTCCGTGCCATTCTGCCGACGTAAATCGGCGGTGGGCGGTCGTTAAGTGGTTAATGTCCATTATTTCCTGGCTCACCTTGTGTCCAAAGTGACCCTCCTGTCACAATAGGTTTTACTATAGTATAGTATTTACAGTATATCTGCTGTCTTCCCCTTTCTACACTTCTTGGAAAGTGCAGATCGTGTTAGAAATCTTACTTCCTGTTCCAGCAGTGGGTGTGCAGTCTGGGCTTACACTGTGTGAGAACTGATTGGAGGAAATGGACACACCCCACTCTCCACATAGGTAGAGAAATGAAGGAACATGTAGAGCTGTACCCTGTATAGACAAGCTCTCTGCTTATCTACCTCTAAGCTCCCTTCTCAGAAGTGACACATGCTGATAACAGAGGAACTGAGCCAGAGACAAACGGCAATTAGAGCTTTGAAGAGAGATAAGTAAACACTACAGATATACTGTATAGAAAATCCCCCCCCCCCCAAAAAAAAAAGTAAAAGTCATAATATTATTAGGACACTTACCTGTCCTGGAATCCAGCACCCCAGCCAATATTTCTATCAGTTCTCGGGTGCTGCCACCGCCATTGCCTGTAAGAGGGACCGGAAGTGAAGCTGCGCATGCGCAAAGCGTACTGCGCTTTCTCAATGGGCCGGTGGCGGAGGAAGGAGGAGGGGGCCCGAACTTCTGAGTGATCGCGCCACATCGTGATCTTTCAGTAGTGGGGACAGATACCTGTCAAAAACAGGGCCCCCCCCCCCAAAAAGGTGCCAAATGTGCTTCTACGGGTAAGGAGGCAGATAAACTGAGCTTCTACTTTTGGGTGGAATTCCGCTTTAACCACTTAAGGACCGCTGCCTGTACATTTACGTCGGCAGAGCGGCACGGACAGGCATAACCACGTACCTGTACGTCCCCTTTAAGATGGCGCCGTGTGGTCGCGTGCGCCGCCGGCGGCGTGCTTGCGACCCTGACGCTTTCTCCGTGAGCCCAACCGTGGGTCCTGCGGACTCTATCGCCGCGGGGATACCCGCGATCGTCTCACGGAGAGATAGAGTGGGGAGATGCTTGTGTAAAAAAGAATCTCCCCGCTCTGCCTAATGACAATGACATTGATCTCCGTTCCGTGTAGTCGGAGCGGAGATCAGTGTCATGTCACACACAGCCCACCCCCCCTACAGTAAGAAGCATTCCCTAGGAAACACTTAACCCCTACAGCGCCACCTACTGGTTAACTCCTTCACTGCCAGTGTCATTTTCACAGTAATCAGTGCATTTTTATAGCACTGATCGCTGTAAAAATGACAATGGTCCCAAAAATGTGTCAAAAGTGTCCGATGTGTCCGCCATAATGTCGCAGTCATGATAAAAATCGCTGATCGCCGCCATAACTAGTAAAAAAAAGTTATTAATAAAAATTCCATAAAACAGTCCCCTATTTTGTAGAACCTATAACTTTTGCGCTAACCAATCAATAAACGCTTATTGCAATTTTGTTTACCAAAAATATGTAGAAGAATACATATCGGTCTAAACTGAGGAAAAAAAATGTTTTTTTATATATTTTTTGGGGATATTTATTATAGCAAAATGTAAAAAATATTGCAGTTTTTTCAAAATTGTCGCTCTATTTTTGTTTATAGCGAAAAAAATTAAAACCGCAGAGGTGATCAAATACCACCAAAAGAAAGCTCTATTTGTGGGAAAAAAAGGACATCAATTTTGTTTGGCAGCCACGTCGCACGACCGCGCAATTGTCAGTTAAAGCGACGCAGTGCCGAATCGCAAAAAGTGGCCTGGTCTTTGACCAGCAAAATGGTCCGGGGCTGAAGTGGTTAAAGTTGGTTGAGAGTTTTCTTGCTACTTCCAACAAGTGCAAATAAATTAGATAGTTCTTATGTGTGACAATTTTACATTTGGCACTGCGAGACAAAATTCTGCCACTGGCAATTCTGCAACAGATTAGTATACAGCTTACTGACAGTTACAGTATCTTACAAAAGTGTGTACACCCCTCACATTTTTGTAAATATTTTATTATAGCTTTTCATGTGACAACACTGAAGAAATTACACTTTGCTACAATGTAAAGTAGTGAGTGTACAGCTTGTATAACAGTGTAAGTTTACTGTCCCCACAAAATATCTCAACACACAGCCATTAATGTCTAAACCGCTGGCAACAAAAGTAAGTACACCCCTAAGTGAAAATGTCCAAATTGGGCCAAAAATGACAATATTTTGTGTGCCACCATTATTTTCCAGCACTGCTTTAACCCTCTTGGGCATGGAGTTCATCAGAGCTTCACATGTTGCCACTGGAGTCCTCTTCCACTCCTCCATGACGACATCACAGAGCTGGAGGATGTTGGAGACCTTGCGTTCCTCCACTTTCCATTTGAGGATGCCCCACAGATGCTCAATAGGGTTTAGGTCTGGAGACATGCTTGACCAGTCCATTACCTTTACCCCCAGCTTCTTTAGCAAGGCAGTGGTCGTCTTGGAGGAGTGTTTGGGGTTGTTATCATGTTGGAATACTGCCCTGCGGCCCAGTCTACGAAGGGGGGGGGGGGGGGTTCGTGCTCTGCTTCAGTATGTCACAGTACATGTTGGCATTCATGGTTTCCTCAATGAACTGTAGCTCTCCAGTGCCGGCAGCACTCATGCAGCCCCAGACCATGACACTTCCACCACCATGCTTGACTGTAGGCAAGACACACTTGTCTTTGTGATCCTCACCACCACACACGCTTGACACCATCTGAACCAAATAAGTTTATCTTGGTCTCATCAGACCACAGGACATGGTTCCAGTAATCCATGTGCTTAGATTGCTTGTCTTCAGCAAACTGTTTGTGGGCTTTCTTGTGCATCATCTTTAGAAGAGGCTTCCTTCTGGGACGACAGCCATGCGGACCAATTTGATGCAGTGTGCGGCATATGGTCTGAGCTCTGACAGGCTGACCCCCACCCCTTTAACCTCTGTAGAAATGCTGGCAGCACTCATACATCTATTTCCCAAAGACAACCTCTGAATATGATAATGAGCACGTGCACTCAACTTCTTTGGTCAACCATGGCGAGGCCTGTTCTGAGTGGAACCTGTCTTGGCCACCGTGCTGCAGCTCAGTTTCAGGGTCTTGGTAATCTTCTTATAGCCTAAGCCATCTTTATTTAGAGCAACCATTTTTTTTTCAGATCCTCAGAGAGTTCTTTGCCATGAGGTGTCCTGTTGAACTTCCAGTGATCAGTATGAGAGAGTGAGAGCGATAACACCAAATTTACAACACCTGCTCCCCATTCACACCTGAGACTCTATAACACTAACAAGTCGCATGACATCAGGGAGGGAAAATGGCTAATTGGGCCCAATTTGGACATTTTCACTTGAAAATTTGAGGGGACAGCAAATTTACACATGAAAAGATATAATAAAATATTTACAAAAATGTAAGGGGTGTACTCACTTTTGTGAGAAATTGTATATGAATCTGTCACAAGTTGCTCTTTTAGTTGCACAGCATAGTCATTGTTATATTGTTCAGTGTACTAACATGATAATGCTAAATACAGTACTGGAATATGTTTCCACACTAAAATGTAACATTTTCTTACATATTGAGAATGACTAGTCATAGCAAGAAATGGCCACCTGAGGGCGCTAAAGTACCTCCAATCTTGTATGTAAGGAATTTGACACAGAAGCAGGTAAGAATGATTAGAGTTTGGGCTGATTTTTTGGTCATATGAAGATTTAGGCACAATCCAGTGAAGATCTGCCAGCACTACATAAACTGCACATTAACCAAGATATTATTTCACCTTCAGTCGCTCAGTATAAAAATCTGAATTTGAATGGTTTTTGGTTACAGCTGACGTACATTATAAACGAAAAAAACATGAAAATAACAGGGTATTGGGGGGAAAAGGAATACATAATATGCAGTACTTCCTGTACTGTTGTTTGATTGTAAAGGCCTGTACGCACGATCAGAAAAGCATATGTAGCAATACCCTCTTCAGGGCCGCTGATTAGTTTTGGGTTTTGCACGTTACCTCTTCAGCTGCGTTGTCCGGATAGGAACGTCTGTAGTAATGCAATGTCCACACAGATGTAAAACCTCAAATAGTTAGGCTTTATTTTTCTTATGCAGTAAACTTTGAGAAGTAGAAGGCATAGAAGAGTAGGGGAAGGTTCAGGCACTCGCCACAAAAGTTGACAAAGGTACAAGTTCAAAGTCACTCACCACTCCCAATGTTAGAGTGGGTATTGGTCACCCGGATAGTCCCCTCTCACATGGCCTAGCAGCCGGGATGACACACAAATCAGCAAGAGGGCAGTCTCTGCCACAGACTGCCCAAGGTGAAGAAGGTCTCTGCCACAGACCTGTTTAAATGTACAAAGTCTCTGCCACAGACCTGTTGGAAGTTGAGCAATAGATAGTCCAGGAATCCTCTGCCACAGGATTTCAAAGTCCCAAACTTCCAGCCGCACAGTTTAAAGAGCCTTTAAGCCAATCCAGCGAACTGCAGGGCTTGTAGTGTAATGGATCCCTCCTTAATAAAGTTGCCAGGCCTCACCCGAGACAGCAGCGTTGTGCCGGTCTCCTCCGGGGCAGGTCCTCCCCTGGTCTCCTTCATTAAGATGATTCCTCTCCATTTTGAATGGACAGCTTGGGATCCCTTCTCTGTATATAGGCCCCAGCCAGACTAGCCGGGCCTACTAAGTAGCGATGCAGCCTCGGGCCAACGTGGTCCTGAGACCAGGACCACACACGTACACCTTGCGCCCGGAGGGCTGCGGGGCAAGAACGAACCCCAATCAATGGCGTCTGCCTCTTAAGTATCCCCTCCCAGCAGGCACAGCGTGTTGACCACTCCCACTATACCACTGCCGAGAGGGGCCACTCAATGTACCATGATCTGCCCGTGTTCCAACAAGTGCCTGAGGTGGTAACCCCACCTACAGGCAAAAAGGGAAATCACTGCCAGGCAAACCATAACTGAGACAGAGGCAAATTTTAGTGTAATTATCAACCATTTGAGCCCATCTACTGGCTCAGACATCCCTCTAAATTTAAATAGTGTCCCAACCATTTGGGATGGGCACTACACATATGAAAAACACTGCTTTTGAAACGATTGTACGATACTCTGATCATTAGTACAGAGCCTTTGAGAGCCGATCACGACACTGCATTCGATATTATCCAATGGGACAAGCACGAAAATTTTATACCAGATCGTACGATTTTAGTTTAATCAGTACAGTTGTTTGAAAATACAATACAATTACACTACAACACATTACATCACTTACAAATTTTTATTCTGTCGAACGAGAATTTTCATAACTTTAGTAAACTCTTCATTTTCAATATGAGATTACCATGCAAAAAAAAAAACAGATGATCATTCCGATAATCTCATTATGTATATCAGGCATAAGCTGCAGTAGTACCTGCATGGTAATGGCTAATAATCATAAACTGGCTCCATACACCCGCTAGAAAGAATCAGTACTAAAGATAGCTTGGGAGTGCTCCGGACCAGCAGGATTCCTATCTTCTGCTAAAGCCAGGAGAATCCTGGAGAAGAATTCAATTGTACCAACAAAATAAATATAAAAATAAATAAATAAGCAGTAACATGTTCTATTCTGAGCTTCTGACGTGTTTCATGTTTTGGTGGAAGAAAGGGTGTCCCTACTCACACGTTGGTGCTGGTTTATTAGGCATTTGACAATAAAATGTGTGATGATTTACTTTATTTATACAATCGTGTAAAAAGACAATCCCTAGGAGAATGTCTAGGATATGGTGCATCGTGCCCTGCGAGTTACCTGTTGGCATACGCAATAAGTAATGGTCTCTGTGTAGCAGCTGTAAAGGGGCAGTCTTTAGTCCTAACTTTTCAGCTGGCTAGTGTTTGGGCATAATTGTACCGTTGGTGCAGATGAAAATAGTCCCAGTCAAACCTGCCTTCAGCAATTGGGCTACTAGATGGCTGTATGTCAGTTCCTAAAGAGCAACAGCTCATCAGTCCCAGTGATATTGCAGTTCATCATCCAGTCACACACAGTGATTAGCCTGCCCCCCCCCCCCCCCCAGTTTAGCATTCCAGATCCCATTCAGGCCACCAAATATGCAGCAGTGGTGGTGCACATTTGACAGTAATGTGCATTCTCTGGCCCCCCTGAAGGTAAAAGTAAGCTTTGTTCTGTACAGCCTACCAAAATACAGCTCTTCCCCCTCCCCCTGGCAATCTCTCTCTGGGAAATGCAGTTCAAAAGCTCTTGATTACCGTTAAGCAGGGGTAGGCAACTAGGTTTGCCACCTCATCCCTTTAGAACCGAACACATATTAATTACGCAGGTTCACGGGCTAATTTAATTACCACCTTAATCAGCCACACAACCTGTGTAATTAATATGTGTTCAGTTTTAAAGGGATGAGGTGGCAACCCTATAGTCAACCTCGGCCCTCCAGCTGTGGTGAAACTACAAGTCCCATGAGACATTGCAAGACCCTGACAATTACAGGCATGACTCCTAGAGGCAGAGGCATGATGGGATTTGTAGTTTCACCACAAAGTGCCAAGGTTGCCTACCCCTGCCGCAGAGTCCCTTTCCTCTGGACTACAGTTCCCATAGTGCAGTGCTGTCTGACGTAGTCTATTAAACTCTTCCTGCTCAGCAGTTCCCTCCTCTTGCTGATATAGCGGTTAACCAGTTCAGCATCGCAGGGCAGCAGCTACAGAGCGCAGCAGCAGCCAGTGTTTCTCTTACTCTCCCTTCCTAGTCAAGTACCTTGCTATATTTAGAAGAATACCTTTTACTGCCCATCAAAAAGCACAAGTAATAAGATTTTATATATGCAGATATAAATGAGTCCTGATTCAATAAACGTTTCCCCCCCAGAATTCATGTTGCATTTTAAATGTACTTAAATGGCAAGCTACAGGTTAACATACCCAAAATGCAGCAAGCAAGACTTTTTTTCTAAGTACTGCAACCTTACACCCTGCTGATAACAGACTCTGTTAAATACAAAGGATTTTCAGTTGGCCATACATCTTGTCTGCACTGGAAAATACATAATAACACAGCCATTGGGGACTAGGCATAAATAGTGCAGAGGTTACCATTCATTTATCCACTGTCTGCATATGGAAATACTGCCAAACCAACTAGGAGTAGAATTTCCGAACTGTAAAAGGATAAAAGGCAAACGCCATTTTAAACATTTTATACATCAGTCAGCCTTTCCCCCAAATATATCTAACAAGTGGTTACAGATGAGTTACAGATGAGTCAATCAATTCACAAAGCTGATGAAGTCAGAAAATCTTATCATTTTTGGTGCATCATGTATTTTTTATTCACACGAATATGTGCAAGTGTTTTGTCTGAGAAGATACAAGTAAATTGTAAACCCAAACAAAAAAGAGTCATGAACAGCATAGGGCAGGGATATGCAATTAGCGGCCCTCCAGCTGTTGCAAAACTACAAGTCCCATCATGCCTCTGGGTGTCTAGCTTGTGGCTGTCAGAGTCTTGCTATGCCTCATGGGACATTTAGTTCTGTAACAGCTGGAGGTCCGCTAATTGTATATCCCTGGCATAGGGTCTCATGCACACACTGGGTGTTTATCTCTGGTGCATGAGGCTCTGGGGTTTAGCTGCAGTTAAAGGGCACAGGCACACTGTCAAGCCCCGCCGGTGGCAGCCTGTCAAACTCTATGAGAGGACGATGGCTTCTGTGGCTGGAACAGTGCATTTAGCAGTCTGTGTTCTGGCCATTCGTCCCTGTGATCATACTTCCCTAAACGTTTGTACCGCTAGGTGCACCGTCTAGCCCTGTCCATATGCAGCAGCTCTCAGCCCTTTATACAGATTGTTGGACTGCCAGAAGTGGGGCTGGACGGTGCACCTGAGCACTAAAGGATCAATCTGAGTTCACCAGATTTTCCAATCTTTTTAGTGATATGGTTGGACCTTCAAAGTTTGCAGATTCCCCATTCTCAAGAGAACAGAAATGTCAGTGTAAATGTACTTAAAAAAAAACCCACAAGAGAAGATAAAGTCTTTAGGCAAATGATTAGAGATGGCCTTGCGGTTCACCCTGCGGTCGGTTTGCGGCGGATTTTGCGCATTCGCGGTTCGCGAAACCGGCGGACTTATGGCGCTATTCGCGGCCACCATATTCTGAATCTTTTACATTGTGGAACTTTGACCTATGACACATCCATCATGTGGTACAGGACAGCCAATGAGATATTTCAGCAGATGGACATACCCCCTACCTTATAAATAGACCTGATCTGGCTGCCATTTTACATTCTGTTATTTGTCAGCGTAGGGACAGGTTGCTGTGTGGAGCAGGGACAGACTGTAATCCTAGCTATTAGGTCCACAAAAGTCCTTTTAAGGACTGGTATAGGTGTACAATTGTTTTGTGTGCAGTGTATAGGGGTGTAATACACTTTTAGTTCATTTCAATTGTGCAGCATTGGGACTGCAGTGCTGAGCGGTTCTGCAGCTGTCTTTAGTCAGTGTAGGAAGGTTGCTGTGTGTGTACTAGCAGGGACAGACTCTACTAAAACAAAAGTCCTTCTAAGGACTGGTATAGGTGTACAGTCCACAAAAGTCCTTTTACGGACTGGTATAGGTGTACTATTTTGTGTGCAGTAAATAGGGGTGTACTACATGCATAAAATACTCTAGGAAGAATAGTATAGTGCATTTCTACTGTGCAGCTTCTGAGCGGTTCTGCTGCAGCTCTTTTCTCGGTTTAGGTAGAAATTGCCGCTGTGTGTCGCAGGCACAGACTAGCGACTAAAATCGCTAACCAATAAAGCTCCACAAAAGTTCATTTTAAGGACTGGTATAGGTGTACTATTTGGTGTGCAGTATATAGGGGTCTAATACACGCATAAAAAACTTTCAAACATACTATATAATATATACTATATACTATACTATATACTATACTATATAATATATAGTGCATTCCAACTGTGCAGCATTTCTACTGTGCAGCTTCTGAGCGGTTCTGCTGCAGCTCTTTTCTCGGTTTAGGTACAAGTTGCCTCTGTGTGTCGCAGGCACAGACTAGCGACTAAAATCGCTAACCAATATAGCTCCACAAAAGTTCATTTTAAGGACTGGTATAGGTGTACTATTTGGTGTGCAGTATATAGGGGTCTAATACACACATAAAAAACTTTCAAACATACTATATAATATATACTTTATACTATACTATACTATATAATATATAGTGCATTTCAACTGTGCAGCATTTCTACTGTGCAGCTTCTGAGCGGTTCTGCTGCAGCTCTTTTCTCGGTTTAGGTAGAAATTGCCACTGTGTGTCGCAGGCACAGACTAGCGACTAAAATCGCTAACCAATAAAGCTCCACAAAAGTTGATTTTAAGGACTGGTATAGGTGTACTATTTGGTGTGCAGTATATAGGGGTCTAATACACGCATAAAAAACTTTCACATATAGGAAGAATAGTATAGTGCATTTCTACTGTGCAGCATTGTGACTGCTGAGAGGTTCTGCAGCGATACTACAAAGAGTGACAAATGCAATTAGAAAAAAGTATTATAACTGCTGTGATAGACCAGTGGCCCCCGAAAACGACAGTTTGAAGCGGGGTGTTATATACCTTCTTCCACATATACTGCCCTTCTCTACAGCCTTTTGTCACAGGGTCATTTAAAAAGATGACAGGCAGAGGAAGAGGCAGGCCCTTCCGCAGGGGTGGTAGGGGTAGGGCAGGAGCACCAGGCCGGAGCCAAAGTGGGAAGTTGCAGAAGGTGCGTTCGATTACGTCAAAGGATGCACCAGACTTGGTTGAGTGGCTCACTCAGCCTTACTCTTCTGCACCCTCCTCATCCTCTCTATCTGCACCCTCTTCACTCTCTGCTGTGTGCACCCCCAAAGACACTACCACCAACACCACCGCCACCATATACCCTCCGCTTGAGTCACAGGAATTATTTTCCGATCCATCACAAGACTTCTCTGATGCGCAGGCATTCTTGACATTGGATCAGGAAGAGGAGGTAGCAACAACCGCCACTCAGCAGTCTGACGACAGTACCCAGATCAGCCCAAGGATGTTGGTCCCCGCTGTTGCTGCCTACTCCGAGATCTCTAATGTTAGTGGTGGGGAAGGTGACGTAGATGATGATGTGTCTATGGACGTCACGTGGGTGCCCACAAGAGAGGACCAGGAGGGGAGTTCAGAGGGAGAGATGGACCAGCAGATAGGGAGGAAAGGCAGGCGGAACTTACATTGCACAGGAGTGACAAACAAGACTGCTAATGTATCAGGACTCAGAGCGAGCCATCAACAATGTACGGTCACATCTGGCGCTCCCAGGACGCCGGCACATGGCTCCGCAGTGTGGGCTTTTTTTAACGTGTCCGCTGCTGACAATAGTGTTGCCATCTGCAGCCTTTGCAGTCAACGCATAAGTCGCGGTAAGCCCAACACTCACCTAGGGATGACCGCCTTAAGAAGGCACATGAACTCCCATCACCGAGCCCAGTGGGAGCAACGCCGTCAGAACCCACAAAGCCAAACTCCAGGCTCTCACCATCCAGCCTCTTCTACTACTTCTCCTCTCTCTTCACAGTTGTCCTCCACTCCACCTTCCATCATCCCGTCCCCAAGTTTATCTGGAAAAAGGCAGGCTTCCGTGGGCCAAATGTTCGAGCGTAAAAGAATGATGACGCCGGATAACCCTCTTGCCCAACGGTTGACCGCTGGCTTGTCAGAACTCCTAGCCCGCCAACTACTGCCATATAAACTGGTGGACTCGGAGGCCTTTCGAAAATTTGTGGCCATTGGAACACCACAATGGAAGGTCCCAGGAAGGAAATATTTTTCCCAGAAGGGCATCCCAGAGCTATATGGCCATGTTCAGCGGCAAGTGAATGTATCTCTGGCACACAGTGTCGGTGCCAAGATACATCTGACCACAGACACGTGGTCTAGCAAACACGGGCAGGGAAGGTATATTACTTTTACTGCCCACTGGGTGAACCTTCTGACGGCCGTCAAGCATGTAACCCGTGGCACCCGTGTAGATTTGGTTTTACCGCCACGGATTGCATGCAGGCCTGCCTCTTCTTCTCCTCCTCCTCCTACTCCATCCTCCCTCTACCGCTGCTACCGTCTCTTCCGCTGCGCCGCCCAAGATCCCCAGAACCTATTTGACATGCCAGGTGAGACGTTGCCATGCTGTGCTGCGTCTGTTGTGCCTGGTAGCCAAGAGCCACACTGGCCCTGCACTCCTTTCAGCTTTGCGTTCACAGGCAGATCAGTGGCTAACACCGCTCAATTTGACAGTTGGTAAAGTGGTGTGCGACAACGGTGCCAATCTGCTGAGCGCGTTGAAACAGGGCAAAATTACACACGTGCCATGCATGGCACACGTCTTGAACTTGGTCGTGCAGCGATTCGTTGTCAAATACCCTGGGGTCCAGGACGTCTTGCGGCAGGCAAGGAAAATCTCGGCCCATTTCAGAAGATCTTACACGGCCATGGCTCGCCTTGCTGACATTCAGCGGCGACACAATCTGCCGGTCAGACGTCTTATTTGTGACTGCCCCGACGCAATGGAACTCAACCTTGTATATGCTTGATAGGCTGCTCCAGCAGAAATGTGCAGTTAACGACTACCTGTACGAACTCTGCGCCAGAACAGGTTCTGGGGATCTTGGTTTTTTTTCACCGCGTCAGTGGCTGCTCATGCGCGACGCATGCAGACTTTTGCGGCCATTTGATGAGATCACCAAACTGGTCAGTCGCAGCCATGGTGCCATCAGTGACATCGTACCTTATGCCTTCTTTATGGAGCGTGCATTGCGTCGTGTCATTGATCAAGCCGTCGAGGAGCAGGAGCAGGAAGATGAGGAAGTCGCAATGCTGGATGAATTCCCAGGGGGGGCTACTCTATCTGAGACAAGTCAACAACAGGAGTCTGAAGAGGAGTCAGAGGAGGATGGTGGCGGGGCGGATGAGGAGGAGCAAGAAGAGCATGCTTTAAACCTTTCTGGGATCCCTGCTGTTGTTGTTTGTGGATGGGGGGAGGAGATCGAGGACGACATTATCCTGGATGATGACGAGCAGGAGCCAGGCCACCACTCTGCTTCCAGTTTAGTGCAAATGGGGGCCTTCATGCTCCAGTGTTTTAAGAGGGACCCCCGTATAAAAAGCATAAAGGGCAAGGACCATTACTGGGTGGCAACGTACTTGGACCCCCGGTACAAACAAAAAATGGCAGAAATGTTACCACCATCACAGAGGGCTGTCAGAATGGAGCACTTCCAGGCCTTGCTTCGAGAAATGCTGCATTCTGCTTTTGCGTGCGCTGGCAGAGGAATTTCCACTCCCAGAGGAACAGTTGTGGATACCAATCCAACAGCGCCTGCAAGAAGAGGGCGGTTTGAAGATGTCTTGGTCACTTCTGATATGAGATCATTCTTTCAGCCGACCCATCGACAGGTTTCATCTGGATCCAGCATCAGGGAACGCCTAGACCGACAGGTGTCCGACTACATCGGATTAACGGCCGATGTGGTCGCTCTGAGAAGTGATGAACCCCTGGACTACTGGGTGGGCAGGCTTGACCTCTGGCCAGAGCTTGCACAATTTGCAATGGAACTGTTGGCTTGCCCCTCGTCCAGTGTCCTGTCCGAAAGGACGTTCAGCGCAGCAGGGGGGATCGTGACCGATAAGCGCACTCGCTTAGCTCACGACAGTGTTGACTACCTCACATTTATAAAAATGAATGAGGCATGGATCTCTGAGGAATTCAACACATGTGACAAGTAGACCATGTTTCATTCAAATTCCTCATGACAGGCCACAAATATCCACCACCACCTATAACAATTATTCATGGTCCTTGTCTTCTTGGGTAAATACAGCGGCATAAAAGGCCTTTTATGTCCGTTGAATGCCTAATTTTTGGGGCCTGTAGTGCCCGAAACGTATTTATCCTGTGAATGCCTAATGTACCTCCAGCCACAGAATTTAAAGTTCTTTGCTGTCAGATGAATGCCTGTTGGCTAATTTTTGGGGCCTGTACTGGCCGACACTTACTTCTTTATCCAGGCTGTGAATGCCTAATTTTTCAGACTGGAATTGAAAATCAATTCCGCTAAATTGTGGAACGGATGCAGACCCATTTTACAGACGTGTGAATGGACCCTATATGTATTTGACATGTATTTACCGGCTGCTGTCAGTTCCGGCTGATTTAAGCCGAGCTATTACAATAAAACCGAGCAATATTACAAAAAACGAAATAAACGTTATAACTGTATAAACGATTTATACAACATTTATGGCAACTTTTCCAATAGCAGGATCATCTCATGCACCCCCTTCATAGCCTGGCCTTGCGTCTCTTCCATGGCCTTCATTCGCTCCTGAATTGACAAAAAATTTCAGATAAAAAAAGAATGCTTGTCGTTGTCGATCTCAAATTTGCTTAATACTTCTGTTATGTCATTGTCCATGTTGTGGGACTATGTGTGCACAGCTAGTAATTATTTTGTGGCTGCAAATATGACCTGGAGGTTTTTAATGTTCGCCTCCCATTGAAATGAATGGGGCCCGCCGCGAACCCGCGGTTCGGGAACATTTACCCGCGTTCGCGAACCGTCCCGGGAGATGTTCGTCCATCCCTACAAATGATCATGTGCAAAAATGTGGCCTACTGACCTGATGCACTGTTATATCTACAATATGACACCAGGTTCAGATAAACAGACTACCACTGCTACCTAAGGAAAAGGCCCTTAGGCTAGGGTGACCAGACATCCCCAGTTTCTCGGGACAGTCCCCGGATTGAGGACACTGTCCCCGGACCAAGTCTGTCCCCGGTTTTGTCCCCGGATTGGATTTGAACAGGGGCTGGGGCAATTTCAAAGACAGTCAGTGCAGAATTAATAAAAAAAAATCTGAATTACACCCCCCCGCTCTGCCACTCCTGCTAGCTTAGGGGGGTGTATTTTTTTCCATTATCTGTGCCCCTTTCTGATGATCATGTGCTAATCGGAGGGGAGGGAATATTTCTTCAGTTTCGGGTGCATGCCCATTCAGCTCCGCTCGCATGTTCTTCTGCCTTGGCTCAAGTCCCAGCCAACCACCTGCCTGCTTATCACCTTGCCTTCCCTGGTGGAGTGATCTTCCTCCGCTCCCTACCCAGTAGTAGCCGGGGCCTGGAGAGTAAGACTTGACAGGCTGTGAGGCGGGTGGCGGCGGCGACGGGCAGAGAGTCACTGATTGCCGCCATTACTAGTAAAAAAAAAAATATGTCCCCGGATTTAATTTTATAAATCTGGTCACCTTACCTTAGGCAGCCCCTAGGTTGAGTCATAATTTTTATTTTTATTCAACCAGTGAGTTTAACCACTTAAGCCCCGGACCATTTGGTAGCTAGAGGACCAGAGGTGATTTCAGAATTTTGCACTGCGCTGCTTTAACTGTAAATTGTGCGGACATGCAATGTTGTACCCAAACGAAATTTGCGTCCTTTTCTTCCCACAAATAGAGCTTTCTTTTAATGGTATTTGATAGCCTCTGCGATTTTTATTTTTTGCGATATAAACGGAAATAGACCGAAAATTTAGAAAAAAAATGATATTTTCTACTTTTTGTTATAAGAAAAATTGAATAAACTCAATTTTAGTCATACATTTAGGCCAAAATGTATTCAGCCACATGTCTTTAGTAAAAAAAATGTCAATAAGCGTATATTTATTGGTTTGCGCAAAAGTTATAGCGTCTACAAACTAGGGTACATTTTCTGGAATTTACACAGCTTTTAATTTATGACTGCCTATCTCATTTCTTGAGGTGCTAAAATGGCAGGGCAGTACAAAACCCCCCCAAATGACCACATTTTGGAAAGTAGACATCCCAAGGAAATTGCTGAGAGGCATGTTGAGCCCATTGAATATTTTTTTTTTCCTCAAGTGATTGAATAATGACAAAAAAAAAAAAAATTACAAAAAGTTGTCACTAAATGATATATTGCTCACACATGCCATGGTTATATGTGGAATTACACCCCAAAATACATTTAGCTGCTTCTCCTGAGTACGGGAATACCACATGTGTGGGACTTTTTAGGAGCCTAGCCGCGTACGGGACCCCGAAAACCAAGCACTGCCTTCAGGATTTCTAGGCACAAATTTTTGATTTCACTCCTCACTACCTATGACAGTTTCGAAGGCCATAAAATGCCAAAATAGCACAAAACCCCCCCAAATAACCCCATTTTGGAAAGTAGACACCCCAAGCTATTTGCTGAGAGGCATGGTGAGTATTTTACAGCTCTCATTTGTTTTTGAAAATGAAGAAAGAAAATTATTATTATTTTTTTTTTTTTTCAATTTTCAAAACTTTGTGACAAAAAGCGAGATCTGCAAAATACTCACAATACCTCTCAGCAAATAGCTTGGGGTGTCTACTTTCCAAAATGGGGTCATTTGGGGGGGGTTTGTGCCATCTGGGCATTCCATGGCCTCCGAAACTGTGATAGGCAGTGAGAAGTGAAATCAAAAATTTACACCCTTAGAAAGCCTGAAGGCGGTGCTTGGTTTTTGGGGTCCCGTACGCGGCTAGGCTCCCAAAAAGTCTCACACATGTGGTATCCCCGTACTCAGGAGAAGCAGCAGAATGTACTTTGGGGTGTAATTCCACATATGCCCATGGCATGTTTGAGCAATATATCATTTAGTGACAACTTTGTGCAAAAAAAAAATTGTCTTTTTTCCGCAACTTGTGTCAACATATAAAATATTCCATGGACTCGACATGCCTCTCAGTATATAGCTTGGGGTGTCTACTTTCCAAAATGGGGTCATTTGGGGGGGTTTTGAACTGTTCTGGCATTTTATACACAACATTAGGAAGCTTACATCCACTCTTCTAACCACTTGAAGACAAAGCCCTTTTTGACACTTTTTGTTTACATGAAAACATATTTTTTTTTTGCAAGAAAATTATGTTGAACCCCCAAACATTATATATATTTTTAAAGCAAAGGCCCTACAGATTAAAATGGTGGGTGTTGCATTTTTTTTCTACACAGTATTTGCGCAGCGATTTTTCAAACGCATTTTTTGGGGAAAAAATACACTTTTTTTAATTTTAATGCACTAAAACACACTATATTGCCCAAATGTTTGATGAAATAAAAAAGATGATCTTAGGCCGAGTACATAGATACCAAACACGACATGCTTTAAAATTTCGCACAAACGCGCATTGGCGACAAACTACATACATTTTTAAAAGCCTTTAAAAGCCTTTACAGGTTACCCCGTTAGATTTACAGAGGAGGTCTACTGCTAAAATTACTGCCCTCGATCTGACCTTCGCGGTGATACCTCACATGCATGGTGCAATTGCTGTTTACATATGACGCCAGACCGACGCTTGCGTTCGCCATTGGGCAAGAGCAGGGCAGGACAGGGGTGCTTTTTTTTTTTTTTTTTTTTTTTTTATTATTAATTTTGCTATTTTATTTTATTTTTAAATTGTTCCTTCCATATTTTTTTTTTTTATCATTTTTATTGTTATCTCAGGGAATGTAAATATCCCCTATGATAGCAATAGGTAGTGACAGGTACTCTTTTTTGAAAAAACTGGGGTCTATTAGACCCTAGATCTTTCCTCTGCCCTCAAAGCATCTGACCACACCAATTTCCCAATGGCGCTTTTTATATCCGGGGGGGAGGGGACATTCCCTCCCACTGCTTGTAAAAGCAGTCCAGAGGCTAATTAGCCACTAGGATTGCTTATACATGAAAGCCGGCCGCTGGCTGAAAAGAATGGTACCAAGATGATACCTAAACCCGCAGGCATCATTCTGGTATAAACATTCAAAGTCCAGCAACATACCAGTACGTTGCTGGTCCTTGTTGGACATGTATTGTAATCTTTTTTTTTCATGCAGCCAGTTGGCTGAACGAAAAAAGAGATTGATCGGTGGGTATGCCCACCATTAGAATACCGCCCTTCATCCACCCACTTCTAATGATGGGCATACATGCACCATTTATATATGCCGAAGCATGGAGGCATCCTCCCGCAAAAAAGTTATGCCGCACACACATGGTCGGACTTTTCCACGGGCAAGCCTCCGTCGGAATTTCGACCGTATGTACGCGGCATTAGGAGCAAAATCGCTCCTCTGCCCCTGCTGCCCCCATGCTTCGGCATATATGCTTTTTTTTTTTTAACTGTGGTGGTGAAATCACCTCCTACAGCACTGGAGTCGCAGGGATCAGGCCTGTCTCTGCGAACGCTGCAGTTATGTGTGTTGTGTTTTGTAAGTGACAGTGATCGATCGATACTGCACTTGGGTGGCCTGGGCTGGACGGAGGGGCAAAACGCAGGTGCTAGCAGGTATCTGGGCTGATCCCGCTAACACTGCAGATATTGATCTGATCAGATACTATACCACTAAGGGGGGTGTATGCTTCACGCGTGGGTGTTAGCGTTACTGGCACTAACCTGACGCTGCCTTGGGTGTGACGCAGACCCTCTCTGACACTAAAACCTAATTGATATCACCCACCAGGCGATCAGGGGGTTAAACCTTTATTGGGTTATATATACGGCGGGTGCCCTGACACTATAAAAAGCAAACTAACTAACCAGCGTCACCCGTAACACTGATATGGTGATCACTGGTGAAAGGGTTAACTAGGGGCAATTAGGGGGTTAAAACCTTTATTAGATAATTTATGGGGGTACCTGACGCTATAAAAACCTGCGGCGAACCTAAAAAAAATTACTGGCTACCGATCTGCATCACCGACACTAAGACAGCGATCAGAAAAACGATCGTTTAGCGACAGTGGTGATAGGGGGTGAAAGGGTTACCTGGGGGGCGATCAAGGGGGTTAAACCTTTATTACATAATTTATGGGGGTACACTGGACTTAAAACTAAATGTAGTGACACTTTTACAGTCACAAATGTCACTGATTGCAGTGATCAGTAAATAAATGGTCACTGCAATCAGTGACACTGTGACTGGGGGCTGGGGGGTGATCTGGGGGGGCCTGGGGGGGCGATTTGTGTGCCTATGTGTCCTGGTGTCAGTGTTCTGTTTGTGCACTAGCCTGTGTGTCTTCTCTTGTACGGCACTCGGTATATGTGAGCGCCGCATGAGAGATGACATCACTTCCTCCTGCTTCCTCTGCCTATGAGTAAGCGTCAATTCGTGACGTGAAACGCGTTAGCCACCCTTCCCTGCATGCACACCATCTGCATTTGTTTGTTGTTTTGGGTTTATGGATTTATTTTGAATTTGGATTTTTTACCTGAAATTTTGGAATAAATAACTGTCTATACAGAGTGCGGCAGTCCAGGGTTTCTTTTTCTCCCATGCTTCCTCTGCCTGTGTAAACATTACACAGCAGAGGGAGCATTTTCATTCGCCGGGAGCGATCACGGGGGGGGTGGCCGGAATCGAATGGCCGCCCCCTCATGTCGGATCGCTCCCCAACGAATACCGACCGCTCACTGTATAGGAGGGGGGTCCAATCGGACCCCCCAACTGTACAAAGGCAATCACGTACACTGTACGTGATTGTGCCTGTCGGTGCCATTCTGCCGACGTACATATACAGTGAGCGGTCCTTAAGTGGTTAATGAAAAAAAAATGACTTGATTCCCTCATCTTTAGACCCCATCTTTTCAATGTAGATGGGGAAATCTCCCCCGCTTTGCTATTATATTCTGACGACAGGAAGCACTGATTGCTGGCAGCACTGATCGAATGGGAAAAATCCAATAGAGTGGTTGTGGAGAAGTTAATCAGTAGATTGACTTCTCCACAACTGCCCTGTCCATATATGGATCAAAATTTGGCTGGTCCCCGCTAAATGAGCCAAATTTCCATCCATGTATGGCCGGCTTTATTGGCCTTGAAACATTGCTACTTTTATTTAATGACATGGCTCTCTGATGTAGGATGCAGAGATATGAGCAAAACCGTTACCTTTGGGTCTGCGTTTTAGGCCGGAGCCTCAGCTTCTCCTGTGGAGGATGATTGTCACTGACAGGGACACTTAGCTTCCAGTAACACGAGTTCCACACCAATAAAAGTCCAACACTGTTTTATTTGCTTTGATCAATGAGTAGGCTGGTTGAACTTTAGAAGAACAGACAAGGTGTAGGGAAGAGTAGGTCCAGGCACAACACAATGAATAAAGTCTCTCCTGTTCCGTTTAGTGCAAACAGGCTTGGCGCACAGTTGCTGCCACCGACCGTGAATTTGGTCACTGCCACTGACCTGGGTGAACGTTGAGGCCTCTGCCACAGGCCTTGGATGAGGCCTGCCACTGACCTGATGAAGATGGGTCTCTGTCACAGACCATGAGAACATGAAATACCTCCTTTAGAACAAACGACCCCTGTCAGAGGAAGACATCCATCCGGACGGTCACCAGAGGCCTCCACCGTCACCAGCAAATGCTGCGCTGGCTCTTCGGAGAGGTCGCTTTTCCGGTCCCTTACGCCCTGGATTCAGGCACCCAATACCGGGGGCACCTTAGGAATGCTTCGTCCTTGCGGGACCCAGTCGAAGGTACTGGGCCCCAGGCCTCCTGTTATAGTACCTCACCCCAGGCTGAAGGTGCCTGGGATGGAACTCGAATCCACGCGCCCAGGCCGAGGGCGCCTGGGCACAGACGAACCGCAGCAGCCCCCCAGGCTGAAGGTGCCTGGGGAATGGACCTCGTGCACAAGATGTCCGCCCCCTTTATATCCTCTCCCAGCAGTACTGAGAGGACATAAAGGGCACGGCGCTAGAATGGCAGTTCAACCCCGGTCCCAGGTGACAGCGCCACCTAGGGACCGCAGGGAACATGACACCATCCATACCTCCCACACTCCAAAGTGTCCATTTATTCAAAAAAATCAATGTATCTGGGCCATCTATGGCCCAGATACTCCCTCTAAATTTGACACCCGCTACATGAACATGGACTGGACTTATGTTTTGGCAACGCAATTTCACCACAGCACCCTCCTATGACTGGGTTTCATTGCTGTTCGAAGTGCCCTGGACTCTTTGTATTTATGTCTACAATAGGGGCCTCTCCACCCATTTGTCCAAGACTAGGAAGGCTCCCAATTGTGTTCAAAACACAGGTAGAGGTTAAAAACCTGCATATCAATAACACAGCTGTGATAGCATGATACTGTTACTATAGTACTTCTACTACAGATCCAGGCCATTCATGATTGCAAGCAATTATCGGACTGAACAAACGGCCTGGTATGCATTACCCACAGAGAGAAAGACATGGGATTCTTCAGTTTATAGTTGTAGAAAATCAGCATTATGTGCCCGGTGATGAAGTGTTTAAGGGGTGTGAGTAGGCTGAGGACTCCTCCTCTACACCCACACCCGTTAATGCTAACACAATTACCCCATTCTCTGCACAAAGAGGCTCATTTACCAGTTAAAGTGACGCAGGAAGCCACTTTTCTCTGCACGCTCGCTCTGTGTTTTGTCTTTGAAGAAGTTTCTTTCACATCAGGATAACCCTTAAGCTGCCAGAAACAAATCTGCAACAAACACAGTGTAAAAATAAGAGCAGGCCTCAAGTAGTGTTTTCTACAATTTTGACAACAGTCCCTTGACTACAAATAATACATCTCTATTGTGTGTTTTAGTAGCCAAGCTAGCTGAGGAGGCCCAGAGACTGAGATAAGGGAGACTAGGAGTCACACAGTACATGCTGTTTTTCTTGCACTGGCCACATTCAAGCTGTTTCAGATTCCTTCTGCCAGAACAAGTCACAAAGGAGCTTATTAAAAAAACGGTACAAATGCCTAAGGACTCTTTGAAATCAACACTGGGGATATAAGGAACATTGTGGACACCATATGAGTTTCATTCAGAATGCTGCTGAACAAAGCCTATACTGTAACCGCCAGAGAACTAATTAGTCCACATTGGGGTTGATTTACTTAAGGCAAATAGACTGTGCAATTTGTAAGTGCAGTTGAATTCTGCAAGGGAATTTGCTCCAGAGTTTAGTAAATGCAATGAAGCCTCATTTTTCAAAGAATACCCAATCACAAGAGCATGCATATCATTGGATGATGGAACTCAGCAGAGCTTCCCCTCATTTACTAAGCTCTGGAGCAACTGCACTTGAAATTTCACAGTCTATTTGCCTACTTGTGTCACTAATGTTTGCATTCTAGTACACCTTTAGGCCCCTTTCACACTGGGGCGGTGGGTGCGTCGGTGGTAAAGCACCGCAATTTTTAGCGGCGCTTTACCGTCAATTTCGCAGTGCTATTCGGCCGCTAGCGGGGCGCTTTTAACCACCGCTAGCGGCCGAAAAAGGGTTAAAAACCACCCACAAAGCGCCACTGCAGCGGCGCTTTGCCGGCGGTATAGCCGCGGTGCCCATTCATTTCAATTTTCAAAGCCCTCGGGCTTTCACACTGGAGTGTGAGGAGCGGCTCTTTCAGGGCGCTTTGCAGGCGCTATTTTTAGCATTATAGCGCCTGCAAAGCACCTCAATGTGAAAGGGGTCTTATTCATCAGTCAGCTATAGACATGTGCATAACGGAAAAATTTGTTTTGTTTCGTTTCGGATAGATTCGTTATGTTACTAATTTTGTTTCGTTATGGAATTCATTTAGGTTGGTTTCGGAATTCGTTTTGTGTTCGTAAAATGTAGTTTTGTTTCATTAAAAATGCATTTCATTTATTCATTTTCTAATGAATTCCAACTTTTCAGAACGATTAGAATTGGGACTGGTCGAAAAACGATCAAACGAAAAAATGATCAAACATGTTGATGGGGACAAGGGCCTCTTCCCGACAACCCTGGGCTGTGGTTGTCGGAGGCTGCAGGTGGGGGGCTTATCAGAATCTGGAAGCCCGCTTTTACAAGGGGGCCCCCAGATCTCGCCCCCCCAAATAAATGGGTATCAGGTACATTGTACCCCTACCCATTCACCAAAAAAGAGTAAAAAAAAGGAAAAACCACAAGAAACTGTCTTTTATTAAGTCTTTTATTAAAAAAATAAAATAAAATAGTGTTGCTTGATGTACTGTAAATCCATTGCCTCCTAGGAAACCTCCGGCCGACTGCCCGCTCTGCACTGTGACGTCAGAGGGGGCGGTGCCACCAGATGACCTAGTCCATATAAGAACTGTCAAGCAAAGAGTGGGCAGCCGGTGGGAGGCCTCCCAGGAGGCGGATTGTTTTTTGTTGTTTTTCAATTTTTCGGGTCCGGTGGGTGTCATGATTGACAATGGATTTACATCAAGGGACACTATTTTTTTATTTTATTTTTTTAATAAAGGACTTGTCAAAAACAGTTTCTTGTGGTTTTTCATTTTTGACACTTTTTTGGTGAATGGGTATGTGATCCCACCCTCACATGGGAGGGTGGGATCTGAGGGGGCTTCCAGATTCTGATAAACCCCCAGCCGCAGACCCCGACAACCACAGCCAAGGGTTGTCTGGAAGAGGCCCTTGTCCACATCAACTTTGGGGTGGGGGGGGCGAACATAGTGTCAGTAGTTTTTATTTTTGTTATTTTACAGTTTTTTTTATTATTGTTTTTTTTACATTTTTTAGAAGCTATATTGGAGACACAGCCCTCAATCTCCATCTCTGCAGCCTCAGCTGCACTGAATGAATGGACAAGGTAAATAACACATTTACTGGCCTATTCCCCACTCTCCATCCTGACCAGAGGCGCATGGGCGTCGTCGTCCCCCCCCATCCATGCCCCGCCGCTCTCCCTATCCATGAATTCCTATCGTGGGGGTGGGCAGGGGGTGTGTTTTTTGAAGCACTGATTAGAGCCAGAGGCTCTAATAGGCTTCAAAATAGGGTGGGCTCGGGGCGCGCAGAGCATTGCATCCGAAGCCCACCCAGGTGTGTTGCAACAGCGAATGAATATGCGCTGTTGCAACACTGATCCTCCCCCGGCCAATCGGGAAGCGGGTCTGATACCCGTCAACCGATTGGCTGAAACCAGACCAGGAATTTGAGGTTCATCCTGCAATTTATTCATCCTATTCATCCCCAGTGGTGGCATAGACTTTCACCTGAGGCACTATATTTAACCACTTCTGTACATGGCTACTCTTCCTCTTGTCAACTAAGCAGAAGACACTGGTACCCAATACTTTCTGTATGGATATAAAGCACCTGCAGTGCTGGAGAAAGTGCTATGTTGCAAGATTTGAGGGTAGGGAACATAGGCACTCATGTTGGGTTTAGCTTAATGCCCATCAAGGGTAATAGCAAGTAACTCTCTTGCCCATACTGCTCTTTAACTCTTGACATAGCTGGCCTCACCTTCTGCTTCTGGAAGCCTCATACCTCAAATAATGCAGATCTCACCACAATTCCCCTCCGCTCCTCACTGCAACAGCGGAAGTCCCAGACTTTCAAGAAGGGAAGCTGAGTCCCTTAACTTTAGCCATCACTGTGTGGATACCAAGCTGCAGAAGAACCCACAAGTGCTCATTGCAGAGCACTTTTAGGGGTCCAAAGGACCTCTGGCATTTCCATCAAGAGAATGTGTAAACACATTTAAGAAAAAAACTGAATATGCAGTAAACATGTATTCTTTCCCTAATTATCTTTCCACACTGTTCTCTCCTTTACTTCCCTCATGTCATAAACTGTGACTTGTGTATGCCAAAGTCTTCTTCAGCACATTCTACTTGCTGTCATATCATCCTCAAACATCTCCTACACATATTGCCCATCATTATACCCTCCAAGCTCCTCTCTTGTACATACTGCCAATGGAGATACCTTCCACACTCTTCTCCTACACATTCTGCCAGCCATCATCCCCCTCCACACTCTTCTCCTACAGAAAGTGCCAGCTATCATACCCTCTGCACTCCTCTCCTGCACAAAGTGCCAGCCATCATACCACCTGCATCCTTTCCTGAACATACTGCCAGCCATCATAACCTCTCCTCTCTTTTCCTCCACATAGTGCCAGCCATCAAACCCTCTGCATTCCGATCCATACTTAGGGCCAGTCATCATACCCTCCGCACTCCTATCCTGCACATAGTACCAGGCATCATACCCTATGTACTCCTATCCTCACATAGCACCAAACATCATACTCTCCATACTCCTGTCCTGCACATAGTGCCAGCCATCATACCTTCTGTACTCTTAAGCCCCGTACACACGGTCGGACTTCCATCAGACTTTTCTGTGTTTTTTTGTCCAAACTGAGTTGGTCGGGAACACCCATAGCATACACACGCTCTGACTTTTCTTCAAACTTTCCCAAAACTTTTTGCAACATCACGTGGTTTTTCTGCTCTTTTCTGCTCTTTACCGCCACCCTTAGGCCAACTTCTGCTATTGTTGGTTGATTTTAACATTAGTTGTTTTGTCCATCGGACAAAAGTCCGATGGTTTTCTGTACACACGGTCAGACTTTGCTCCATCGGACTTTTGTTGGGCAAAAGTTTGTCCGTTTGCAGACCCAACTTTTGTCCGATGAAAACAAGAAAAAAGCAAAAAAAGTTTGTCTGATGGAGCGTACACACGGTCGGATTGTTGGTCCAACTTGCTCAAAATGAAGTTTGTTGGCCAAAAGTCCGACCGTGTGTACGGGGCTTTATCCTCACGTAGCACCAGTCACCATATCCTCCGTACTCTTGACCTGCACATAGTGCCAGCCATCATACCCTCTTTACTCCTATCCTCACATAGCGCCAAAAATCATACCCTCTGTACTCCTGTAGCACTACCCCCGTAGGAGCTGCTGGTTAGTTTTTTGGGTCTTGCACGTTACCTCACCATTCGTTGTCTAGGGGATGAGAGTCTATAGAAACTTCAATGTCCACACAAGTTATAAATCCTTTATTTCACACAACTTGCACAGGTAGAGGGATGGAGGGTCAGGGGAAGGTTCAGGCACACGATGCAGATCACTGGGGAAACTTCTAAGCTTCAAAAGTCACACTCACCACTCTCCTTCAAGTGGGTGTTGCTCATCCGGATAGGCCCCTGTCACTTGGCCTAGCAGCCGGGATGATGCACGAACTAAATGAAGAAATAACAGTCTCTGCCACAGACTTTAGTACCCGGATATCCAGCCTTACAGTTTTAGAGCCTTTAAGCCGACCCGGCACACTGTAAGGTAACATAAGCTACGGTGCATCCTCCAATAAGGTCACCAGGCCTTCCCCAAGACACCAGCCTTCCACTTGGACTTCTCCAGGACAGGTCCTCCCCTGGTTTCCTCCATTGAGTGGATTCCTCCCGCAGGACAGACAGCACAGGATCACATTCATAGTGCAGGCCCCAGTCAGGACAACTGGACCTACCTGGCAGAGATGCAGCCTCGGGCCAACATGGCTCTGCGGCTGAAATTTCACTATACGTACCTCAAGCCAGGGGAGCCACGAGGCGAAGAGAGCCCTGAAAAATGGTGTCTGCCCCTTAAGTACCCTTCCCCAGCATGCCCAGCGAGGAGACCACTCCCACTGGGCTGTTCCCGGGGAAAAATACACAATACACTCTAGCCTGCCTGTGTTCCAACATTGGCCTGTGGTGGTAACGCCACCTTCAGGCAAACAATGGGAAATCCCTCCAAGCACAGCCACAGCCGGAACAGAGACTGATTTAGCCTTAATCAACAAAGTCTGAGCTAACTACCAGCTCAGACACCCACTAAATTTAAACATAGCGTGTGGTCATCAGGAGCAGGGCGCTACACTCCTATCCTCACATAGCGCCAAACATCATACCCTCTGTACTCCTGTCCTGCACATAGTGCCAGCCATCATACCCTCTGTACGCATTTGCCGCACATAGTGCCAATCATTATACCCTCCATACTCTTCTCCTGCACATTGTGACAGCCATCATAACCTCCATACTCCACTCCTGCACATCGTGTCGGTCATCATACCCTCCATGCTGCTATCCTGCAATCATGCCCTCTGCATTCTTCTCTTGTACAAACTGGCAGCCGTCATAGCCTCCGCACTCCACACCTGCACATACTGCCCTTTGTTGAACCCTGTGCCCTTCTCACTTTTATCTACTGACCACTTTTATCCTTTTCACTTCTCCTCTCCACACACTGACCCATGTCCTATCCTCCATAGTTGTTTGTCCAAATATTAAGCACAGTACTTTTCTGCAGTACTTTTCTGTCCTAAATGTACTCCCAGAACCTATTTTGTTTAAAATATAGCAAAGGAGGAAAAAGTGTAACATTACAAGCCATATGCATGAAGCAATTCCAACTTTCTGACCACACGTGTGCAGTAGGCGGCACACTGAGAACGCTACATTTTTCCCTTTCCCCCTCAAGGTCACCCACCTAATTTTTTTCAAATGTTGGCAACTGTGAACACACACACACAACAATTACACAGGGAAGATACAGTCACAATGCAGATAATGTCCACAGTGGAGTGGAATATACAGTAAAACTGGGACCCAGGGCTGTAAGGCAAGGGTACTAATCTACATGGCCACTGACCATTATGTACGCACTGGTGAAGAGGAAGCAATATGCTATATAGCTATAACTAAATATGAATTGATGTCTGTTTCAGGACTGAAATCAGTTGTGTCTAGATTCTGGGCTCATTCATGCAGCCCATGTGCTAAATGTTCAGTTTTAGTGCGTGGGCAGCTGTCAATTTTTCCTTGCAGTGGGTCTGTCATACTGTATACTTTTTTTACTTTATTTTCCCAGTGCTAAACCTTACATCAAATAAATAAATTGTTACATTTGTAAATTTCAAAGCCAAAATAAAGGAATACTAGTGGTAAAAAAAAGCACTTGTGGGTTTAACTCATCTTTATTTTTTTCTATAATTCTCCTTTAACCACTAGCCTACTGGGCACTTTTACCCCCTTCCTGCCCAGACCAATTTTCAGCTTTCATTGCTGTCGCATTTTAAATGACAATTGCGTGGTCATGCAACAGTGTACAAATATGACATTTTTGTAATTTTTCTTCACACAAATAGAGCTTTCTTTTGGTGGTATTTAATCACCACTGTTTTTTTTTATTATTTGCTAAATAAGCAAAAAAACATATAATTTTGAAAAAAAAAAAGTTTTTCATGGTTTGTTATAAAATTTCACAAACAGGTAATTTTTATGATGGGCACTGATGTGGGGGCACTGATGGGCACTGATTGGCAGCACTGATAGACACTGATTGGCAGCACAAATGGGCACTGTTGGGACTGCACTGATAATCAGGACACTGATATTCAGTTCCCTGATTATCAGTGTAGATCAGTGGCGGCCCGTCCATAGGGGGCACCCGGGCGCCGCCCCCCCCCCCCTCCTGTGGTCACCAAAAAAATAAATAAAAAATAAAAATAAAAAATAAACGGGCCCTTTAAGAGTTTTTATTTATTTTAATTTTTTTTATGTCTTTTTTTACACATGGCGGCGCGACCATAGTGGGCGCAGAAGCGCCGCTACCGCTCGCTTCTGCGCCCGGCCGTCACTCACCACAACAATACATAGGTTCATGCATTGTATGAACCTATGTATTGCTGCCGCCCACTATTCAGATGGCCGGCCCCTTGAGCGCCGGCCATCTGAGTCACAGCGTCTGATTGGCTTTTAGAAGTGCCTATCAGAGCCAGCAGGCTCTGATAGGCTTCCCAACTACAGCCTGAGGGCTGTAATCGGCTTCTAAATACCTATAAGAGGACGCGCAGGGGTGCGTTCCCTGGCCAATCAGGTTCACCGGGTCTGGTTACCGGTAACCTGATTGGCTGAAGTGACATCGAGGGCGGGAGAAGATATCGAGGACGGAAGAAGGACGGCGCTGACTCGAGGAAGGTAAGTGCAGGGCTGGGGGGGAGAAACTGGCTGTATTATGAGGACAAACTGGCTGCATTATGGGGGAGAAACTGGCTGAATTATGGGGGAGAAACTGGCTGAATTATGGGGGAGAAACTGGCTGCATATGGGGGAGAAACTGGCTGTATATTGGGGTAGAAACTGGCTGTATATTGGGGTAGAAACTGGCTGCATATAGGGGAGAAACTGGCTGCATTATGGGGGAGAAACTGGCTGAATTATGGGGGAGAAACTGGCTGCATATGGGGAAGAAACTGGCTGTATATTGGGGTAGAAACTGGCTGCATATGGGGGAGAAACTGGCTGTATATAGGGGAGAAACTGGCTGCATATAGGGGAGAAACTGGCTGCATTATGGGGGAGAAACTGGCTGTATATTGGGGGAGAAACTGGCTGCATATAGGGGAGAAACTGGCTGTATTATGGGGGAGAAACTGGCTGCATATAGGGGAGAAACTGGCTGAATTATGGGGGAGAAACTGGCTGCATTATGGGGGAGAAACTGGCTGCATATAGGGGAGAAACTGGCTGCATTATGGGGGAGAAACTGGCTGCATATAGGGGAGAAACTGGCTGCATTATGGGGGAGAAACTGGCTGCATTATGGGGGAGAAACTGGCTGCATTATGGGGGAGAAACTGGCTGTATATTGGGGGAGAAACTGGCTGCATATAGGGGAGAAACTGGCTGTATATTGGGGGAGAAACTGGCTGCATATAGGGGAGAAACTGGCTGCATTATGGGGGAGAAACTGGCTGCATTATGGGGGAGAAACTGGCTGCATATAGGGGAGAAACTGGCTGCATATGGGGGAGAAACTGGCTGCATTATGGGGGAGAAACTGGCTGTATATTGGGGGAGAAACTGGCTGCATTATGGGGGAGAAACTGGCTGCATTATGGGGGAGAAACTGGCTGCATTATGGGGAGTAACTGGCTGCATATGGGGGAGAAACTGGCTGCATTATGGGGGAGAAACTGTCTGTATATTGGGGGAGAAACTGGCTGCATTATGGGGGAGAAACTGGCTGTATTATGAGGGAGAAACTGGCTGTATATTGGGGGAGAAACTGGCTGCATTATGGGGGAGAAACTGGCTGTATATTGGGGGAGAAACTGGCTGCATATAGGGGAGAAACTGGCTGCATTATGGGGGAGAAACAGGCTGTATATTGGGGGAGAAACTGGCTGCATTATGGGGGAGAAACTGGCTGCATTATGGGGGAGAAACTGGCTGCATTATGGGGGAGAAACTGGCTGCATTATGGGGGAGAAACTGGCTGTATTATGGGGGAGAAACTGGCTGCATATAGGGGACAAACTGGCTGCATATGGGGGACAAACTGGCTGCATTTGGGGGAGAAACTGGCTGTATTATGGGGACAAACTGGCTGCATTATGGGGGAGAAACTGGCTGCATTATGGGGGAGAAACTGGCTGCATTATGGGGGGAAACTGGCTGCATTATGGGGGATTAACTGGCTGCATTATGGGGGAGAAACTAGCTGCATTATGGGGGAGAAACTGGCTGCATTATGGGGGAGAAACTGGCTGCATATGGGGGGGGGGGGGAAACTGGCTGCATTTGGGGACAAACTAGTGGTGTTTGGGCACAGTGGCTGCGTTTAATGGGCACAGTGGCGGCAATTGATGATTTTTTTTTTTCAGTTTGTTTGCGCCCCCCCAAAAAATTTGAGCACCAGCAGCCACTGGTGTAGATGTTCCTTTCACACAAGCTAGTTATCGGCTCTCTTCTCCTCTCCTCATGCTGTCAGCGTGAGGAAAGGAATGCTGATAACTGGCTTGTGTTTACATATTGTGATCAGCCGTGATTGGACACAGCTGATCACATGCTAAAGAGCCCCTGATTGATTCTCTACCCGATTTGTTTTCAGCTGTGTCCAGAGGACACAGCTGAACACAGAGCACGCCGCCCATGCGCCGACCGCGCTATAGCCAAATGACGACTATAGAGCAAGTGTTTAAGGGGGTATAGCAGGGGGTGTGGATGTCGGAGTGTTCTATTCCATTTTTTAATCACCTCTTCTACCCCATACATGACTGACTGACCTATGACTCTGCAGATATCCCTGTGGGTTCAGTAGGTTCAGTGGCGTAGCTAGGGGGAGCGGCGGGGGGTGAGGGCCGCACCCAGGTGACACCGGCCAGAGGGTGACACCCGGCACGGCACTGGATTGAAAGAGGCGCCGTGGCTCTCTCCGCTTCCTCCTTCCCCTGCCCACTCCGGTATCTCTGCGGGCAGCTGCTGTGTCTCCTTCGCTCGATGTGATGTTCGTGAAGGGAGGAGGAGACAATATTGTGAGGCAGAAAAGCAGCTCAGGAGTCCCATAGCTCAGTGCCTGGGAATCACAATCGCCTATTATTGCGAAAGGCAGGCAGGGAGAGGTGCAGGCTGCCTATCGCAATTACACTCCTCACAGCTGACGGAGCCTAGGCTCCTCCTCCACACTGACAGTATATCTGCAACTGGAGGAGGCGCCTAGGAGGAAGGACATGTATGTTGATAGAGCCACGCTGATCTGAGGTCTGTGAATGTAAAGAGGGGGGTTACATTAGGGGGATCACAGGGGGGTTACATTAGGGGGATCGCAGGGGGGGTTACATTAGGGGGATTGCACAGGGGGATTACATTAGGAGGATTGCACAGGGGGGTTGAATTAGGGGGATTGCAGGGGGGGTTGAATTAGGGGGATTGCACAGGGGGGTTACATTAGGAGGATTGCACAGGGGGGTTGAATTAGGGGGATTGCAGGGGGGTTGAATTAGGGGGATTTCACGGGGGGGGGGGTTCCATTAGTGGGATCGTATGGGGGTTACATTAGGGGTATTGCAGGGGGGGTTACATTAAGTGGATTGCACAGGAGGGGGGTTACATTAGGGGCATTGCAGTGGGGTTATATTAAGGGGATTGCAGGGGGGGTTATATTAGAATGATCGCACGGGGAGGGTTACATTAGGGGTATTGCAGGGGGGGTTACATTAGGGGGATTGCACAGGGGGGGTTGCATTAAGGGGATTGCACAGGAGGGGAGATACATTCGGGGGATTGCAGGGGGGGTTGCATTAAGGGGATTGCACAGGAGGGGGGTTACATTAGGGGGATTGCAGGGGGGGTTACATTAGGGGGATTGCAGGGGGGGTTATATTAGGGGGATCGCACAGGGGTTACATTGGAGGTATTGCAGGGGGGGTTACATTAGGGGGATTACACAGGGGGTTACATTAAGGGGCTTGCACAGGAGGGGGGTTACATTGAGGGGATTGCACAGGAGGGGGGTTACATTAGGGGGATTGCACAGGAGGGGGGTTACATTGGGGGGATTGCAGGGGGTTACATTAGGGGGATTGCAGGGGGGGTTACATTAGGGGGATTGCATGGGGGGGTTACATTAGGGGGATTGCAGGGGGGTTACATTAGGGGGATTGCAGGGGGTTACATTAGGGGGATTGCACAGGGGGGTTACATTAGGGGGATCGCAGGGGGGGTTACAATAAGGAAATTGCACAGGAGGGGGGTTACATTAGGTGGGTTACAGGGGGGCAAGGAGAGTTACTTTAGGGGGGTTACACAGAGGGGAGAGCTGTGCTGATGCGCCAGTCTGCTCAGTGCCCCAGATTGCCCAGTGACCGGGGGGTGGCACCAAATTTTACCGCACCAGGTAACACCAACCCTAGTGACGCCACTGAGTAGGTTGTGGGTTCATATTGGCCAATGTCTCCCCGTTCCATCACGAGGCTGTGTATAACACACCTATTGTCGCTATAAGGTGGATCCCTGCACCCTTTAGCGAATGTGTTTTGGGTATCTCTGGTAGGTTTTCTTAGAGCCATTTTCTAAGGGGGGTGTTTGTATTGGAGAGGGTGGGCTCAGCTCCCTGCGGGGACTGCATCCCCCACCCCTCCCTTGATTAAGAGGGGTGGTGCGTTTCTGTCCCATAGAGGGTGAGGTATTTGGGATAACTTAGGAGGAAGGGGTGTTTTTTGGAGGCTATGGGGACTGTAGGGTTTTTGGTTTTGTGCTAGCAACCTTTGTATAGCTTTTTGATGCAATAAATTATGTAGTTAACTCAGTTGGGTGTGTAGAATCATCTGTTTGTTGTGTTGTGTTTTTGTTTATAAAATAAGAAATGTCAAATAAAGTGCTGGTGTGCTGTGTCAATCAATTTTACAAATATCAACATATTCATCAATTCATGTAATATATACAGTATTCATCAATATACAAAAAAATGAAAGAGAGAAATATTAGAAGAGTTTAATACAAGGGTCGACCTTGCAATTAATGCTGCAGCATCCTAGTCTTGGGTAATTTATTTTTATTTTTATCCACACCCACATTTGATATTTTGTACTTTGGTTGATCTTTGATATTTTGCGCGAGTGACACTTATAACACACGAAATGAATGATAAACTGCATTTGTTTTAAAAAAAATAATAATAATAAATTAGGTTCCAAAGAAGACACATGCCTGATTTTTTTTTTCTCAAGTTTATTGACTGTAAGAATACACATTAAACAGATAACTGGAACTGGCATGTCATTTATCACAGTTATGCATCACACAACAATATTTACAAAAAAGTATTTCTTTCAGCATCTGCAAAATCTTTAAAGTGGATGTAAACCCAGTGAACTGAACAGCCTCAGATGATACACAAAGATGAAATAAATCTACCTACAATTTAGTTTTACATGCATATCTGCTGTGTTCAGCTTTCTGTATTCTTTAGAAAGTACATATCATGTTAGAAATTTTATTTTCTCTTTCAGCAGGGGGAGGGCAGCCTGGAAATACACCGTGTGACAGCGACAGCTGATTGGAGAAAAGGCACATCCCCCCTCCAAATAGGCAGAGAAAGAAAGATACATGCAGAACTGTGCTGTAAATAGATCAGCTCTCTGCTAATCTGTTTATAGCAACCTCCCCACAAATTTTCAGCTGCTTTTATCTCCTGTGTCAGATAACTTGTCAGAAGTTATTATTCTGAAAACAGAGGAACGAAGCAGCAGAAAGACATGGGACTTAGGACTTTGGAGAGAGATAAGTAAACACTACAGCTATACTGTATGTGCCCAGGTCAAATTTTTCATGAATTGGGTTTTACATCCACTTTAACTAGCTAATCAAACGAAATCAAACTTCTTGCAGACACTGCTCTTGAAAGCCAGTAGGTAACAGTCTTTCATGGGTCATCATGGTTCTCAGATAAATCTTTATCAATGCCAATTTGCTGAACGACCTTTCTCCCGAACAACAAGTAACCATCATGCTCAAATATATTCTAATGCAGTGTACACACGATCGATTTTCTCGACGGTGAAAACACCGTCGAGAAAATCGACGGGAAAAACGAGGAACGGCTTGGTCCCCTACACACGGCCGGTTTTCATGACATTTTTTCTCTTGGTCGAGAAAAACGACCATGTGTAGGCTCCCTGGCAGTGTTTCCCTATGGGAAAACTGCCACGGAAAAAAATGCCGTGAATCACAACGAGAAAAATTCTAATTTTTCTTGTCGTGATTCTTGCCGTTTTTCTCATCGGGAAAAATGCTGGAAAGCCCACACACGGTCATTTTTCTCGTCAAAGAGAAAAAATTTAATTTTTCCCGACAAGAAAAATGGTCATGTGTACGCGGCATTAGAACTACATTAAAGCGGAGTTCCGCCGATATTTTTTTTTTTTTTTTTTAAGTCAGCAACTACAAATACTGCAGCTGCTGACTTTTAAAATATGGACACTTACCTGACCAGGGTGCCCGCGATGTCAGCACCTGAAGCCGATCTGTCCCTCAGCTCTCTGGTGGAGGCACCGCCATCTTCGGTAAGGGAATCGGGAAGTGAAGCCTTGCGGCTTCACAGCCTGGTTCCCTACTGTGCATGCGTGAGTCGCGCTGCACGATCCCACTGGTCCCTGCTGTCTTCTGGGACCTGTGTGTCTCCCAGAAGACAGCAGGGGGGGCAGAGGAGGGGCCGGACGTATCGTAAATATCCCGGAAGTGGGAGCAAATACCTGGCTTAGACAGGTATCTGCTCGCCCCTCCCCCCTGAAAGGTGCCAAACGTGACACTAGAGGGGGGAGGATTCCGAAAATTTTCAAAAGTTCAATTTTTGGGTGGAACTCCGCTTTAACACCTGGAAAGGTATCAGCAAGCCCTTCATCATGTAATAAAACTGCCTGTTGGGATGGAGTGAGAGACAACAGGAGCCTGGCAAATGGGTGATAGGGGGCGCTAAGTGATTCCATTAAGTTTCTTAAATAAGACCATATAACATGGAATAAAGTGAACATGTGCATAGAATGGTTATTAATTGTTGCACTTCTATGCACATGTTCACTTTATTCCATGTTATATGGCCTTAAAAAGGAACTTATTAGAATAATTTGGTGCACTTTATTCACATGTTCACTTTATTCCATGTCATATGGTTGTATATAAGGAACTTAAAGTTAAGGTCCACCCAACGCTGCAAAAATTAAAAGCTAGCAGCTGCTGACTTTTAACAATCGGACACTCACCTGTCCTGGAGTCCAGCAATGTCGGCACCGCAGCTGATGTTTCCATCATCTGTCGGGTGCTGCCGCCTCCATTGCGGGTAAGGGAATCCGGCAGTGTAGCCTTACTGCTACACGCCAGGAACCCTACTGTGCATGCGCGAGGCGCTGCTCCTCTCTCCTACTGGCCTGGCGGCCAGGGAATAAGGAGGGAGACCCACGATGACGTCAATACCCATGGCTGAGGCTCCCGGAAGTAGAGAAGGCATACATGTGAAAGACAGGTATCCTGTCCCCCCTCCCCCTGAAAGTTGCCAAATGTGGCACTGGAGGGGGGGGAGGAGTACAATGAGCAGAAGTTCCACTTTTGGGTGGAACTCCGCTTTAATAGAATCACTTAGCGCCCCCTATCATCCATTTGACCAATTGCACAGTGCTTAGTTCATTGTTTTGGGGAGCAGCTTTTTACATAGGGTATTATTTTCGATTACTTTTTGGTGCGCATTTTTCCCCTTACACTAATTACAAAGGCAAAATTACCCAAGACTAGGATGCTGCAGCATACAAAGGCTGCAAACTGGACTATTTGCTTAGCAAACTCACTACTGCAGTCTTGAGGTAAAATATGTTTAATTTATTTTTTTCTTTTAATAAGTTGGGGGCCCCTTCTAACAGGGTGGATCGGGGTAATTGCCTCTTTCGCCCCATTATATTTCCAGAACTATCCACACACCGGGTATGTATGGGGCACATAGAAAACAATTATTTTCTATGTGCCCTTGCAGTGACTGCCACTTATTTTGAGCGAGAAAACTCCAGTCACTGCATATAGTGTGAATGAGCCTTCTGAATAGAGGTCTGACGTGTCCTTTTGCATACTGCAAATTTCATAAATGAAGACTTCAGAATATATTCTCATGCTGAACTAAAACGCACTACATTGGTTTAGCTTGAAGCGTTGCACCCCATGGGAAGCTGAAGTTCATTTTAATCACCTCAATACAGCACTTTCACCCCCTTCCTGCCCAGGCAAATTTTCAGCTTTCACAGCGCTGTCGCCTTTTGAATGACAATTGCGTGGTAATGCAACACTGTACCCATATGACATTTAAAAATTTTTTTTTAAGACAGATAGAACTTTCTTTTAGTGGTATTTAACCACCACTGGGGGTTTTATTTTTTGCTAAATAAACACAAAAAAAGACCATATATGTTGAAAAATAAAACTTTTTTCTTAGTTTCTGTAAGAAAGTGCAAATAAGTGCAAATAAGTATTTTTTCTTCTTCACTGATGTGCACCGATGAGGCTGCCCTGATGGGCGCTGATGAGGCTGCAATGATGTGCGCTGATGAGGCTGCACAGATGTGCACCAATGAGGCAGCACTAATGGGCACTGATAACCTGCACTGATGAGCACTGATGAGGCGGCATGAATGTGCACTGATCAGGCGGCACTGATGGGCACTGATAACCTGTACTGTTGGGCACTGATGAGGCTGCAATGATGTGCACTGATGAGGCTGCATGGATGTGCACTGACGAGGCAGCACTGATGGGCACTGATAACCTGCACTGATGGGCACTTATGAGGCTGCGCGGATGTTCACTGATCAGGCGGCACTAATGGGCACTGATGAGGCTGCAATGATGTGCACTGATGAGGCTCACAGATGTGCACCGACAAGGCAGCACTGATGGGCACTGATAACCTGCACTGATGGGCACTGATGAGGCTGCACGGATGTGCACTGATCAGGCAGCACTGATAACCTGCACTGATGAGGCTGCATGAATGTGCACTGATGAGGCGGCACTAATGGGCACTGATAACCTGCACTGATGGGCACTGATGAGAAGGCACTGACAAGGCTGCACTGATAGGCACTGATGAGCACTGATATAGGGCACTGTGGTTGTGATGTTCATCCTCCCCTCCTCTAATCACAGAGCACCTTGCATTCACTGCAGCTGTAATAAGACAATAAATACAATGCCCATAAACAAGACAAGATAATTATACTTTAGCAAAAAAATACCGGTATATATATTTTGAAGTGCCTTTCACACACATTGTACATTATGGGCATTCAGCAGGCTGTGACAGTGTGACAATTTCCAGCCAGGCAGAAAGTCGTTTCCCAGCTTCCAAACATGTCTCTTGTACCCCATATAAGTCAGTCAATCTGAATGTTGTCTAAACCTGTCAAATTTTCTGCTGTTAGGAGACTAGTGTCTGATATATCTCTGCTGGTATCCTATGACATTAAGCTGGTCAAACAATAGGGGATCTGATCATTTGAAAATGAATGATTATGCCTTCAGGCAATCTGTTTTTCATCTGTCATGCACTTTTACTATTCAGCGTATATCAGACAGAGTCCCTACTGCTGCCATTCTCCACTGCATCAAAAGATGAAAATAAATCTGATTAAACTTGATTACTTTTACTTTGTAAGCTCCTTTGAGGGACAAAACTAATTTGTATGTTCATGTCCCATGAATGTCTACAAAATATATTACTAATTTATATATAATTTATGGTCGGAGCCCTCTGTCCGAAGAGATATGGATCACATAAACACGTCACAAGACTAACAACACAAATAAGACCTGAAGTGTGGCCTGGCCTTTTGTACGGTATGCCAAAGAAAGGGGCCATACCTGAATAGAAGTGATAGATAATTCTGCTGAGAATTGGTTGTAGAGGAGTGCCCTAGAAAAGGGAGATATGGGTGGGTGGGTACCGCGCACTACAGCTGACGCTGACCCTCGTGGATGGTCTGTATAAGTACCCCTCGAACTCCTCCCATAATTTCAGGCCAGCATACTAGCCTTCCTATTTATGGTCGGAGCCCTCTGTCCGAAGAGATATGGATCACATAAACACGTCACAAGACTAACAACACAAATAAGACCTGAAGTGTGGCCTGGCCTTTTGTACGGTATGCCAAAGAAAGGGGCCAAAAAGTCACACAAGGTTAGGAAGGAATTGATCTATTATGTCAGGTAAACCACTATAGAGCGAGACTGTTAAAGGCTCGTGATATTTCTGACTGAGAATCGGGGACGTGTCGGGCGAAACACAAGGATTCCCACCTGCCCATCTTCCTTATTGCGTGGTCAGGAACTCTGTTTCGTGATGTTGCTGGGGCTGCTCTAATGCGAAAGCGAGTCCTGAGTAACATCCTGGGTCAAGGCCCGAGATGCTCAGGAGTGTTCTGACGTGGCTGACGAACTGGTTCCCGCTTAGGGGTTCAGTTGGGATAGGTAGTAGAGGGCTGTCCTCAGATAGCTCGGACAGCAGAGTTTACCAATTACCGTAGAACGGCCATGGCGTTGTGTGTCTGGAAAGGTTTAATGTCTACTCCGGGACCGGGTTGTATCATTTCCGATACCGTCGGGTGTAGGATGAAATGACTTTGGTGGCGAGTCGGGTGGTGCCCGAGTAGCACTCGGCATTTAGGGCTGGTGATAGTAATTCGCCGGGCCGTAAAATCGTAAAAGGCTAGGTAAATGGCTGCTTGAACTACCAGGCTGGGCCATAGACCGAAGGGAGAACGTGAAAGGATAGCAGACATGTCCCGGAGTATGGCGCTGGTCACTGGTAAGCGTTTGGTACTAGAGTGTGGTTGCCGCCACCTGTAGTGTGTTGGCGGATCAGGATGCATTGATGAGGGAGGTAGCACCATGGAGGTGCCATCCGATTCCAGAGTTGGTTGCGACTGATGTGGGACGCCGGACATGGTCGAGTCGGCACCGGCTTCTGTGAAAGGATGTGGCATGGTCAAGCGGGATAGCGCGTCGGCCGAGGTGTTGCATTAACCGGGGGTGTGGACACTGAGGCTACTGAGCTGATGTTGTAGGGAAAGTAGCAACAGCCTGCGTGGGAAGGACATGATGGACAACGATTTATTGACCTGCCTTTGTTAACGACTGTGGCTGTAGCCTGGTTGTCTGTGGCGAACGTGGCGGTCTGTCCTGCCCGGGGCTGCCCCGTACTTGAGTTGCTGCGACTATGGGGTAGATCTCAAATAGAGAGGAGGACTGACTAAAAGCGGAATTGTGAGCATCTCTGATGGATCGGATCTCCTGAAACCGATGATGGCCAAAAGTTGCAGCGAAGCTTGTGGAAGCTGCTACGTCCCTGATTATCTGAGGTGACGAAGAGAATGCTGATGGGATAAACAAGGGTCTACCTATCCGGTCTCAAGGAATTGGTCCCCCATGGCCAGATCCTGCTACGGAGGCTGCGTCTAGCTTAATGACTTGGTCAGGGTCTTGTGCCTGGGAGAGGAACACTAAGAAGCGTGCGATAAAGGATCGCCCTTGAGAGACGATCCTCATCGTGGTTTGAGCATGCCCAGTAGGGATTGTAGCTGTGGGTTAGTGCACCCTTGCGTGTCGGTAGACGTATGGATGACTGTCCTGATGCGGGTCAATCTACCGAGAGGTGGGCTGGCCCGCATGGCGCGTTTGTCTAGAATGATTACCAGGAAGGAGATGAACTGTGCCGGTCTTTCTACTTTCTTCACGGTTGTGGGCACGTCAAGGTTTTAAAGACCTCTCTTGGATTTCTCAGATCTCACAAGAATCCTAAACCATCGGGAGAACTCCTGTGAGGGTATGCAGGAGTTTGACTGGGTAGTTTTGGAATGAGTCAGGCAGTGTAATGAGTCCGGTGTGGAACCCTGTAGTGTCCCCTGTACTAGAAAGGCTGCTAGAGAGGAAGTTGGATGTGAGGAGAGAAAGTCGAGCCGCCCGAAGTGCATGTGGCCTGGTCTAGCTGGACTCTGCTGCTTGGCGCCGCAGGTATTTCTAGGGAGAGCCTTCTGGCACAGGAGGTGGATGTGCAGAAGTTTGCGGTGGGGTAAAAGCAACCCTTGAAATTAAGTTGCTGGAGATGGCTGCGCCCCCCGGTGCTCAAATTGGACATCCTAGTCTGACTGGGAGGACTGGTTACATCTCTAAGGCTTCCAGAGGCTACCACGAAACTTGTCGCTTTCGAGTTTGCGAGCGAGCCTGGGGTCCTTGGCCATTAGGATGACTGAGACGTCCCCCTAGGCACGCGGCTTGTTCCCTGTTATGACCTGTGCCGAAGATGCGTGGGGACGCTAGAGCGCTTAGGATGTCCTTCCTGATGCCCGCTGGGACCAGGTGCGAAGGAAAAGGGGGTGCAAGCGTCGGGCGTACCTGCAGTGGGGGGTTCGGTAACGACGGTGGAGACTGGGGCTGATAGGGGCGCGGCTGACCGTGTTTCCAGGGCCCCTACTCTAGCCTGGACGTCGGTGACTGCGGTTGCCAGTGTGGTCACCAAGGCATGTAGCTGAGTAATGCCGAGGATATCGACTGCAGCGGAATTTGTCTGGTAGAGTTGCCGCTGGTAATGGAACAGCAGCCTAACAGCTTGGTTTTCCTGGCCGTGGCCGGGTAGGGGATGCCCCTACGGCGTAGTTCGGCTGTAAGCCTGGGGATGGTCCAGCCCTGAGGGACTGTGTGGAGTCGTCCGCTGAACCCGAACGTGGTGACGGTGGGACGAAGGTAAAGTCATCGCAGTCGGTCTGCGACATGTTGGGGGTTGGAGAAAAAACGAGAAAGAAAAAAGGGGGGGGGGAATGTATGTTTAAAGAGTGAGATGCCAGGTATGGAGGGGATAGAGGAGGTGCGAAAGTGGGTAAGGAGAAGGAAGGGAGGATGGACAGAATAAGGAATGACAGGCGCAGAGGATAGCCAAGTTTGCGTACGAGCGCTTGTTGAGTGTAATTTGGAAAACTCAAAAGAGTGCGTGGCAACCGAGGTGAGCCAGGAGGTGACTGGCTAGGTAACCGATAGCTCGGGTGCCGTCTGTGCTTGGCACAGACTGATGAACCAGAGCCCCCAGGGCGTACTGGGGCGGGTAGCTGGAGTCTGGTATACTAAGTAGGAATGTTTCGATCTGTAGTTCAATGACGTGTGGTCGGTCTGCCAACTCCTGCACTGCCAGCAAGGTGATGTTGGCGACCTTGTCTGCGTAGTGAAGGATCTCGGATCGGCTTCGAAAACAGAGTGTCATGCGTAGAAGTATGTGGCAGTTGCTAGCGCCTGGTGAGCAGTCAAATTGTGTATGTGAAGACAAATATGTCGTGAAAGAGTGCGGAGAGAAAGCAAGGAGGGGCCTTGCGTTTACGCACCTGACTTGAGCCCTGTCTTGGTTGAGGTCGAGACATGGGTCGACTGGGACCTGTGAGGAGGGTGACATGGAGATATATATATATATATATATATATATATATATATATATATTCCTCTTTTTTTTTATTATATATATTTTTTTTTGTAGGCGTGAAGAGTTGTGGGAGCGGTAGGTAGCTCGGGGTGAAGAAGTGTGTAAGACCCCCTGCCCCCCTTTTTTTTATTTATTTTTTTATTTTTATTTTTATCGGGAAATATCGTCCGACCTGGATTGCAGGGTGGACGGGATGGAAACTCGATCTAAACTGGCGTGTGTGGTGGAAAGGGATAGAGAAATCGGTGAGTAGCCGTTTGACTACTGGAGGAGGTGAGTGGCTGGTGTGCAACCACTCGTCGAACGCTCGCAGCGCTTGCGAGGAACAAATGCCTTAAGGAGACGAAAGAAGAAGAGTTTGTGACTTTCGAGTGTGTGGGGATGGCCGTTTCGTGATGAAACGGGAGTGGTAAGTAATGCGTGTGTATAGCGGCTTGGGGTTCGAATCATTGTGGCCGATGCTACGGCTGGATTCGTAACGTTCTGAGACGTTCGACGTTGTATCGGAGGTATGGGTCGGAGCTGCTTAGAGCCGGGTATGTGACTGCGAACGAATTGGTTGTTTCAGCTGAGGATCCGAAACTTGGAGCCGATGCTACGACTGGATTCGGATCGGTTAAAGAAGTTTACTGCTGAAGATCGGAGCGGTATGCGCCGGTGGTGCGACTGTGACTCGACCGATTGAAAATGCCATAGAGCCAAAAAATTGAGCCGCTGCTACGACTGAATTCGGATCAGCTCGAAAGTTCGATGTTTGTGGACCCGAGCCCACGAGCCGGTGGTGCGACTGGGCCCAGATCGGCCATGTTAGCGGAGGATCCGAACCTTTGAGCCGATGCTACGACTGGGTTCGGATCGGATAGGAGGGTCTGTTGCTAGAGATCCGAGTCGATTGAGCCGGTGAAGCGACTGGACTCGGATTGCTTGGGAATGCCATTGGTTCGAAAGTTTGAGCCTATGCTACGACTGAATTCGGATGGTTTAGCGGTTCGATGTTTGTAGGTCCGAGCCGATGAGCCGGTGGTGCGACTATGCTCGGAACCAACGTGGATGCCAGAGATCCGAATCTCTAAGCCGATGCTGTGCCTGTATACGGGCTGATAACGGGTGCAAGGCGGGGACTTGAATTTCCCGGGTCCGAATCGTAGCGCCGGAGATACGGCTGGACTCGGACGGGTGTTCGTTGTTTCGAAGTTGAAGGGGCTTGTGATTGTCGAGGGTCCGGCCTGTAGTGCCGATTGTTAGCGACAAGAGCCGGCCCAGACTGTTTGGTGTATGGTGTAAGTAGGAGGTGTGGGGCATCAGTAAGGTGAAGGGAGAGTATCGTAGGAGGTGTAGGGCATCAGTGACTAGGGATAAGGAAGTGCAGTGTGGGATACCAGTCCGACGACTGGGTATCGGATGTGCGACTGAGGCGAGAGCCTTGCGAGCTGTGAGTAATTCGTACAACAGCTCTGAGAGCCGTAGTGTCTGGACGGACCGTTACCGGTAGCAACGTGGGTGTGACAGGGTACGAAAGACAACTAGACTGGTCGATAAACATACGATGCAGACGGAAAACACAGGGTTATGAACCGTGTGATTTTGAAAAAGAAGAAACGTGTACCGGCGCTACGATTCGTACGAACGGTAACGGCCGGTCCTACCTGCGACCGCGAGCGGGGATACGATCAACTGCGAGCGAAGCTGGAAGGTACGAAAGCAACTACACGGACGTTGCGAGTCGTAAGGCGTCGGCTGATGACGACGAATACCGCGCACTACAGCCGACGCTGACCCTCGTGGATGGTCTGTATAAGTACCCCTCGAACTCCTCCCATAATTTCAGGCCAGCATACTAGCCTTCCTATATATATATATATATATATATATATATATTTATGGTCGGAGCCCTCTGTCTGAAGAGATATGGATCACACAAACACGTCACAAGACTAACAACACAAATAAGACCTGAAGTGTGGCCTGGCCTGTTGTACGGTATGCCAAAGAAGGGGCCATACCTGGATAGAAGTAATAGATAATTCTGTTGAGAATTGGTTGTAGAGGAGTGCCCTAGAAAAGGGGGATATGGGTGGGTGGGTACCGCGCACTAGAGCCGACACTGACCCTGGTGGATGGTCTGTATAAGTACCCCTCAAACTCCTCCCATAATTTCAGGCTAGCATACTAGCCTTCCTATTTATGGTCGGAGCCCTCTGTCTGAAGAGATATGGATCACATAAACACGTCACAAGACTAACAACACAAATAAGACCTGAAGTGTGGCCTGGCCTGTTGTACGGTATGCCAAAGAAGGGGCCAAAAAGTCACACAAGGTTAGGAAGGAATTGTTCTATTATGTTAGGTAAACCACTATGGAGCAAGACTGTTAAAGGCTCGTGATATTTCTGACTGAGGATCGTGAACGTATCGGGCGAAACATAAGGATTTCCACCTGCCCATCTTCCTTATTGCGTGGTCTGGAACTCTGTTTCGCGATGTTGCTGAGGCTGCTCTAATGCAAAGCAAGTCCTGAGTAACATCCTGGGTCAAGGCCCGAGATGCTCAGGAGTGTTCTGACGTGGCTGAAGAACTGGTTCCCGCTTAGGGGTTCGGTTGGGAAAGGTAGTAGAGGGCTGTCCTTTGATGGGTCGGACAGCACAGTTCACCAATTACACTAGAACGGCCATGGCGTTGTGTGTCTGGAAAGTTTGATGCCTACTCCGGGACCGGGTTGTAGCGTTTCTGATGCCGGCGGGTGTAGGATGAAATGACTTTGGTGGCGAGTCGGGTGGTGCCTGAGTAGTACTTGGCATTTAGGGCTGGTGATAGTAATTCGCCGGGCCATAAAATCGTGAAAGCCTAGGTAAATGGCTGCTTGAATTACCAGGTTGGGCCATAGACTGAAGGGAGAATGTGAAAGGATGGCAGACATGTCCCGGAGTATGGCGCTGGTCACTGGTAAGCGTTTGGTACTAGAATGTGGTTGCCGCCACCTCTAGTGTATTGGCAGATCGGAAGCATTGATGAGGGAGATAGCACCATGGGGGTGCTAACTGATTCCAGAGTTGGTTGCGACTAATGTGGGATGCCGGACATGGTCGAGTCGGCTCCGGGCTTCTGTGAAAGGATGTGGCATGGTTAAGCAGGATAGCGCGTCGGCCGAGGTGTGCATTGACCAGGGATGTGGACACGGAGGCTACTGAGTTGATGTTGTAGGGAAAGTAGCAACAGCCTGCGTGGGAAGGACATGATGGACAACGATTTATTGACCTGCCTTTGTTAATGACTGTGGCTGTAGCCTGGTTGTCTGTGGCGAACGTGGCGGTCTGTCCTGCCCGGGGCTGCCCCAGCCTTGAGTCGCTGCGACTATGGGGTAGATCTCAAATAGAGAGGAGGACTGACTAAAGGCGGAATTGTGAGTATCTCTGATGGTCACGGTCCTGAAGCCAATGATGGCCAAAAGTTGCAGTGAAGCTTGTGGAAGCTGCTACGTTCGTGATTATCTGTGGTGACGAAGAGGATGCTGACGGGATAAACAGGGTCGACCTATCCGGTCTCAAGGAATTGGTCCCCCATGGCCAGATCCTGCTATAGAGGCTGCGTCTAGCTTAACGACTAGGTCAGGGTCTTGTGCCTGGGAGAGGAACACTAAGAAGCGTGCGATAAAGGATCGCCCTTGAGGGACGATCCTCATCGTGGGTTGAGCATGCCCAGTAGGGATTGTAGCTGTGGGTTAGTGCACCCTTGCGTGTCGGTAGACATATGGCCGACTGTCCTGATGCGGGTCGATCTACCGAGGTATTTCTAGGGAGAGCCTTCTGGTACAGGAGGCAGATGTGCAGAAGTCTGCGGTGGGGGTAAAAGCAACCCTTGAAATCAAGTTGCTGGAGATGGCTGCCCCCCCCCCGGCGCTTGAACTGGACGTCCTAGACTGACTGGGAGGACTGGTTACATCTCTAAGGCTTCCGGAGGCTACCACGAACTTTGTCGCTTCCGAGTTTGCGAGCGAGCCTGGGGTCCTTGGCCATTAGGATGACTGAGACGTCCCCCTAGGCACGTGGCATGTTCCCTGTTATGACCTGTACCGAAATGCGTAGGGACGCTAGGTACACGTCCTAGCCGCTTAGGATGTCGTTCCTGATGCCCGCTGGGACCAGGTGCGAAGGAAAGGGTGCAAGGGTCGGGCGTACCTACAGTGGGGGTTCGGTAACGACGGTGAAGACTGGGGCTGATAGGGGCGCGGCTGATCGTGTTTCCCGGGCCCCTACTCTAGTCCTGGACGTCGGTGACTGCGGTTGCCAGTGTGGTCACCAAGGCGTGTGACTGGGTAAATGCCGAGGATATCGACTGCAGCGGAATTTGGGTGTCTGGTAGAGTTGCCGCTGGTTATGGAACAGCGGCCTAACAGCTTGGTTTTCCTGGTCGTGGCCGGGTAGGGGATGCCCCTACGGCGTAGTTCGGCCGTAAGCCTGGGGATGGTCTAAGCCCTGAGGGACTGTGTGGAGTCGTCCGCTGAACCCGAACGGGGTGATGGTGGGACGGAGGTAAAGTCTTCGCAGTTGGTCTGTGACATGTTGGGGGCTGGAGAAAAACAAGAGAAAGAAAAAAAAAAAAAAAAGGGGGGGGGAATGTATGTTTCAGAGTGAGATGCCAGGTATGGAGGGGATAGAGGAGGTACGAAAGTGGGTAGGGAGAAGGAAGGGAGGATGGACAGAATAAGGAATGACAGGCGCAGAGGATAGCCAAGTTTGCGTACGAGCGCTTGTTGAGTGTAATTTAGAAAACTCAAAAGAGTGCGTGGCAACCGAGGTGAGCCAGGAGGTGACTGGCTAGGTAACCGATAGCTCGGGTGCCGTCTGTGCTTGGCACAGACTGATGAACCAGAGCCCCCAGGGCGTACTGGGGCGGGTAACTGAAAGTCTGGTATGCTAAGTAGGAATGTTTCGATCTGTAGTTCATTGACGTGTGGTCGGCCTGCCAACTCCTGCACTGCCAGCAAGGTGGATGTTGGCGACCTTGTCTGCGTGGTGAAGGATCTCGGATCGCTCTTCGAAAACAGAGTGTCGTGCGTAGAAGTATGTGGCAGTTGCTAGCGCCGGGTGAGCGGTCGAATTGTGTATGTGAAGACAAATATGTCGTGAAAGAGTGCGGAGAGAAAGCAAGGAGGGGCCTTGCGTTTACGCACCTGACTTGAGCCCTGGTAGCTGAAGTCTTGGTTGAGGTCGAGACGTGGGTCGACCGGGACCTATGAGGAGGGGGACATAGAGATATTTATTTCATTTTTTATTTTTTTTGGTAGGTGTGAAGAGTTGTGGGAGCGGTAGGTAGCTCCCAGGTGAAGAAGTGTGTAAGACCCCCTTTCCCTTTTTTTTTTTTCTTTTTTTAATTTTTTTTTTTTTTAATTTTTAAACAATTTTTATTTTTTATTTTTTTAATTTAAATTTTTTTATTATTTATTTATTTATTTTTTATTTATTTTTTTGTGGGAAATATCGTCCAACCTGGATTTCAGGGTGGACGGGATGGAAACTCAATCTGAACTGACCTGTGTGGGGGAAAGGGATAGAGAAATCGGTGAGTAGCCGTGTTGACTACTGGAGGTGGTGAGTGGCTGGTGTGCAACCACTCGACGAACGCTCGCAGCGATTGCGAGGAACAATGCCTTAAGGAGACGAAAGAAGAAGAGTTTGTGACTTGCGAGAGTGTGGGGATGGCCGATTCGTGATGAAGCGGGAGTGGTAAGTGTGTGTAGCGGCTTGGTGTTCGAATCATTGCGGCCGATGCTACGGCTGGATTCGTAACTTCAGAGACGTTCGACGTTGTATCGGAGGTATGGGTCGGAGCTGCTAGAGCCGGGTATGCGACTGCGTACGGATTGGTTGTTTGAGCCGAGGATCCGAACCTTTGAGCCGATGCTACGACTGGGTTCAGGTCGGATAGGAGGGTCTGTTGCTAGAGATCCGAGTCGATTGAGCCGGTGATGTGACTGGACTCGGATCGCTTGGGAATGCCATGGTCCGAAGTTTGAGCCAATGCTACGACTGAATTCGGATGGTTTTTAGAAGTTCGATGTTTGTAGATCCGAGCCGATGAGCCGGTGGTGCGACTGTGCTCGGAACAAACGTGGATGCCAGAGATCCGAATCTCTAAGCCGATGCTGTGCCTGTATACGGGCTGATAACGGGTGCATGGCGGGGATTTGAATTCCCGGGTCCGAATCGTAGCGCCGGAGATACGGCTGGATTCGGACGGGTGTTCGGTATTTCGAAGTTGAAGGGGCTTGTGATTGTCGAGGGTCCGGCCTGTAGTGCCGATTGTTAGCGACAAGAGCCGGCCCAGACTGTTTGGTGTATGGTGTGAGTAGGAGGTGTGGGGCATCAGTAAGGTGAAGGGAGAGTATCGTAGGAGGTGTAGGGCATCAGTGACTAGGGATAAGGCAGTGCAGTGTGGGATACCAGTCCGACGACTGGGTATCGGATGTGCGACTTGAGGTAAGAGACTTGCGAGCTGCGAGTAGTTCGTACACCAGCTCTGTGAGACGTAGTGTCTAGGCGGGCCGTTACCGGTGGTAACGTGGGTGCGACAGGGTTCGAAAGACAACTGGACTAGCCGATAAACATGCGATGCAGACGGAAAAACACTGGGTTATGGACCGTGTGACTTGTAAAGGAAGAAAACGTGTACCGGCGCTACGATTCGTACGAATGGTAACGGCCGGTCCTACCTGCGACAGCGAGCGGATACGATCGACTGCGAGCGAAGCTGGAATGTACGAAAGCGACTACACGGACGTTGCGAGTCGTATGGCGTCGGCTGATGACGGTGAATACCGCGCACTAGAGCCGACACTGACCCTGGTGGATGGTCTGTATAAGTACCCCTCGAACTCCTCCCATAATTTCAGGCTAGCATACTAGCCTTCCTATATATATATATATATATATATATATATATATATATATATATATATATATTGTGACAGCAGGAAGGTAAAGTCACCTGGTTGCATCCAGGGGGGTAGATATATTTCGCCCAGATTCAGGCTTTACGCCGACTTATACAACTAGGTGGAGAGTTGTATAAGGCTAGTGGGCTCATGGATGACTCATACCTCTAGGGAGAGGGCTGGGCGTCGTGCAGACAGGGAGTTGATGAGACCAGCTGAAGCTTGTCAGCTCATTTAGGCCTCTATAAGAACTCCCAGCTTCATTAGATGTTAGCTCATGCCTGGAACCAGACCTGTGTGGACTGTCTAGGGAGAGTGAACCCCTGTGCGGTGAGACAAAGCCTGTGTGGCTATTTGCTTGGACATTTAAAACCAGGGACTTAGGGACTAGGACAGCACTAGGCTGATCCCAGTTGTTAGTTAGGAAACCTGTATGTTTAGTCAGAGGTCAACTTGACCAGGATTTATTTTGGTTTATGTTTCTTTTGCTTTGCTGTGTTTTGTCACTGTAAATAGAAAATAAACCGCACCTTTTTGATTTTGAAAACCACAACCTCCGTTTGCTGGGCCTGTTTTGTGTGGGGAGCCCATCCCGGGGGTCACACACACCCGCTGCCGAGCTAACCCCCTCACAGTTGGTGGAGAACCAGTGGCAGTTTTTTTTTAAGCCAGCATGGAGGAGATACTGAAACAGCTGGCTCTAGCAAATGCCAATCAACAGCAGACAAATGCAGGTTTGCAAAGGAGCCTTGCAGCCCAGCAGCAAGCTCATCAACAGAGCCTTGCAGCCCAGCAGCAAGCTCACCAACAGAGTCTGGAAGCTCAGCAACAAGCCCAGCAGCAATCTGAGGCCCGCTTCATAGACCTGTTACAGAAGCAAGAGCAGAGACTACAACAAATGGAAGCAGTAATGCAGCAACGTCCGCAGACCAGTGAGGAAAGCCGTCCCACTAATACCGCGTCCTTTGGGGTGAGTCGTTTATTGACAAAAATGACTGGAGAGGATGATCCTGAGCCCCTCACTGGTGCCCCTATGTACCAGGAATGTGATAGCCAGAACTCCCCTGAGAGTGGTGAGGACTCTCCGGAATTTCCCTTATCAGTATTGGCAGGGGAGACTCAAGAAACTGGAGAGGAGCCCACCTCCTCAGACGAAAACCTACCGTCTGTGGAGTTTTCTGATCTTGAGGTTCACAGGGAAAACTTTGCCACAGAACAGTTGAAAGACCCCGCCCTAATAAAGGCACGGGAAAACGTAGTGAAAATAGATGGCGAGTTAGTGAACCCAGATAATACCTGCACTTACCCATACTTCAGCGTAGAGAAGGACCTACTGTATCGGGTGGCAAAAAGGGCAGAAGAAACCGTTGAGCAGCTTGTGGTGCCCAAACCTTACAGGAAGTTGGTGTTGGAGTTGGCCCATGGGCACATTCTTGGAGGTCATCTGGGGACAGAGAAAACCCGAGAGAGGGTATTACAGAGATTCTATTGGCCGGGGGTGATGAAGGACGTAGAAAATTATTGTTCCTCCTGCCCTGTGTGTCAGAGGTTGGCCCCGATGCCACATTTCCGTAGCCCGCTGGTCCCTCTACCCATCATTGAGGTCCCGTTTGAGAGGATCGCCATGGATTTGGTAGGTCCTATAATCAAGTCCGCTAGGGGGCACCAGTACATATTAGTTATAATGGACTATGCCACCCGTTATCCAGAAGCGATCCCTCTCCGAAATACCTCGGCCAAAACCATAGCCAAAGAGCTATCTCTTGTTTTTAGCCGGGTGGGTATTTGTAAAGAACTGCTTACGGACCAAGGTACACCCTTTATGTCCCGGGTTATGAAAGAGCTGTGTAAATTGTTCAAAGTGACGCAATTGCGTACGTCTGTGTATCACCCCCAAACCGATGGGCTGGTTGAAAGATTCAACAAAACCCTAAAACAAATGTTGAAGAAAGTGGTGGATAGAGATGGAAAGGATTGGGACTGTTTACTTCCTTATTTGATGTTTGCTATTAGGGAGGTGCCCCAATCCTCTACGGGATTCTCCCCCTTTGAGTTACTGTATGGGAGACACCCAAGAGGGCTGTTGGATATTGCCAAGGAAACTTGGGAAAGTGAGAGTTCTCCCCACAGGAGTGTGATTGAGCATGTCGCCCTGATGCAAGATCGAATTGCACAGGTAATGCCCATCGTGAAGGAACATTTGGCCCAAGCGCAGTTGGCACAGCAGAGAGTGTACAACCGTGGAGCCAAGACCCGTACCTTTTCCCCGGGGGATAGGATATTGGTACTTGTCCCTACGGTTGAAAGTAAATTCCTTGCCAAATGGCAAGGCCCCTACGAGATAATGGAAAAAGTGAGCGAAGTGAATTACAAGGTCAGACAACCAGGAAGGCGAAAGCCCGAACAGATCTATCACGTTAATCTGTTGAAAGCCTGGAGGGATAGAGAGTCCCTAGTCGCAGACACTTGGTCACCAGCTCAAACTGGTTGCGTGATTCCTGAGGTTGGAATAGCAGCCACCTTGTCACAACCCCAACAACAGGAGGTTAAGGAGTTTGTGCTTCGCAACAAGGAGGTATTCTCTGAGCTGCCGGGACAAACATCTGGGGTAGAGCATGACATCATTACCCCGCCCGGTGAAAGGGTGAAGTTAAAACCCTATCGGATCCCAGAGGCTCGACGGGAGGCAATACGGGAGGAAGTACAGAAAATGCTGAACTTAGGGGTGATAGAGGAGTCCCAAAGTGATTGGTCTAGTCCCATCGTGTTGGTGCCTAAACCGGATGGGAGCTGGCGATTTTGTAACGATTTTCATCAGTTGAACAAAGTTACAAAATTTGACACCTACCCCATGCCACGTATAGATGAGTTGATCGACCGGCTGGGAACAGCCCGATACATGACGACTCTTGACCTCACAAAAGGGTATTGGCAAATCCCCCTGGCCAAGTCGGCCAAAGAGAAAACCGCATTTGTAACCCCAGACGGGGCGTTCCAATATAAAAGAATGCCGTTCGGGTTACAGAATGCGCCGGCCACATTCCAGCGGAAAATGGACCAGATGCTGAGGCCCCATCGGAAGTATGCTGCGGCTTACCTGGATGACGTAATTGTCCATAGCACAGATTGGGCCTCACATCTGCCAAAAGTGCAAGCAGTCCTGGACTCTGTTCGGGAAGCGGGGTTTACGGCTAACCCCAAGAAGTGTACCATTGGGCAGGAGGAGGCCAAATATCTTGGGTACACCATTGGGAGGGGAGTAATAAAACCCCAACTCAACAAAGTCGAGGCTATCCAGAGTTGGCCACGTCCCAACAGCAAGAAGCAGGTACGAGCCTTTCTGGGAATCGCTGGGTATTATCGGCGATTCATTCCCCACTTTGCTTCTAAGGCTGTGCCCCTAACCAACCTGACGAAGGGGAAAGGGTCGGTCATGATTAAATGGACCCCCGAGGCTGAGGCAGCATTCCAATTCTTGAAACAAGCCTTATGTAGCCAGCCAGTGTTGTACTCACCCGACTTCTCTAAAGACTTTGTCGTACAAAGTGATGCGTCAGATGTGGGGTTAGGAGCAGTATTGTCCCAGGTCTGGAACGGGGAAGAGCACCCAGTCATTTACCTCAGCAGGAAGTTGAAGTCCCATGAGGTAAATTACGCCACCGTTGAAAAGGAGTGTTTAGCGGTGAAGTGGGCTCTAGATTCCCTTCGGTACTACCTGCTAGGTAGGCACTTTGACATGGTTACGGATCACGCTCCGTTAAAGTGGATGGCTCAAAACAAGGAAACAAATAGAAGAGTGAATAGGTGGTTCCTGGCCCTCCAGGAATTCAACTTCACAGTAAAGCATCGCCTTGGCGTTCAAATGGGGAATGTGGATGCTTTGTCTCGAGTACATGAATGCCTGATTGCTGGTGTTCCAACCCCGAGGTTAAAACAAGAGGGGGGGGTATGTGACAGCAGGAAGGTAAAGTCACCTGGTTGCATCCAGGGGGGTAGATATATTTCGCCCAGATTCAGGCTTTACGCCGACTTATACAACTAGGTGGAGAGTTGTATAAGGCTAGTGGGCTCATGGATGACTCATACCTCTAGGGAGAGGGCTGGGCGTCGTGCAGACAGGGAGTTGATGAGACCAGCTGAAGCTTGTCAGCTCATTTAGGCCTCTATAAGAACTCCCAGCTTCATTAGATGTTAGCTCATGCCTGGAACCAGACCTGTGTGGACTGTCTAGGGAGAGTGAACCCCTGTGCGGTGAGACAAAGCCTGTGTGGCTATTTGCTTGGACATTTAAAACCAGGGACTTAGGGACTAGGACAGCCCTAGGCTGATCCCAGTTGTTAGTTAGGAAACCTGTATGTTTAGTCAGAGGTCAACTTGACCAGGATTTATTTTGGTTTATGTTTCTTTTGCTTTGCTGTGTTTTGTCACTGTAAATAGAAAATAAACCGCACCTTTTTGATTTTGAAAACCACAACCTCCGTTTGCTGGGCCTGTTTTGTGTGGGGAGCCCATCCCGGGGGTCACACACACCCGCTGCCGAGCTAACCCCCTCACAATATATATATATATATATATATAAAGTAGTTTGTTTGAGATACACTGCTGAATTTATTCAAGCTCATATTTGAAAAGATTACACTATACTTATGAGGATTGTGGAAAAATCTCTTCCCCTGGGTGGCCAGTCCATACTGCAGCTGCTGACTTTTAAAATAAGGACACTTACCTGTCCAGCGTGCCCGTGATGTGGGCACCCGAGGCCGACCCGTCCCTTGGATGCTGCCCCCGCAATCTTCGGTAAGGAAATCAGGAAGTGAAGCCTTGCGGCTTCACTCCCTGGTTCTCTACTGCGCATGCGTGACTCGCGCTTCGCAATGCCACTGGGATTAACTATGTACAGGGTGCAGGGTTCTGGGATGAGATAAGTACATGTGCAGGGTTCTGGGATGAGCTATGTACAGGGTGCAGGGTTCTGGGATGAGATAAGCACAGGGTGCAGGGTTCTGGGATGAGCTAAGTACAGGGTGAAGGGCTCTGGGATGAGCCAAGTACAGGGTACAGGGTTCTGGGATGAGCTATGTACAGGGTGCAGGGTTCTGGGATGAGATAAGTACAATGTGCAGGGTTCTGGGATGAGCTATGTACAGGGTGCAGGGTTCTGGGATAAGATGAGTACAGGGTGCAGGGTTCTGGGATGAGCTAAGTACAGGGTACAGGTTTCTGGGATGAGCTAAGTACAGGGTACAGGGTTCTGGGATGAGCTAAGTACAGGGTACAGGGTTCTGGGATGAGCTAAGTACAGGGTGAAGGGTTCTGGGATGAGATAAGTACAATGTGCAGGGTTCTGGGATGAGCTATGTACAGGGTGCAGGGTTCTGGGGTGAGATAAGTACAGGGTGCAGGGTTCTGGGATGAGCTAAGTACAGGGTACAGGGTTCTGGGATGAGCTAAGTACAGGGTGAAGGGTTCTGGGATGAGATAAGTACAATGTGCAGGGTTCTGGGATGAGCTATGTACAGGGTGCAGGGTTCTGGGATGAGCTAAGTACAGGGTACAGGGTACAGGGTTCTGGGATGGGCTATGTACAGGGTGCAGGGTTCTGGGATGAGATAAGTACAGGGTGCAGGGTTCTGGGATGAGCTAAGTACAGGGTGGAGGGTTCTGGGATCCATAAAGTACAATGTGCAGGGTTCTGGGATGAGCTATGTACAGGGTGCAGGGTTCTGGGATGAGCTAAGTACAGGGTGAAGGGTTCTGGGATGAGCCAAGTACAGGGTACAGGGTTCTGGGATGAGCTATGTACAGAGCACAGGGTTCTGGGATGAGCTAAGTACAGGGTGTAGGGTTCTGGGATGAGCTGCCTACAGAGTATGTTAAGTACAGAGTCCATCGATCCACATCTTATTACTACACCCCTCCTCAGCAAGAACCCCTGCACCCCCCACTTTCCTCCCAACACAACTCCTCTCCTCTGCTCTGACCTAATCTTTAGCCCCCCACTCTCCCCAAAGCTCTACCATCATCCCTATGGTGCCTTTCTGGCTCTTCCATCCACTGCAGCAGAATCATGCTTTTCAGTGCACTAAGTACACACTTATTGTCGGCTCCAGAGTTTCCCTGACCAGGTAGGAGAATGGGGATCAACTCTGATGCTCACCAAGCTCCCCCTGCCATTGAACATGCCATGCTGCACTCTGCCAGACCAGCACTTGTCCCTTGTGCAGGCAGGCTGCTGTAGGAGCCAGGAGCCATGGGAGAGTTTTTACTTTCACTTTCTAACACAGAAGTTGGGCTTCTCTATTTTAAAGTAAAAGTGCTGAGCTGTGAGCACACAGCTAACCCAGGCTGCAAACAATGATGCGGGACAAACCTCCTACACAGCGGGACCGCAGGACAAAGGTGAAGATGCGGGAATGTCCTGTCCAATCCGGGACTGTTGGGAGGTATGGAATAAAGGCAAAACTTTTTTTTTTTGGATAGAATAAGGCTGATTATAACCCCTGTTGCTTTTTGCCATCTGTGTGATTTTCCTTCACATTTTGACCCATAGCCAAAACTTGAAGTGAAAGGAAATCCCTCAAAAGTTGTTGTGTTGGCAAGAACTAGTGTCCCCATCAGTGGCGTCGCTAGGGGGTGGCTATTGAGGCTATAGCCCTGAATCTGAGGCCCATAGCCCTGAGTCTGTTGTCATGGGGTCCTTGCCTAATCAGTGGGCCGTGGCCTCTCTGCATCCGGGCAGTGGGTGCGGCGGGCGGACTGCATGAGAGAGCTAGGCAGGCGGATGAGAGAAGCGAACGGGTGAATGAGCAGACATGACATCATCTCTGTCTGCCCGCCCTGCATCACCGCTCTTCCACCCTCACAGCCAGGCCTCTTCAATGTCGGAGGTGCAGCGGGGAGCATCATCTCTCACTGCCTGCCCCACATCACCGCTCTCCTACCCTCACTCAAAACCAACAACTGCACCTGCCTCTGTCACTGTGCTACATGGACCAGTGCTGCCAGCCTGTCACCAATGCAGTGACAATGCACATTTGGTGGCACCGGCTGGCATGGCAAGTGACAATCCACAAATAGTGGCAGGTGACGTGGCAAGCGATCATCCACATCTGGTGGCAGGTGATGTGGCAAGCGATGTGGCAAGGGACAATCCACATCTGGTGGCAGGTGATGTGGCAAGTGAAAATCCACATCTGGTGGCAGGTGACATGGCAAGTGACAATCCACATCTGGTGCCAGGCGACAGTGGCAAGTGATTCTGCGCTGAGCAGTTGGACTCAAACGGAGCCTGCCCCGTGTGTAAGGGGCCTAAAAGTCAGCAGCTACCGTGCTTGTTCCTAGGGTGAATAACCAATTTAATTTATTCTCACCAATAGTATACTTGCCATTCAAATCTGGTGTTTTAATCATCTAATAAGCCACTTTGTAATATTTCTACATACTAGAGACAACTTAGACAGGATTCATTTAAAATACCAGCATGTCTTTAAAGTGTGGGAGGAAACTGGAGTACCTGGAACAAACCCACACAAGCACAGGGAGAACATGCAAACTCCATGCAGATGGCACCCTGGCTGGAATTTAAATCACAGACTTCAGTGATAACTGCTAAGCCACCAGGCTATCCTTCAAAGCAAGGCTGAACTGAGGACTCTTTAACAATTTAACCATTTTTATTTTGACTGGCCTGCACAGAGTCCTGACCTCAACCCGATAGAACACCCTTGAGATGAATTTGAGTGGAGACTGCAAGCCAGGCCTTCTTGTCCACATCAGTGCCTGACCTCACAAATGCGCTTCTGGAAGAATGGTCAAACATTCCCATAGACACACTCCTAAACCTTGTGGACATCCTTCCCAGAAGAGTTGAAGCTGTTATATCTGCGAAGGGGGGGCCAACTCAATATTGAGCCCTACGGACTAAGATTAGGATGCCATTAACGTTCATGTGCCTGTAAAGGCAGGTGTCCCAATACTTTTGGTAAAATAGTGTAGTTTTCACAGCATAGTTTTCTTTTTAGGGATCAGATATGGGCAGCCCTGTAACTAACAGAAACATTTTTGCTGGGCCTAAAATGGTTGCATTGGGGGACTGTCCTCTCATTGCTATGGGTAGCTGTGTTTATGGGCTTGTGAGCTTGTATTTATAAGTGTAGACAAAAGTATAACTGTAAAGTAGCACTATAACGTGGACCTAACATCAGATCTATTTTTTTAATGCAGTAATGGGTACATGGAACACTTCCAGGTATATTACCTCTCACCAAGATCACATTACATCCCGTGGCAGAATTTGCTTTATTCTCCAGAAGAATGGTAACTTCTTTGTCCTTGCATCATCTAGGATCTACTAGTTATCTACTTCCTGGCTCAAGATATAGACTTAAAAATCATTTACTCATATAAATCCTGGAGCTTGTTCAGTTTTTGGCTGTGTGAACAAATGTCTAACACAGATCAGCCCCTGCTACAGCCTCATACTGTGTGGCTAACCATAAATTTGCAGTCTGATCATTGTGAGAGAGGTAACTGTGGAACAACCTTTCTTATGTCTACAGCAGACTGGTGACCAGCGGCGGTGCATCCATAAAGGGCGCAGGATTCCTGGCACCGCTCTAATCACCATAGATAGATTCATGCATTGCATGAATCTATCTATGGTCGCTGCCGAGCACCTAAATTACAGAGGTGGGGGTGTTTTTTGGAAGCACCTGATTAGAGCCATAGGCTCTAATAGGCGCCCAAAAATGTGAGAAGCAATGCTGTGCTGTGTATGTTAGCAAAGCGGAGGAATTCGCTTTGCTAACATTGAACCGCCTCTCAGCCAATCAGGTGCACCGGGTCTGTGTTATCTGTCACCTGATTGGCTGAAACGACAGGCGCTGTGATTGGACGCCTATCAGGCATCCAATCATAGCAAAGGAGGAGAGGAAGAGCAGGCGGGAGAAGACATCAGGGTCGGGGAAGAAATGGAGGACACTGGACACCGCTCGCCGCCTGCCACCGTCACCCGCTGCCCACTTGAGACAAGGTAAGTGCCAGGCAAACGGCGGGTGGATGGGGGGCACAGTGGCAGCACTTGGGGCACAGTGGCAACACTTGGGGCACAGTGGCAGTACTTGGGGCACAGTGGCAACATTTGGGGCACAGTGGAAGCATTTGGGGGCACAGTGGCAACATTTGGGGCACAGTGGCAGCATTTGGGGCACAGTGGCAACATTTGGGGCACAGTGGCAGCATTTGGGGCACAGTGGCCACATTTGGGGCACAGTGGCAACATTTGGGGCACAGTGGCAGCGTTTGATGGGCAAAGTGTCTGTATTTGATGGTCAAAGTGGCTGCGTTTGATGTAGGGCTGCAACTAACGATTATTTTCATAATCGATTAGTTGGCCGATTATTGTATCGATTAATCGGTTAATAACCTTTAAAAAAAAAAAAAGGTAATTTTGCAGCGATTTCCATTCTTACATTTTTTTTTGCCAATTTGTTGTTGGGCAGGTTAAAAAACACAAATTGCCGCAAAAACGCATTACATGCTTTTCTGCAGCTTCTCCATTGAAGTATATTGAACCAAAAAAACAAACGAGCACCGTTTTGCATTAAAAAAAGTCCTTGCCCTTTCCAAATACGCTGCAGCTGAAAAAATCATGGATGTGAACGTGTTCCATAGGAAACCATGTGAATGAACTGTAGTGTGTTTCTGCAAAAAGCACCAAAAAACACAGAGGTGTGACCCAGGCCTGAGATGTTTAGTGACATAACGGGGTTAAAAAAACTAATATTGGTACAAAAAGAGCAAATAATCGCTACTGTAAGGCTGCTTTCACACTGGGGCGCTTTGCAGGCGCTATTGCGCTAAAAACAGCGCCTACAAAGCGCCCTGAAAGAGACGCTCCTTTCTCTCCAGTGTGAAAGCCCAAGGGTTTTCACACTGGAGCGGTGCGCTAGCAGGACGGTAAAAAAAAGTCCTGCTAGCCACATCTTTGCAGCGCTGTAGGAGCAGTGTATACACCGCCCCTAAAGCGCCCCTGCCCATTAAAATCAATTGTACCGCCGGCATAGCACCGCTTTGCGGGCGGTTTTAACCCTTTTTCGGCCACTAGCGGGGGTTTAAAGTGCCCCGCTAGCAGCTGAAATTCTCGGCAAAAACTATGGTAAAGCGCCGCTAAAAATAGCGGCACTTTATCGCCAACGCCTGTGATGCCCCAGTGTGAAAGTACCCTAAGGGGTTCATTTTTTACTGTGGGACAGTGAAAGTAATATTTGCAGTAGCGATTTGCTCTTTTTGTACTACAAAGGGCTAATTTTAGTTTTTTTTTAACCCCATTATGTTACTGGCCGATTAATCGATTATGAGAATAGTAATCGATTAATTTCATAATCGATTAGTTGTCGATTAATCGATTAGTTGTTTCGGCCCTAGTTTGATGGGCAAAGGGGCTGCGTTTGATGGCTCAGTGGCTGTGTTTGGTACAGTGGCTGCGTTTGGTGGGCACAGTGGCAGTGGTTGATGGGCACAGTGGCTGCATTTGATAGGCACAGTGGCTGCATTTGATGGCACAGTGGAAGTGATTGGTACAGGGGCTGCGTTTGATGGGCACAGTAAGGCTGCAATTGATGTTTTTTTTTTTCAGAATTTTTCAGTTTGTTTGCGCCCCCCAAAAAAATTTGAGCACCAGCTGCCACTGCTGGTGACACCATCTCAACCTAGGCAGTCACTGGACTGGAGCTCAAGGAATGCTTTCTGAAAAATGATACTGTTGCTGTGTATTGCTACACATGCCAGGAATGTTTTAATGCACACTTGAAAAGTTACAGAAAGGTGAAAGTGACAAAGCAGCATGACTTTATTTTGGTAATTCAATATGAGCTTTGGTAGAGGCATTGTAATTCAGCTAGGCAGCACATCACACAGTCGGCTTAGGGGAGGTCCAGTCAGTTTAGCCATCAGTACAGGAAGCCAGTGGGAGCTTCTGGCTGCAGTTCAGGGCTGACCAAGTTTACACACAGCAGCTGGGCTGGCTCTGCAGTCTGGAGAGAGCTGCTCAGTGTCAACTACTCAGTGTCAGTGTGGACTTGTCAGAAAGAATCAGGAGCTCAGTGTGGACTTATCAGTTTTAAAAGCTTGGTGTGAACCTATAAGTGTGAACTTATCAGGAGGAGCTCAGTGTGGACTTGTAAGTGTGCATTTATCAGCAGGAGCTCAGTGTGGATTTATCAGGAGGAGCTCAGTGTGGATTTATCAGGAGGAGCTCAGTGTGGATTTATCAGGAGGAGCTCAGTGTGGACTTGTAAGTGTGCATTTATCAGCAGGAGCTCAGTGTGGATTTATCAGGAGGAGCTCAGTGTGGATTTATCAGGAGGAGCTCAGTGTGGATTTATCAGGAGGAGCTCAGTGTGGACTTGTAAGTGTGCATTTATCAGCAGGAGCTCAGTGTGGATTTATCAGGAGGAGCTCAGTGTGGATTTATCAGGAGGAGCTCAGTGTGGACTTTTAAGTGTGAATTTATCAGGAGGAGCTCAGTGTGGACTTGTAAGTGTGCATTTATCAGGAGGAGCTCAGTGTGGACTTTTAAGTGTGAATTTATCAGGAGGAGCTCAGTGTGGACTTGTAAGTGTGCATTTATCAGGAGGAGCTCAGTGTGGACTTGTAAGTGTGCATTTATCAGCAGGAGCTCAGTGTGGATTTATCAGGAGGAGCTCAGTGTGGACTTGTAAGTGTGCATTTATCAGCAGGAGCTCAGTGTGGATTTATCAGGAGGAGCTCAGTGTGGACTTGTAAGTGTGCATTTATCAGCAGGAGCTCAGTGTGGATTTATCAGGAGGAGCTCAGTGTGGACTTGTAAGTGTGCATTTATCAGCAGGAGCTCAGTGTGGATTTATCAGGAGGAGCTCAGTGTGGACTTGTAAGTGTGCATTTATCAGCAGGAGCTCAGTGTGGATTTATCAGGAGGAGCTCAGTGTGGACTTATCAGGAGGAGCTCAGTGTGGACTTGTAAGTGTGCATTTATCAGCAGGAGCTCAGTGTGGATTTATCAGGAGGAGCTCAGTGTGGATTTATCAGGAGGAGCTCAGTGTGGATTTATCAGGAGGAGCTCAGTGTGGACTTGTAAGTGTGCATTTATCAGCAGGAGCTCAGTGTGGATTTATCAGGAGGAGCTCAGTGTGGATTTATCAGGAGGAGCTCAGTGTGGACTTTTAAGTGTGAATTTATCAGGAGGAGCTCAGTGTGGACTTGTAAGTGTGCATTTATCAGGAGGAGCTCAGTGTGGACTTTTAAGTGTGAATTTATCAGGAGGAGCTCAGTGTGGACTTGTAAGTGTGCATTTATCAGGAGGAGCTCAGTGTGGACTTATTAAAAAGAACTCAGTATGGACTGATACGTGTGGACTTATCAGGAGTCAGTGTGGACTTGTAAGTGTGGACTTTTGAAGAGGAGCTCGGTGTGGACTTGTAAGTTTGAATATATCAAGAGAAGCTCAGTGTGGATTTATCAGGAGGAGATAAGTGTTGTCTTATCAAGACAAACTCAGTGTGGACTTATCAGAAGGAACTCAGTGTGGACTTATCAGAAGGAACTCAGTGTGAACTTATAAATGTGGACTTATCAGTAGGAGCTCAGTGTGGACTTATAAATGTGGACTTATCAGAAGGAACTCAGTGTGAACTTATAAGTGTGGACTTATCAGGAGGAGCTCAGTGTGGACTTATCAGGAGGAGCTCAGTGTGGACTTATAAGTGTGGACGTTTAGGAGGAGCTCAGTGTGGACTTATAAGTGTGGACTTATCAGGAGGAGCTCAGTGTGGACTTATAAGTGTGGACTTATCAGGAGGAGCTCAGTGTGGACTTACAAGTGTGGACTTATCAGGAGGAGCTCAGTGTGGACTTACAAGTGTGGACTTATCAGGAGGAGCTCAGTGTGGACTTATAAGTGTGGACTTATCAGGAGGAGCTCAGTGTGGACTTACAAGTGTGGACTTATCAGGAGGAGCTCAGTGTGGACTTATAAGTATGGACTTATCAGGAGGAGCTCAGTGTGGACTTGTAAGTGTGGATTTATCAGGAGGAGCTAAATGTAAACTTATCAGGAGAAACTCAGATTGGTCTTATTAGACGGTGCTCAGTGTGGACTAATATGTTTGGATTTATCAGGAGGAGCTCATAGTGGATTTATAAGTTTGAACTTATAAGGAGGAGCTCAGTGTTGCTTATCAGGAGAAACTAAGTTTAGACTTACAAGTGTGGACTTATCAGGAGGAGCTCAGTGTGGACTTGTAAGTGTGGATTTATCAGGAGGAGCTAAATGTAAACTTAGGAGAAACTCAGATTGGTCTTATTAGACGGTGCTCAGAGTGGACTAATATGTTTGGATTTATCAGGAGGAGCTCATAGTGGATTTATAAGTTTGAACTTATAAGGAGGAGCTCAGTGTTGCTTATCAGGAGAAACTAAGTTTAGACTTACAAGTGTGGACTTATCAGGAGGAGCTCAGTGTGGACTTATAAGTGTGGGGACTTATATGGAGGAGCTCGGTGTGGACTTATTAGGAGGAGCTCAGTGTGGACTTATCAGGAGAAACTCACTGTTGACTTATAAGTGTGGAGTTATCAGGAGTGGAGCTCAGTGTGGATTTAAAAGTGTGCAATTATCAGGAGGAGCTCAGTGTGCACATTTCAGAATCAAGAGGTGCTCAGTGTGGACTTTTCAGGTACAGGAGCTAAAGGTGGACTCCTCCCTCAGTATTTGTGTGGACATAACAGTGTCAGGAGCTAAGTGTGGAATTTAGTGTGGATTTATCAGTATCAATGTGGACTATCCAGAAGGACCCAGACAACAGCATCTCTCTACATTGAATAGAAAAGTGAATTCCAGGATAGGTCTATCTATGCATGTAACCCCCAGGCATAGAAAACAAAGGAAGGATTGTTCTTTCCACCTTTGAGAACATAGGAATCTTTCCATCTGACACTTGGGGACTTGACTTGCACTTAGTGAGATCCAGGGGGTAGAAAAGTGAGGAGGAGAGGAGAGAAGACAGAGGATCAGGGACATGGAATAGTGGAAGGAAGAAGAAGATAGGGATATAAGAGATGGAGATATAAGAGATGGGGATATAAGAGATGGGGATATAAGAGATGGAGATATAAGAGATGGGGATATAAGAAGGTGAAGACTGATGGAAGACAGAAGGTGACTAGAAGGAGAAAGCACTAGTGGAAAGTGTGGGAATAGTGTGTGATTTTGGGAAGAAGTAAGGTAGTATAAAAGGCAGGAGAGTGGGAACAAATCAGAGCTGAGAGAGAGAAGGAGGGGGTGCTGTACTAGAGCTCACCCCCCTAACAGGTCCCCCAGTGTGAGTGGAGGGAGAGGAGGAGATGCTGCGAGGACATTCTCACACTCTGCCCAGCACTGTCACCAGGAGAGCTCTGCAGGACAACCGCATCGCTATGTGACTCCATATCCGACCGCAACAAGACATGGTGAGAGCCCATACACTCTGCTTCCTCCCCGCCATACTCCCTCCTGCCTCTCCGCCTGCCATACTCTCTCCCTTCCCGCATCCCCCATTGCCCTTCCTTTGTGTCTGTTCTCCTCCAACAATCGCTCTGCTTTCAATTAGCACTACTGCGGTTCCCAGCCCCGAAATCCTTCCTTCATGGATGTGTTTCCGTCACATGCTCGGCTCTGGCAGTGTTGTGTGTGCTGAGGAGGGGATATATGAGAGCTGTGCTGCGGGGGAAGAGAGATACTCATATCATATGTGTGCTACAGGTCACCCTCACTCCCAGGACACGGCACCTCACTGATACTGCCCGGGCTTATGTGTACTAACATGATTACCCATGGCATCCAATCACAGCCTTCACCTCTGCACTTTACACATACCTACTGACAGCTGATTGGTTGCTATGGGCAGCAACAATGTGTCTTGTTACCAGCCTCTGCAAACATGAGCCCCATAATGGCATGTCTGATAATGATCTGCAATGCCCGGATGTCTCCAGGATCATTGTCATCATTGTGTGTCATTTGTATTCATCTTTCTCCATATTCTATCCATGGTCCTCCTCCCACACTCTGCTCCATCTCCTCCATTTTATGTCTCCATGTCCTCCATTGTATGTCTCCATCTCCTCCATTGTATGTCTCCATGTCCTCCATTGTATGTCTCCATCTCCTCCATTGTATGTCTCCATCTCCTCCATTGTATGTCTCCATCTCCTCCATTGTATGTCTCCATGTCCTCCATTGTATGTCTCCATCTCCTCCATTGTATGTCTCCATCTCCTCCATTGTACATCTCCATCTCCTCCATTGTACATCTCCATCTCCTCCATTGTATGTCTCCAGATCCTCCATTGTATGTCTCCATCTCCTCCAGTGTATGTCTCCATCTCCTCCAGTGCATGTCTCCATCTCCTCCACTCTACATCTCCATCTCCTCCATTATATGTCTCCATCTCCTCCATTGTATGTCTCCATCTCCTCCATTGTATGTCTCCATCTCCTCCATTGTATGTCTCCATTGTATGTCTCCATTGTACGTCTCCATCTCCTCCATTGTATGTCTCCATCTCCTCCATTGTATGTCTCCATGTCCTCCATTGTATGTCTCCATCTCCTCCATTGTATGTCTCCATCTCCTCCATTGTATGTCTCCATCTCCTCCATTGTATGTCTCCATGTCCTCCATTGTATGTCTCCATCTCCTCCATTGTATGTCTCCATCTCCTCCATTGTACATCTCCATCTCCTCCATTGTACATCTCCATCTCCTCCATTGTATGTCTCCAGATCCTCCATTGTATGTCTCCATCTCCTCCATTGTACGTCTCCATCTCCTCCATTGTACGTCTCCATCTCCTCCATTGTACGTCTCCATCTCCTCCATTGTATGTCTCCATCTCCTCCATTGTATGTCTCCATCTCCTCCATTGTATGTCTCCATCTCCTCCATTGTATGTCTCCATTGTATGTCTCCATTGTACGTCTCCATCTCCTCCATTGTACATCTCCATCTCCTCCATTGTACGTCTCCATCTCCTCCATTGTATGTCTCCATCTCCTCCATTGTACGTCTCCATCTCCTCCATTGTACGTCTCCATCTCCTCCATTGTACGTCTCCATCTCCTCCATTGTACGTCTCCATCTCCTCCATTGTATGTCTCCATCTCCTCCATTGTATGTCTCCATCTCCTCCATTGTATGTCTCCAACTCCTCCATTGTATGTCTCCATCTCCTCCATTGTATGTCTCCATCTCCTCCATTGTATGTCTCCATCTCCTCCATTGTATGTCTCCATCTCCTCCATTGTATGTCTCCATCTCCTCCACTCTACGTCTCCATCTCCTCCATTTTATGTCTCCATGTCCTCCATTGTATGTCTCCATCTCCTCCATTGTATGTCTCCATCTCCTCCATTGTATGTCTCCATCTCCTTCATTGTACATCTCCATCTCCTCCATTGTATGTCTCCATCTCCTCCATTGTACATCTCCATCTCCTCCATTGTATGTCTCCATCTCCTTCATTGTACGTCTCCATCTCCTCCATTGTACATCTCCATCTCCTCCATTGTACATCTCCATCACCTCCATTGTATGTCTCCATCTCCTCCATTGTACATCTCCATCTCCTCCAGTGTATGTCTCCATCTCCTCCAGTGCATGTCTCCATCTCCTCCACTCTACATCTCCATCTCCTCCATTATATGTCTCCATCTCCTCCATTGTATGTCTCCATCTCCTCCATTGTATGTCTCCATCTCCTCCATTGTACATCTCCATCTCCTCCATTGTACATCTCCATCTCCTCCATTGTATGTCTCCATCTCCTCCATTGTACATCTCCATCTCCTCCATTGTATATCTCCATCTCCTCCATTGTACATCTCCATCTCCTCCATTGTATGTCTCCATCTCCTACATTGTACATCTCCATCTCCTCCATTGTATATCTCCATCTCCTCCAGTGTATGTCTCCATCTCCTCCACTGTACATCTCCATCTCCTCCATTATATGTCTCCATCTCCTCCATTGTATGTCTCCATCTCCATCTCCTCCATTGTACATCTCCATCTCCTCCATTGTATGTCTCCATCTCCTCCATTGTACATCTCCATCTCCTCCATTGTACATCTCCATCTCCTCCAGTGTATGTCTCCATCTCCTCCACTGTACATCTCCATCTCCTCCATTATATGTCTCCATCTCCTCCATTGTATGTCTCCATCTCCTCCATTGTATGTCTCCATCTCCTCCATTGTACATCTCCATCTCCTCCATTGTACGTCTCCATCTCCTCCATTGTACATCTCCATCTCCTCCATTGTATATCTCCATCTCCTCCATTGTACATCTCCATCTCCTCCATTGTACATCTCCATCTCCTCCATTGTACGTCTCCATCTCCTCCATTGTACATCTCCATCTCCTCCATTGTATATCTCCATCTCCTCCATTGTACATCTCCATCTCCTCCATTGTACATCTCCATCTCCTCCATTGTACGTCTCCATCTCCTCCATTGTATGTCTCCATCTCCTCCATTGTACATCTCCATCTCCTCCATTGTACATCTCCATCTCCTCCAGTGTATGTCTCCATCTCCTCCACTGTACATCTCCATCTCCTCCATTATATGTCTCCATCTCCTCCATTGTATGTCTCCATCTCCTCCATTGTACATCTCCATCTCCTCCATTGTACATCTCCATCTCCTCCAGTGTATGTCTCCATCTCCTCCATTATATGTCTCCATCTCCTCCATTGTATGTCTCCATCTCCTCCATTGTATGTCTCCATCTCCTCCATTGTATGTCTCCATCTCCTCCATTGTACATCTCCATCTCCTCCATTGTACATCTCCATCTCCTCCATTGTATGTCTCCATCTCCTCCATTGTACATCTCCATCTCCTCCATTGTACATCTCCATCTCCTCCATTGTACGTCTCCATCTCCTCCATTGTATGTCTCCATCTCCTCCATTGTACATCTCCATCTCCTCCATTGTACATCTCCATCTCCTCCATTGTACATCTCCATCTCCTCCATTGTACATCTCCATCTCCTCCATTGTACATCTCCATCTCCTCCATTGTACATCTCCATCTCCTCCATTGTACGTCTCCATCTCCTCCATTGTATGTCTCCATCTCCTCCATTGTACATCTCCATCTCCTCCATTGTACATCTCCATCTCCTCCATTGTATGTCTCCATCTCCTCCATTGTATGTCTCCATCTCCTCCATTGTATGTCTCCATCTCCTCCATTGTACATCTCCATCTCCTCCATTTTATGTCTCCATCTCCTCCATTGTATGTCTCCATCTCCTCCACTGTACATCTCCATCTCCTCCACTCTACAGCTCCATCTCCTCCATTGTATGTCTCCATCTCCTCCATTGTATGTCTCCATCTCCTCCATTGTATGTCTCCGTCTCCTCCATTGTACATCTCCATCTCCTCCATTGTATGTCTCCATTGTATGTCTCCATCTCCTCCACTCTACATCTCCATCTCCTCCATTGTATGTCTCCATCTCCTCCATTGTACATCTCCATCTCCTCCATTGTATGTCTCCATCCCCTCCATTGTATGTCTCCATCTCCTCCATTGTACATCTCCATCTCCTCCATTGTATGTATCCATTGTATGTCTCCATCTCCTCCACTCTACATCTCCATCTCCTCCATTGTATGTCTCCATCTCCTCCATTGTACATCTCAATCTCCTCCATTGTATGTCTCCATTGTATGTCTCCATCTCTTCCACTCTACATCTCCATCTCCTCCATTGTATGTCTCCATCTCCTCCATTGTACATCTCCATCTCCTCCACTCTACATCTCCATCTCCTCCATTGTATGTCTCCATCTCCTCCATTGTACATCTCCATCTCCTCCACTCTACATCTCCATCTCCTCCATTGTATGTCTCCATCTCCTCCATTGTACATCTCCATCTCCTCCACTCTACATCTCCATTTCCTCCATTGTATGTCTCCATCTCCTCCATTGTATGTCTCCATCTCCTCCATTGTACATCTCCATCTCCTCCACAATACATCTCCATCTCCTCCATTGTATGTCTCCATCTCCTCCATTGTATGTCTCCATCTCCTCCATTGTATGTCTCCATCTCCTCCATTGTATGTCTCCATCTCCTCCATTCTATGTCTCCATCTCCTCCATTGTATGTCTCCATCTCCTCCATTGTATATCTCCATCTCCTCCATTGTACATCTCCATCTCCTCCATTGTATGTCTCCATCTCTCTCCTCCATTGTACGTCTCCATTGTATGTCTCCATCTCTTCCACTGTACATCTCCATCTCTTCCACTCTACATCTCCATCTCCTCCATTGTATGTCTCCATCTCCTCCATTGTATGTCTCCATATCCTCCATTGTATGTCTCCATCTCCTCCATTGTACATCTCCATCTCCTCCATTGTATGTCTCCATTGTATGTCTCCATCTCCTCCACTCTACATCTCCATCTCCTCCATTGTATGTCTCCATCTCCTTAATTGTACATCTCCATCTCCTCCATTGTACGTCTCCATTGTATGTCTCCATCTCCTCCACTCTACATCTCCATCTCCTCCATTGTATGTCTCCATCTCCTCCATTGTATGTCTCTATCTCCTCCATTGTACATCTCCATCTCTTCCACTCTACATCTCCATCTCCTCCATTGTATGTCTCCATCTCCTCCATTGTACATCTCCATCTCCTCCATTGTACATCTCCATCTCCTCCACTCTACATCTCCATCTCCTCCATTGTATGTCTTTATCTCCTCCATTGTATGTCTCCATCTCCTCAATTGTACATCTCCATCTCCTCCATTGTATGTCTCCATCTCCTCCATTGTACATCTCCATCTCCTCTAATGTACATCTCAATCTCCACCACTGTACATCTCCATCTCCTCCACTGTACATCTCCATCTCCTCCACTGTACATCTCTATCTCCTCCATTGTACATCTCCATCTCCTCCATTGTACGTCTCCATCTCCTCCATTGTATGTCTCCATCTCCTCCATTGTACATCTCCTCCATTGTATGTCTCCATCTCCTCCATTGTATGTCTCCATCTCCTCCACTCTACATTTCCATCTCCTCCATTGTACATCTCCATCTCCTCCATTGTATGTCTCCATCTCCTCCACTCTACATCTCCATCTCCTCCATTGTATGTCTCCATCTCCTCCACTGTACATCTCCATCTCCTCCACTGTACATCTCCATCTCCTCCACTCTACATCTCCATCTCCTCCACTGTACATCTTCATCTCCTCCACTCTACATCTCCATCTCCTCCACTGTACATCTCCATCTCCTCTACTGTACATCTCCCTCTCCTCCACTCTACATCTCCATCTCCTCCACTCTACATCTCCATCTCCTCTACTGTACATCTCCATCTCCTCCACTGTACGTCTCCCTCTCCTCCACTGTACGTCTCCCTCTCCTCCACTGTACATCTCCCTCTCCTCCACTTACATCTCCATCTCCTATACTGTACATCTCCCTCTCATCCACTGTACATCTCCATCTCCTCCACTTTACATCTCCATCTCCTCCACTGTACATCTCCATCTCCTCCATTATATGTCTCCATCTCCTCCATTGTATGTCTCCATCTCCTCCATTGTACATCTCCATCTCCTCCATTGTACATCTCCATCTCCTCCAGTGTATGTCTCCATCTCCTCCATTATATGTCTCCATCTCCTCCATTGTATGTCTCCATCTCCTCCATTGTATGTCTCCATCTCCTCCATTGTATGTCTCCATCTCCTCCATTGTACATCTCCATCTCCTCCATTGTACATCTCCATCTCCTCCATTGTATGTCTCCATCTCCTCCATTGTACATCTCCATCTCCTCCATTGTACATCTCCATCTCCTCCATTGTACGTCTCCATCTCCTCCATTGTATGTCTCCATCTCCTCCATTGTACATCTCCATCTCCTCCATTGTACATCTCCATCTCCTCCATTGTACATCTCCATCTCCTCCATTGTACATCTCCATCTCCTCCATTGTACATCTCCATCTCCTCCATTGTACATCTCCATCTCCTCCATTGTACGTCTCCATCTCCTCCATTGTATGTCTCCATCTCCTCCATTGTACATCTCCATCTCCTCCATTGTACATCTCCATCTCCTCCATTGTATGTCTCCATCTCCTCCATTGTATGTCTCCATCTCCTCCATTGTACATCTCCATCTCCTCCATTTTATGTCTCCATCTCCTCCATTGTATGTCTCCATCTCCTCCACTGTACATCTCCATCTCCTCCACTCTACAGCTCCATCTCCTCCATTGTATGTCTCCATCTCCTCCATTGTATGTCTCCATCTCCTCCATTGTATGTCTCCGTCTCCTCCATTGTACATCTCCATCTCCTCCATTGTATGTCTCCATTGTATGTCTCCATCTCCTCCACTCTACATCTCCATCTCCTCCATTGTATGTCTCCATCTCCTCCATTGTACATCTCCATCTCCTCCATTGTATGTCTCCATCTCCTCCATTGTATGTCTCCATCTCCTCCATTGTACATCTCCATCTCCTCCATTGTATGTATCCATTGTATGTCTCCATCTCCTCCACTCTACATCTCCATCTCCTCCATTGTATGTCTCCATCTCCTCCATTGTACATCTCAATCTCCTCCATTGTATGTCTCCATTGTATGTCTCCATCTCTTCCACTCTACATCTCCATCTCCTCCATTGTATGTCTCCATCTCCTCCATTGTACATCTCCATCTCCTCCACTCTACATCTCCATCTCCTCCATTGTATGTCTCCATCTCCTCCATTGTACATCTCCATCTCCTCCACTCTACATCTCCATCTCCTCCATTGTATGTCTCCATCTCCTCCATTGTACATCTCCATCTCCTCCACTCTACATCTCCATTTCCTCCATTGTATGTCTCCATCTCCTCCATTGTATGTCTCCATCTCCTCCATTGTACATCTCCATCTCCTCCACAATACATCTCCATCTCCTCCATTGTATGTCTCCATCTCCTCCATTGTATGTCTCCATCTCCTCCATTGTATGTCTCCATCTCCTCCATTGTATGTCTCCATCTCCTCCATTCTATGTCTCCATCTCCTCCATTGTATGTCTCCATCTCCTCCATTGTATATCTCCATCTCCTCCATTGTACATCTCCATCTCCTCCATTGTATGTCTCCATCTCTCTCCTCCATTGTACGTCTCCATTGTATGTCTCCATCTCTTCCACTGTACATCTCCATCTCTTCCACTCTACATCTCCATCTCCTCCATTGTATGTCTCCATCTACTCCATTGTATGTCTCCATATCCTCCATTGTATGTCTCCATCTCCTCCATTGTACATCTCCATCTCCTCCATTGTATGTCTCCATTGTATGTCTCCATCTCCTCCACTCTACATCTCCATCTCCTCCATTGTATGTCTCCATCTCCTTAATTGTACATCTCCATCTCCTCCATTGTACGTCTCCATTGTATGTCTCCATCTCCTCCACTCTACATCTCCATCTCCTCCATTGTATGTCTCCATCTCCTCCATTGTATGTCTCTATCTCCTCCATTGTACATCTCCATCTCTTCCACTCTACATCTCCATCTCCTCCATTGTATGTCTCCATCTCCTCCATTGTACATCTCCATCTCCTCCATTGTACATCTCCATCTCCTCCACTCTACATCTCCATCTCCTCCATTGTATGTCTTTATCTCCTCCATTGTATGTCTCCATCTCCTCAATTGTACATCTCCATCTCCTCCATTGTATGTCTCCATCTCCTCCATTGTACATCTCCATCTCCTCTAATGTACATCTCAATCTCCACCACTGTACATCTCCATCTCCTCCACTGTACATCTCCATCTCCTCCACTGTACATCTCTATCTCCTCCATTGTACATCTCCATCTCCTCCATTGTACGTCTCCATCTCCTCCATTGTATGTCTCCATCTCCTCCATTGTACATCTCCTCTATTGTATGTCTCCATCTCCTCCATTGTATGTCTCCATCTCCTCCACTCTACATTTCCATCTCCTCCATTGTACATCTCCATCTCCTCCATTGTACATCTCCATCTCCTCCATTGTATGTCTCCATCTCCTCCACTCTACATCTCCATCTCCTCCATTGTATGTCTCCATCTCCTCCACTGTACATCTCCATCTCCTCCACTGTACATCTCCATCTCCTCCACTCTACATCTCCATCTCCTCCACTGTACATCTTCATCTCCTCCACTCTACATCTCCATCTCCTCCACTGTACATCTCCATCTCCTCTACTGTACATCTCCCTCTCCTCCACTCTACATCTCCATCTCCTCCACTCTACATCTCCATCTCCTCTACTGTACATCTCCATCTCCTCCACTGTACGTCTCCCTCTCCTCCACTGTACATCTCCCTCTCCTCCACTGTACATCTCCCTCTCCTCCACTTACATCTCCATCTCCTATACTGTACATCTCCCTCTCATCCACTGTACATCTCCATCTCCTCCACTTTACATCTCCATCTCCTCCACTGTACATCTCCATCTCCTCCACTGTACATCTCCATCTCCTCCACTTTACATCTCCATCTCCTCCACTTTACATCTCCATCTCCTCCACTTTACATCTCCATCTCCTCCACTCTACATCTCCATCTCCTCCACTGTACATCTCCCTCTCCTCCACTCTACATCTCCATCTCCTCCACTCTACATCTCCATCTCCTCCAGTCTACATCTCCATCTTCTCTACTGTACATCTCCATCTCCTCCACTGTACATCTCCATCTCCTCCACTCTACATCTCCATCTCCTCCACTGTACATCTTCATCTCCTCCACTCTGCATTTCCATCTCCTCCACTGTATATCTCCATCTCCTGTACTGTACATCTCCCTCTCCTCCACTTTACATCTTCATCTCCTCCACTCTACATCTCCATCTCCTCTACTGTACATCTCCATCTCCTCCACTGTACGTCTCCCTCTCCTCCACTGTACATCTCCCTCTCCTCCACTTTACATCTCCCTCTCCTCCACTTTACATCTCCCTCACCTCCACTGTACATCTCCCTCTCCTCCACTTTACATCTCCATCTCCTATGCTGTACATCTCCCTCTCCTCCACTGTACATCTCCATCTCCTCCACTTTACATCTCCATCTCCTCCACTCTACATCTCCATCTCCTCCACTGTACATCTCCATCTCCTCCACTGTACATCTCCATCTCCTCCACTTTACATCTCCATCTCCTCCACTTTGCATCTCCATCTCCTCCACTCTACATCTCCATCTCCTCCACTTTACATCTCCATCTCCTCCACTCTACATCTCCATCTCCTCCACTCTACATCTCCCTCTCCTCCACTTTACATCTCCATCTCCTCCACTCTACATCTCCATCTCCTCCAGTCTACATCTCCATCTCCTCTACTGTACATCTCCATCTCCTCCACTTTACATCTCCATCTCCTCCACTGTACATCTCCTTCTCCTCCACTGTACATCTCCCTCTCCTCCACTGTACATCTCCATCTCCTCTACTGTACATCTCCATCTCCTCCACTGTACATCTCCCGCTCCTCCACTCTACATCTCCATCTGCTCCACTTTACTTCTCCTTCTCCTCCACTTTACATCTCCATTTCCTCCACTGTACATCTCCATCTCCTCCACTGTACATCTCCACCTCCTCCCCTCTACATCTCCTCCACTCTACATCTACAGTCAGGTCCATAAATATTGGGACATCAACATAATTCTAATCTTTTTGGCTCTATACACCACCACAATGGTTTTGAAATGAAACAAGCAAGACATGCTTTAACTGCAGACTTTTAGCTTTAATTTGAGGGTATTTACATCCAAATCAGGTGAACGGTGTAGTAATTACAACAGTTTGTATATGTGCCTCCCACTTTTTAAGGGACAAAAAGTAATGGGACAATTGGCTGCTCAGCTGTTCCATGGCCAGTTGTGTGTTATTCCCGCATTATCCCATTTACAAGGAGCAGATAAAAGGTCCAGAGTTAATTTCAAGTGTGCTATTTGCATTTGGAATCTGTTGCTGTCAACTCTCAATATGAGATCCAAAGAGCTGTCACTATCAGTGAAACAAGCCATCATTAGGCTGAAAAAACAAAACAAACCCATCAGAGAGATAGCAAAAACATTAGGTGTGGCCAAATCAACTGTTTGGAACATCCTTAAAAAGAAAGAACGCACCGGTGAGCTCAGCAACACCAAAAGACTCGGAAGACCACGGAAAACAACTGTGGTGGATGACCGAAGAATTCTTTCCCTGGTGAAGAAAACACCCTTCACAACAGTTGGCCAGATCAAGAACACTCTCCAGGAGGTAGGTGTATGTGTGTCAAAGTCCACAATCAAGTGAATACAGAGGGTTCACCACAAGATGTAAACCATTGGTAAGCCTCAAAAACAGGAAGGCCAGATTAGAGTTTGCCAAACAACATCTAAAAAAGCCTTCACGGTTCTGGAACAACATCCTATGGACAGATGAGACCAAGACAACTTGTACCAGAGTGATGGGAAGAGAATTGTATGGAGAAGGAAAGGAACTGCTCATGATCCAAAGCATACCACCTCATCAGTGAAGCATAATGGTGGTAGTGTCATGGCGTGGGCATGTATGGCTGCCAATGGAAATGGTTCTCTTGTATTTATTGATGATGTGACTGCTGACAAAAGCAGCAGGATGAATTCTGAAGTGTTTCGGGCAATATTATCTGCTCATATTCAGCCAAATGCTTCAGAACTCATTGGACGGCGCTTCACAGTGCAGATGGACAATGACCTGAAGTATACTGCGAAAGCAACCAAAGAGTTTTTTAAGGGAAAGAAGTGGAATGTTATGCAATGGCCAAGTCAATCACCTGACCTGAATCCGATTGAGCATGCATTTCACTTGCTGAAGACAAAACTGAAGGGAAAATGCCCCAAGAACAAGCAGGAACTGAAGACAGATGCAGTAGAGGCCTGGCAGAGCATCACCAGGGATGAAACCCAGCGTCTGGTGATGAGATTGCGTTCCGGACTTCAGGCTGTAATTGACTGCAAAGGATTTGCAACCAAGTATTAAAAAGTGAAAGTTTGATTTATGATTGTTAATCTGTCCAAGTACTTTTGGTCTCTTAAAAAGTGGGAGGCACATATACAAACTGTTGTAATTCCTACACTGTTCAACTGATTTGGATGTAAATACCCTCAAATTAAAGCTTAAAGTCTGCAGTTAAATCACATCTTGTTTATTTAATTTCAAATCCATTGTGGTGGTGTATAGAGCCAAAAAGATTAGAATTGTGTCGATGTCCCAATATTTATGGACCTGACTGTATATCTCCTCCACTGTACATCTCCCTCTCCTCTACTTTACATCTCCCTCTCCTCCACTTTACATCTCCATCTGCTCCACTTTACATCTCCTTCTCCTCCACTGTACATCTCCATCTCCTCCCCTCTACATCTCCTCCACTCTACATCTCCATCTCCTCCACTCTACATCTCCCTCTCCTCTGTCATTGCCTCCCCTCTTTCCTCTGTCTCTGCTCCCTCTCTCCTCTGTCTCTGTCTCCCCTCTCTCCTCTCTCTTCTGTCTCTGCCCCCTCTCTCTTATGTCTCTGCCTTCCCTCTCTCCTCTGTCTCCCCTCTCTCAACTGTCTCTTCCCCTCTCTCTGCCTCCCCTCTCTCCTCTGTCTCTGCCTCCCTCTCTCCTCTGTCTCTGCCTCCCCCTCTCCTCTGCCCCCTCTCTCCTCTGTCTCTGCCTCTCCTCTCTCTCTCTGCCCCCTCCTCTGTCTCTGCCTCTGCCTCTCTTCTCTCCTCTGTCTCTGCCCCTTCTCTCCTCTGTCTCTCCCTCTCCTTTCTCCTCTGTCTCTGCCTTCCCTCTCTCATCTGTCTCCCCTCTCTCCTCTGTCTCTGCCCCCTCTATTCTCTGTCTCTTCCTCCCCTCTCTCCTCTGTCTCTTCACTCTCTCTCCTCTGTCTCTGCCCCCTCTCTCCTCTGTCTCTGCCCCCTCTCTCCTCTGTCTCTGCCCCCTCTCTCCTCTGTCTCTGCCCCTCTCTCCTTTGTCTCTGCCTCTCCTCTGTCTCTGCCCCCCCTCTGTCTCTTCCTCTTCTCTCTCATCAGTCTCTGCCCCCTTTCTCATTTGTCTCTGCCCCCTCCTCTGTCTCTGCCTCCCTTCTCTCCTCTGTCTCTGCCCCTTCTCTCCTCTGTCTCTCCCTCTCCTTTCTCCTCTGTCTCTGCCTTCCCTCTCTCATCTGTCTCCCCTCTCTCCTCTGTCTCTGCCCCCTCTATTCTCTGTCTCTTCCTCCCCTCTCTCCTCTGTCTCTTCCCCCTCTCTCCTCTGTCTCTGCCCCCTCTCTCCTCTGTCTCTGCCCCCTCTCTCCCTTGTCTCTGCCTCTCCTCTGTCTCTGCCCCCTTCTGTCTCTTCCTCTTCTCTCTCATCAGTCTCTGCCCCCTTTCTCATTTGTCTCTGCCCCCTCCTCTGTCTCTGCCTCCCTTCTCTCCTCTGTCTCTGCCCCTTTTCTCCTCTGTCTCTCCCTCTCCTTTCTCCTCTGTCTCTGGCTTTCCTCTCTCATCTGTCTCCCCTCTGTCCTCTGTCTCTGCCCCCTCTATTCTCTGTCTCTTCCCCCCCTCTATCCTCTGCCTCTTCCCTCTCTCTCCTCTGTCTCTGCCCCCTCTCTCCTCTGTCTCTGCCCCCTCTCTCCCTTGTCTCTGCCTCTCCTCTGTCTCTGCCCCCCTCTGTCTCTTCCTCTCTCTCCTCTGTCTCTGCGCCTTTCTCTCCTCTGTCTCTCCCTCATCTTTCTCCTCTGTCTCTGCCTCTATTCTGTCTTTGCCATCCCTCTCTCCTCTGTCTCCGCCCCCTCTCTTCTCTCTCTTCTTCCCCTCCCTCTCCTCTGTCTCTGCCCTCCCTCTCCTCTGTCTCTGCCTTCCCTCTCTCATCTGTCTCCCCTCTCTCCTCTGTCTCTGCCCCCTCTCTTCTCTGTCTCTTCCTCCCCTCTCTCCTCTGTCTCTTCCCTCTTTATCCTCTGTCTCTGCCCCTCTCTCCTCTGTCTCTGCCCCCTCTCTCCTCTGTCTCTGCCTCTCCTCTGTCTCTGCCCCCCTCTGTCTCTTCCCCTTCTCTCTCATCAGTCTCTGCCCCCTTTCTCATTTGTCTCTGCCTCCCTTCTCTCCTCTGTCTCTGCCATCCCTCTCTCCTCTGCTCCCCTCTCCTCTGTCTCTGCCCCTTCTCTATTCGGTCTCTGCCTCCCCTCTCTTCTCTTTTTCTGCCCCCCTCACCTCTGTCTCTCCCTACCCTCTCTCTTCTGTCTCTGCCCCCTCTCTCTTCTGTCTCTGCCCCCTCTCTCCTCTCTCTGCCTCCCCTCTCACCTCTGTCTCTGCCTCCCCTCTCTCCTCTGTCTCTACACCATTCTCTCCTCTGTCTCTGCCCCCTCTCTTCTCTGTCTCTTCCTCCCCTCTCTCCTCTGTCTCTTCCCTCTCTCTTCTGTCTCCCCTCTCTCCTCTGTCTCTGCCCCTTCTCTTCTCTGTCTCTTCCTCCCCTCTTTCCTTTGTCTCTGCCCGTTCTCTCCGTTGTCTCTGTCCGTTCTCTCCCCTGTCTCTGCCCCCTCTGCCTCTTCCTCTTCTCTCTCCTCTGTCTCTGCCCCCTTTCTCATTTGTCTCTGTCTCTGCCCCCTGTCTCTGCCCCCTCTCTCTTCTGTCTCTGCCCCCGTGGTCTCTTCCACTCCTCTCTCCTCTGTCTCTGCCCCCTTCTCTCCTCTGTCTCTCCCTCTCCTTTCTCCTCTGTTTCTGCCTCTCCTCTGACTCTGCCTTCTCTCTCTCCTCTGTCTCCCCACTCTCCTCTGTCTCTGCCCCCTCTATTCTCTATATCTTCCTCCCCTCTCTCCTCTGTCTCTTCCTCCCCTTTCTCCTCTGTATATGCCCTCCCTTTCCTCTGTCTCTGCCCCCTCTCTCCTCGGTCTCTGCCTCTCCTCTGTCTCTGCCACCCTCTGTCTCTTCCTCTTCTCTCTCCTCTGTCTCTGCCCCCTCTCTCCTTTGTCTCTGCCCCCTCTCCTCTGACTCTGCCTCCCTTCTTTTCTCTGTCTCTGCCCCCCTCTCTCCTCTGTCTCTGCCCCTTTTCTCATTTGTCTCTGCCTCCCTTCTCTACTCTGTCTCTGCCCCCGTCTCTGCCCCCTCTCTCTTCTGTCTCTGCCCCCTCTGTCTCTTCCACTCCTCTCTCCTCTGTCTCTGCCCCTTTTTCTCCTCTGTCTCTCCCTCTCCTTTCTCCTCTGTTTCTGCCTTCCCTCTGTCCTCTGTCTCCCCACTCTCCTCTGTCTCTGTCCCCTCTCTTCTCTATCTCTTCCTACACTCTCTCCTCTGTCTCTTCCTCCCCTCTCTCCTCTGTCTCTGCCCTCCCTCTCCTCTGTCTCTGCCCCTCTCTCCTCTGTTTCTGCCTCTCCTCTGTCTTTTCCTCTTCTCTCTCCTCTGTCTCTGCCCCCTCTCTCTCTTTTGTCTCTGCCCCCTCTCCTCTGATTCTGCCTCCCTTCTCTCCTCTGTCTGTGCCCCCTCTCTCCTCTGTCTGTGCCCCCTCACTCCTCTGTCTCTGCCCCCTCTCTCCTCAGTCTCTGCCCCTCTCTCTTCTGTCTCTGCCCCCTCTGTCTCTTCCACTCCTCTCTCCTCTAGCTCTGGTCCCCTCCTCTGTCTCTGTTTTCCCTCTCTCCTCTGTATCTGCCTCTCCTCTGTCTCTGCCCCCTCCTCTGTCTCTTCCTCTCCTCTGTCTCTGCCCCCTTTGTCCTCTGTCTCTTCCTCTCCTCTGTCTCTGCCCCCCCTCTTTTGGCTCTGTCCCCTCTCGCCTCTTTCTCTGTCTCTCTTCTGTCTCTGCCCCCCTGTCCCTTCCTCTTCGCTCTCCTCTGTCTCTGCCACCTTCTCCTCTGTCTCTGCCCCCCTCTCTCCTCTGTCTCTGCCCCCTGTCTTTTCCTCTCCTCTGTTTCTGTCCCCCTCTCTCCTCTGTCTCTGCCTTCCCTCTCTTCTCTGTTTCTGACCCTCCTCTCCTCTGTCTCTGCTTCCCCTCTCTCTTCTGTCTCTGCCCCCCTCTCCTCTGTCTCTGCCTCCCCACCTCTGTCTCTGCCCCCTCTGTCTTTTCCTCTCCTCTGTCTCCCCCCGCTGTCTCTTCCTCTTCTCTCTCCTCTGTCTCTGCCTCCCCTCCCTCCTCTGTCTCTGCCCCCCCTCTTTTATCTCCCTCTCCTCCACTTTACATCTCCATCTCCTCCACAGTACATCTCCATCTCCTCCACTGTACATCTTCATCTCCTCCACTGTACATCTCCATCTCCTCCACTTTACATCTCCATCTCCTCCACTTTACATCTCCATCTCCCCCACTTTACATCTCCATCTCCTCCACTGTACATCTCCATCTCCTCCACTATACATCTCCATCTCATCCACTGTACATCTCCCTCTCCTCCACTTTACATCTCCCTCTCCTCCACTGTACATCTCCCTCTCCTCCACTCTACATCTCCATCTCCCTCCCCTCTGTCATTGCCTCACCTCTCTCCCTTGTCTCTGCCCCCTCTCTCCTCTGTCTTTGCCTCCCCACTCTCCTCTGTCTCCTCTCTGTCTCTGCCCCCTCTCTCCTCTGTCTCTGCCCCCCTCTCTCCTCTGTCTCTGCCCCTTTTCTCATTTGTCTCTGCCTCCCTTCTCTACTCTGTCTCTGCCCCCCGTCTCTGCCCCCTCTCTCTTCTGTCTCTGCCCCCTCTGTCTCTTCCACTCCTCTCTCCTCTGTCTCTGCCCCTTTTTCTCCTCTGTCTCTCCCTCTCCTTTCTCCTCTGTTTCTGCCTTCCCTCTGTCCTCTGTCTACCCACTCTTCTCTATCTCTTCCTACACTCTCTCCTCTGTCTCTTCCTCCCCTCTCTCCTCTGTCTCTGCCCTCCCTCTCCTCTGTCTCTGCCCCTCTCTCCTCTGTCTCTGCCTCTCCTCTGTCTCTTCCTCTTCTCTCTCCTCTGTCTCTGCCCCTCTCTCTCTTTTGTCTCTGCCCCCTCTCCTCTGATTCTGCCTCCCTTCTTTCCTCTGTCTCTGCCCCCTCTCTCCTCTGTCTCTGCCCCCTCTCTCCTCTGTCTGTGCCCCCTCTCTCCTCTGTCTGTGCCCCCTCACTCCTCTGTCTCTGCCCCCTCTCTCCTCAGTCTCTGCCCCTCTCTCTTCTGTCTCTGCCCCCTCTGTCTCTTCCACTCCTCTCTCCTCTGTCTCTGGCCCCCTCCTCTGTCTCTGTTTTCCCTCTCTCCTCTGTATCTGCCTCTCCTCTGTCTCTGCCCCTCTCCTCTGTCTCTTCCTCTCCTCTGTCTCTGCCCCCTTTCTCCTCTGTCTCTTCCTCTCCTCCGTCTCTCCCCCCCCTCTTTTGGCTCTGTCCCCTCTCGCCTCTTTCTCTGTCTCTCTTCTGTCTCTGCCCCCTGTCTCTTCCTCTTCGCTCTCCTCTGTCTCTGCCCCCTCTCTCCTCTGTCTCTGCCCCCTCTCTCCTCTGTCTCTGCACCCTGTCTTTTCCTCTCCTCTCTCCTCTGTCTCTGTCCCCCTCTCTCCTCTGTCTCTGCCTTCCCTCTCTTCTCTGTTTCTGACCCTCCTCTCCTCTGTCTCTGCTTCCCCTCTCTCCTCTGTCTCTGCCCCCCCTCTCCTCTGTCTCTGCCTCCCCACCTCTGTCTCTGCCCCCTCTGTCTTTTCCTCTCATCTGTCTCCCCCCCGCTGTCTCTTCCTCTTCTCTCTCCTCTGCCTCCCCTCCCTCCTCTGTCTCTGCCCCCCCCCTCTTTTATCTCCCTCTCCTCCACTTTACATCTCCATCTCCTCCACAGTACATCGACATCTCCTCCACTGTACATCTTCATCTCCTCCACTGTACATCTTCATCTCCTCCACTGTACATCTCCATCTCCTCCACTGTACATCTCCATCTCCTCCACTTTACATCTCCATCTCCCCCACTTTACATCTCCATCTCCTCCACTGTACATCTCCATCTCCTCCACTATACATCTCCATCTCATCCACTGTACATCTCCCTCTCCTCCACTTTACATCTCCCTCTCCTCCACTGTACATCTCCCTCTCCCTCCCCTCTGTCATTGCCTCACCTCTCTCCCTTGTCTCTGCCCCCTCTCTCCTCTGTCTTTGCCTCCCCACTCTCCTCTGTCTCCCCTCTGTCTCTGCCCCCTCTCTCCTCTGTCTCTGCCTTCCCTCTCTCCTCTGTTTCTTTCCCCCCTCCCTGCTCTGTCTCATTTCTCTCCTCTGTCTCTGTCTCCTTTGTCTGTCTTTGTTCTTTCCTCTCTCTTCTCTGTCTCTGCTTCCTTTGTCTCCTCTGTCTTTCCCTCCCCTCTCTTCTCTGTCTCTTCCTCTCCTCTGTCTTTTCCTCCCTTATCTCCACTGTCTCTTCCTCACCTCTCTCCTCTGTCTCTTCCTCCCTTATCTCCACTGTCTCTTCCTCCCCCCTCTCCTCTGTTTCTGCCTCCCCTCTCTCCTCTGTCCCCTCTGTCTCTTCCTCTCCTCTCTCTTCTGCCCTCCTCTCTCCTCTGTCTCTGCCCCCTCTCTCCTCTGTCTCTTCCCCCTCTCTCCTCTGTCTCTGCCCCTTCTCTCCTCTGTCTCTGCCCCTTCTCTCCTCTGTCTCTGCCCCTTCTCTCCTCTGTCTCTGCCCCCTCTCCTCTGTCTCATCTGCCCCTCCTCTCTCTCTGCCCCCTCTCTCCTCTGTCTCAGTCTCTCCTCTGTCTCTGCCCCCCCTCTGTCTCTTCCTCTCCTCTGTCTCTGCCTCCCCTTCCTCCTCTGTCTCTGCCTCCCCTCCCTCCTTTATCTCTGCACCTCCTCTACTCTGTCTCTAACTCACCTTTCTCCTCTGTCTCTTCCTTCCCTTTCTTCTTTGTCTCTGTCTCCCCTCTCCCTTCTGTCTTTGCCTCTCCTCTCTTCTGTCTCTTCCCCCCTTTCTCTCTTATGTCTCTGCCTCTCCTCTGACTCCTCTCTCTGTCTCCTCTGTCCTTTCTCTCGCCTCTCTTTCCTTCATCTCTGCCTCCCTTCTCTCCTCTGTCTCGTCCTCCTCTCTATATTCTGTTTCTGCCTTCCCTCTCTCCTCTGTCTCTTCTTTCCCTCTCTCCTCTGTCTTTCCCTCCCCTTTTTTCTCTGTCTTTTCCTCCTGTCTTTCCTCTGTCTCTCCCCCCCCCTTTCTGATCTTTTTTCTCTCCTCCATCTCTGCCTCCGCTCTCTCTGTCTCCTCTGTCTTTTCTAAGTCCTTTCTTTCCTTCATCTTTGCCTCCCCTCTCTCCTCCATCTCTGCTTCCCTCTGTCTCTGCCCCCTTATTTCCTCTGTCTTGTCGCCCCTCTCTCTACTGTTTCTTCCACTTCTGTCTCTGACCCCCTTATTTCCTCTGTCTTGTCGCCCCTCTCTCTGCTGTCTCTTCCTCTTCTCTCTCTTTTGTCTCTGCCTCCCCTCTCACTTCTGTTTCTGCCTCTCCTCTGTCTTTTCCTTTCCTCTCTCCTCTGTCTCTTCCTCCCCTCTCTCCTCTGTTTCTTTCCCCCTCCCTGCTCTGTCTCATTTCTCTCCTCTGTCTCTGTCTCCTCTGTCTGTCTTTGTTCTTTCCTCTCTCTTCTCTGTCTCTGCTTCCTTTGTCTCCTCTGTCTTTCCCTCCCCTCTCTCCTCAGTCTCTGCCTCTCCCCTTTCTCTTCCTCCTCTCTCTCCTCTGTCTCTTTCTCCCCTCTCTCCTCTGTGTCTTCCTCCCTTCTCTCCTCTCTGTCTTCCTCCCCTCTCTCCTCTGTCTCCGCCCCCCCTCTATATTTTCATCCCCTCTCTCATTTGTCTATGCCCCTCCTCTATATCTCCATCCCCTCTCTCCTCGGTCTCTGCCTCTCCTTTATATTTTCATCTCCTCTCGCCTCTGTCTATTCATCCCTTCTCTCCCCTGTCTCTTCTTCCCCTCTCTCCTCTGTCTCTTCCTCCCTTATCTCCACTGTCTCTTCCTCCCCCCTCTCCTCTGTTTCTTCCTCCCTTCTCTCCCCTGTCTCTTCCTCTCCTCTCTCCTCTGTTTCTTCCTCCCTTCCCTCTTCTGTCTCTTCCTCTCCTCTCTCATCTGTCTCTGCCTCTCCTCTCTCCTCTGTCTCTGTCTCCCTTGTTTCCCCTGTTTTGCCTTCCCTCTCTCCTCTGTCTCTTCCTCCCCTCTTTCCTTTGTCTCCTCCTCCCTTCTCTCCTCTGTCTCTTCCTCCCTTCTCTCCCCTGTCTCTTCCTCTCTTCTGTCTCTTCCTCCCTTGCCTCCCCTGTCTCTTCCTCTCCTCTCTCATCTGTCTCTTCCTCTCCTCTGTCTCTGCCTCCCTAATTTCCTCTGTTTTGCCTTCCCTCTCTCCTCTGTCTCTTCCTCCCCTCTCTCCTCTGTCTCTTTCCTCCCTTCTGACCCCTCTCTCTCTTTGCGTCCTTTCTTTCTCTCTCTCTGCTTTTTCTGTGTGTGTGTGTGTCTCTCTCTCTGTCATTTCCCCACCCAGCACAGGAACAAGTGATCTCCTCTCTCTCTTCTCACTCTCTTCTCTTTCTCTTGCTGCCCCCCCCCCCCCCATCCTCTCTACAGGAAGAAGTGATCTCCTGCCTGAGTCTCTACCAAGTTAGATTATTTGTGGGTGTCAAGCAGCACAGACATATAGGTTTAGGTAAAACATATCTGATGTACAGTGAGGGAAAGAAGTATTTGACCTCCAGCACAGGAACAAGTGATCTCCTCTCTCTCTTCTCACTCTCTTCTCTTTCTCTTGCTGCCCCCCCCCCCCCCCCATCCTCTCTACAGGAAGAAGTGATCTCCTGCCTGAGTCTCTCTCACTCTGTGTCTGTCTGTCTCTTTCTCCCTGTGTCTCTCTCTACAGGAAGAAGTGATCTCCTGCCTGAGTCTCTCTCACTCTGTGTCTGTCTGTCTCTTTCTCCCTGTGTCTCTCTCTACAGGAAGAAGTGATCTCATACATTTAATGATTTGCAGCTGGTGTTATGGCTGAGAAAGGACACACACAGACATGCATGCTGAATACTGACATAGATTCCAAGTACAGTACAGGATACACTGCTTTGTGTTTTCTTATTCTTAAAGCAGAACTCTACCAAGTTAGATTATTTGTGGGTGTCAAGCAGCACAGGCATATAGGTTTAGGTAAAACATATCTGATGTACAGTGAGGGAAAAAAGTATTTGACCCCCTGCTGCTTTTGTATGTTTGCCCACTGACAAAGAAATGATCAGTCTATAATTTTAATGGTAGGTTTATTTTAACAGTGGGAGACAGATTAACCACTTCAGCCGCGGAAAGATTTACCCCCTTAATGACTAGGTAATTTTTTGCAATACGGCACTGTGTCGCATTAACTGACAATTGCGCGGTCATGCAACGTTGTACCCAAACAAAATTTATGTCCTTTTTTCCCACAAAAAGAGCTTTCTTTTGGTGGTATTTGATTACCTCTGCAGTTTTAATTTTTTGCGCTGTAAACAAAAAATAGCGGCAATCTTGAAAAAAACATATTTTTTACTATTTGCTATAATAAATATCCCCAAAAAAGACAAAAACAAGCTTCTTCATCAGTTTAGGCCAAAATGTATTCTTCTACATATTTTTGGTAAAAAATCACAATAAGGGTATATTGATTGGTTTGCGCAAAATTTATAGCGTCTACAAAATAGGAGATATATTTGTGGCATTTTTATTATATTTTTTTTTTTACTAGTAATGGCGGCGATCAGAAATTTTTAGCGGGACTGCGGCAGACAGATTGGACACTTTTGACACTTTTTTGGGACCATTGACATTTATACAGCGATCAGAGCTAAATATAGCCACTGATTACTGTGTGAATGTCACTGACAGGGAAGGGGTTAACACTAGGGGGCGATCAAGGGGTTAAGTGTGTCCTAGGGAGTGATTCTAACTGTGGAGGGAGTGGACAGACTGGGAGTAAAGAGAGAGATCGCTGTTCCTGATTACTAGGAATAACAGATCTCTCTCTACTTCCCTGACAGAACAGGGATCTGTCTGTTTACACTGACAGATCCCCATTCTGGCTCTCTGAGGAGCGATCGCGGATCAGCGGCGGACATCGCGGCCACCGGCCATGAGCATCGGCTCTGGCGGCGAGCACACGCCCCCTATAGTTCTTAAAGCAGCCGACGTACACCTACAGTGATTCGTGCAGCCATGCCAACCTGCTGCAGTATAATGACGGTGGCTGGTCGGCAAACAGAAGTCCAGAAATACGCATTTCAAAAAAGTTGAGTGAAAAAAAAATAATTGTGAAATAAGTATTTAACCCTTTCGCAAAACATGACTTAGTACTTGGTGGCAAAACCCTTGTTGGCAATCACAAAGTTTAGGTTTCTTGTAGTTGGTCACCAGGTTTGCACACATCTCAGGAGGGATTTTGTCCCACTCCTCTTTCCAGATCCTCTCCAAGTCATTAAGGTTTCAAGGCTTACGTTTGGTAACGCGAACCTTCAGCTCCCCCCACATAATTTCTATGGGATTAGGTTTGGAGACTGGCTACTTCAATCCAGGACCTTTATGTGCTTCTTCTTGAGCCACTCCTTTGCTGCCTTGGCCGTGTGGTGTTTTGGGTCATTGTCATGTTGGAATACCCATCCACGACCCATTTTGTTTGACAGTGGGGATGGTGTTCTTGGGGTCATAGGCAGCATCCCTCCTCCTCCAAACATGGCGAGTTGAGTTGATGCCAAAGAGCTCGATTTTGGTCTCATCTGACCACAATACTTTCACCCAGTTCTCCTCTGAATCGTTCTGATGTTCATTAGCAGACTTTAGACGGGCCTGTGCATGTGCTTTCTTGAGCAGGATTTCAGTCCTTCATGACGTAGTGTGATACCAATTGTTTTCTTGGTGACTATGGTCCCAGCTGCCTTGAGATCATTGACAAGATTCTCCCGTGTAGTTCTGGGCTCATTCCTCACCGTTCCCATCATCATTGAAACTCCACAAGGTGAGATCTTGCATGGAGCCCCAGACCGAGGGAGATTCACAGTTTTTTGGTGTTTCTTCCATTTGCCAATAATCGCACCAACTGTAGTCACCCTCTCACCAAGCTGGCGATGGTCTTGTAGCCCATTCCAGCCTTGTGTAGGTCTACAATCTTGTCCCTGACATCCTTGGACAGCTCTTTGGTCTTGGCCATGGTGGAGAGATTGAAATCTGATTGATTGCTTCTGGGGACAGGTGTCTTTTATACATATAACAAGCTGAGATTAGGAGCACTCCCTTTAGGCTGGGTTCACACTAGTGCGACACGACATCTGTCCTACTTTGGATCCGACTTTGCCCTGCAACATGAAGCCGAGATATGTCCGACTTTCAATGAACGGGGATCCGACTTGGATCCCCGCCAATAGCAGGCACTGTGTTTGGTATGAATCTTGAGGGGGAACTCCACGCCAAATTTTAAATAAAAAACCGGCATGGGTTCCCCCTCCAGGAGCATACCAGGCCCTTGGGTCTGGTCTGAATTTGAAGGGGAACCCCTACGCCAAAAAAACGGCGTGGGGGTTCCCCCCAAAATCCAAACCAGACCCTTATCCGAGCACACAACCTGGCAGGCCGCAGGGGAAGAGGGGGGGACGAGAGAGCGGCCCCCCCTCCCTCCTGAACCGTACCAGGCCGCATGCCCTCAACATGGGGGGTTTGGTGCTCTGGGGCAGGGGGGCGACCTGCGGCCCCCCCACCCCAGAGCACCCTGCCCCCATGTTGATGAGGACAGGGCCTCTTCCCGACAACCCTGGCCGTTGGTTGTCGGGGTCTGCGGGCGGGGGGCTTATCGGAATCTGGGAGCCCCCTTTAATAAAGGGGCCCCCGGATCCCGGGCCCCCCACCCTATGTGAATGAGTATGGGGTACATCGTACCCCTACCCATTCACCTGGTGGAAAAAAATTGCAATAAAAAAACCACACAGCTTTTTAAAGTATTTTATTGCACAGCTCCGGGGGTCTTCTTCCGACTTCGGGGGTCTCCGGTGTCGTCGCCGCGCTCTCCGGTTTTCTTCTGCCGGGCCACCGCTAACTTCTTTAGCTCTTTTGCTAGCGGGGCCCGGTCTTCTCCGTCGCCTTCTCCCCTCTTCTCCTCTCCGGTTCTTCCTTTCTTCTGCCGGGCCTCCGCTAACTTCTTTTAGCTCTTTTGCTAGCGGAGGCCCGGTCTTCTCCATCGCCTTCTTCTTCTCCGGCTATCCGGTTCTTCTCCCGGTTCTTCTCCCGCTTCTTTCTTCTGCCGGCCCCTCCACTAACTTCTTTAGCTCTTTTGCTAGTGGAGGGGCCGGTCTTCCCGTCGTCGCCGTCAGCGTCTTCTTCCCTCTTCTCCTCCTCGATGTTGACTCGTCGCTTCCTCTCGCAGTAATGCTAAATCTTCGGTCCGCAGAGATTAATATAGGCTTCTCATGACGTCACAGTCACATGTTCCCATGACGTCACAGTCACATGCTCCGGGGCCATGTGCCCCGGAACATGTGACTGTGACGTCATGAGAAGCCTATATTAATCTCTGCGGACCGAAGATTTAGCATTACTGCGAGAGGAAGCGACGAGTCAACATCGAGGAGGAGAAGAGGGAAGAAGACGGCGACGACGGGAAGCCCGGCCCCTCCACTAGCAAAAGAGCTAAAGAAGTTAGTGGAGGGGCCGGCAGAAGAAAGAAGCGGGAGAAGAACCGGGAGAAGAACCGGATAGCGGGAGTAGAAGAAGGCGACGGAGAAGACCGGGCCTCCGCTAGAAAAAGAGCTAAAAGAAGTTAGCGGAGGCCCGGCAGAAGAAAGGAAGAACCGGAGAGGAGAAGAGGGGAGAAGGCGACGGAGAAGACCGGGCCCTGCTAGCAAAAGAGCTAAAGAAGTTAGCGGTGGCCCGGCAGAAGAAAACCGGAGAGCGCGGCGATGACACCGGAGACCCCCGAAGTCGGAAGAAGACCCCCGGAGCTGTGCAATGAAATACTTTAAAAAGCTGTGTGTTTTTTTTGTTGCATTTTTTTCCACCAGGTGAATGGGTAGGGGTACGATGTACCCCATACTCATTCACATAGGGTGGGGGGCCCGGGATCCGGGGGCCCCTTTATTAAAGGGGGCTCCCGGATTCCGATAAGCCCCCCGCCCGCAGACCCCGACAACCAACGGCCAGGGTTGTCGGGAAGAGGCCCTGTCCTCATCAACATGGGGGCAGGGTGCTCTGGGGTGGGGGGGCCGCAGGTCGCCCCCCTGCCCCAGAGCACCAAACCCCCCATGTTGAGGGCATGCGGCCTGGTATGGTTCAGGAGGGAGGGGGGCAGCTCTCTCGTCCCCCCCTCTTCCCCTGCGGCCTGCCAGGTTGTGTGCTCGTATAAGGGTCTGGTTTGGATTTTGGGGGGGACCCCCACGCCGTTTTTTCGGCGTAGGGGTTCCCCTTCAAATCCAGACCAGACCCAAGGGCCTGGTATGCTCCCGGAGGGGGAACCCATGCCGGTTTTTTATTTAAAATTTGGCCTGGAGTTCCCCCTCAAGAGCAGCACAGCACAAGTCGCATGCCAAAGTCGGATCATGCAAGACTGCGGTCCAACTTTGATCCGACTTCAATGATAGTCAATGGGCTGAAGTCGGATCAAAGTCGGACCAAAGTAGTACAGGGAGCATCTTCAAAGTCTGACCGACATGTGTCGGACCAGTTAAGACGGCTCTCATAGGGAAACATTGATTTTCACACGTCATGCGACATGAGCTCCCAATGTCGGAGCGTTTGTCACCCCAGTGTGAACCAGGCCTTAAGAGAGTGCTCTTAATCTCAGCTCATTACCTGTATAGAAGACACCTGGGAGCCAGAAATCTTGCTGATTGATAGGGGATCAAATACTTATTTCACTCATCAAAATGCAAATCAATTTATAACTTTTTTGAAATGCGTTTTTCTGGCTATTTTTGTTGTTATTCTGTCTCTCACTGTTAAAATAAACCTACCATTAAAATTATAGTCTGATCATTTCTTTGTCAGTGGGCAAACGTACAAAATCAGCAGGGGATCAAATACTTTTTCCCCTCACTGTAGCATATGTCTTTTGTCTATTTTGTTTCTACGTATTTAAAGAGCAAATCTTTAAGTGGATCTAGGATCAGATAATATTTTTTTCATTCATGCTTAGTTATAAGTGTAACACAGATATTTATTGCCTATTTCTGGGTTCACAATATTCCTTCCAACAATGCCTTTATATTATTTTCTTTCCTGAAGGACAGCCCCTGTTTGTGCATGCTTGTGCATGTAACAAGTAAGCCTAGTTTGACCTCACGATTGTATATACACAACTGCTATAGGTATATTAGATTGTAAAACCAATTAGAATAGCATTCTCTATAACAGGGGTTGGCAACCTTTCAGAGGTTGATCTCTACCTGGACAACATGGAGGAAATCAGAGACCCCTGGGGGAGGGCTAGGTGGCGCCCTTTAGAAAAAAACTATCAAGCTCCCTATAAAAAGACGGCATGAGGAACACATAGTGTATCACAGTAGTGTCCTTTGCCCCCCTTCACATCATCCCCCATAGTAGTGTTCTCTGCTCCCCTCCATAGCAGTGTCCTCTGCCCCTTCACATCACCCTCCCATTGTAGTGTCCTCTGCCCCCCTTCCCTCACAGTAGTTCCCTTTACCCCCCCCCCAAGCAGTGTCCTCTGCCCCCTTCACATCACCCTCCCATTGTAGTGTCCTCTACCCCCCTATAGCATTGTCGTCCTTCCCCTTCCCCCCACAGTAGTGTCTTGTACCCCACCCCCAATGCAGTGTCCTCTGCCCCCTCCCCCCCACAGTAGTGCCTTGTACCCCCAACACAGTGTCCTCTGCCCCTTCACATAACCCTCCCCCCCACTGTAGTGACCTCTGCCCCCCATAGCAGTGTCTTCTGCCCCCTTTGCCCACAGTAGTGTCCTGTACACCCCAAAGCAGTGTTTTTTGCCCCCTTTACATAACCCTGCCCCCCACTGTAGTGACCTCTGCCCACCATAGCAGTGTCCCCTGCCCCCTTTTGCCCAGAGTAGTGTCCTGTACACCCCAAAGCAGTTTCCTCTGCCCTCTTTACATAACCCTCCCCCCACTGTAGTGACCTCTGCCCCCCATAGCAGTGTCCGCTGCCCCCTTTGCCCACAGTGGTGTCATGTACACCCCAAAGCAGTGTCCTTTGCCCCCTTTACATAACCCTCCCCCCCACTGTAGTGACCTCTGCCCACCATAGCAGTGTCCGCTGCCCCCTTTTGCCCACAATAGTGTCCTGTATACCCCATAGCATTGTCCTCTGCCCCTTCACATCACCCTCCCATTGTAGTGTTCTCTGCCCCCCTCCCCTCACAGTAGTGCCCTGTACCCCCCCAAAGCAGTGTCCTCTTCCCCCTTCACATCACCCTCCCATTGTAGTATCCTCTACCCCCCCCCTTAGCATTGTCCTCCCTCCCTTTCCCCCCACAGTAGTGTCTTGTACCCCCACCACCATAGCAGTGTCCTCTGCCCCCCTCCCCCACAGTAGTGCCTTGTACCCCCAACACAGTGTCCTCTGGCCTTTCACATAACCCCCCCCCCACTGTAGTGACCTCTGCACCCCCCCCATAGCAGTGTCCTTTTTCCCTTTGCCCACAGTAGTGTCCTGTACACCCCAAACCAGTGTCCTCTGTCCCTTCACATAACCCCCCCCCCTCACTGTAGGGACCTCTGCCCCCCATAGCAAAGTCCACTGCCTCCTTTGCCCACAGTAGTGTCCTATACACCCCAAAGCAGTGCCTTTTGCCCCCTTTACATAACCCTCCCCCCACTCTAGTGACCTCTGCCCCCCATAGTAGTGTCTTCTGCCCCCTTTTGCCCACAGTAGTGTCCTGTACACCCCAAAGCAGTGTCCTCTGCCCCCTTCACATAACCCCCCCCCCACTGTAGTGACCTCTGCCCCCCATAGCAGTGTCCTCTGCCCTCTTTGCCCACAGTGGTGTCCTGTACACCCCAAAGCTGTGTCCTCTGCCCCTTCACATAACCCTCCCCCCTACTGTAGTGACCTCTGCCCCCCATAGCAGTGTCCTCTGCCCCCTTTGCCCGCAGTAGTGTCCTGTACACCCCAAAGCAGTGTCCTTTGCCCCCTTTACATAACCCTCCCCCCACTGTAGTGACATCTGCCCCCCCAAAGCAGTGTCCTCTGCCCCCTTTGCCCACAGTAGTGTCCTGTACACCCCAAGCAGTGTCCTCTGCCCCATTTGACTTTTGGCCAGGACACATATCTGCATAATAAATAGGTACTGAATGGATATACAGTATACATACATATATATAGGATTTAAACTCCGCCAAGTGCTATTTACATCTAAAATGGTTTTATAACATAACCATTTCATGCTGTTCCCACTGCACTAGCCTGTTATAGTTCGCAGTGCATTGCTAGAACTTTTAGTGTATATTGGGTAGTACGGTATATGACTGCACTTAAAGCGTTTCTTCATCCTAGGGACAAAAAAAATAAAAGTCAGTAGCTACAAATACTGTAACTGCTGACTTAATGAACGGTCCAGCGCTGTCCTCACCTGGGCCAGTTTTTCACCGGTCTTCGGGTCCCCAACGCCGGCATCTTTAGGCCTGGTTCTCACAGATGTGACCTAGGTTCTGACTTGTGAGACCCCAAGTCGGATGACATGTGAAATTCAATGTTTCCCTATGAGAGCCGTCTTAACTAATACTACACAATTCTGTTTGACTTTAGAAAAGGTTCCTGCACTACTTTGGTCCGACTTTGATACAACTTCAATGCCACAGTGTAAAAAGTCACATCAAAGTCGAAATCCAAAGTTGCACTGAAAGTCGCGTGACTTTGTGGTCGGGCGAGTGTGTGTAGGAAGTCGGTTGTCTCTCCTTGCAGCTTTACAGCCGTCTTCCCACTGCACATGCCCAAGCGGCACTGTGCTTTGTGAATGGTCCAGCATGCCTTCTGGGACCTGTGAGGCGAAGTAAGGGGGGGTCTAAACCAGGTACCTGCTCCAAGTTCTGCTTTCAGTTGGCCATACATTGGTTAAAATTGTGGCTTCACCCGCTTGACAGCAGTTGTTCGTATGATCAACTTCTGTTGAAGAGACATGTTGTAGATTTTTTCTCGATCATTGTCTGTAGCTGGGAGGGGATTATTACTCCATCTACCTCATAGGTGTTAATGGAGGAATCTATTTGTTTTTGGTTTCTTTCAGGTTGCTCACTGAACGAAAAAACGAACAGTTTATTGGCAGCTTTAGTCTTTGCTAAGTGCTGTTAAATTATGTAAAATTCAACAATAATACTACTTCACTACAAGTGGTTCAAACCCAGACAGCAGTTTAGAGAATTTTAGAACATTCCACATGAAATCATTTTCGGACTTGTCCACTGCCATTGACTGAAAAAAACAGTTGGAAATAAATAGTAGTAACTTAGGTCCATGAAGCTGAAAGTGGAAACTTTTTCACATGTTACGGTCTGTGGTGAGAGATTTTTGACTCCCGCCGGTTAATTCTGCGTCCAAAAGTGTTTCTTTAAAGTCCGCTTCAGTCCCGTTCAGTAGTTCACTGAAACTTGGACAAAAGCTATGGCTTTGATGGCCAAGATAGAAACAGGAAACAGCTGGGCCGGGTGGGAGGACCCAGACACCAGCGCTACAAGCAAGCAGAATTTGATCCCAAGGCAAGTTTCTCTAAATATACAAAAGTCAGCCTCACACAGCAGCCTGCACACACAGGAGGTCCAATTACAGTTTATTCTGACGTCTTTACATACACAAATCTCATACACTACGCTGAACTTACAGCATTCACTCTATAACTGTTTACAGCTGCGTGCAAAAGTTCTGACGCCTCAGGACAAACTGCATATTGTGGACTAGCTAAAGGAAAAAAATTAGCACAACCTCTGCAGGGAACAAACTAAAGTGTATTTCCACTTTTGCAGCCAAATTGAAATAACACCTACTGTCTATTTATTACATGTTTCCATTCACAAGGCATGATAAAATACTTAAAAAATGCTGCTTACCTTTTTACTTACTTAAAAATACTACCTAGCTTTTCCCTTCTAATGTTAAAGTAGAATTATAGACATTTTTTTTTCATTTTGGATAGAGAATGGGAGAGTTATAACCCCTGTCATGCCTCGTACACACGGCCGAGATTCTCGTCTAAAAAAACATGTCGTTTTTTTCGACGAGATTCTTGGACAAGAAACTTGTCCCGGCCGAGTGTACACACGCTCCTTTCAAAGAACCCGCGGTTCTTTGAATGGAGCGAACGCGGTGACGTCATCGAATACGACGAGCATGCGCTCGTCACATTCGATGCCGTCGCCGCCATCTTTGTTCACCCTACCTATGCCTAGGAAGCTACCGCGCATGCGTCAAAGTCATTTCGAGCATGCGCGGGCTTCCTGGCGAAAAGGTAAGTGTACACACACACAATTTTCTCGTCGAGAAACAGGCTGACGAGAATCTCGATGAGAAAATAGAGAGCAGGTTCTCTATTTTCTCGTCAAAATTCTTGTCGCTTTTCTTGACGAAAAACCATACACACGAACGAATTTCTCGGCAAGAAATCTCTGCCAGCAAGTTTCTTGCTGGTTTTTGCCGAGAAACTCGTTCGTGTGTACGAGGCTTCAGATTTTGTTTTTGTCATCTGTGTCCCATTGCGGGAATTCCATTCACTTCCTGTCCCATAGCCAAACAGGAAGTGAGAGGAAATCCCTGCAAATGAAGGGAATTTCTTGGGGACCCCCAGGTCACCAGAACTAGTGTCTCCATTGTAAGATTTCCCCTCTATTACATTTTTGGGGACAACCCGAAACGTGGGGTTCCTTCCGGGGCCGTGGACGCCGGCTCTGTGACTGGTCGGAGTCGCGTGACGTCAATCCGCCGCATGAGCGCAGGAGCTGACGGGCACGGGCCCTATAGAAATGGCACGATCGTGCCCTTTCTTTAGTGCACATGCGCTGATGACGTTGGCGCAAGTGTATATGGTAAATATCTCCTAAACCGTACAGGTTTAGGAGATACTTTCAGTACCTATAGGTAAGCCTTATATAGGCTTACCTGTTGGTAAAAGTGGTGTGACTAGGTTTACAACCACTTTAAAAGGGGCACATACAGCAATAAAAACTGACAGGGGTTCCAACCCCTCCCCCACTCTATCCAAAAAAGAAAGAGTTTTGCCTTTACTTATACTATAAGGATTAGGGGGATTATGTTTACTAATAATTAACCATGTCTGCTCTGTGCTTGCAGATCCCATTATCAGATCGGGTCTTAGGAACTGCTTCCTGAATTGCCAGGAGGAGAATCAGGAAGACAATAGCGAATGTTAATTCGCTATTGTCACACAAATAGGGTGGCTTGGGGCGCAGGGCGCCCTGAGCCCACCCTTTTTTGAAGCCAATTAGAGCCTAAGGGCTTTTATAACATGCTTAAAAAAAACCCATTGGAATCCATGTGTCCGGCGCCCCGCAAGTAGTTTTTCTGGGCCGAACGCGTGGATGGGGGGGGCGGTGCCGTGCGCCCCCTATGAATGGGCCGCCACTGTCAGAATCTTTGGAAATTATCTTTGGGTAGGAGTGGTTACTCAGTGAACCACCAAGTTACAGTTTTGGGCAGACACCTCCACATATTCTTGTCAAACAGTAGACATGACCGAATAATGGCAAACATTTGGATAGAACATAGATGATTCGATTTTCTTTCCTGCAAATACAGATTGCAGGAAAGAAAATCACTCGATTCCCTCAGCATCACAGTCAGTGTTGATGGGGGACTCCCTCCTGCAGACCTATTGTGTTTTCCCAGCAGGGGGGGGGGCATGGGGAGCCATCCCTGACGAGAAAACACAGCAATTACTGCTAGCAGCTATAGGTGCTGGGAATAATCACATTCCAGAAATCTAACATACTGGTTGTGTGTATTCGGAAAGGGTTTTCCACTTAGCTAGGCTGTGACATACAGTACTACAAGGCTCCCTGTTTGCACAGCCAAAGCTCTCCCATAAGCATTGGCAACATCATCAGGGACTTATGCCCTGTACACAATATGAGAAAAACAAGCGAACAATCGGCCAGTTTTCCTCAATGTTTCACAGCAAGTCGGAACTGAGGATAGAAATATTGTATGAAAATTCTCATACGATAATTTTTAAATTATTTGTCGTTTCTGATCATGTGCAGTCTTTCATTTATGATATTTCTCGTATGAAAACAGGACACATTAAAACGAAAATCGTTCGTTCTAGAAAAATTTTGGCGTTTTGTCCCTTCGGAAATTTTCGTTCAGAAGGTCGGAATTGGCAGCCGAAAGTTCAGAAAATTGTACGATCCTTCCTCAAAGGAAAATGTTCACCCGATTTTCCAATAGTGTGTACTGGGCCATAAAGCCGGCCATACATGGGTCGAATTTCGAAAGAATTTTCTTTCGAAAATCCTGTCTAATAATTCTCGTTCGAATTTCGCACCATTAGTGGGCTGCAGCAACGGACGATTTTCATCATCGAATTTGAGTGATCAGGCATGTTGGAAAATTTTGGAAAAACAAAAATTTTTTAATTAAATGATGGGAGAATTGTGCGAGAATTATAATCGAAAAATAAATGTTTATTAGTGCAAGAAAAGAAAATTCCTGGAAAGAGAAGAAGATTCCCAGCCACGAAAAAAAAAATTCTGTTGCAACATGAGTTGAAATTGCAGGCTTGGTTGGTGGAATTTCTAAATCAATGCTGGCACCATCGGATTAACAAAATGCACAAAATTTTAGATTTTCTTAAGAAAATTTGTTAGGATTTGGATCCATGTTTGGCCTGCAGAAGGCTGGCCATATACACAGATTTTTCTCATTCAGCCATTGTCAGCTATTGCATTCAAGCATCCACAACACCTACATTTGTCTGTATACCAAAATAATGACTGTACCTGATAGGATAAAGTCACTGTTCAGCCAACAATTTTCCACCTGGCGGCTTTCATTTTTCAGTTGAAGTTGAGTAAAGTGGTTTTTGCAGGACCACCCACGGCTTGACATTTAACGGATTCATCGCTGTATGGTCTGATTTACTCGCTTTCATATTTAATAAAGACTGCCAGTAAACGTATTACTGTAGATAAGCCACTAGCAACCTTCAGCTGCATTGCAGGAATAATGTGAAATTGCAGAGACTCCTTCATGTTGCTGTGCTTAATGGAGTGGCTTTTATATATCGTCTACATATATTCCTAAGGGGAAAATTTCTTCAATGTACTGTAGGCAAAATAATTTTGGCTGCCTAAAGGAACAGCTCCATTTTCGCTTATACATTGGTGAATTTGTCAACCATGTTTCACCACTGGGACCCCTGTCTTGTGATATGCAGCTTACAGATCTTGGTGAAGTTCTGGGACCTGCAGCTAGCCTCTGAATCTCATAGGCTATAGGGTTGCCACCCAGTCCAGGTTTTGAATCATGTGTCAGGTTTCAGGCGGACTGATACCCGGACACAATATTCAGACTGGACTGTGGCTCCCCAAGAAACCAATATAATCACCCACAAATCTGTTGCCATCCGGAAGCTGCGGCTGGCTGACTGGGGGCAGGTTCAGCATCACTCGGGGCAGGGCGATGATTTCAGCAAGAACTATTTGGCCACACCCACTGTTCGCTGCGGGACGCTATGTGCACCCCATTACTACTCTACTTGGTGTATCCAAGGCCGCTAAAGTGTTCGAGTTTGGCTTGAGGAAAAGGTGCCAAACCTAACACTATATTATATTGATGCTAATTCTCCTACAGGAGTTTAGCAGCAGCAAACACGCAGTAAAAAGCTGCGTTTTTGCATGCTCGTTCAAGCGTCTGATGTTAATACATTCTATAGGTTCCTTAATGCGTCCAGAGTTAAAGCACATTTAGGCACTATTGAGCGCCTCTAAAAAGCACCTCACCCATACCTCCCAACTTTCTTAGATGGGAATGAGGGACAACTATCAGCAAAAGTATGCAGGCATAGGACACACCCCTTGCCACACCCCCTTAAAAGAAGAATTGTACAAAAAAATAAGATTGGTTAAACCCACAAGTGCTTTTTTACCACTAGTATTCCTTTATATTGGCTTTTGGAATTTACAAATGCAGCAATTTAGAAATCAGAGGAAAGGTTTAGCACCGGAAAACACGTTTTGATAGATAAAAAGTGCATTTTATATACATCTATGTAGATCACACCAAAATGAGGGACAAATGAGGAGGAATGAGGGACAGAGGGACATTGCTCCAAATCAGGGACAGTCCCTCGAAATCAGGGACAGTTGGGGGGTATGCCTCACCTGAACGTAAAAGTCATTTTTTTGTTTTTCTGCCTCTAAACTCCTATGTGTGGATGGACACATAGGTTAACATGGAGGGGTGTTTAGAGGCAGAAAAATAAAGACCTGTAAAAGCAGAGTTTTTTAGCTCAAAAATGAGATGAGGCCTACTGTGTTTTTGCTTCCAAAGGAATCTGTGAGGAAATCTTCTTTTCATATTGAATAGCTTTTTATGTTCCCTACTGTGATAATGTGAAAGTTTATGTGTATTTCCTAAAATGTATCGATTTTGTCTATATAAAGGGTGATTGGTGAAACTTTTATGTTTTTCAGACCCCTCAGTCAGTGGAGGATTGCCTACAGAGCACCCTGTCATCCCTGTACCCTCCCTTTGAAGTGACTGCTCCGACTCTCCTGACCCAGGTGTTCTCAGTACTAGAGAGGACTTATCGTGAGGATCCTCTCAGATATACCTTTGAATTCCTCATACCAGCCAAGAGAATTCTGCAAAATGTACAACATCAGGCATGTGTAAGTCTCACTTCACTCTACAGTAATTCTCAGAAAACCCAGTCCAGTAAATATTTAAGCGGAACTCCAGAGGAGCCTTTTTTTATGTTTCAGCTAAAGTGAGCATAATGCCGCGTACACACAATCGGACATTCCGACAACAAAACCGTGGATTTTTTTTTGACGGATGTTGGCTCAAACTTGTCTTGCATACACACGGTCACACTCGGAAATTCCGAACGTCAAGAACGCGGTGACGTACAACACTATGACGAGCCGAGAAAATTTAAGTTCAATGATTACGACCATGCGTCAAATTGATTCTGAGCATGTGTAGAATTTTTGTGCGTCGGATTTGGCTACACACGATTGAAAATTTCCGACAACAAGTTTTGTTGTCGGAAAATTTGAGAACCAGCTCTCAAACATTTGTTGTCGGAAATTCCGACAGCAAATGTCCGGTGGAGCATACACACGGTCGGATTTTCCGACAACAACCTCACATCGAACATTTGTTATTGGAATTTCCGACCGTGTGTACGCGGCATAACTGTTTTATTTATTGTCTTTGAGCACATCTAGAACTCCCCTCACATTCTGTCCCTGAGACATAAGAATTCTCACAAAAATCAAAGGGGAAAATTATATCTTTGATAACTGTCGCTTAAACAGGTTTCCCTATTGAAAGGTGTCCCATTACCTCTTTTTTCGGTGTCAGCTATAAAATTTAGAATTTACAACCACATTTTGTCTTAGTGACAATGGCTGATAGGACAAATAATGAATGTAAAGCTCCTAATGAGAAGTTTCCACCTCTTCCTCAAGCCTTGTACACACGGCCGAGAATCCCGTCGTAAAAAAAACCCATCGGTTTTCTCGACGAGATTCTTGTCAAGCTTGACAAGAAACCATACACACGAACGGTTTTCTCGGCAAGAAAGCCCTCCCAGCAATTTTCTTGTCGTTTCTTGCCGAGAAAAACGGTTGTGTGTACGAGGCTTCACTCTGTGAAAAACTAGAGAAAACTTTAGTCTGAAGTTCTACTTTAATACTCCCAACGTTATGTGCATTGGTGTAATTGCAATACACCATGCCAACGGACATGTGTTGTGGTGAAGTGTGCTGCTAAAAATTAGACATGTACTTTTTTTGATGTGTTTGGCAGTTGATTCAAATAAATGGGCTTCCTCAATAGACATTAATGTGTGGCATAAGGCATTGTAATGTGACATATAATGAGTGTGTGCTAACTAACACACCACAATGGTGTAAATGGACCCTGCAGAATCCTTTTTTTAGCCACAAATGTGGCTGTGAAGTAATTAATTTTTTTGAGAGGTAATTTCATCCAAGACATATCAGCTAGCTGGGCACTAAGGGGGTGACACTCAGTAAGGGTTTTCAATATGGCAGCAACCATATAAATTCGAAACAACAGTTTCAATTGGAGACAACTGTTTTACTAGCTTCAAAAGCATTACATCCATCTTTTTTTTGAAGCAGAGCAAAAAAAGTGTTTACAACTACTTTAAAGCTCTGGTATTTGTTGTACCGGGGCTTAATATTTCCTCCCCAAATTCTAAAAATGTTTTGATCTGTAAAGGGGAAAAGAACGGAAATATATACAGGTGATACTCGAAAAATTTGAATATCGTGCAAAAGTTCATTTATTTCACTAATGCAACTTAAAAGGTGAAACTAATATATGAAATAGACTCATTACATCCAAAGCAAGATAGTTCAAGCCGTGATTTGTCATAATTGTGATGATTATGGCTTACAGCTAGCTCATGAAAACCCCAAATCCACAATCTCAAAAAATTTGAATATTGGGAAAGGTGCAATATGCTAGGCTCAAAGTGTCCCATTCTAATCGGCTAATTAAGCCATAACACCTGCAAAGGGTTCATGAGCCTTTAAATGGTCTCTCAGTCTGGTTTAGGAGGAATCACAACCATGGGAAAGACTGCTGACCTGACAGTTGTGAAGAAAACCATCATTGACACCCTCTATAAGGAGGGAAAGCCTCAAAAGGTAATTGCAAAAGAAGTTTGATGTTGAATGTATCAAAGCACATTAATAGAAAGTTATGTGGAAGGGAAAAGTGTTGAAGAAAAAAGTGCACAAGCAGCAGGGATGACCGCAGCCTGGAGAGGATTGTCAGGAAAAGGCCATTCAAAAGTGTTGGGGACTTTCACAAGGAGTGGACTGAGGCTGGAGTCAGTGCATCAAGAGCCACCACACCCAGACGGATTCTGGACATGGGCTTCAAATGTTGTATTCCTCTTGTCAAGTCACTCTTGAACAACAAACCACGTCAGAAGCGTCTTACCTGGCCTAAAGAAAAACAGACCTGGTCTGTTGCTCAGTGGTCCAAAGTCCTCTTTTCTGATGAGAGCAAATTTTGCATCTCGTTTGGAAACCAAGAACCCAGAGTATGGAGGAAGAATGGAGAGGCACACACTGCAAGATGCTTGAAGTCCAGTGTGAAGTTTCCACAGTCTGTGTTGATTTGGGGAGCCATGTCATCTGCTGGTGTTGGTCCACTGTGCTTCATTAAGTCCATGGTCAACGCAGCCATCTACCAGGAGATTTTGGAGCACTTCATGCTTCCTTCCGCAGACGAGCTCTATGGGGATGCTGACTTCATTTTCCAGCAGGACTTGGCACCTGCCCACACTGCCAAAAGCACCAAAACCTGGTTCAATGACCGTGGGATTACTGTGCTTAATTGGCCAGCAAACTCGCCTGACCTGAATGCAGAAGAGCTGAAGGCCGCTATTGAAGCATCCTGGTCTTCCATAACACCTCAGCAGTGCCACAGGCTGATAGCTTCCATGCCACGCCGCTTTGAGGCAGTAATTGCTGCAAAAGGGGCCCAAACCAAGTACTGAGTACATATGCATGCTTATACTTTTCAGAGGTCCGATATTGTTCTATGTAAAATCCTTGTTTTATTGATTGCATGTAATATTCTAATTTTCTGAGATTGTGGATTTGGGGTTTTCATGAGCTGTAAGCCATAATCATCACAATTATGACAAATCACGGCTTGAACTATCTTGTTTTGCATGTAATGAGTCTATCTTATATATTAGTTTCACCTTTTAAGCTGCATTAGTGAAATCACCTGTATGATGTCTATATAATACCTATTTTTTCTTTGGTTTGAATTCTTTGTTAAAAAGATTACTGGGGACTGGTGTGATCTTTTTAGTATTAAAAAAACCTCTGATAACAAGCATCCCTGTTTAGCTAGAATCATTGATTTGTTAGTGCACTAGTTGACTGGTAAGTTGTGCCCTTTAAATGATTTGTTTACATTTGATGATTTAATAATTTTTATTCTGAGAGCCCATTCACACAGGGATGACTTTGGATCCGACTTCAAGTCGCCCCAAGCCGCCCCTAGTCGCCTCAAGTCGCGCTGCATGAGAAAATCAATGTAAGTGAATGGAGCCGTCTTAATCCACACTACTGCAGTCGCTCCGACTTCAATCCGACTTCTAGGCGACTTGTGTGCAACTTGTACCCATTGATTTCAATGGAAGCCGCCTCAGAAGTCGGATCACTGTCTTAACAGAAGCAACAATACAGGAAGAGAACATACATTTCTCCCTCCCTCCCACAGAGCTGATTCTTGTTTGATTGGCCACTGGAAAGCCTCCTGTCCTGGAGGCAACTTGAAGTTGCCTTGTAAGTTGCCTCATGTCGCGCTGTGATTCATACCCAAGTCGTGTCAAAAGTTGCCTCCCAAAGTCGCGCTGGAAGTCGTGTTGCCCCTGTGTGAATGGCGTCTCACTGGTAGGTGGTTAGAGAGGGAACTCAACAGCACTGTAAATTATATTAAACGTGTTGCATTTGTACTTGTCTATGTGTTGTCTTTTATTACTGCATTCTTTTACATCTTCTGTTTATTTTAATCCCTGATAATACTCTTTTTTTCCAGTCTCAGTACAGTGGGTTTCTCTTCTTCCATGAAGGCTGGCCACTTTGCCTTGGGGAGAAGGTCCTCATTCAGTTGTCATCCCTTCCTTGGCACTTTCTGAAAAATGGGGATTTCTACTTGCAAGTGGTGCCATACTTGGAATGTTCTCCAAGACTTGTGCTAAAGTGCCTTTCTCAAGATGGAAGTGGTGTCCAGGAGATTGTGGTGCCTGAATCTTCTCATTCATTTCTCTTTTCTGCTGAATGGCTTAACAGTATCAATAAAGACCGTAGTACTGTACGTCTTGAGAACTGTCTAGCAGCCGTAGAGGAAAAAGTCCTTCGTCTACCATGGTCTGAAATAATTTATCCCCGTTTCATTCACAAAGAAGGCTTCATTGTAGGAAGGAAATGCACTCCAGGGCCTCTAATGCCACCACTAGAATACAGAAGCCCAGGTGATGGAGGGATTGCCATAGGAGATTTGGTGGACCCCAAAATTGGTGCTCAATTGTCATTTTCAAATAATCAAAATGAGACTATGGGCTGGAGAGATGGTGCTGTATCCCCCGTGCTGGGTTCTCTCTCGGGCTTAGTGACAGACCCAATAGAGGGGGAGTATGTTGAACTCAGCCCACCACATGCAGAATTAGTAGGAAAAGTTGAAACTCCCAGAGACACATGGACATCACGAGCCAAGACTGCCCCAAGTAGAAAAGGTAAAAATAAGGGACACCAGTCATGGCTGCATCAGAAGAAGCCAGGAAAGGTAGGTTCTTTGAGCACTTTAAAGGGAAGATCCCAAGAGATATGGGAAGACAGATTTTGCACAGGTAAACCCGAAGACCAAGCACAGTCTGCAGCAGAGGGACAGAATTACTGGGATGTTGAGACAACAAGTTATTCCAATGAGACTGATGTGTTGGCTGAGTGGAGAAAAGGTTTGGATCTCCTTCAAAGGCAAGAGAGAGACATGATTCCTGAGAGACGGGTTTGGGGTTCTTCTGAGAGACATTTATGGGATGATAAAGACTGTTCGGAGGAAAACAGGGCACCTTCCTGGGTTACAGAGAGATCTGTCAGCAGAAAAGGTTCTCAGGAAGAGGACCGCTTATCAGAGACACTTAAAAAATGTTCTTTAAAAGTTGATAGTCTTAAGGAAAGAGAGGAATTGCTTTCTATAGAAGGCACTGGAGATGCTTCTGATTGCCAAAGAATTCCAACTGGAGACAGTTTGCAACTACCTGTAGAAAAACAAACAGAAACATCTACAAATAATAATTCCAGTTCTGCAGATAGTTGTCAAAGTGAACCCCAGCAGGACTTTACAAAACAGTCACCTAAAGAAGCTAAACAGCCACTGGACACTCTCCCGGAGGTCTGTGATTCAAGAGAATCTTCGCTGACCAGGAAAGGCAGAACATGGGCGGATGGCCAGGAGACATCAAGGATACAAAAGGAAGGGGAAAAAGAAGGGGACACTGCAACAGAAAATGTTGAGGTTCCCTCTAATGAAACAAAAAAACACCCAGAAAAAGAAAAACATCTAGTTTGGAGTCAGGTTGCTGATTTATCCCATAAGACTGGAAGAGGAAGGAGGAAAAAGAGGAACAAGAGGGGGAGGGGACCCATAAGGACTGAGGCAAGGAAAGCAACTCCCAAGGTTGTGCAGAATAAAATTGATACCAAGCAAGAAGAACCTGAACTTGAAACTGCATCCAAAGGTAAACTGGAAATTTAAAATAGAGATTGTTATGTGGATTATGTATATTTTTTATGTTTATAGCAATGCCTAGCATAGTTTGAATGCAGGTATTCTCATAGCGTTCACTGACCCCCGTGTGGAGCATGACTGCTGCAGGGTACATAGGAACGCCAAGGCCAGGTTCTTTTCACTGGAGTTCAGTGCTAATGCAGGTGTCCATCTGCATCCAGGCCACACACCACTTATGCCGTGTACACACAATCGTTTTTTCTGATGAAAAAAGACCGATGGACTTTTTTCATCGGACAAACCGATCGTGTGTGGGCCCCATCGGTCTTTTTTCCATCGGTATAAAAAAATAGAACATGTTTTAAATTATACCGATGGAAAAAAAAAACGATAGCAAATTCCGATCGTCTGTGGGGAACTCTGTGCTCAGAATCAAGTCAACGCATGCTCAGAAGCATTGAACTTAATTTTTCTTGGCTCTTCGGAGTGTTTTACGTCACGGCGTTTGGGACGGTCAGATTTTTGACTGATGGTGTGTAGGCAAGACTGATGGAAGTCAGCTTCATCGGATTTCCGATGGAAAAATCCATCGGATTTTATTCCATCGGAAATCCGATCGTGTGTACAGGGCATTAGGATTTAATGAGCCATACAAACAGCATTAAACCAACTCTTTACCTTAGGATAGCAGACCTGAAATTTAAAATGTTTCATGAGTATCTTGTCTAGAATCTCTGTGCATAGCGCTTATGTAAAGAGGTGAATAGCTATGTACTTAACAGCTCCCTGGAACAACTGAACTCAGACCCAGAACCAAACACTAAGCTTCATGCTGCAACTCCTCCAGCAAAGCTGTGTGCCCATGTACCTCTGTCTTTAGTTAGCTTCTATGGACAACTTCTCAAGTTTCTTTGGAAACGAATGTGCCTGAAGGAAAAACTGCATTGAATCGTTTTCATTTCCTCATGACACCACATTTAATTCAAATTTGAACAAAAAAATGGTGGATAGTGAAAACTGGAATCTGACTTGTTGCTATGTTATGCCGCGTACACACGATCGGAAATTCAAATGTTCGATGTGATCTTTTTGTCGGAAATTTCGACCGTGTGTAGGCTCCTTCGGACATTTGCTCTCGGAATTTCCGACAACAAAAATTTGAGAGCTGGTTCTCAAATTTTTCGACAAGAAAAGTTCTTGTCGGAAATTCTGATCGTCTGTATGCAATTCCGACGCACAAAAAAAACGCATGCTCAGAATCAAGCAGAAGAGCCGAACTGCCTATTGAACTTTATTGATCTCGGCTCGTCGTACGTCTTGTACGTCACAGCGTTCTTGACGTTCGGAATTTCCGCCAACATTTGTGTGACCGTTTGTATGCAAGACAAGTTTGAGCCGACATTCCGTTGGAAAAAAATCCAGTTTTCTTGTCGAAATTTCCGATCGTGTGTACGCGGCATAACAGTACAGAAACTTAGTGCCAAATTCACACAAAAAATGCTCCACAGCACGCAGGTGTTTTGATAGCTAAGAACCACATGTTAATATATCCTAATTTTAAAACAAAGGTATGATTCTCACATAATACAGACAAAGGCTGGCCATACATTATACAAATTTTCCTTTGAGATTTGCCAAAACCATATAATTTGAGGTCAAACCTAAACAATTTCAATTTGTACACAGACAGGCCCTTGCAATACATGGTTGAAGGTAAATCTAAAGAAAATTGAATTATGTAGCTTCTAATAGTTAATTTGCAGCAACTTATTTGTGTATAATTCCCTATGGAGAATGCAACAGGTGCAGCAGCCTAAGCCCTATCCAGTGTTCCAGTTTTTTTGCAGAGGATCAATGTTTATATGGTGAGAAGTAGGAATGAGCTTGCATTTGTTTGGAACCCGGTTTGTATCTGAGCCAGGAAACGGTTGTCATTCTTGGTCCAGTGAGCTGCAGGTGGAAAATTCCCCAGCATGCATCTGACCTTACAAAAGGGGTGGAGATGCTCATGACATCATTGACCTAATAGCCATATTAGGTCAATGACATTAGCCATGTAATCCTATTCGGTCAATGATGTCATGAGCATCCCTGCCCATTTGTAACATCAGATGCATGGCAATGAATCCCTCGCCTGCAACTCACTGGACCAGGAATGACAGCTGGCTTTCGGGATTGCACCCAAACCAGATTCTAAACAATTTCAAACTCGTCCCTAGTGACATATTTTTTAATGTGTTTGGCTTACTTGTCTTGTATATATTTATGGGCTTGCTTTATCAAATACTTATAAAATAACAGAGCGTGCCATATGCATGGGCAAACAAGCATAACAACAAATATAAGATAAAAAAAACCCTGTTTAAAATTCATACCAACCACCAAATATAGAAAAATAATACTTATATCATTTTAATGAGCACAAAAGATGCTTTCTGCAAACTGAAGCCCAAAATGTTTAGCTGCCAAACAGGGCTGGTGCAAGGATTTTTGACACTCTCCGCCCCTGACCACCCCCTTGCCCTGCTCATGTGGCAGGAGCCAGAGCTATACAGGAAGCATTGGCTCTGCTTGTTCTAGTGCCAGCTCTGTTCTTCACACTGATGCTTGGGGATGATGAGTTGGGAACCTGCAATCTGGGCTTGTCGACCCACCATCCCAGAGCAGGAGGTGTCGAGACACATCAGAGGGCCAGCAGTTGGGCACCCCTGCTGTAAGGAATGCATTGTGTGCAAGGCAGAGCTGGTTGTACTGGGACGATCACCAGAATCTCTGAGAGAGACAGACAGGTCGGTCACCGATGATCATAGAGGCGTGCAGCAGAATGGGATGTTTGATTCCGTTCTGTTGGGAGACTCTGGACATGTCCTCCAGGCTCCAGTGCTGTGCTGTGCCTCTAAATACACTATTGGTCGGATGGAGCAGCTGCCTGAGACTGAGTTTGTTACAGGCTGCAGCCTGCAGAGCATGCAGACACAGAGGAAAACCAGAGGCTGGGCGCCCTAGGCGGCAGTGCACCCTAGGCAGCTGCCTAGTTTGCCTAGTGGTAGCACTAGTCCCGTTGCCTCTTATCTGATTGTGTATTTAGCTGTTTGACTGTTTGAGTTACCTATGGAAATACATACATTTGTGAGCAGTTTCACTGCAAAAGAAAATATTTGTTAATCTGTTCAGGCATTCTTGTATCCCCTGAGCTTCAGTATGCTGATCAGAAGCTTGGCTTCCACAGGTGAACATGTTCCCTGGACTGTGAGGGACTGGAGCACTCCTCCCCAGTCTAAAAGACTGGCATCTGCTGTTATCACTTTCCAGTGATAAGGAAAGAAAAGACTTTTCTATTGTTAAGGCTGGGCTGGAGATCCAACAAGTCACTAAATTCCTAGCTTGGATGGACAGCAGCATTAACAGGCCAAGAGAACAGCTTGATTGACTTTTGTCAAAGAGATATGTTGCAAAGTTTTTCTCTATTCTGCCTCTCCTTGCCGCTGATCGAGTTCAAAATTCTAACCCCTTACTGCTTTCTTCTTTTAAACCAAAGACAGATTTGCAAAATTCTGGACTTGACATCCCCTAACAAATACAAATTCCCAAATTTTGCATGGAATCCACAAGGTCGGTAATTGCCTCTCTAAAACAAGGGGAATACTAGGCATCTGTAGACATTCAAGATGCCTGTCTGCATGTTCACATTTATCCACCTCATCAGAACTTTCTGCACTTTGCAGGGCCAATTACTTCCAGTTTGTCACACTGCCTTTTCGTCTATTCTTTGCTTTCAGAGTATGCACAAAGTTCATAGCACCTCTTCTTGCCCTTCTCAGAACTCAGGGCATTCAGGTCACATGTTGCCTAGACGACCTGCTCTTGAAGGTCTCATATCCCTTCTAGTTGTCGGCAAACGTTCACAGGACAATCAGGATGATCCTTGCTTTTGGCTGGGTGATCAATTAAAAAAATAATAATGTGCTGTTCAACCTTTTCTTTGCCTGAAATACATGAGTCTGGTCCTGGACATATCTCAAACAAAGGTTTTCCTTCCAAAAAAATAAAATTATTTTTATCAGAGCCCACGCTCGAGAATTGAGGTCAAAAGATAATTAATTTTATCAGAGCCCACACTCGAGAATTGAGGTCAAAAAGACATACCATAATGAGATTCTTCATGAAAGTTTTAGGCCTCATAGTAGTCTCCTTCCCATTTGCCCAATTTCATTCAAGACCTCTCCAGCACTATATCTTGTCGACCTGGAACAAGCACGGTCCTTCTCTTGGCCTGCTAATGCTGCTGTCCATCCAAGCTAGGAATTTAGTGACTTGTTGGATCTCCAGCCCAGCCTTAACAATAGAGAAGTCTTTTTTTTCCTTATCACTGGAAAGTGACAACAGCAGATGCCAGTCTTTTAGACTGGGGAGGAGTGCTCCAGTCCCTCACAGTCCAGGGAACATGGTTACCTGTGGAAGCCAAGCTTCTGATCAGCATGCTGAAGCTCAGAGCAGTTTGGATGGTTCTGTAATACTAGACCCTCCTTTTGCGAGGACACCCGACAATGCTGCAGCTGTGGCTTACATGAGCATCCAAGAGGGAATCAGGAGTTGTGCATCCTTGAAGGAAGCAAACCAGATATTCATGGACAGAAACAAACTGTCAAGGGATCTCTGCAGTCCACATGAGTGAACAACTGGAAAGCACACTACCACTGCTTGGATCAAGGGGAATTAACACAGGCACCTTTAATCTGATGGGCCAAAAAAAGGGGTGCCTGGATGTAGACATCCTAACCTCCAGATTCAATCATAAACTACCTCTGTTTGAAACCAGGACCAAGGATTCTCTGGCACTTGCCTTGGATGAATTGATAATTCCCTGGTCCAGTTCAAGCTAATCTAAGCCTTCCCTCCAGTATGAATTTTGCCTCATCTGCTCAAAAAGATAGAGCAAGAGAAGAAAACAGTGACTCTCGTTGCATCAAACTGGCCCATAAGAAACTGGTACGCAAACTACTACTACTACAACTTTTAGCGGATGACCCCTGGCCTTTCCCAGCAGGACAGATCTGCTGTTTTAGGGCCTTCTATTTCATCTTGCTTCTCAGTCTCTGGCTTCAACAGCATGGCTGTGGAAGTCCTGCCTTAAAAGATAGAGGGGTCTCCGAGTCTGTTATTCCTACCTTACTAAAGGCAAGAAAAGCCACTTTCAGGAAAATCTTCTATTGTACCTGGAAATGCTTTTTTGCTTGGTGTGAACACAGGCACTTCAATGGCAGAGATTACTCCGTGCCCTCGCATTCTGGCCTTCCTACAAGCAGGTCTTCACCAAAACATGACCTTAAGCACTCTTAAAGGACAGATTTTCAAAGATCTATGGCTTTGCTCTTCCTTGTAAACACTTTTCTTCAAGATGTATCTCACATAAAGTCCCCATTGCAGAACCCTGTGCTTACTTGGGATCTCAACTTGGTTCTCTCTGCCCTGCAGAAAGCACTCTTAAAACCCATCAGGGATATATATGTGCTTAGGTGACCTCTCCCACAAAGTAGCTTTTTTGGTTGCTATCACTTCTGTTTGACATGTTTCTGAGTTGGCAGCTTTTTCTTGTAAGGGGGCCTCCCTCCTACTTCACAAAGACAAGGTTATTTTACACCTCAAGAAGGACATAGTCCTACCTTCCCTATGCCCTGTTCCAAAGTATCCAAAGGAAAGATCTCTTCATTGCCTGGACTTAGTCAGAGCCATAGAATCTAGAGACAGACAGATTTCCCATTTTTCCTGTCTTTTAGACCTTGCAAGGGATACCCTGTTTTCAAGTCTACCATCACGAGGTGTATAAGAAATCTGATTTTTAGAGCTTACACTCTCAAGGACAAATCTCCTCTTGCTCTTTTAAGTCCATTCCACAAGATTGTTAGGAATTTCCTTGGTATTTCGGCACCAGGCCTTTTTCAGCCCAGCTTTGTAAGGCTGCAAGCTCCTCCTATGTTCATACCTTTTCAAAGTTCTACCAGATTGATGTTCAATCTTCTGTGAATGGAGTGTTGGGCCTCAAGATTCGTAATTTCATCAAATATTTACTGTGGCAAAAATCACACTGTGTTTGGGGTGCCATTAAGAAAAAATTCTGCCCTCCATTTCAAAACGCTCAGGTGTGAACAAGGCCTAATATAGACAAATGTCTCTGTACGTCTGTGACCTGTGCTGATTCCACTGTGATACCAGTTGCCCCATATAACTTTTAGGTCTACCATTGTTTGGAATGCTATAGATCTTTATAACGGCCTTGTATTATTCCAGAAAAACTACAATTTAAATGTAGTAATTTATTCCAGAACTTCTTAATCTTGCCACACTCATTTAACATGTTATTTAGATCTGGAAACGATGGCCCACATTTTAAGCATCTGTTATTGATTTGGTGTTATATTTTATTATATCTAGCAATAGAAATATATGTTCTATTTAATTTTAAATGTCTTTTTTTCAAAACAGTACTTATTGTAGTCTTACACACCCTAGTGTACCTCATCCAAAAAAATTACTTTTTTTTATTTTTGTGTGTGTGGTAAACACTTAACCTGTTTTGATTTATTAAAATGATCTACTTTCTTATCTTATGACTTCGTCATAGGTGTGCGCAGCCTATTGCATTAGGGTGTGCACCCCAAAGCCCAAACACACAATACCGATCGCTAACGGTGTTCATTCAGAAAGGGAAGGGGCCAAGTAAATTACATATTTACTGGCCCCTTTCCCCACTCCTAAAACATCCCAGCAGCAACAGCCAATAGGAGAGGAGGGAAGCTGGCAGTGCTGCGGGGGGAAAGATGGGATCCAGGGCAGTAGAGGAAATCTGTGCTGCACAGGGTGATTAGGGTGTGCCTGGGCACACCTGGCACACCCTGTGCGCACGCCTATGGACTTTGTTAACATCTCATAAAACGCACATTAACAGAAATTCACTGTTTACATTCCTTTTGGGAACATTTTTCAAAATTGAGTTAATCATAACCTGGGTTTTATCGCCTAATTGCCTATTCTTCCTAAAATAATCCTGCATCTGCCCATAATTAAAAACAATTTTATCTGGGATGCCCGTCTTCTCCTTCAATTCCACAAGGGGATCAATTGCCTGTTTAGCTCCAAAAGAGAATCCGTCTTTAAAAGGCCTCTGTCACTCAATTCCTGATACTCTAAAGATTCTGGGGAGAACTTAGGGTTTACTATAAAAGGCAAAAAAATTATAATGTTTGAAACCAAAGTTTAATTTTTTTCCAAAAGTATTCCCAGATTTTAAGTATAACACAGAATAAACACTGCTCAAGAATACCCACCCCCCAAAGCTGCTGCTCAAACCACAATACACACCATAAATATATTACAAAAGAGCAGCGCTTAATCCTAATGTGCCCATAAATGGCCCCTCATATATAGTACATGCAACATTGATGGAATCGTAGAAATTCAAATTCAAGTTTAAAAAAAGTGCAAAATGTATCCAAAAAAGTACAAAGTGTGCAAAATGTGATATAGATACAATACAAACTCTGTGAAAATTCCAAAATTGCAATAATCAAAGCTTCCCCTGCGTCAATGAAAATGTCCAAATACTGTTTACCTCATGCACCATCACCAAGCGCACACAACGACAGTTGTAACTTCCAACTTATAGGTAGGTCAAAAGAGCATTGTTCTCAAATGGGTAAACTGGCATTCACATCGCCTCATCTAAAATCTCAGTACCGTATATACTCGAGTATAAGCCGGCCCGAATATAAGCCGAGGCACCTAATTTTACCACAAAAAAATGGGAAAACTTATTGACTCGGGTATAAGCCTAGGGTGTCCATCTGCATGCCTCACTGTGCCTCACTTTGCCTCACTGTGTTCATGTGCATGCCTCACTGTGCCCATGCCTCACTGTGCCCATGCCTAGACTGACGTTTCACATTGGAGTCTATGGAAGGGGTGTCTGGCTTTGAAAAATCGGTGCTCCCCGGCCGTAGGTCCCACAGACAAAAAACTTTGCACACTTGTAGAGGAGAAATGGAGCTACATGTATGCCATTTTCCGGGTTCAGTGGATCTACGACCAACCGGTACCGGGTCCCCAAAATCACCGGATAAATGACCGTTTAACATTGGAGTCTATGGAAGGGGTGCCTGGCTTTGAAAAATCGGTGCTCCCCGGCCGTAGGTCCCCCGGACAACAAACTTTGCACACTTGTAGAGGAAGAGGGGGCTACATGTGTGCCAAGTTTGGGGTCTGGGACCCCAAAGTCCGGGAGATCAGGTGCAAAAAGGTGACTCGAGTATAAACAGAGGGAGGCATTTTCAGCACAAAAAATGTGCTGAAAAACTCGACTTATACTCGAGTATATACGGTATATCCCACAACTCATACAAAAGATCTAAAACACAGAAAGCTAACATAGCGCAATACTGCTTTTATTAATAAAAAATATATAACACTAAAGCACCAAAATGTCATGGGCTTCGAGAGAGAACACATCAATTCTCATCCCTCACCCCTTCTCCATTTAAGATCAATCCTCAAAATAAGATGTCTATAGAATTGTAGATGTTTCCCTTTTTTTCACATGTTGTGCCTCTAAAGCCTCATACACACGATCGGACTTCCATTCTGACTTTTCCGTAGATTTTTGTCCGAAGGGCGTTGGCCGTGAACTTGTTCTGCATACACACGGCAGGACTTTTTCAGCCAACTTTCACCAAATCACGTGGTTTTTCTGCTCTTTACCGCCACCCTTTGGGCAACTTCTGCTATTGTTGTCTGATCTTTAGCATTGGTTCTGAGCATGCGTGTTTGTACTTTAGTCTGATGGACTTGTGTACACATGATCGGATTTTGCTCCATTTGTTGCCGGAAAGTTTGTCTGTTTTCACAGCGAACATTTGTCCGATGAAAAACACAAGACATTTGTCTGATGGAGCATACACACGGTCGGATTGTCCGCTAAAACAGGTCCGTCGGACAATTGTCAAAAAGTCCGATCGTGTGTATGGGCCTTAACTTCAAAAAATAATCATTACTTACTAGCCATGCAAATGATAGCCTGACTAATGAAGAAATATTGTACCACAAAACATGCAGTAGCTTAATATGTGCCTTTGTAGCCCACATAATTGTTTTACTTATTAAAGATGTTTTTTTGTAACTAAGTCTTTTCTACTGCAGCAGTAGATAAATGGTCCAATACAGACATGAAAACTAGCGAGAAAATCTCCTTATTGGAGTTCCAAAAATGCATAACAAGCCAGTGTGTGATTAAGGCCCCGTTCACACCTATGCAAATTAGTTGCGGCTTACACCGCATCCAATTCGCATAACATTATAAAATACATTGATTTTAATGAGGCTGGTTAACATATGTGCGATGCATTCGCACTGCGCATTGCCCAAAAAACGTGTGCGTTTTCTAGGCATTGCGGTGCGGCTCAGGTGCGAATTCAGACCCATTATCTCACGCGTCTGATTCGCAGATGTGTTCAGTTCTCAACAGGATTTCTCTCCTTCTCCTCGCTACACTTCCCCCCTCACCCTCACCAAATTTGCAGCTAAAACCGAGATGATCTGCTGAACAGCTCTCTTATCACTTTGCAGAGATAAGAGAGCTGGAATTCGCACCGCCCAAGTGTGAACCCAGCCTTAGAGCTTCATGGTTAACCCATAGCTGCTGCAATATCAATTTTGAAATGAACTGATCCTTAAAGTGGTTGTAAACCCTTACATATATCCAGTGAAGTGACTGGCCTCAGGTGATACACAGAGATTAAACAAATCCTCCTACATAAATTGTACCTGTTTATCTGCAGTCTTCAGTAGCCAAATGTCTTCTATGGTTGTGGTGAGTCAGTTTGCTTCAAGGCACAGTAGAATTTTTTGCCATTTTTATAGAGCTTATGAGTTTCGGATTCGCTCTTCACCTTGCAAACCTCATTCCACTGTGGAAGCTCTTTGGTCTGTACTAGAGCCCTAGGACCTGTTGATGGGCTTTTGTTAATGTCAGACAGGTTTTTCATTCCTATACAGTTTTAAGAGAATGCAAAACCCCCTTAAAGCAGGTCAAATGCAGGTCTAAAGAAATTACATTTCAGGTTAAATGCATGTTCCAACAAGTTCTGATTTATCTCAGAAGCATGCTAAACTAAAGGCATCAACACAAGCCGTAAGCTTTCCAATACAGGCCTTTAGGTCTGGTTCACGTTAGCCCACATGGTAAAACCAATGCGGGTAGCCGTCAGTGTGAGCTCTGGCAGGGAGCAGTGCAATGTGCATTTCAACACATCGTACTTCTTACTTTTTAAATTCATTTAAAGTGTCTCATTATTCATGTCTTCACACAGCAGTGACATGCAGCACCATCGAGTGTGCAGCAGAAAAATGCTGACGCGCTGCACACCATCGCCAACCACCAGCACCAACACAACAAATGTTTCCATGTGCCCCAGTGGTGGCTTGTATTTATCCAATGCAGAAAACTGCAGGTCACCACAGTGTGAACGACCCCTCAGTCAGGATTTTCATAGTCATAAATATATTCCTTTTGCCTTTCTATATGATTTTTTTTTTTACCAAGATTCTAACTATTTTTTTTCCAGAAGCAGAAATATCACCTACAGTGGAAGAACCAACCAGTTTGGTAGAGAAAGAACCAGATCCAGATTCTTTCCAGAGTCCTTTGCCACAACCCCCTCTTATCTCAGATTACAAATGTCTGCACAAGAATGTAAACTGGGACATATTGGAATCCGGGGTCTTCTGTCTGACTGGTGAGAAACATCTATTTTCATTTAAATGATCAGTCCACCTACGAATCTGATTTTTTTTTTTTTTTTTTAAAGAAACAAACACAAATGTGATTTTAAATGTTGGAAAGATGTCAATGGGTTGATCTTTCACAGTGTAATCTGCAAGTGATGTAGCTCACCAGCAACCAACCACCCATAACTGAAACATCACTCTGATGAATGTAACTTGTCATATAAAGTAGTGGTCTTCAAATTGTGGCCCTGGGGCCGGATGCAGCCCTTTTCTTGCCTTTTTCTGGCCCTTGGGGCACTATTCCATCCACTAACACCAACAATTGGGCATAATTCCTGTTGCTGACACCTATGATGGGGCACAATTCCTTCTATTTACACCAACAATGGGGCACAATTCCTTCCATTTACACCAATGATGGGGCACAATTCCTTTCATTGAGACCAACATGGGGCACAATTCCTTCCTTTGACACCAACATGGGGCACAATTCCTTCCATTGACACCAACATGGGGCACAATTCCTTCCATTGACACCAACATGGGGCACAATTCCTTCCATTGACACCAACATGGGGCACAATTCCTTTCATTGACACAAACAATTGGGGCACAATTCCTTCCATTGACACCAACATGGGGCACAATTCCTTTCATTGACACAAACGATTGGGGCACAATTCCTTCCATTGACACCAACATGGGGCACAATTCCTTTCATTGACACAAACAATGGGGCGCAAGTCTTTTCATTGACACCAACGATAGGGGCACAATTCTTTCCATTGACACCAACGATGGGGTACAATTCCTTGCATAGACGCCAACTATGGGGCACAATTCTTTCCATGGATATCAACGATGGGGCGCTATTTCTCCAACTGACACCAAAGATATGGCATTGTTTACTCCCACTGAGCGCCAGGATATTTTCTACTCCCATAGGCCCTAGTCCAGCCCCCCTAATGTCTGAAGGACAGTAAACTGGCCCTTGGTTTAGAAAGTTTGGAGACCCCTGATATAGATTATGACAGTGTTAAATAGATCTTCTAGTGAGATAAATAAAGGCAAAATGTAGAATGAGTGACTGTGGCCACCTTAATAGGGATGGGATGTATAAAGTGTACATGAACAGTAAATACACTTAGGGCTCATGTCATTGTTCTGAAATGCATTACACAGTGGATCGCTTTTCAGTGGCGTATGACAGGTGTGAGGAGGCAATATGTTGACTCCTCTTGTCTCTTTAAACCCTGAAAACGCTGACCCGCCATGCTGTTACTTTAGTGCCGTTCAACAAATGCAACATGGCATTTTGCTTTGCCCTGGGCAGCTGCATGCTTTTGTTTAGGTGGACGGTGGACTCAATCGTTAATTTTAGTTTTCAATTTTTTTTTATTGACTTATATCATGTTAAACAAGCAAGAGGTAAACAGCATCTGTCATACATTTCGGACAATGTCGAGGAAAATACTTGTGTAAATTCTTACGACACTACTATGGAACAATCAGGAAAGAACTAAATCATCGCTATGTGATGCTAAGCCTTAAGCAAAGGGTGTCGTCCTACACCTCACGTCACCCCATATGGGAGAAGACTGTGACGTGGGCAGGACAACATCGCCCAGCTCCAGACCAAATTGTTTAATGTTAAAAATGTTTCCCCTCTAGTTTACACTGTTGAGAATTTTAGGACAGTGGTTCGATCAGGCAGGTGCTGAAACCAGTAAAGATAGAACTAACAAAGAGGCAATATCAGGTCATAGGACATTGTTCACTAAGGCCCCTTTCACACGGAGGGTCCGTTCAGGTCCGCCTGTCAGTTTTTTAGGCGGACCTGGAGGGACGCTCCATGTAGCCCTATGGAGGCACGGATGTCAGCGGTGACATGTCCGCTGACATCCGCTCCGCCAAAGTGTGACGGAGGAAAACCCTATTTTTCCTTCCGTCGGCGGAGCGGATCGGATGACAACGGACTCTACGGTCCGTCGTCATCCGATCCCCCCATAGGGGAGAGCGGCGCTCTGACAGGGCGGTCCCTGCACAGTGTGCGGGGACCGCCCAGCCATCCGCCGGCTCAGCGGGGATCAACTGAGCGATCCCAGCTGAGCAAGCGGAGCTTCACGGGGCGGATCATGACTGATCCGCCCCGTGTGAAAGAGCCCTAACGCTTTAGAGAAACTATCAGGTGTAGTGAATAACAGAACCAGGAAGATAGAGTTCTCTTATCGATCTTAACTCACAATCAATCGCTAATTTTACTGCCCCCTGGCTGCCTGTGCGAATGAGCCCTTACTACTAGTTATACATTTGGATTCTTTCATGCTGTTTTTTAGGGCACTGCTGACTACAAACAAAAAAAGCTGCAGGTACTTTATACACATAAAAGAATGTCACTAATGCCTTGTACACACGATCAGGCTGTCCGTTGGAATAAAGTCCGATGAATTTTCCGATGGAGTTCCGACGGAATTCCGCTCAAGCTGTCTTGCATACACACGGTCCCACAAAAGTCCGGTAAACTTTTGACTGCCAAGAACGCAGTGACGTAAAAGACTATGACGAGCCAAGAAAATGAAGTTCAATCCTTCCGAGCATGCATCGAATTGTTTCCGAGGATGCGTCGGAATTGCATACAGACGAATGGACTTTCCGATAGAAATTTTTGTCCGTCGGAGAAAAAGAGAACAAGTTCTCCATCTAAGTCCGTCGGAATTTCCTGAAGGAAAAAGTCAGATGGGGCACACACATATCCGATGAAAAGAGCCCGCCTGACTTTTTCCATCGGAAAATCCGGTCGTGTGTACAAGGCATAACAGTTAACTTTTCATAACCTGGCTCACATAATCTATTTAGTATATAAAGGGGAGTAATTTTTTGCCTGAATGCCAGCAGTTTCATGTCACAGCATGGGATCTTTTAATTGTGTTTGCACATATTGATGTATGTCCAACTCTCCTATTAACTAAATATCTTGCAGCTGTCTTCTAGTTGACAGAATACTTTCAATATGCTCCCTCTCTCTTTAGTGGTAATGCTGCAGATTGCAGCATCTATTATTACACCAGGCTGATTCAGTAATAGTAGTTCAACGAGCAATTGGAGAGTATATTAACTTTTTGTTAGCAGAAATAGTATATTAAACGATGGGAATACAGTAAACCTCTAAATCGGATTGGCATATTGTCACTGCTGTTTGCTCTGCTTTATTAAATAATCATATCACGAAAGTCAGTTCTGTATTAAATATGCCCAGCACAAGTATTTCTGAGTTGTTGATATCTCTTTGAATATACTTATGTGAATGTGTGCATAACTGTGAGTTTATCTATAAAAGGTAGCCCAATGCCCCTATAGGATCCATGTAAAAGAAGGTGAATTAGCTGAAAATCCCCCAAAACTGCAAGGCTGAAATATCTAATACAAAGCCACTTTGCTACCTTCCAAGTTGTAAAAATACTGCAGACGCCAACAACCCACACCCATGTTCAGCTGTTTTTTACATTTTATGTCTATCCGCTGTGCAGTCTTTCGTTTCCTAAAGCGGAGGTCCGCCGTTTTTTTTTTTTTAAGTCAGCAGCGACAAATACTGCCGCTGCTGTCTTTTAAAATGACACTTACCTGTCCTGGGTGCCCGCGATGTCGGCACCCATAGCCGATCTGTCTCTCAGCTCTCGGTTGATGCCGCCGCCATCTTCAGTAAGGGAATCAGGAAGTGAAGCCTTGCAGCTTCACAGCCTGGTTCCCTACTGCGCATGCGTGACTCACGATGCGCGTTCCCACTGGTCCCTGTTGACCTGGGGGGGGGCGGAGAAGGCGCCGGATGTGGCGTAGATACCCGCGGGTGGCTCGGGTATCTATGCCCGGAAGTGGGAGCAAAATACCTGTATTAGACAGGTATCTGCTCCCCCCTCCCCTGAAAGGTGCCAAATGTGACACCGGAGGGGGGGGGAACCGGAAAAACGGAAGTTCAATTTTTAGGTGGAACTCCGCTTTAAAGTACAACTAAAGGCAAAACGTTTTTTTTTACATTTTGGATAGAGTGGAGAGGGATTAGAACGCTTGCCAGTTTTGATTGCTGTCTGTGCCGCCGTTAATATATTCACCCTTTCTATTTGTCCTGTTTACCATTATCATTAAAAGTGAAAGTAAAAGAAAATCCCAAACTTTGGGTTGTCCCCAAAAAAGTAATAGAGGGATAATCTTCCAATGGGGACGCTAATTCTGGTGACCTGGGGGTTCCCCTTATTTTCAGGGATTTCCTCTCACTTCCTGTTTGGTTATGGGACAGGAAGTGATAGGAAATCTTCCCAATGGGATGCAGAGGGTGAAAAAAATAAATCTGACAGGGGTTATAACCCTCCCTTGCTCTATCCAAAATGAAAAAAAAAAAAATTTTGCCCATAGTTCTACTTTTAAGTGGCTGTAAACCCTCCATACACCCAGTGAAGTGAACAGCCTCAGATGATACACAGGGATGAACCAAATCTCCCTACATAGGTTTTACATGTATATCTGCTGTCTTCACATTTACCGTATATACTGTTTAGAAAGTTCAGATAGTGTTAGGAAATTTTCTCTTCCTGTTTAACACAGAGTGTGATGTCTGGGCACACAGCCAAGATAGCTAAAATTGCAGATTGGAGGAAAGGCACACACCCCCTCTCCTCATAGGCAGAGACTCTCAGAGGTGTTTTGTAACAGGGCCAGTTCCCTGCTAATCTATTTTAGAAACCTCCCCTGACAGAAAGGCTGTTTTATCTGATAAGTCTGAGAATTTGTCGGGAGTTATCAGGCTGATTGCTATTTGAAGAGAGATAACAAAACACTGCAGATATATGTGCCCAGCTTAAATTTCATGAATCGGGTTTACATCCACTTTAAGCTACACATCCAATATTCAGCAGCGGCCCTGTTGACATCACCAGGCTCGATAAACGTTGATTTAACAATAGCTGGGTGGAAAATGACTGGACAAACAGTGACTGCATCCTATCAGATGATATTCGGATGACATTGAGGCAGCCAGTAGCTGGCAGGGGAGATTCCTCCATCCAAGGTGTTTAGCGGGCTGAAGGAGAGAAAATAATATATGCATGGCTAGCTTTTGTTACAACTCATATTTCTTCTCCACATTTCATGGTTTTTGAGTTTACTCTGTCATGCTGTTTCCTTCCACTTCTTGTTTTAAATTTATTTGGTTACCATGATTGATTGCCAAAACACAGTCTGGAGTTATCCAGCGCTACACTCTGTATTCCTAAGTACCTCGCAAACCCTGTAATAATCCCAATAGTCCACAAATAAAAAAATTACAAAAAAAACCCACATGTAGTACTAATCTTGTTAGTCCAAAATGTACTTGTGTTTGAACCATAAAATATTTTTAAATATATATATATACAAAAGTGTTAAAGAGTCCACATGCTTTGCTTCAATTACATTTCACTCAAAAGCTGCTCAATTCCTTGTGATTCACACACCATGTGTATCATATTCCAATGTTTCTTAACTCCTCAAGTATCCCCCACAGGTCATGTTTTCAGGCTTCCCATTTTTTTGCACAGGTAATTTGATCAGTTTCACTGCCTTAGTAATTACCACAGCCCTTTCATCTGAGGGAAATCCTGAAAACATAACCTGTTGGGGATACTTGAGGACTGGAGTTGAGAAACATTGTCCTATTACACCACCATTAACTGCTCACCTCCCGCTGACCTATGTTCCAGGTCATATGCACTTGTCCCTGTAATGGTGCTCAATGGATGCAGTCTGGACTCTCCCGGATCTTCTCCAACTCTGTTTTCACCATAGAGGTAAAACATACAGACCCTCATAGTGTAATCCATTTAAAAATAACCACATTTATTAAAATTCTTCTATTTCTGAGTACACTACCAGCTGATGCACTACAAACAAATAGCAAATGTATAAATTCAGTATTCCATGTGGGGCATTATTCTTGCATGCTGCAGCTTATGGGTAAATTAATTTGTGACTGTTCCTCTAATGTCACGAGCTGTCATGTAATGTATGCCAATACCTCCTCCTGGTTAGCTGCCATCCACTCCAGATAAACTACCTAGCTCTGCCCCCCCCCCTTACACGTTACGCCACAAGTGTGGCTTTTTCAGAGGGAGAAAAAAAGACTGATTGATTGGCACACACAGAGTATGCTCTATGTCAGGGGTCTCCAACCTTTGTAAACAAAGGGTCAGTTTACTGTTCTTCAGATTTTAGGGGGGGCCGGACTGTGGTCATTGGAAGTAGAAAAGGTCCTGACATCAGTGGGGAAAAAATAAAGCCCCATTGTTTGTTTCAGTGGGAGTAATCATTGTCATTAGGGAGGAATAGTGTCCCTTCATTGGTGTCATTGGGAGAAATTGTGTCTATTCATTGGTGTTAGTATAAGGTGACCAGATTTTTTCAATGAAATCCGGGGACATTTTTTTTTATACTAGTAATGGCGGCAATCAGCGACTCTATACCCGTCGCCGCCGCCGCACGCCTCACAGCTTGTCAAGTCTTACTCTCCGGGCCCCGGCTACTACTGGGTGGGGAGCGGAGGAAGATCACTCTGCCAGGGAAGGCAAGGAGATAGGCAGGCAGGCGGCTGCCCAAGACTTGAGTCAAGGCAGAAGAACATGTGAGCGGAGCTGAATGGGCATGCACCCGAAACTTAAGAAATATTCCCTCCGCTCCTACCGGCACATGACCATCAGAAAGGGGCACAGATAATGGAGAAAAATACACTCTCCTAAGCTAGTAGGAGCGCTTGGGGGTGTAATTCAAAATTATTTTTTTTATTCTGCACTGACTGTCTTTGAAATTGCCCCAGCCCCTGTTCAAATCCAATTCGGGAACAAAACCGGGGACAGACTTGGTCCGGGTACAGTGTCCTCAATCCGGGGACTGTCCCCTGAAACCGGGGATGTCTGGTCACCCTATGTTAGTAGGGGGAATTATGCCCCATTGTTGGTATCAGTGTATAAAACAATGCCCCAGGGCCAGATAAAGACAAGCAAAGGACCACATCTGGCCCCTGGTTCGCAGTTTGGAGACCACTGCTCTATGTGAATGGAAAAAAATTGAGCACAGCGCCACTCAGAGCTGCCAAATGAAAGTAAGGACTCATTTACACTTGCGACAGCCCTTGCTGCCTCTATAAAAAGCGATCCAGTGTGGATTACTTTTCAACAGGGATTTTACAGGCGGCTGGGATGCGATATGTTGCCTCCCCAGTGCCTGTTTTAACCCTTTAAGCCAACACCACTGCACACATTGGCCCCATTCTCTTCACAGGGGGTATCGTTTTTGCCATGGCATGTGTACAACCAGACATCTTTTAAGGAGGAAGTCGGGGGGAAGGCAGTAAAATCACCACTATTTTTTCCACCCCCAACCGCAAGTGTAAACTAGTCACTTGTAGTGTAAACTAGTACTAGTATGACTTTATTTTACATAAGATTAGATTCCAAACACCAGAAGGAAAAAAATTTATAAAAATAATTATAGAACATAAATCTTAATGACAATTTATTTTAAAGCATGCCTATGTGAGGGGAAAAAATGGAATTCTTGGGAATGATTTCGATTTTTGCATGAATAGTTCCTAAAGTAGATCCAACAACACTTTCTGAAGCTGTTGATGTGACTTGCACAGATTTTATGTTGTTCATCCTATTCCAGCATAAAAGAACTGTCAGAGGGCATATCAATTCTTTTTTTGTCTTGCTTAAAAAGCGGCTCTTTAATCACATCATAGAATTTGACTGATTTAGCTCTGGCCATTCCAGAACATAGATTTTCAGTGCAGAGGGTTGTTAAATAGGTCCTTTGTTTTGGAGCATTGTAATAGTGTGTACTGCAGCCTTTTTGAGCTTTTAAAAATAGACAGACATGATGTAGAGTTTCCAAATATGGCTTCAAATGTCTTACAGACAAACCCTTTAAAACAGAAAAGCTTCTTTATAACCAGTGGCGTCACTAGGGTTGGTGTCACCCGGTGCGAAAAAAAATGGTGTCACCCCCCCAACAACTATAGTCCCCCCTCAGTACAGACCCCCCTCCACTAACTACAGACCCCACTCCCACAGTATAGATCCCCTCCCTCAGTACAAACCCGCTCCACTAAGTACAGACTCCCCGCCATCAATATAGACCCGCCTCCCTCAGTATGAATCTCCCCCTCAGTACAGACACCCCCACCTCAGTGCAGACCGCTCCATCAGTACAGACACCCCCACCTCAGTGCAGACCCCCTCAGTTACAGACACCCCCCTCAGTTATAGACACCCCCCTCAGTAACAGACACCCCCCTCAGTTACAGATCCCCCCTCAGTTACAGATCCCCCCTCAGTTACAGATCCCCCCCTCAGTTACAGATCCCCCCTCAGTTACAGATCCCCCCTCAGTTACAGACCCCCCCTCAGTTACAGATCCCCCTCAGTTACAGATACCCCCTCAGTTACAGACACCCCCCTCAGTACAGACCCCCCTCAGTACAGACACCCCCCTCAGTACAGACACCCCCCTCAGTACAGACACCTCCCTCAGTTACAGCCCCCCCCCCTGGTGCAAACTCCCCCTTGTGCAGACCCCAGCAGTACAGACACCCCCTCCTCCCCATCAGTAAAGATGCCCCCCTTACCTTACAGACCTCAGAACAGAGCGGGAGATACACACAGCGGTGTGTCTCTCGAGCGCGGGCTCCTCCTCCTCCTTTGTGGATGTAAACAGAGAGGAGGCAGAGGGGGCGGCGGCTTCCTTCCGCTCCGCTGAGGGACACAGCCGCAGCGTGAGCCTAAGGCACAGGGCATCGGGCGGGCGATGTCAGTGTGGCCGCTGCGCTACCCACAGGTGTCACCCCTCTGGTGGGTGTCACCCGGGTGCGGCCCGCCCCCCCGCACCTGGCTAGCAACGCTAGTGTTTATAACATTTATCTCCTTCCACTATTGCTCACAGTTATTATTATTATAATACAGGATTTATACAGTGCCAACAGTTTGCGCAGCACTTTACAACACGAGGGCAGACAGTACAGTTACAATATAATTCAATACAGGAGGAATCAGAGGGCCCTGCTTGTTGGAGCTTACAATCTAAGAGGGAGGGTGAAGTAATACTAAAGGCAATAACTGAGGGAGATAGGCTGATGAAGAAAATAAAAGTACAGTTGTTATTTGGAGGCAGGATAGGCTTCTCTGAAGAGAAACGTTTTTAGGGATCGCCTAAAAGTGGATAGTGTTGGAGATAGATGGACAGATTGTGGTAGGGAGTTCCAGAGGATGGGAGAGGCTCGGGAGAAGTCCTGGAGGTAAGCATAGGAGTGAGTGACAATGGAACTAGACAGGAGGGGGTTTTGGGAAGAATGATTTGGTTGGTATTTTGAGTTTAGGCTAGCAAAGTAGCTGGGGGCCAAGTCGTGGATGGCTTTGTAAGTTATTGTTAGTATTTTGAATTTAATTAGTTGGGTGAGTGGCAGCCAATGGAGGGTTTGGCAGAGAAGAGTAGCAGACGCTGAGCAGTTGGTGTGAGGTTTGATGTTGGTATGCATTGTTTTGTTTTCTCCAAACATAATGCTGTGAACATTTTCCAAAAACCTATGGCATACCTTTGCATTGTTTTTTTGGAATGCACATTCCTCAACATCCTCAATTAAAGTGGTTGTAAATAATTTTTTATTGTATAAAATCTCGATATTTACCTGCACTGTGCAATGGAATTGCACAGAGTAGCCCTGAACCTCCTCTTCTCTGGTCCCCCACTGGTGCTCCTGACTCCTCCTCTATGTCCAGTGCCCCCATGGGAATCTGCTTCCCATGGGCGCACTTGTGCCTGCTCGCTCCTGAGCCCCGCTGCTGCGTCCATTGACACAGACAGAGGGACTCCTGGTGCCCCAGCAAAGCCAGTAAGACACAGAAGCTCAAAACCAAAAATGTACTATTACACAGCATTAGATTTGGTGGCTGCAATAGTTTTCTTTTTTAGTGGGCTTTTTCCCCCTCTGTTTTCACCTGGTGATCTGGCCACTAACACACCGCTTGTATTATGGTGCCTACTCTCTGGATGAAGGAGAACAGGGGGCACTTTTGGACAGCAGCATTGTCAGTTGGGGGGTGTTAGATGAACCAGCAGATTTAGATATACTAACAAATCAAAGCCAAACTCAAGCGCATACTTTATAAGCAGTTACAGCACCAGTTTGTTTTTTCTTTTGGGATGAATGTTTTACGTAAATAAATAAAAGCTGATCATTGTAAGCACATTTGTCAGTGGTAAATGGTTTGTCTCATTCCTCTAAATTGCTATATTTGCATGAGGACTTGTTCTGTTGAAAAACATCAGACTTACTGGCCAGATCAAAAAAAAAAAAGCTGAAAAAAAAGAACACCGATGCAGCCATCGCATCTAAGGATTGGTAAGCTGCAACATAATAAATGTTTGCTTTTGGGTTTAATACTGCTTTAATTTGTAAAATGTATTTCTGACTGTGGACTAATGGAAGCTCCAATCTTTAGAAACGTTTTATAATTTTTCCCTGTCTTATGAACTTCAACATCTTTTTCTGAGGCCCTCTTAAATCATTTTTGTTTGGCCCACATCATAGTTCTGAAGAAATGCAACTTTTTGCCACAAATGTTTACAGCTAAAGTTTAGGAAAACATTTTTGGGCATGCAGCACTAGTGTAGTAATGTACTTCTAATGATGTGTATCTTACATTCTGCTGGCTTCTAGTTACTGTAATAATCCACATCTGAGTGATGCTGAGGTCCCCCCCCTCCCCCATAGCTGTGAACTTCCACCCGCTGGGGTTAATAGCAGCAGCTGTGATTGTGAAGGACTCGCACCACTCACTTTCCTCTTGCTGCCCCTTCAGCCATTCACAAGACTCCTACTATTCCTTTCCCAGAATGCATTGCATTCTGTGACTAGGAAGGGGAGATCCTGTCATGCATCTGTCTCTCCTCTATTCACAAAATGAATTCCATTCTGGGAGAAGAATACTTCTATTTGTGAATGACGAGGGGACAGGAAGGGGAGGGTTTTTCATAGTCGCAGCTGTTGTACTTTAACTGTCACTAAACCCACATCATAAAAAAGCTATCAATAAATGCTGTATTACATAATGTTCATACTCACTCAGTAACTATGAGATTCATTTTCTGTATTCTGCAAAAAACCTGGTTGATTCTGCTGCTCTCTATCTCCCCCTTCTGTCCAAGTCCCCAATGAAGATAGGGATTTTGCAGAGCAGTGTTGACAGTTCTCAGGGAGTTTCTATGTTGAGCATTTCCTCCCTATCACATCTGAGCACCCCATATAACTATAGAGTCACACATGTGGGCGTTTACACAGTGGTAAATGACAGCCCACTCCCTCCCTCCTCCTCCATGCTCACTAACCAGATAAACACAATGAGGGCAGGATATACCATGTAGATTGATGGAGGCATCACCTCCCTCTTATTCTGGAGGGGCGGAACACAGCCTGTGACTGGTAGAAATCCACCCACACTATGTTATTACCAAAAAATAATAAAGATCTGATTTCAGATACATATTTGTATGACCATTTAAAACAGTTTATTGATATTATTTATTTATTTTTACTGTATTACAAAGGATGTTTTTTTTAATGTGAACATGTGACCAGCATCAGAGCACTAGAAGCTCCTCCTGCTTATGTTTTCCTGCAGACAGGCTGGGAGAGAGCTGGGTTATGTGACAGCTGTAGATATTTTTTTAAATAAAATAATTACAGTGCAAAAATCCATATACAGAAATAGAAAGGACGATGTAAGTTAAATAGTGTGTGTTTAGTATTACCGTAACTACCGCAGTTCTGGCAGTTCACAGCTACGGGGGGGGGTCTTCAACATCACTGAGAGGTGGATTTTCACATTAATCAGAAGCCTGTAGAATGTGGGATACACATCATTAGAGGTACATTACTACACTGGTGCTAATTATCATTTTTTTTTTATTTTTTTAATTTTTTTGTACTAAACTTCAGCTTTAACAGCTGTGGCAACAAAAGCTGAACTACAATTCTGCAGATCTTCAATATAATGATTTCAGAGGGCCTCAGAAGGAAAGCTGTTGAAGTCGATAAGACTGGAAAGAGTTACAAAAGGTTTCTAAAGATTTTGACTTCCATCAGTCTACAGTCATGAATACATTTTACAAATTAAAGTATTTAATTGTGGTTGTTGAGGAATGTGCATTCCTCATAAATTGTGCAAGAGTATGCCATACAATTTTGGTACATGTTCACAGCTTTATGTTTGGAGACAACAAAACAATGCATTAATGCACCAACATCAAACTTCATGCCAAACCAATAATAAAATAAATGAGGATATGGTAAGTACCATATATACTCGAGTATAAGCCGAGTTTTTCAGCACATTTTTTTGTGCTGAAAATGCCCCCCTCGGCTTATACTCGAGTTTGTGTCCATCATCAACTTTGTGCGCCTGATCCCGGCTAGCCGTAGGTCCCCCAAACTTGGCACACATGTAGCCCAACTCTTTCTCTACAAGTGTGCAAAGTATGTTGTCCGGGAGACCTACAGCCAGGGAGCACCGATTTTTCAAACCCGGGCACCGCTTCCATAGACTCCCATGTTAAACTGTCATTTCTTTTGTGATTTTGGGGACCCGGTATCGGCCGGCCCTAGGTCCCCTGGACCCCAAACTTGACACACATGTAGCCCCAATTTTCATCGATAAGTGTGCAAAGTTTATTGTCCAGGGGACCTACGGCCGGGGAGCACCGATTTTTCAAAGCCGGGCACACCTACATAGACTCCCAGAGATCAGGTAGGGAGATTGGGCACAGTGAGGCATGGACACAGTGAGGCATGGGCACAGTGACAGTGAGGCATGGGCACAGTGAGGCATGCACATGGACACAGTGAGGCATAGTGAGGCACAGTGAGGCATGCAGATGGACACCCTAGGCTTATACCCGAATCAATACGTTTTCCCATTTTTTTGTGGTAAAATTAGGTGCCTCGGCTTATATTCGGGTGGGCTTATACTTGAGTATATACGGTACCTATAATTTTTTTATTTTTTTATTATTATTTGAAAAGAAGGCCCATGTTTTGTGTACCACCAAGGGGTCTTTATTGACACTAGCCTAATCAGAGATCACTACAACTGGCTACATTCAGGCCAATTGGCATCACTAACAATCTCCTATAACCTCACAGGAGGACAAGACCTGGACAAGAGAGCGCTGCTAATGATGTCTCCAGCCAAAGCACCATCTGGATTCAGCCAGAAAGACCTTCAGGAAACCATTGTGTATTTCTTCTCTCTTCTCAGGTAAAGGAAAAGTGGAGAACGAAAGGGGTAAAGACAACAAAAAGGGCACAATACACACAATCATAAGCTGTAAGGAGTTGAAAAAAAGGGATTTTTATAACAGCTTACCTGTAAAATCCTTTTCTTGGAGTACATCACGGGACACAGAGCGACTTAGTCATTACTAATGGGTTATATAGTTTACCTTCAGGTGTTGGCACTGGCCAATTCCAAACCGGAAGTACCCTCCCCTATATAAGCCCCTCCCACCCGGGAGCACCTCAGTTTTGTAGCCAAGCAATAAGTGTCCCAAAAAGAGGGGTGGGAGCTCTGTGTCCCGTGATGTACTCCAAGAAAAGGATTTTACAGGTAAGCTGTTATAAAAATCCCTTTTTCTTTTTCGTACATCACGGGACACAGAGCGACTTAGTCATTACTAATGGGACGTCCCAAAGCAATGCCAAATGAGGGGGGGGTACATAAGCTGGGCGCCATCAGGCATGAGGATCTTTTGCGGCCTGCAACACACTGCGCCCAAAGGCGACATCCTCCTGACTTCTAACGTCTACCTGATAGAATCTAGTAAACGTGTGTACCGAAGACCATGTTGCGGCCTTACATACTTGAGCCAGGGAGGCCTGGTGATGCACTGCCCATGAAGTTCCAACCGCTCTTGTGGAGTGCGCCCTAACTTTGAACGGAGGCGGTCTCTTTCTCAAGCCATAGGCTTGTATTATGACCGGTCGAATCCACTTGGCTAAAGTAGATTTTGATGCTGCCTGACCCCTTCTGGGGCCTTCCGGCAGAACAAACAAAGAATCCGTTCTGCGAATCTGAGCAGTGGCTTTTAGATAAGCTTTAACTGCTCTTACCACATCCAAAGAATGTAATAACTTTTCCTCTACTGAGCTAGGTTTGGGGAAAAAAGAAGGAAGAACCACATCTTGGTTCAAATGAAACCTCGATACCACCTTAGGAAGAAAGGCTGGATGAGGACGTAATACTACTCTGTCCTTATGGACAACCAGATATGGCTCCTTACAGGACATAGCTGCTAATTCCGACACTCTTTTAGCCGAACAAATGGCTACTAAGAAAACCAATTTCCTGGTGAGAAGAACCAAGGAAATGTGTTGTAATGGTTCAAACGGTTGTTTCTGTAGAACCGACAGAACCAGGTTTAAGTCCCAAGGACATATGGGAATACTAACCGGAGGGCTAATACGCATCACTCCTTGTATAAAGGCTTTGACTAGTGAATGCGAAGCCAAGGGCCTTTGAAAAAATATTGACAAGGCCGAAATCTGACCCTTGATAGTACTCAAGGCCAGCTTCCTATCTACAGCCCACTGTAGGAAGTCCAGAATCCTCCCTATCATGTACTTACGTGGATGCCATTTCTTGGTCTCACACCACGTAATGTACGCTTTCCAGATCCTATAATAGATCTGCCTGGATACCGGTTTCCTGGCATTGATCATGGTAGATACCACAGAATTAGAGAGCCCTCTCTTTTTCAGAATGTGGGCTTCAATAGCCAGGCCGTCAAACCTAGGGCTGGTAAGGAAGGGTGGTATATCGGTCCTTGCGACAGCAGGTCCGGACGAAGTGGGAGGGTCCAAGGACTCCTCACTGACATTTTTACAATCTCCGCGTACCATGCCCTTCGGGGCCACGCTGGAGCCACCAGAATCACTGGTTTCTTTTCTACCCTGATTCTGCGGAGTAATCGCGGTAACAATTGTGGCGGTGGGAATGCATATATCAGCTTGAACCGATCCCAAGGGAACACTAGGGCATCCGAGCCGCAAGCTAGGGGATCCCTTGTGCGAGACACAAACCTGTCCACCTTTGCGTTGAATCTGGATGCTAGCAGATCTACATCCGGTGTTCCCCACCGCTGGCATATTGCCTGGAAAACCTCGGGGTGAAGAGACCATTCCCCCGGGCATAATTGTTGGCGACTTAGAAAGTCCGCTCTCCAATTTTCCACTCCTGGGATGAAAACCGCGGATATGGCTGGGACATATCTTTCTGCCCACTCCAGGATGCAATTTGCTTCCTTCTGGGCTGCACGACTTTTGGTGCCACCCTGATGATTGATATATGCCACTGCCGTGGCATTGTCTGATTGAATTCTGACAGGGGACCCCTGGAGTTTGGATGTCCATGCTACTAGGGCATACCGGGCTGCTCGTATCTCTAAGAGATTGATGGGCAGGGCCTTTTCTGCTTCTGACCACCTGCCCTGGAGAGACCATTGCTCCAGCACTGCCCCCCAGCCGATGAGGCTGGCATCTGTAGTGACCACCTTCCAAGAAACCGGACTGAAGGGTTTCCCTCTTTCCAGATTCTGGGGCACCAACCCGGACATTGGTAAGTCTAAAGCCTGAACTTTTTTGTTCCAGGCTGACAGTATGGCCCTTTGCAAATTCCTTGAATGGAATTGACCGTAGGGTACCGCTTCGAATGAAGCCACCATCTTTCCCAGCAGCCTCATGCAGAGGCGTATGGATGGTTTTCTTTTTGTACCCACTAAGTGGGTCAAATTTCTTAAAGACGACACCTTCTCTGGAGGTAAGAAAATCTTTCTCTGATTTGAATCCAGCCTTAGCCCTAAGTATTCCAGACTTTTGACTGGTCTTAGAGCTGACTTGTCCCGGTTGATAATCCAACCGTGATATTCCAGATACTCGATTGTCTTGTGAATAGCTACTTCCAGCTTTTCCACTGAGTGGTCTATTAGTAGCAGGTCGTCTAGATATGCCATTATCGTTACACCCTGTGTTCTTAGATTGGCCAATAATGGGGCCAGAATTTTTGTGAACACTCGTGGTGCTGTGGCCAGACCGAAAGGTAAGGCTCTGAACTGAAAATGGCGCCCTTCTACTGCAAAGCGTAGAAATTTCTGATGGGCCGGAAAGATGGGAATATGCAGATAAGCATCCCTTATGTCGATCGAGGCTAGCCATTCCTGCCCTTGTAGGGCGGTGGCCACTGATCGGATCGACTCCATCCGAAAAGTCCTGATATTTAGGAACTTGTTTAGCCCTTTTAGATTTAATATGGGCCTCACGTCCCCATTTGGTTTGGGGACTGTGAAAAGGTTCGAGTAAAACCCGAATCCGCTTTCTTCCAGGGGAACCTTCATGATTACCCCTTGGAGCAATAGTTGTTCTAGTGCCAGAAGGAGGGATCCTCTCTTTTGGGGATCTCTTGGCACGTTTGACCTCATAAATTGGGCAGGAGGAGTGCCTTTTAACTCCAGCTTGTATCCCAGACTTACTGCGGAGAGCACCCATCTCTGATGGTGTCCCGCCAGGTCTCTGTGAACAACTGAAGTCTTCCCCCCACCCGATTGAGCGGGGGCAATACTTCATGCCTTAGGGGGAGGTTTTGTACCTCTCTTGATCCAGGGCTTCTTGTTACCCTGTGATTGTCCCTGATTTCTGCCCCCTGAATTTGACCGCGGAGGCCGTCGGAACTGCTTCACAGCCGATGTGCCCGGGACTGGAGAGGTAGGCCTCTTAAAAGAAGGACTTCTACCCTTGTTCTTAACCGGTAAGAGTGAACTTTTACCGGCAGAAATTTTCTGGATATATTTGTCCAGATCTTCTCCAAATAAGCGTTCTCCATGAAATGGGAAGCTAACCAGCAGTTTTTTACAGGGAGCTTCAGCAGACCAGTTTTTGAGCCACAGAAGCCTACGCATATGTACTATAGACAGCGTAAAGCGGGAGGCCTGTTGGATTGTATCCTTTATGGCGTCCACCGCATAACACAAGGCTCTAGGCAGGTCAGCTAGGGCATGAGCCTGCTGATCTGGTAAGTCCCTTAAGACTTGTTTCAACTGATCTTTCACTGCTTGGCAGACTCCAATCGCTGCTACCGCAGGTTGTGTCACCATACTTGCTGTAGAGAAAGCAGATTTTAGTAAAGACTCAAATTTTTTATCTATTGGGTCTTTGAACATTGGAACATTATCTACTGGACATGTCAGTGATTTGTTAACAGAAGAGATGGCTGCGTCCACTATAGGGACCCTCCATTTTCTTATGAACTTATCCTCCATGGGATAGATCACCGGAAATCTCTTGGGGGGAGCAAATATTTTATCAGGATGCTCCCAATCCTGGTAAATAAGCCCTTCTAATAAAGGGTGGATTGGGAAGGAACAGACCGCCTGGGGAGCTTTTAGCGACCCCAGCGAGGAAACCGTAGTGGATGGTGGTTCCGCCAGAGGCATTTTAAATGCTGATCGGACCATGTTAGTCAGAGACTGAACCCATAATCTTTCAGCCTGAGAAGCTGAGAAAGGTTCTTCCACTGTTGATTCCTCTATAAGTGAATCAACCTCATCCTGATCCCCTTCAGGTAGGTCGATCTCTGTGTGGGGCTGTTCCTCCACTAACAGGCACTCTGAAGGAGGAGACGGAGATCGGACGCGCTTTCCCTGAGATAGGGAAGCAGCGATCAATGCTGTTAATCTCTCTTCTAATCCTCCCAGAGTTGAGGATAAAACCTCCTCTGTTATATATACAGGAGCAGGTGGACTGGGGACAGCCGCAGCACCAGGCATTCCTGCGGGGTTTCTACGGCTACTGACCTCTGCATTCTCAGGGGAGATTGGTGCAGTGCAAGCATGCCCAATATCCTCAGAGCCCGATGGAGACCCCTTTGGCTTCCTGGAAGATCTATTTCCGGAGCGTCTGGACGACATATCCTTTAAGCACAAAGCTGAGGTATTCCCGTCGTCATACACCAATTTTTGCTGGTAATAGTCTAACACAGGTGCTGCTATATACCAGCTGGTGTCCACTAAAGTGCCTTTCTATGGGGATGCCTGCATCAACCGCCTCTGTGTGCCACTGTTTGTTGCTAGCTCTGTTTGCATGCAGCTGACACTTGTACTGTGTCTTTTAACCATGCTGGGACGCCCGCACATGCGCAGAAGCGCCGCGGCGCGCATCGAGCGTCATCCACCCGCCCCGCCCCTTTTTTTTCATAGGAGGCGCGTGCACGCGCCCGCGCGCGCGCCCGTGCGCCAATGGCGCCCTTTTCGAAAACCAACAGAGGACTAGGAGCCAGGGCCCTTTTTGCCGGAGGGCCTGTGCGGTGGATGAACGCAGCAACAGGGCAGAGGAAGTGGATTCCCTCAGAGAAACTTACCAGCTGCCTGGATCTTTTGAGTTGAGAAAACCCAAGATCCACATTACAAGAAAAATGGACTACAGCGGCCTCTAGTGGTTTAACACAGGTACCGCGGTCCCTGTTTTTTTTTTTTTTTTTTTTCTCGACTACTATTAAAATTTTACATTTTCAGTAGTTATAGGCAAACACAGATATTTAGCGGGAATACCGTTAGGTAACAGACAGAAAGACAAATTAGGCTTGGGGGTCCCCCAATAGAACCAAGTTCCTGAGGGCCCCCACTTACCTGATCCCCGCCGCAGGACTTTGTTTGGTCCACAAAAGTCCAAACTTCACCTATCACGGCAGGCATTGTAATTAAACCTTCAGGGACCGGGTTCCCAAGGATTCCACTCCCCTGGACCTGTATAGCACCCTGCACAGACAGCGTCTTGGTCGTGGGTATGACCAGAGCTCTGGATCCCAGGGTCCAGCCCTCCTAAGAGAAGCATTACAGGCAAAACCTTGCTCTTCTGCTGCAAGGCCCGGGTACCGACCGTTTAGCTATGAAGCTTTTTTGGTGGGATCCGGAACAGCTTACTAAGGCCCAAAAGAACCTGTACGCAAGCCCAGTGAAAACACATGTTACTCTTTGGCCAACACCTTAGACACTGGCAAAAAACTGAGGTGCTCCCGGGTGGGAGGGGCTTATATAGGGGAGGGTACTTCCGGTTTGGAATTGGCCAGTGCCAACACCTGAAGGTAAACTATATAACCCATTAGTAATGACTAAGTCGCTCTGTGTCCCGTGATGTACGAAAAAGAAATACTGGCTGTGTTGTTGATTAAGATAATTTATCTCCGATTTAATGACAAATAATTCTTTGTATCTGAATATAATCATACAATCATGGCCATGAACCAAGGTTTGCATCATAAAGGCCTGTAATGCTACCAGTTCTGAAGTGAAGCAATCCTACAATAAGCGGATTGTTAACAAGGCCAATACTGAGCCGTAATTAGTGTAAAACTGAATATTTCTTGACGAAGGAACAAAGGTGCTGCTATATGTGTGAGTTTTGTTGATGGAACATTAGCTGGGCATACCATTGCGACATTTCCTGTGTCAGCAAACACATACTTTTACTGAGGTTTTAGAATGGTATTTCAAAATTAAACTTTTGTGCAAAATGACAATAACAAAATGTTACAAATAATACATTTTCAGCTCCAAATGAAATGATAGAAATGTACAGAATTTGAGAATTATTATGTATGCTTTTGTAAATTTCCACATTTATTAGAAGAATACAAATTTGTTGATTGTACACAAGGGTGGCCCCAGACAATTTTTTGCTGGCGCTGGGAGTGCAAGTGGGGAAGCAAAGTCCTTGACCCTAAATCCCATGTACTAATAGTTGCGGAATCCTTTTTTTTTTTTTTTTTTACAGAAAATGTAATTTTTGATAGCAATTCCTATTTTAAACTAGAAGATCAATATTTGCCCTATAAACAATCTATACAATACACAAAACCTTTAGTTAGGCTAGGTTTGCACTTGTGCAATCTGTATTCTGCATGTAGGCAACCATTCATTTCATTGGGCTACCCTCCGTGCAGAAATGCAAGGAAAGAAGTGCCCGATGTGTGCTAGCTGAACAGAATAAGAAAACTACCCATTTACGGTCAGCGTTTTAAATGGTTAGCAATGGAGGCAGCAGACACAAGCAGAGTGTGGCAATCCGGGCCATCAATGGGCAAAGCAGAAAGGATAGCAATCTCATGCACTAGGTAGCTGGCAAGAATACACAGCACCGTCCATCATAAAGGAAGGTGTTTACTTATCCTTCAAGGTCTGTGTGCACCCCCAGAGTCAGGAACACACATCAATGCTTGTGCATACAATGGTAGTCAATTCGGAGTAAGTGACGCACTGCACATGTTCTTGGGATGAACAGAAGCAGACCCTGGAGGTACTATAAGAGAAAGTAAAGGAGAAAGAGAAGAAAAGGAGAATGAGGGGTAAGGAAAGAGGTAAGCAAGGGAGAGAAGGAGATGGGTGTCAGTCAGGAGGGACAGTCTTGTTGTCAGTGGGATGAAAAAAGTGTAAAAATGTCAGTAGAGGGGGAGAGAAAGAGGATTGGGGGGGGGGGGGGTATGATTATGCCGTTCCCTCATTGAGGCATAGTGATGGACAGCGCTTTTTTTCAGCGATAATGCAGTTCCAGCACTGAATGTATGTAATGGCAAGGGGTGCTGGGGTGTGAAGGGTCATTGATACTGGCTGCTGAAGAAGCCTGAAGAAGATCTAGTTTTGCATGGTGGTCTATTATTGCTGGAAAGGCTTATTATTGTTGCTGGTGGGGGATCTATGGTTGCTGGGGGGGAGGGAGCTTATGTTGCTGGGAGGTCAATTGTTGCTGGAAGAGATCAACTGTTGAGGAGGGGTCTATTGTTGCTGGCTGCTGGGGGATCTATTGTTGCTGGAGGGTATCTATTTTTGCATGGCAGACTATTGTTGCTGGTGAGGAATCTTGTGTTGCTGGTTGGGCTTATGTTGCTGGGGGGGTCAATTGTTGCTGGAAGGAATCTACTTTTGAGATAGGGGGTCTATTGTTGCTGGCTGCTGGAGAGTATATTAATGCTGGGCTGGCTGCTGAGAAATCTGTTGTTGCTGCCGGGGTCTATTGTTGTTGGAGTTCATTGTTGCTGGGGGAATCTATTGTAAATTACTTATTACCACAAAATAATACTTGGTTCTGTTTTCTCTAAAAGGGGTGGTACTGGGAAGTGGGTGGGGGTGGAACCAAGGGATGGATGGTACGCGGAGATGGGTACGGGGGCGGAAATAAGAAGTGACTTCCTGCATCTATTCTCTGAGGAAAAAGCCCTGGTGATGGAGAGAGAAGAGAGGGAATTGTGTCATTTTCCTCAGTGGGGATCCCCTTCCCTGTAGGCCAGCCTACGAGTTTGTAACACCTTCATAAATGAGGTGGAAAGGCAAATACTTTGTAGAGGCTGCCAGTGCCAAGCAGGGTCTGCACAGGCTTCTGGGACTCTGGAATTGCTTTTTCTTGCTTGGCACTCTCAGTCCCTTGCTGGAGTCAAATTCAATAGAAGTGGTGGGGCTGCAGCACGGACATGGTATGATTGGCTGAGGCAGAGGGAGCAGGAAAATCAGAAAGTCTCCATCCACCCATGATGGCCTGGAGCACTCAGGGAATTAGCTGGTTTGGGGGAAGCAACCCTGATTGGCACCTGTGCATATCAGTTCACCAGGGTCAGAACTGTTCTTACCAGCCCTGAGCCCCAGCAGTCTGTTAGACCTATAGGAAGCCGCAGGGAGCCCTGGGATCGCTCTGTGGTCTGTTCCTGCTGGGACACAATTTCACAGCTCAGAACATTTAAATACATTCTTAAAATGCCATTAAATAATGTTAAAGGTGGCTACCAATGCAAGTGCTATAGTGGTGCTTTAAATTTTGGGGGTGCACCCTTTAACAATAAGTAAAGGGTGGCACTACCACTGGTTCTACAAAATAATCAGACTGGTATCCCATATGTTGAAAAATAACTTAAAGTGAAGTTTGGATAGAATGCCAAATGTTTTAAACATCTGTAAGATGTTTGTTACTGCCTGTGCACCCACAGGGGAGATTTCTAATTTCTTCTGGTCCCAGAGATGTTGTTGTCATCAGGACTGGAAGTGAAGAGGAAAACTTTCTAACAGGGGTGCATAGAAAAAAAACTTTTTTGATACAGTAGAGTTGGACTAGAAGCATTATCTGTTTTCTATTGCTGTCTATGTACAGATTTCCTCTCACTTCTTCTCATTCCTTAAAGTGTTGTCACTGCAACAGAAAGTGTAGAGAAATCTCCACAATGGGGCATTTTTATTAAAAACTGCAAAAAAACTTCACAGTGATTCTAAAATGAAAGTTTTGGATTTTGTCCAAGTATTATGTACATAGAATGAGCATCTTGTATACTCAGCAGTATGGGCTTGATTTACTAAAACTGGAAAGTGCAAAATCTGGTGCAGCTCTGCATGGTAGCCAATCAGCTTCTAACTTCAGCTTGTTTAGATAAGTGTAGCACCCTCTAGTTAGTGAGGAGCTAGAGTGAGGTTTTTCTCTGGCATTATGGCCCCTTTCACACTGGGGCGGGAGGTGCGCTGTGGGTATAGCAGCGCTATTTTTATGCCTTAGTTTTTACCGCGGTATGCCGCCGCTAGCGGGGTGAATTTAACCCCCGCTAGCGGCCGAAAAAGGGGTTAATACCGCCCGCAATGCGCCTCTGCAGAGGCGCATTGCGGGCGGTATTACCGCGGTCTCCCATTGCTTTCAATGGGCAGCAGCGGTAAAGGAGCGGTGAACACACCGCTCCTTCACCGCTGTAAAGATGCGGCTAGCAGGACTTTTGGAGCGGTCCTGCTAGCGCACCGCTTCAGTGTGAAAGCCTTTGGGCTTTCACACTGAAGACTGCAGGGCACGATTTTTTCAGGTGGTATAGCAGCGCTATTATTAGCGCTAAACCGCTTGAAAAACGTGTCAGTGTGAAAGGGGCCTATAGGTAAATTTAGGCAGGCCTAGCTGGCTGCTAGGCCTGTTTGTTTTCATTCTGGGCTGGGAGGGGCTCAGGGCAGCAGCTGATCACTCTCAGGCAGTGTCACTGCTCGGTTACCTCCCTCTTCCTTCTGGCATTTTCTAGAAGAAGAGATGGGGAAGAGAGTTGGAGCTGCCTGTGGTAGCTTAACCAATTCAGCCCCGGAAAAATTTACCCCCTTCCTTTACCAGAGCACTTTTTGCGATTGGCACTGCGTCGCTTTAACTGACAATTGCGTGGTCGTGCGATGTGGCTCCCAAACAAAATTTACGTTCTTATTTTCCCACAAATAGAGCTTTCTTTTGGTGGTATTTGATCACCTCTGCGGTTTTTATTTTTTGTGCTATAAACAAAAATAGAGTGACAATTTTGAAAGAAATTCAATATTTTTTACTTTTTGCTATAATAAATATCCCTAAAAAATCTATAAAAAAACAAACATTTTCCTCAGTTTAGGCCGATACGTATTCTTCTACATATTTTTGCGCAAAACTTATAGCGTCTACAAAATAAGGGATAGATTTATTGCATTTTTTTTTTTTTTTTACTAGTAATGGCGGCGATCTGCGATTTTTATTGTGACCGTGACATTGCGACGGACATATCGGACACTTTTGACACATTTTTGGGACCATTCACATTTATACAGCAATTAGTGCTATAAAACTGCACTGATTACTGTGTAAATGTGACTGCCAGGGAAGGGGTTAAGACTAGGGCGCTGACGGGGTTAAATATGTTCCCTAGTGAGTGATTCTAACTGTAGGGGGAGGGGAGGAGACCGATCTGTGTTCCTCTGTACTGGGAACACACATCGAACTCCTCACCTCTGACAGGACATGGATCTGTGTGTTTACACACACAGATCCACGGTCCTGCCGTGATAGCGGGCAATCGCGGGTGCCCCGCGGACATCGCGGCCACCAGGCATGCGCACCGGTCCCGCGCCCCCTAGACGGCTGGGAAGCTTAGGACGTCATATGACGTCGACCCAGGATGGGAGATCCCATCTGTGGACGTCATTTGACGATGGGCGGGATGTGAAGTGGTTAATGAGCCCTGACCAATCCCCAACTTGTATTGGCCGGGGGCAGGCCTCCTCAAATACCTGGGGTCAGCCCAGCTGGGGAGGAGTTGTCGGGTGGAAGAGCTAGAGTGAGAGAATGTGGAGGCTGTCAGGGCCCACGGGGAGCTTCCCAGTCTGGGGGGTGGTGACCCTGGGCTGGGCTCGGGTGCATCCAGGAGGAGTATCGAGATCCTGGAAAGAGTGGCACATGAGAGAGCAAGTAGAGGACAGCGGGAGAGAACACTTCTGTGGGAGGACTACTGGTTGCAGCCGGGAGGGCTGGTGAGTAAGCACATTTGTAAGGACTGGGGAAGCATGCCTGAGAGAACTGGGGGTTTGCAGTTTAAGAGATGGGTGCAGAACCAGTGGAGGGAGGACTGTGGAGATGGGCAGTGGAAAGGGGTCTAAGATGGGCAGGCAGGCTGGCAGGGCCTGATGAAAGCTATCTGGGAGTGGTAGCCAAGTAGAGGACAGCTAGCACCTGGACTATTCCACACCACAGGGGCTCGAGGTCCCTGCCCGCAAAAGGCAGTTTATTGAGGCCTGGCTGAAGTAGTGTCAGGCCTACTCATGTGGTGCTAGCTAGTCTGGATGTTTGACAGTCTGCAGCAAGTGAAGTGCTGGAGGAGGAAACGGTGAGCAGCAAGTGTTTGTGCTGGAGTTTTTTATTTCTAAAAAATAGTTTAATGTATTGTGACAGCAGGAAGGTAAAGTCACCTGGTTGCATCCAGGGGGGTAGATATATTTCTCCCAGATTCAGGCTTTATGCCGACTTATACCTCTAGGGAGAGGGCTGGGCGTCGTGCAGGCAGGGAGTTGATGAGACCAGCTGAAGCTTGTCAGCTCATTTAAGGCCTCTATAAAAACTCCCAGATTCATTAGGTGTTTGCTCATGCCTGGAACCAGACCTGTGTGGACTGTCTAGGGAGAGTGAACCCCTGTGCGGTGAGACAAAGCCTGTGTGGCTATTTGTTTGGACATTGACTAAACCAGGGACTTAGGGACTAGGACAGCACCAGGCTGATCCCAGTTGTTAGTTAGGAAACCTGCATGTTTAGTCAGAGGTCAAGCTGACCAGGATTTATTTTGTTTATGTTTCTTTTTGGCTTTGCTGTGTTTTGTCACTGTACATAGAGAAATAAACCGCACCTTTTGATTTTTGAAAACCACAACCTCCGTCTGCTGGCCCTGTTTTTGTGTGGGGAGCCCAACCAGGGGGTCACACACACCCGCTACCGAGTTAACCCCCTCACAGTTGGTGGAGAACCAGTGGCAGTTTTTTTTAAGCCAGCATGGAGGAGATACTGAAACAGCTGGCTCTAGCAAATGCCAATCAACAGCAGACAAATGCAGGTTTGCAAAGGAGCCTTGCAGCCCAGCAGCAAGCTCACCAACAGAGTCTGGAAGCTCAGCAACAAGCCCAGCAGCAATCTGAGGCCCGCTTCTTAGACCTGTTACAGAAGCAAGAGCAGAGACTACAACAAATGGAAGCAGTAGTGCAGCAACGTCCGCAGACCAGTGAGGAAAGCCGTCCCACTAATACCGCGTCCTTTGGGGTGAGTCGTTTATTGACAAAAATGACTGGAGAGGATGATCCAGAGGTATTTTTGACCACATTTGAAAGGACTGCTGAAAGAGAAAAGTGGCCTGAGGAGCAGTGGGCTGGACTGGTGGCTCCTCTGTTAACTGGTGAATCGCAGAAGGCTTACTATGACCTAGAGCCTGACCAAGCAAAAGACTATGTGATGCTAAAAGCTGAAATATTGGCAAGGCTGGGTGTCACCCTGGCTGTCCGGGCTCAGCGTGTGCATAACTGGACTTTCCAGCTTGGAAAACCCCCCAGGTCTCAAATGTATGATCTCATTCACCTGAGCAGGAAGTGGCTACAGCCAGATACTTTGTCCGCACCAGAGATTGTGGAACGTGTTGTAATGGATCGGTTTTTGAGAGCTCTTCCTACTGCCATCCAAAAGTGGGTAAGCCATGGAGACCCAGAGACGGCCGGTGGTCTTGTGGATCGTGTAGAGAAATACTTGGCTACAGAGAACCTGACGGCCTCTTCCAGAGACTCTCGGACTTTCCACTCTAAGACCAGACCATCCCCAGGGGCGGATAAGAGGATTCCAAGGGGTGAGGGTGGAGAGAGTGAGAGGGTGGGAGCTCTACCCAAAGTTTGGCGAGAACAGCCTGGGAAGTCAGGGGCTCAAGAGGCAGCCAAAAGGATTGTTTGCTACCGCTGCCGGCAAGCGGGACATATTGCAGCAAATTGCCCGGTTGTGGAGGAACCCATGCAATGTGACTTTCTGACGGACCGACGTCAGTCGCTGTGTGCGACAGTCGCATGCACTGCCATTCGGGGAACTGAGAAACATTTATGCAAAATGTGTATTAATGGTAGAAATGTTGTGGTATTGCTGGATTCAGGTAGCCTTGTGACCCTGATAAAGGCTGAATTAGTTAAAACAGAGGTCTCTGGGAATAGCAAGGTAGCTGTTATTTGTGTGCATGGGGACACCCGAGAGTATCCAGTGACTACAGTGTGTTTCGAGACCCCCAAAGGTACCCTCTCTCATCCAGTGGGGTTAGTATCTCAATTACCGCATGATGCCATTGTGGGAAGGGATTTTCCGAAGTTCTGGGAACTGTGGGATGATCCTGAGCCCCCCACTGGTGCCCCTATGTACCAGGAATGTGATAGCCAGAACTCCTCTGAGAGTGGTGAGGACTCTCCAGAATTTCCCTTGTCAGTATTGGCAGGGGAGACTCAAGACACTGGAGAGGAGCCCACCTCCTCAGACGAAAACCTACCGTCTGTGGAGTTTTCTGATCTGGAGGTTCACAGGGAAAATTTTGCCACAGAACAGTTAAAAGACCCCGCCCTAATAAAGGCACGGGAAAACGTAGTGGAAATAGATGGCGAGTTAGTGAACCCAGATAATACCTGCACTTACCCATACTTCAGCGTAGAGAAGGACCTACTGTATCGGGTGGCAAAAAGGGCAGAAGAAACCGTTGAGCAGCTTGTGGTGCCCAAACCTTACAGGAAGTTGGTGTTAGAGTTGGCCCATGGGCACATTCTTGGAGGTCATCTGGGGACAGAGAAAACCCGAGAGAGGGTATTACAGAGATTCTATTGGCCTGGGGTGATGAAGGACATAGAAAATTATTGTTCCTCCTGCCCTGTGTGTCAGAGGTCGGCCCCGATGCCACATTTCCGTAGCCCGCTGGTCCCTCTACCCATCATTGAGGTCCCGTTTGAGAGAATCGCAATGGATTTGGTAGGTCCTATAATCAAGTCCGCTAGGGGGCACCAGTACATATTGGTTATAATGGACTATGCCACCCGTTATCCAGAAGCGATCCCTCTCAGAAATACCTCGGCCAAAACCATAGCCAAAGAGCTATCTCTTGTTTTTAGCCGGGTGGGTATTTGTAAAGAACTGCTTACGGACCAAGGTACACCCTTTATGTCCCGGGTTATGAAAGAGCTGTGTAAATTGTTCAAAGTGACGCAATTGCGTACATCTGTGTATCACCCCCAAACCGATGGGCTGGTTGAAAGATTCAACAAAACCCTAAAACAAATGTTGAAGAAAGTGGTGGATAGAGATGGAAAGGATTGGGACTGTCTACTTCCTTATTTGATGTTTGCTATTAGGGAGGTGCCCCAATCCTCTACGGGATTCTCCCCCTTTGAGTTACTGTATGGGAGACACCCAAGAGGGCTGTTGGATATTGCCAAGGAAACTTGGGAAAGTGAGAGTTCTCCCCACAGGAGTGTGATTGAGCATGTCGCCCTGATGCAAGATCGAATTGCACAGGTAATGCCCATCGTGAAGGAACATTTGGCCCAAGCGCAGTTGGCACAGCAGAGAGTGTACAACCGTGGAGCCAAGACCCGTACCTTTTCCCCGGGGGATAGGATATTGGTACTTGTCCCTACGGTTGAAAGTAAATTCCTTGCCAAATGGCAAGGCCCCTACGAGATAATGGAAAAAGTGAGCGAAGTGAATTACAAGGTCAGACAACCAGGAAGGCGAAAGCCCGAACAGATATATCACGTTAATCTGTTGAAAGCCTGGAGGGATAGAGAGTCCCTAGTCGCAGAAACTTGGTCACCAGCTCCAACTGGTTGCGTGATTCCGGAGGTTGGAATAGCAGCCACCTTGTCACAACCCCAACAACAGGAGGTTAAGGAGTTTGTGCTTCGCAACGAGGAGGTGTTCTCTGAGCTGCCGGGACAAACATCTGGGGTAGAGCATGATATTATTACCCCGCCCGGTGAAAGGGTGAAGTTAAAACCCTATCGGATCCCAGAGGCCCGACGGGAGGCAATACGGGAGGAAGTACAGAAAATGCTGAACTTAGGGGTGATAGAGGAGTCCCAAAGTGATTGGTCTAGTCCCATTGTGTTGGTGCCTAAACCGGATGGGAGCTGGCGATTTTGTAACGATTTTCGTCAGTTGAACAAAGTTACAAAATTTGACACCTACCCCATGCCACGTATAGATGAGTTGATCGACCGGCTGGGAACAGCCCGATACATGACGACTCTTGACCTCACAAAAGGGTATTGGCAAATTCCCCTGGCCAAGTCGGCCAAAGAGAAAACCGCATTTGTAACCCCAGACGGGGCGTTCCAATATAAGAGAATGCCGTTCGGGTTACAGAATGCGCCGGCCACATTCCAGCGGAAAATGGACCAGATACTGAGGCCCCATCGGAAGTTTGCTGCGGCTTACCTGGATGACGTAATTGTCCATAGCACAGATTGGGCCTCACATCTGCCAAAAGTGCAAGCAGTCCTAGACTCTATCCGGGAAGCGGGGTTTACGGCTAACCCCAAGAAGTGTACCATTGGGCAGGAGGAGGCCAAATATCTTGGGTACACCATTGGCAGGGGAGTGATAAAACCCCAACTCAACAAAGTCGAGGCCATCCAGAGTTGGCCACGTCCCAACAGCAAGAAGCAGGTACGGGCCTTTCTGGGAATCGCGGGTTATTATCGGCGCTTCATTCCCCACTTTGCTTCTAAGGCTGTGCCCCTAACCAACCTGACGAAAGGGAAAGGGTCGGTCATGATTAAATGGACCCCCGAGGCTGAGGCAGCATTCCAATTCTTGAAACAAGCCTTATGTAGCCAGCCAGTGTTGTACTCACCCGACTTCTCTAAAGACTTTGTCGTACAAAGTGATGCGTCAGATGTGGGGTTAGGAGCAGTATTGTCCCAGGTCTGGAGCGGGGAAGAGCACCCAGTCATTTACCTCAGCAGGAAGTTGAAGTCCCATGAGGTAAATTACGCCACGGTTGAAAAGGAGTGTTTAGCGGTGAAGTGGGCTCTAGATTCCCTTCGGTACTATCTGCTAGGTAGGCACTTTGACATGGTTACGGATCACGCTCCGTTAAAGTGGATGGCTCAAAACAAGGAGACAAATAGAAGAGTGAATAGGTGGTTCCTGGCCCTACAGGAATTCAACTTCACAGTAAAGCATCGCCCTGGCGTTCAAATGGGGAATGTGGATGATTTGTCTCGAGTACATGAATGCCTGATTGCTGGTGTTCCACCCCCAGGGTTAAAACAAGAGGGGGGGTATGTGACAGCAGGAAGGTAAAGTCACCTGGTTGCATCCAGGGGGGTAGATATATTTCTCCCAGATTCAGGCTTTATGCCGACTTATACCTCTAGGGAGAGGGCTGGGCGTCGTGCAGGCAGGGAGTTGATGAGACCAGCTGAAGCTTGTCAGCTCATTTAAGGCCTTTATAAAAACTCCCAGATTCATTAGGTGTTTGCTCATGCCTGGAACCAGACCTGTGTGGACTGTCTAGGGAGAGTGAACCCCTGTGCGGTGAGACAAAGCCTGTGTGGCTATTTGTTTGGACATTGACTAAACCAGGGACTTAGGGACTAGGACAGCACCAGGCTGATCCCAGTTGTTAGTTAGGAAACCTGCATGTTTAGTCAGAGGTCAAGCTGACCAGGATTTATTTTGTTTATGTTTCTTTTTGGCTTTGCTGTGTTTTGTCACTGTACATAGAGAAATAAACCGCACCTTTTGATTTTTGAAAACCACAACCTCCGTCTGCTGGCCCTGTTTTTGTGTGGGGAGCCCAACCAGGGGGTCACACACACCCGCTACCGAGTTAACCCCCTCACAGTATATATTTTTCTAATTTTACTTCACCAACTTAGACTATTGTGTTCTGATCCATCACATGTAATTCAGATAAAAAAAAAACATTGAACTAAAGGCTGTAATGTAAGAAAATAGGTAAAAAGCCAAGGGGGTGAATACTTTTGCAAGGTACTGTACTTTTATGAGAAAGTATCCTGTTCTCTTTGTATTGCTTCCCTTATGTGAAATCCCTGTTGTTCCTGCCAGTCTCTATGCTTTGCTATTAAAAACTGACCACACTAAGCAGGGGGACACACTGTGGTCAGTTCTCTAGCTATGCTCTCCTCCAATGATCAGACATGTCCTGAAATGCCACACTGTATAGCCATTCACTGGGAAGCTCAGTGTAATGCTGTATCTCCTCCTTCCATCTCTAATGCAGCTGAGAACAGGGAATGTGATCACTTATAAAAAAAGGGCAAAAAGGTATTTATAATGTTTTTTGTTTTTTTTTATATCTATACAAAAATGTTTTGGCATTCATTTATATTTTAAACTGAATGGGTTGTTTTACAAGGTGACCATTTACAATCACTTTAATAACCTTCTTCTGAAATGTTTTTTGGGGGATTTAGATGTTCATTTTTGTGTTATGTGCAAAGCAAAGGATGAATAAATAATACATATATCCAGACATATAGATCCAGAACATTTTTATTTTCTATCAGGTCTGATGTGCGTGATTTGGGAATAACCCTCATTTTGGATCTTCGAGATTGCACAGCCAACAAAGAGGCTTTTCTAGAAATGCTTCACAACAGCAAGGTAACACTGCCATGGGTTTTCTCTTCTTTTAGAATTTGATTGGGTATTATGAATATGACAATCAGCTCTGTTCTGTGATACGAGTCTTAGCGGTGCAAAATATTAACTTGTTAGGAATTCATTACAAAAGGATGGACACTAATAGAGTGTCAACCTTTCTTTGTGGTTTTCACAATCTCCACTCTTCTGGGAAGACTTTTCATAAGGTTTTGAAGTATGGCTATGGGAATGTTTGCCTATTTGGCTAAAGGAGCATTTGTGATGTCAGGTACTGATTTTGGATGAGAAAATCTGGCTTGCAAGTCATGTTCTAATTTATTCCAGTAGTGCTGTGGTCAGAGATCTTTGCAGGCCACTCGAGTTACTTCATGCCAAATTCATCAAGCCATGTCTATTTGGATCTGACTTTGTAAACGGGCACAGTCATGATGGAACAGGGAAGTGCCTTGCCCAAACTGTTATCATTAGGTTGGAAGTGCCCAATTGTCCAATATGTCTTCCTACTGTATTCTCCTCACTGGAAACACCTAAACTCAAAAAATGGAGGAGTGTTTACATACTTTTGAACATAGTATTCTCGCATGGTGACTCCCAGATTTCCAATACTGCAGTTACAACACTACAGTAAACCCCCCTCCATCGCAGGGGTTACGTTCCGGACCCACCCGTGAAAAGTGAAAATCCGCGAAATAGAAAGACCCTATTTAAATACACCCTAGGCATGTTTTGTTAACTTTTTAACCTCCCTGGCGGTATGATTCTGTCTGGAATTTTGTACCAAAAGCGGTACAATTATTTTCCATGGAAATTTGCCACCCCTCTGATCAATTACAAGACCATTGCCAGCTGCTGAGTCAGGCCGGGTTCACACTGGTAAGACACGACTGTTGTATGACTGTCCTCCTACTTTGCCCTGCAACATCAGTCCTACTTCCATCCGACTTGAATGAACAGGATAAGATTTTGCTCCTACTTTGAGATAGTATGACTTTTCCTTTGACCAATCAAAACAATCCCAGTGTGACATAAATTCCTTTTCCTGCTGCTATAATCAACATGTCGGATGTCACAAGTCAGATGGTTAGGACGAAGATCTGACTTTGATCTGACTTCAATGATATTCAGTGGGCTGAAGTAGGATCAAAGTCGGACCAAAGTAGTGCAGGAACCTTTTTCAAATTAGGACCGACTTGTGTCGGACCAGTTAAGATGGATCTCACATAGGGAAACATTGATTTACACACGTCATGCGACACGTGCTCCCAATGTTGGAGCGTTTGTTGTACCAGTGTAAACTCAGCCTTTATGTCATGATCAAGTTTTTACCCAGAGTGGTTCTCCAAAGCATAAACATGCATACTCACCTGATGTGATGCATGGTTATTCCATAGTTATTCTGAAGAATTAATAATCAGTGGTTAGATATTTTCTGAAAATAAATGCTTGTTAAAGTTGATGCTAAAAGAAGTCACCATAAGAAAACCCACCCTGAGAAATGACATGCAGCCACCAATGGAATGAGTGCATAAATTACAGGAAGTGGTTGCAAAGACGCTGAAGGAGATCGATCAGAAGCATTGCAACAAAGAATTTAAAAAAAACAAGCATTTTCTTTACAAATGGCAATTATTACGATGCATGGTGCTTCAGAAAACTCGGGGGTCTCTTTATAAATTACCTGCATAGGAATTTGCTTGGTGAAAGTGCATTGACATTCCTTCTGTGCGAATGGGGCAAAAAAAAACCTATTGTTATTAGGCTATTTCCTGTGCTGGTCAAATCTTTCTCATCGATTTAATGCATGTTAGGCGTTACATCTATTGTAACTATGTTTTTGGCATAGATCTGTTTTCCCTATGACATAATAGATTTCATTTCTGTTATTCAATATCAAGAAAACAAAAATGAAGTATCCTGTGATGCAACATTCTGTGACAATAAAAATAAAAAACTACCAAGGGAATGAATACCGTATATACTCGAGTATAAGCCGAGTTTTCCAGCACATATTTTTGTGCTGAAAATGCCCCTCTCGGCTTATACTCGAGTCACCTTTTTGTGCCTGATCTCCTGGAATTTGGGGACCCGGTACTGGCCGGCCATAGGTCCTCTGGGACCCAAACTTGGCACACATGTAGTCCCGCTCTTACTCTACATCTGTGCAAAGATTGTTGTCCGGGGGACCTAAGGTCGGGGAGCACCGATTTTTCAAAGCCGGGCAGCCCTTCCATAGACTCCCATGTTAAACGGTCATTTCTCTGGTGACTTTGGGGACCCGGTAACGGCTGGTCGTAGATCCTCTGGACCCGAAACCTGGCACACATATAGCCCCATTTCTCCTCTACAAGTGTGTAAAGTTTGTTGTCTGGGGAACCTACGGCCAGGGAGCAACGATTTTTCAAATCCGGGCACCCCTTTCATAGACTCCCATGTTAAACGTCAGTCTAGTCATGGACACAGCGAGGCATGGGCACAGTGAGGCATGGGCACAGTGAGGCATGGACACAGTGAGGCATGGACACAGTGAGGCATGGGCACAGTGAGGCATGGGCACAGTGAGGCATGGACACAGTGAGGCATGGACACAGTGAGGCATGGGCACAGTGAGGCATGGGCACAGTGAGGCATGCACATGGACACAGTGAGGCACAGTGAGGCATGTAGATGGACACCCTAGGCTTATACTCGAGTCAATACGTTTTTCCAGTTTTTTGTGGTAAAATTAGGTGCCTCTGCTTATATTCGGGTCGGCTTATACTCGAGTATATACAGTACTTTTTTAATGAACTGTTTATATTTATGCACAATCATAACTAAGAATTTATGTCTACAGGACGCAGTCCACGGCTGTATAAATCGCACCTTATTTGTTTATGATGAAGAGAATGTTGCTACATTTCAAAGTGACCTTCAACAAACACAGGCAAGCACTTTGTACTATATATAGTAATGTGTTACATTGCACATCATTAAATCAACAGGGAAATAAATACACAATGATGCAGCTAGGTGCCACACCAAAACTGCTCATCCACAGGCATAAAGACAGCCATTGATGGAAGTGTTTTGACAGTTCACACGTGTTACTGTTCATCAGTGTTTCCATAGTCCAACAGTTTTTCCTGGACTGTGAAGCATTACTTTAAGTAAGGAAATAATCTTCTAGAATAGAAACTCCCCGGTGCTGTGTCAACATCAGACTTTTTTTAATGGATTTAAAAAATATTTCTGAGAAGATTTAAAAATAAATATAAACTGCCTATATATAAGCAGACATGCTATTTCCACATTATAAAGTTCTTTTTATTCCTTTTTAAAATAAACCCATAACAAGGCTACTGGCCATGCTTATTGAAGTAGACATCACACTCTTAATATTTTATAAAGGTCTGTAAGGAATGAAATGTTACTGTCAGAATAACTGCTGGGATTTATGATTATATTGAATTCTTTTCCCCTGAAATGCACATCCACTCTGAAGAATGGCTAATCAGCTGACCGTGGGCAATAAGGGAAATTTCATACTAGAGTTTTTTTTGCTTATACAATATAAAAGCATTTAAATAGATTATCAAATTCCTTAAAAATCATCCATCAAGAATATGTATCCATATGGCCAATTCATGTAGTTAATTAATCTCAACATGTTTTGCCAATGACTGGCTTCTTCAGGAGATGGACATTTGTTTCCCTAACAAATCCATCTTTTATGCACACATTGAATATATAATCTAACAAGTTTGGTGCTTTATGGGCTTTATCGTCTTTTTGACCTACAGCACATATATCATTCCCTTATGCGTAACAAGGTAGTCATCTGTTGACCTTTGTGCCCCTCCTATAGGGTGATGTTTGGAAGCACGGTTGATGAAAAATGTCTGTGCATCAAGTACATCCTCTGTGGTTCAGTATGTAGAACTCATAAATCTCCTGAAGAAGCCAGTGATTAGCCAATCATGTTGAGATGATTTAACTGTCCTCCAATGATTAGACTTGTGCTGACACATACCCCTACACAGCTCTTTACTGAGAAGATTAGTGTACTGCTGTTTCTCCACCTCTCAAAACCCCTTATGCAGCTGTAAACAGAGATTATGTGATCACTTATAAAAAAAAGAAAAATTTGAGTTTCTTTTCTATTTTTTCTTGATGCAGCTAAACTGACTGCACCTAAATGCACAGTGTGAATGTACCCATGAGAAATCATCCCATGCATTTTTATGCGCTTAGAAATATAAACACAAGCTTGGCTGTGCCAGCGGAATGAGGCCTTAATGAGTGATTTTGGTTTTAAAATAATGACTGTTAAAAAAAAAAAATATTCTAATATTGCCAGTGGGTATATTCAGTGGGTAATATTCAGTGGGTCATGTTCGACATCGGTACCAAATACGACGTGCCAATTATGTTTTGCTGCAAAGAATCACAACTGTGGCATAGGTACAGTCTTGAGGGGCTGCATTTCTGTGTTTAGTTGAACGGTCAGGGGTTGGTAAAAACCAAGGCATAACCACCTGCTTTTAATGCTCATGGCCACCCTTGTGAAAAAGAACTTATTTTTGTACAAAGTCTGATGGTTTCATGTATTCATCAGACTATTTTGTATCAGTGTTGTAAATAGAACCTTCAAGGCCCCAGTGCAAGAAACCACAAAGGCCCCCCTCCACAGTGGTGGAATGCCAGGGCCCAGTTGCAAGTGTGACCTTTGCAGCCCTGGTAATTCCGCCATTGGTGTCATCAATTTTTTTAATTACATTTTTTTAATTATTTTTCCATTTTATTTTATATCTTTCTTTCTTTTTTTTTACTATTTATTTTTTAGGAGCTCCATTGAGTGAATAAGGAGAGATTAATGACACTGCCCTCAATGTCCATTTCTGCCGCATCGGCAGCACAGAATGAATGGACGGGAATAGCTGTGGGGGGGGGGGGGGGGGGGGGCAGGGGATCACACAGGGGCCTGATCACAGCAGGAGGTGGATAGGAGGGGTGGCATGTAGAGATATGGATCCCCTAGATTTTCCTGCTGCAGGGGGAAAATGGAAAGGATCGTTTCCTCTATATGCCTTCCTGCTGCTCCTCCTATCCAGGTGGAGAACCCGGCAACGCTGTCAGGGGATGAGGGGGGCCAGGGGATCACACAGGGGACTGATCACAGCAGTAGGTAAATAGGAGGGGCAGCAGGGCGGCATGTAGAGGAACCGATACCCTACATTTTCGTCCTGCAGCTGCTGAAATGCTGCAGGAGGAAAATGGAAGGGATTGGTTCCTTTACATGCCGACCTGCTACCCCCTGGAATATTGGGCTGGGTCGCAGTTGTGACCCCTGTACGTACGCCACTGGCTTGCATCATGTTACTGTGCACCCCTTGTATAGCTGTATATGAATGTTAAGTTTGTTAAGTTTGTTTGCAAGTAAGATGAAGTGTTATTATGTTCATTATTTGTGTTGATTTCAATACTGTCGGTATTTCCTACAGGTTGTATTAGCATCAGAACTGACAAAGTATGTTGAGGCTGAAGAGCTCCCGGAGAGTCTTGGAGGAGAGAAGCCTTATGTGCATCTAGAGTGTGTGAGAAGCCAACAGGTGAGACGTAGAGCAGTGCACACATTGGATTTTATATGGGATGTATAGGATCTGTACAGATTATACAGGCTGTACAAACTGAATTTAGGTGTGGATGCTCTACTGTAATTTCCTAGGAAATGACCAGAGTACTCACCAAAAATGGCCGAATATGTTTCAAAGCCATGTTAACATTCTTACATATTCAACAAAATTAAAACTAGAAAGGCAAAATGGGCTAGCCCTGTGACTGCCAGCACCATTCCCTAGCTCTGCATACCTGCTGTCAGTCATTCCTGCACTCGTCTTTTCGCCTTGTTTAACTGTTCTCTTCATTGGCGCCATGGCAAGTGGAAAATCAAAGTACACTCTTTTCCTCAATTTTGTCCATGGAACCTACTGTAGCTATGTGTTTTCTTCCAGCCATTGTGTGTTGAAACTCAATTGCTTGCTTTCAGTTTCTTAGATGGTGCTTCTTCCTACCAGTGGATGTACCTTTACCATAGATGCCACCAGGTACAACAATGTAAGCTGGCTCGCAAGTCAGACTCCCCTTCCCATTGGCAGTATTGGGCATTGAGCCGTGCAGCTTAGAATAGGGTGACCAGGCATCCCCGGTTTCAGGGGACAGTCCCTGGATTGAGGACACTGTCCCCGGACCAAGCCTGTCCCCGGTTTTGTCCCCGGACTGGATTTGAACAGGGGCTGGGGCAATTTCAAAGACAGTCAGTGCAGAATAAAAAAACAAAAATTCTGAATTACACCCCCCGTCCCCGTCCCCCCGCTCGCTCCGTGGCTTCTACTAGCTTAGGGGGGTGTATTTTTTCAATTATCTGTGCGCCTTTCTGATGATCATATGCTGGTCGAAGCGGAGGGAATATTTCTTCAGTTTCGGGTGGATGCCCATTCAGCTCCTCTTGCATGTTCTTCTGCCTTGGCTCAAGTCCCGGCCAGCCGCCTGCCTCTCCTTGCCTTCCCTGGCGGAGTGATCTTCCTCCGCTCCCCACCCAGTAGTAGCCGGGGCCCGGAGAGTAAGACTTGACAGGCTGTGAGGCGGGCGGCGGCGGGCAGAGAGTCGCTGATTGCCGCCATTACTAGTAAAAAAAAAATATGTCCCCGGATTTCATTTTAAAAATCTGGTCACCTTAGCTTAGAAGTATCCGCCAAACTCTGAAAGAGGAAAGGCTTTTGTGTTTGCTGAGTGTGTAAAATGACAACAGATGAGACAGAGCAGTACTGACTTTGAGCTGTATATGGGTCATATGGGAATTGCACAGATTAAAGAGAGCCATGTAGGAAACTGACATTAACCATCTCAGTCATCCCTTATACATCTCTTGACTGTAAAATACAGTGTGCAGTAAATCCTGATTTATGAATGGCTTGGTCAAAACCAGATGGTTTGTAACAAAGAGCGAAGACAAAAATAAGCAGAGACGGTCACATCTGGTCTGCTGAAGTATTTCTGGCTCTTGGGCATCCCTGAAAAAGCCTTGTGCATATTTTTAACTTACAAAAGCATAAGTTGTTGTTGGTATTTAAAAGTTTAATATATTTTTATTCATAAACTTAAAAAAGAGGATTTTCTTACAGATTCCTAGAATCCTGATCTGTAAAAGTTGTTTTGCAGACAGGAAGATCCTACACGGGTGGTGCGGAAGGCCAGACTTATTCAGCAGTGATTGATTACATGGGGGAGGGGAAACTGTGTGTCTTCCAAATACTCCCATTTCCTTTACTGCAGTTATACTGGTATATTTAACCCTGAGCCCCCCTTCCTAAAAAAGAAAAAACGTTTCTTTTACTTTCAGCTGCTTTTTTTTACTCTGTAGCATGGATTGGCGTGCCTATAATGCTGAACTTTTTTTATTTAGAAGCAACCAGTCTTTCACTGATCTGACTACAGAAAAATTAAATCTAATGGAAAGCTTAAATGACTGTTTATAGAGCATGTGCTGATCAAAACATACTTTTTTTTTTTTTAACTACTTCCATACTGGGCACTTATACACCTTCCTGCCAAGACCAATTTTCAGCTTTCTGCGCTGTTGCATTTTGAATGACAATTGCGCGGTCATGCTACACTGTACCCAAACTAAATTTTTATCATTTTGTTCCCACAAATAGAGCTTTCTTTTGGTGGTATTTTATCACCTCTGCGATTTTTATTTTCTGCTAAAAAATAAAAAAAAGACTGAAAATTTTGAAAAAAAAAAAGTTTTTTTTTGTTTCAGTTACAAAACTTTGTAAATAAGTTAGTTTTCTCCTTCACTGATGGGGCTGCACTGACGGGCACGGATAAGGCGGCACGGATGGGCACCGATGAGGTGGCACGGATGGGCAACGATCGGCGGCACAGATGGGCAACGATCGGCGGCACGGGTGGGCACAGATAGGCGGCACGGGTGGGCACAGATAGGCGGCACGGGTGGGCACAGATAGGCGGCACGGGTGGGCACTGATAGGTGGCACGGATGGGCATGGATGGGCACTGATAGGTGGCATGGATGGGCACTGATAGGTGGCACTGTACTGTACTAATGGATGCCAATCAGTGCCAAACAATAATGCCTGCCAATCAGTGGTGCCCATTGTGGGCACTGATTGGCATCCATTGTGGCACTGATTGGCATCCATTTGGCATTGGCATCCATTATCCCTGGTGGTCTAGTGTGCAATACCTATAGGTGGGCTTCCCTGGTGGTCTAGTGGCATCCCTGGTGGTCCAGTGGGCATCCTCGGGGGGGCTGTGCTGATAATCGATCAGCACAAACCCTCCCCTGTCAGAGGAGCAGCCGATCGGCTCTCCTCTACTCACGTCTGACAGACGCGAGTGAGGAAAAGCCGATGACCGGCTTTTCCTGTTTACATCGTGATCAGCCGTGATTGGACACGGCTGATCACGTGGTAAAGAGTCTCCGTCGGAGACTCTTTACCTAGATCGGTGTTGCGGGGTGTCAGACTGACATCCCGCAGCAACGATCGCCGCGATGCGCGCCCCCGGGGGCGCGCAGCGGCTCAAAATCCTGAGGACGTCATATGACGTCCAGTCAGGATTTTGAAACTACTTTGCCGACGTCAATCCGCTATAGGGCGGGCGGCAAGTGGTTAAATATGGCAGGGGGGCTCTGACAGTTGCTTTAAATAAATATTGCAGAGAGATCTCAGGGAGTATAAACCTGGCTATTGTATGGCAGGGGTGCCTGGATCACAACAATGACTGCACAGAATTACAAACTCTTTTTCAGGCAAGTCATTTCACAAATGTGAGGTTAAACTGTACTGTTTAACCTGCCATAAGGTCTTTAATTGTGTTAAACCAGTATAGTGATCCAGGTACCCCTCCTAGCCAGACAGCAGGGTCAGTTTTCACTTTTCTAGACTGCATTTAAAGTATAGCCTCGTACACACGGTCGGACTTCCATCGGACTTTTCCGTGTTTTTTTGTCTGAACGGAGTTGGTCGGGAACACCCATAGCATACACACCACAGGACTTTTCTGCTAACTTTCCCAAAACGCATTCCAACATCACGTGTTTTTCTGCTCTTTTCTGCTCTTTACCGCCACCCTTTGATCAACTTCTGCTATTGTTGGTTGATTTTAACATTATTTGTTTTGTCCATCGGACAAAAATCCGATGGTTTTCTGTACACACGGTCGGACTTTGCTCCATCGGACTTTTGTTGGCCAAAAGTTTGTCCGTTTGCAGACCGAACTTTTGTCCGATGAAAACCAAAAAAGTTTTCCGATGGAGCGTACACACAGTCGGATTTTTTGTCAAACTTGCTCAAAATGAAGTTTGTTGGCAAAAAGTCCGACTGTGTGTACGGGGCTTTAGTGGTAAACTTACAGATCACCGTACTAACACATCCGATGTTAGTGCTGTGATTTCCTCGCTGAGCTATTGTGTTCTGACAGGGGGACTCCCTTTCCCCCTGCCAGAATACACTGATCAGCGCTCGCAGCCATTGGCTGATCAGATGATGGTTTTTCCCGTATGCTCATTTGACAGAGGTGACTGGCTTCTTTTGGATGAGGAGCTTCCTGTGGAACCAACTGTTTTCGGCCCATTTTTGTCCCGTGCGTACCCATGGTTAAGTGCTTAAGTTTTTCTTGCTCCCTTTTGGTCTGTTAAATATACAATCGAAAGCATTTTATTACGCCGTATATCTTTTAACAAGTGCAAAAATAGCTTTTCATCCAGCCAGAAATTTTGTGAGCAGATAACTTCATGTACTCAGTGAGAGCTTTTCCATGCTATCCCCATGAATTACAAAACACCTCACCCTGTTGTAGAGAAGAGAGGGAGGAGTTATGTAGCCCTAACACAGTGTTATGTAGTCCTAAATCACTCCCTGTTCTAAGGTGACAATGCTGTTTAGTATGGTTGTCACCTTAGGACAGGAAGTGTGTTAATGGCAGGATTACCAAGTGAAGATAAAATGGAAGAAAAGAAAAGGAATGCAGCCACCACATCTAAGGACAATTAAACTGCAATACTCTCAATTATTGATTTGGGGTTTAGATATGCTTTAAGGTATGTAAGTTTGTCACCAAGTTGCCCCCAGCCTTTGATTGGACAGTTAGGTAGGAGCAGGATGCCGATGTGGTCATCATTGTGCTCTCTCCTACTGCAGGCATACTCAAAGTGCTTTCTGTGGGAAAAAAATGTGTGGCCAGTCTCCCTTCTCAGACCCCTCACACACAAGCAGACCAATTTGGTGGACCAGATCAGACCCTCCATTCTCCTCTATGGAGCGGCGGGTGTAAACGAACATGTGTCCATTTACACCCGCCTACATCCAATCCGATCAATCCATTAAACACAGATAGCTATGGACCCATTCCCCTTCTGTCTAGCAGATCGGATCAGATGGAAATTGGATGTAAACGGACAGGCAGTCTGTTTACATCTGACCACCCATAGAGGAGAGCGGGCTGTGTCTATGTCCATTCTCCATAAGCGGAAAGGACACGGACCAGCCACCGGCCTTCTCAGCGGGCATCAGCGAATAGATCCCCCACTGAGCAAGCAGGCACCCCATGGTGGAGTCCGCCCTGTGTGGAAGGGGCCTTACAGCTGGTTCACACTGGGGCGGCATGACTTTGGGGGCGACTCGGCAAGGCGATCTCAAGACGACTTGAGAGGCGATTTGCAAAATGACTTCTGTATTGAAGTCAATGCAAGTCGCCCCGAGTTGCCTCCAAAGTCGTACAAGAACCTTTTTCTAAGTCGGAGCGACTTGTCAGGCGGCTGAGTCGCCTGACGAGTCGCCCCTGTGTGAACCGGGTCTTAGGGTGGCCATACAGTGATAGATTGTTTTGGGCTAAATGCAGACACTGTTCAGCTAACATTTTTAAATCCCCCCCCCCCCTCACTTATTCTGATGGCAAAGGAGAGGGTAGACAGTGACTGCATATTTGTTACTCGTAGTTAAAAGTTTTAAGTATTGACTGATTTAAATTGTGTCTATGTCCATTGATAATATGGTAGATCAAAATAACCATGTTGATGATGATGTCTACATTGTAACTTTTTTTTTTTCACAAGAAATCTACATTGTAACTTTAGTTATCTAGATATGGTAATATCACTCTGCCTTATTCTCGATGTAATATTTGCTCTGCTCTCCTCCATCAGTCTCTCAGCAAGCTACACACATTGTGCTGTGATGTGCTTGAGTCACTGGAGAAGGTCACACAAGAGGTCAAAGACGACACCACAGAGGTTTGTTATACTTAACAGATTCTTGGAATTTCATTTTATGGTTGCTCTTTAAATGGTCATTAAACTTTAAAGTCAAGCGGAATTATATTAAAACACTGTGGTAATATGCTGTTCATGTATGTGAAATTAATAGGAGTTTATAAGAACTCACTTTACTAAGATTTGATTAAAAAAAGGAGATATTTCACTTCACATACAGTTTCAATGAAAAAATTGCGAATTTTGCATTTTTCTGGATTTCTGCATGAATGTCATCAAGCCAGGGGTCTCCAAAATTTGTAAACAAAGGGCCAATTTACTGTCCTTCAGACTTTATGGGGGCCAGACTGTGGCCAGTGGAAATAAACGATGTTTGGTGGTCAGTGGAACTACAAAAATTACATAGCGTGTGTGGTCAGTACGAGAAGGAATAGTGCCTCATCACTGGTATTAGTGGGAGGAATAGTCTCCATTTGTTGGTATTGGTGGGTTGCCCCATTGTTGATATCAGTGGGCAGAATAGAGCCCTATCATTGGTGTCAGTGGGAGCCTGAGGAATAGTGCCCCATCGTTGGAGTCGGTGGGAGAGCCCCATCATTGGTGTCAGTGGGAGTAATAGTGCCCCACACCTATGATCAGTAGGATGAGGAATAATGGCCCATCACTGATATTAGTGGAAGGAATTTTGTTAGTATCAGTGGGGTGCCCCATTGTTGGTACCAGTGGGAGGCATAATGCCCCATCACTAGAATCATTTGGAGTAATAATGCCCCATTTTTGCTGTTAATGGGAGGAATAATGTCCCTCTGTTAGTGTCAGTGGGAGGAATAGTTCCTCGTATCAGCAGGAGGAATAGTGCTCCAAGGCCCAGATAAAGTCAAGCAAAGGGCCACATCCTGCCTGCAGGCAGCAGTTTGGAGACCACCGATCTGAGTCATAGAAATCCATAGCCATAGAAATTAAGTAAGATAATCTTATTTATAGCGGAACTAAACCCATCTTTTTAACTGTTTCCCCAACACTGTAACATTTAAGACATGCTGATAACTGTCACAGGCTTGAGGACCATGGATGATGGAACAGGATGCCTCGGATGTCTCGAACCATCCAGGAGAGGGTGATCCAATGCACTGAATGGCTAGTAGAAACTCCTCCAGCATATAGGCTCCACGGATACACAGATGAAAGAAATAAAGACAAAAAAAGGGGACGCTCCCAATGGTGCAGGTCAAAAAAAACATATCAAGTCTATTTCCATAAAATTGTCATACAAGATGTTGACAAAAGGTAAAAAAGTGATCACATTCAGTGCATCGGATTACCCTCTCCTGGATGCTTCGAGACATCCAATGCATCCTGTTCCATCATCCATAGTCTTTGAGACCTCAAGCCTATCTGACTCACTACCGTACGGTAGATGAGTCCACCATTTGTGGTAAGAGTACCCCACTTGTCTATTGTCTCAAGTATTGATTTGAATTCATCAGACAACAGTTTGTTTCTTCACGTGTGTTTACTCCGTGGGAAGATATTCTTGAAATGGGTCGGAGGTGTTTGGACTTTATGTCAACTTATTAGTTCATCCTACCTACAAAGTTGTTGTGCTCACCTTTGGGTTGGTGCACTTTCAACACACATAGAGACCCCCGTTTTTTTTTTTTTTCTACTAAATGGACTTTTCTGAGTCATAAGTCACTTCATTCATTTGTTTGGACTATTTCTATGTACCTATGTTTTCTCACGTTAGTACCTTTAGTGTGTGGACTCCCTTTGTGGAGTCACCAACACTATACTTACTTGATTTGTGGTCTATTTGATTATGCAATGTTCACTGTATTTTTATTTTTATCACATGTTTGATTATCACTTTTTTATTCAGCGATATCATTCACTAGCATAGCGCCGCATTATCTTGTTTCCGATATGTGTATATGGCTAAGTGTTACCCCAACCTCAAGTTTCTGCCATAGCCTCGGAGTAGCTTTCACAGGTACTTAGCACTGCATTAAGGGAGGTTGATAATCTAAAGGCAAATAAGCTGTTCACTTTGCAAGGGAAGTTGCAGAGTTTAGTGAATATGGTGATGTTTCACCTTAGAAGGAATACTTAATCATGTGCAAGAAAATAAAAAAAAAGACAAATCAGCATTTTTGCTTGCATGTGATAGGACAATGGAATTCGGCAGGCCTTCAATTTGCTCACTAAGCTCTGAAGAAAATACCCTTGCAAAGTGAACAGTCTTTTTGCCTTTAGTAAATGAACCCCTTTGCCCCATACCTGGTAGGTAATATTTTCTGCTGAACTACTGCGGTGCCAAGGGAAGGCAGCCGGGAACACTAAAATGTAAGGCATGGGAGGCCACATACTACTTGTATGTGCTATTCCTGTACTTGATAAAAACCTATAACAGGCTTGATGTGAGAAAAGGAGAATAAAACATGAATACCATTATGTGGTAATTGTGGTTGGGGGATTTTTTTCCAGGACATTGAGTGGTTAATCTCTCATCACCGAGATGCCATGAAGAAAGCCCTGACTGATGAAAGATTGCAGAGGTTGCAGAGAGATGGTGGCACTCTTGTTGCCAGACTCCAGAAGTCGCCTTACTTGAGGTATAACAGTAGGCTCCAAATAGTCAACTTTACTGTGACTTTACTGTGACATTAGCAGGAAGCAATAACTTTTCATTCCTTTGTGTGTGACAGATTATACGACCCAGTGACCTTTGGCTTGTATGAGAGAGTAGATGAAGCTTTACATAATCTTGTCCAGCTGTCAAATCAGAAACTGCAAGATCTTGAGGCAAGATTGCCACCACAAGGCTGTAGGGACAGAAGTGAGGTAAGATGATGACAGATCAAATGTCTGGGAAGATCTAGATTAAAAAAAGGAGTATTATACACACACACACATACTTATATCTATACCTACCTTTCTATCTGTCATCATCCATCATATATTAGTGAGGTTAGGAAGTGATTGTCATATGCGCCTACAATTTAGCAGAGCAATATTGCAGCATGGCTAAATACTGAAAAAACTGTGCACCTTATAATATGTTTAGCACATTTTATTACCTGATAACAACGCTCTTTCTACTTAAAGCAGAATCAAACCCTTCTATCCCATACAGCAGGGATATGCAATTAGCGGACCTCCAGCTGTTGCAAAACTACAAGTCCCATCATGCCTTTGCCTCTGGGAGTCATGCTTGTGGCTGTCAGAGTCTTGCTATGCTTAATGGGACTTGTAGTTCTTCCACAGCTGGAGGTACGCTAATTGCATATCCCTGCCATACAGCATAGGCATGTGTAGGAGGAGTGTCAGGTGTACCTGGGCACAAGCTAATCACTCAGTGCAGTGCCGATTCCCTCTGTGTTGCCACCCTTCCCATATCTTCCAACTGTCCCCGATTTTGAGGGACTGTCCCTGATTTCGAAAAAGGTCCCTCTTTCCTCCTCATTTGTCCCTCATTTTGGTCTGATCTATATAGTTGTATATAAAATGCACTTTTTAGCGCTTGTGGGTTTAACTAATCTTTTTTTTTGTATGATTCTCCTTTAAGGGGGCATGGCAGGAGGTGTGTCCTATGTCTACATACTTTTGCTTATAGGTGTGTCCCTCGTTCCCATCTCAAAAAGTTGGGGGGGAATGCGTTCCACCAGCAGTGCTGCTGGCTTCCTCTCCCCTTGGCTGCTGCGGGGGATGTTTCAGGATTGAGAACAGGGGAAAAGGCTAGTCAATTTTCATTTATTGGCCCCTTCCTTTGCTAAATGAATACAGTGAGCACTCTCACTCACTGTGTTCATTCATAACTGAAGCATAGAAAACTGTGTTTACTTTGCTTCAGTTTGTGAATGAACAGGAAGACGCTCAGCACAGATCACTTCACATTCATTTACTATCCAGTGCAGCTGAGGCTGCATTAAAAGGCATGTGTGTTTGAGCTTTGGGGGGCACACCCTAATGCAATGGGCTGCACACACCTATGCCATACAGCCAATAAAGCTGCTATCTTAGCCTCCGTTTGACCTGCAGTTGCCATAATACTGTACATGTGATCAGTAATGACACCAGTTTGAAAGTCCAGTTGAGAGCATAAGCAACTGTGACAGTTATGTCACTGTGGATTGAATGCAACTGTTTTGGGAAACCATTAAAACCATGGGTTAATTACATAGAGCAGGCACAATTTTGTGTATACTTCTTACACCACATCATTGTGACTGACAGCACAGCTAATGTAGAATCAGAGCGGCCAAAGCTCACTAATGTCATGCTAAGAACGTTCTAACATCCACATAGCGTTTAGTGCATAGTATTTTTCATCAGTAATTGTAAAAGCCTCCTTTTCGTTTTTACCATAAACATGGTAAGTAGGATTTGGACTGTATTTTACTAATTATTCCCTTTTACAAGGTACATTTGTGACTGATATTTCCATCTTCTTGTTTATCTTGTACATTTAATGTACTTGTAGGATTCTCAGAGTTTGCTTAATACCCTGAGACAAGGAGACATGAAAATGGAAATAATTGGGGAGACAACAGAAGAGGTAACTTAAGTCCTACATTATAATTACTAAGCTTATTACTGCATGTTTACTCAGTAACAGACCTGCTTGCAATTAGCTTGTAAAATCACTGGTAAACCTCTTGTTTGGCCCTACAGGGACCAACAGGTTCAGCCAACCTTATCTGCACAAACTTACTTTATCACCAATATGTTCAGCAAAAGTCCATGTTTTTAAATGTTCAATAAATTTGGCTCTGCATGACTTGGAGCTTTCACAGGGTTGAGGACTCTCTCCCCCCCCCCCCCTGTTCTAATGTGACAGCGATGGATGCCTGTGCGGCCAAAGACCAGTGATGGGGAGTAAAGCAGGGTATACACGCAGAGTTTTTTATCATTCAACCACAGTGATTATTGTTTTGGTTTTTTTAACAATCGAACAGTGATTATTAGCGGCTATAGCTGCCCAATCGATGGATCAACTTGGGTATAATCAGCCTGCCCATACATGGATTGGATCCCGGCCGGTCTCTGCTGAATCAGCTGGGATTCGCACCATCTATGGACGGCTTTAGAACCAGCTGACTTCTGGTATGTGTATACCGAGCTTTAGTTACATACTCCCACGTACCCAGAAGTAATGGGGATGTTTTACCTCCCAAGAGCCAAAATGGGTCATGGGGAAATAAGGGAAGGCTTGTGCTGCTGGTGGACATATCATTAAAACAAACCTGTTGCTCTTGCCATGAATAGACAAAAATAGGATTTTTTACTCACCGTAAAATCCTTTTCTCTGAGTCCATGGACCGACACAGCTTCTCTATTGACAAAGTGGGTATTATCCGTTAATTAGGAGTGACTAGGCAGAAAAACGTGTAAAAAGTGTTGCATCACACCTTCTACAGTCCCGCCCAGGGGGCGGACCCCCCGGGTATATCCTCCCAGTCTGCATATCGCAGATCAGTTCGTCAAAAAGCAGTACAAACTTAAAAGGAGGGGTGGGTGCTGTGTCGGTCCATGGACTCAGAGAAAAGGATTTTACGGTGAGTAAAAAATCCTATTTACTCTTTCGTCCATGGACCGACACAGCTTCTCTATTGACAAAGTGGGACGTCCCAAAGCAGTGTCAGAGAAAAAAACGAGGGGTGGTAACAGCATAAAAACAAACTTCACCCCAAAACACAAAACAGCACTCCTCCAACGGAGGAGCTGCAACTCTAAACAGCCGCTTGCAAAACCTTGCGGCCGAAAGAGGCATCCGAAGATGCACCTACATCAACTTTGTAGAATTTTGTGAGTGTGAGCGGACGACCAAGTCGCCGCTTTACATAATTGGGAAACAGACACTTGATGTCGGAAAGCCCAAGAGGCACCTCTTGCCCTGGTCGAATGCGCCGTGACCAGAAAGGGGGGCACTTGACCCTTTAAGGCGTAAGCCTGGATTACTATCTGTCGGATCCACCTAGAGATGGTGGCCAACGAGACTGCTTGGCCCTTCTTGGGACCAGCCACCGAAACAAACAGTGAGTCCGACTTCCGGAACAGGGAAGTAGCAGATAGGTATACTCTCAAAGCTCGGACAACGTCCAAGGGATGCAACGCCGACTCCTTAGGAATCGACGGCTGAGGACACAAGGATGGAAGTACAATGTCTTCGTTGAGATGAAAGCCGAAACGACTTTCGGAAGAAAGGAAGGCTGCGGCCGCAGCACCACCTTATCCTTGTGGAAAATCAAATAGGGAGCCTTGCAGGACAAGGCTGCCAGCTCAGAGACTCGTCTAACTGACGTAACAGCCACCAAAAAAGACCACTTTCTGAGAAAGTGTCAACAGGGGAATATCTCTAATATTCTCGAACGGCGCCTTCTGAAGCACCGAGAGGACCAGGTTCAAGTCCCACTAAGGTAGCGGGGGACAGACAGGAGGGGCCATATGTTGAACCCCCTGCACAATGTACTCACAAGAGAGTGAGCCACCAGGGGTCGCTGAAAAAAGACAGCCAGGGCAGATATCTGTCCCTTAAATCGTACTTAAGGCAAGCCTTTGGTCCACCCCATGCTGTAAAAACAGCAGGATTCTGGAAACCAAATAAGTACGCGGATGCCATTTCATTTCCTCACACCTGGAGATGTAGGCCTTTCAAGTGCGGTGATAAACCTTCCTAGAGGACGGTTTTGGAGCACTTCTCATCGTAGAGATTACTGAATCTGACAGGCCCCGGTCTCTCAGTACCTGGTTTCTCAACAGCCATGTCGTTAAAGCCAATGACTGTAAAGCAGGATGGATTATGGGACCTTGCAATAGCAGGTCCTTCTGCAGTGGTAGGCGCCAAGGGACGTCTGCTACCAGACGTACTAGATCGGCGTACCAAGGACGCTGAGGCCAATCTGGAGCGATTAGGATCATTGGAATTCCCTCTGTCTCCACTCTGCGGAGCAGAAGAGGAAGAAGCCTTAAGGGAGGGAAGGCATAGATTAGCCGATACTGACCCCACAATGCCACCAACGCGTCCGTTGCGTCTGCCCATGGGTCTCTTGACCGGGCCACAAACCTCAATACCTTACGATTGAGTCGGGAAGCCAGAAGATCTACGTCTGGTGTGCCCCATCTTTGGCAGAGGAGTTGGAACACCTCCGGGTGTAAGGACCATTCGCCCTGGTCCAGCATCTGGCGGCTCAGGTAGTCCGCCTGCCAGTTTTCCACACCCGGAATGTACACGGCCGACAGTGCCGGTACGCTCCTCTCTGCCCACTTCAGGATGCGAGCGATCTCCGATGCTGCAGCTGAGCTTCTTGTTCCTCCCTGATGATTGACATATGCCACTGCTGTGGCGTTGTCTGACTGGATCCTGACTGGACGCCCTTGCAGCCTCTGAGACAATTTGAAGAGGCACAGCCTGATCGCCCGGATTACCAGGACATTGATCGGCAGGAGGGCTTCCTCTGGGGTTCAGCGACCTTGCGCCGACTGAACACCCCAGACTCCCCCCCAACCTGTAAGGCTGGCGTCCGTCGTGATCACTATCCAGTAAACCGGAAGAAATGACTTCCCTGGCCATTAGAGCCGGTGCTGTCAGCCACCATACCAGGGATCTCCTGACTATGTGGCTCACTCGGATTTGATAATCCAGAGATGATGGACATCTGTTCCATCTAGACAGAACTTCCTTCTGTAACACTCGAGTGTGGTATTGAGCATATGGGACCGCCTCGAAGGAGGCTACCCTGAGGCCCAACACTCGCATGCAAAAAAACGGAGTGACGACCAATTCCTGGAAGTCAGCTGCCGTACTGCAGCCCGGAGGGTCTGCAACTTCTCCACAGGGAGGAATACCTTTGCCTCTGAGGAATCCAGAATCAACCCCAGGTACACTAGGCGTTGAGTGGGCACCAATACTGACTTTTGCGTGTTTAGTATCCAACCACAATCTCGAAGAGTCTGACAGGTAATGGACACGCTTACCTCTAATTCTGAGCTTGAAGGGGCCTTCAGCAGAAGGTCGTATAAGTAGCCTGTGATAGCGATACCCCACTGTCTTAGAAGTGCCAGAATCGGAGCGAGCACCTTGGTAAACGTCCTGGGTGCTGAGGCAAGGCCCAACGGGAGGGCCACAAACTGGTAGTGGTCCTTCCCAAAAGCAAATCGCAGAAACCTCTGGTGTCTGGAGTATATGGGGACATGCAGGTATGCGTCCTTGATGTCCAAGGAGGCCAGAAAGTCCCCCGGATGGAGAGCCGTGACTACAGATCGAACCGACTCCATCCGAAAACTCTGTACCTTCACAAAGCAATTGAGGGCTCTGAGATCCAAGCTTGGACGAACCCCCTCCTTCTAGAGGAACTATCTTGTAGCCTGAGGAGATTACTTCGCAAACCCACCTGTCAGAGATTACTGCTGTCCACTGAGTCGCGAATTTGCGAAGACGTCTCCCCACCCGAGAGCTGGGTGGGGGTGGACCTTCATGCGGACGCAAATTTGTCCGCAGGCTTATTGGGTATGCGGGACCAAGGACGCTTTTGTCCTTGGGCAGGCGCTTTATTGGCCTGGGGTCTTTTCCCTGTCGCCCTAGGGGGACGAAAAAACTGCTTGCATGCAGTAAAGGAGGGCCCTTGCCCTTGGCGTGGCCCCTTACCCTTGCTAATTTGGGGAAGCAAAGTGCTTTTACTTCCTGTGGCATCCTTGATGATGTCATCCAGAGAAGCCCCAAAAAGTCTATCGCCCTTAAAAGGCAGATCCAACAGGGCTTTCTTGGAAGTCTGGTCTGCAGACCAGCCTTTTAGCCAGATCAGGCGGCGTATTGCTACTGCATAAACCGAAGTTTTAGACAGCAGGGGAATAGTATTCATGTCTGACTCGCAGACAAACCTAAGGCCCTGGACCAACAGGTCGGCCAATGTTATCTCATCAGGAGGAGCATTTCGCTCCTTAACCCCTGGAGTAGCAATCTTGCCCATTCAGTAAGTGTGTGAGACACTAGGGCGCCCGCCAATGCCGGGCGTACTGCCGAGCCTACCACTGAGTATAGGTAGCAAGCGAGTGCTTCAGCCTTCTTATCCACAGGGTCCTTGAAAACAGGAGCCCCTTCTACAGGAATTGTGGTGGCTCTATTAAGTCTGGACACCGGAGGGTCCACTATAGGGGGGAGAGGTCCATTTCTTCAGAAAACTCTCCTCAAAAGGGGTACCGTACCGCAAACCTCTTTGGGGCTGTAAAGACCCTCAGTGGGTTCTCCCATTCCTTGTATAAGAGTTTATCAAAAGACACACAAGGGAACACCTTAGCAGTGCGGGCAGGTCTATGAAACCCAAGTGGACCGGAGTCTCTGCTGCTTCTGCAGTATTTTCCAATTTTAGCATATCCCGCACTGCAGTAATAAGGTCAGATACCAAAGCCGTCTTGCGTACTGACCTGGACTTTGAGTCATTCTCACTGTCCGGTCACGGTCTGCAGTCTCTGATGCGTCAGAATCTGGGCCCCGAGCGTAGCTGGACCTGGTTCTGCACCAGAATTATCCCCAGAAGCTTGCAGGGGACGGGGCGTTTACTACCCCCTGTATTCCCGTGTGCTGCTTCCACCCTGGCAGCAAACGCCTCTAGGATTGCAGTCATAGCGTTCATAGACACCTCAGGGGCACCAGCTGCTAAATCTGGTGTTTCAGGGGAGAAGACATCTGGCTCAGATGCCATGCTGACCACACGCTGACACTCACAGGGCTCCAGGCAAGATATCAATAGGCCACCCTCCTGTGCTGCAGAGAGGCTGGGTCACCCAGAGGACTCACCACCCTGGACCGGTACTGCTATGCTGCCGTGTGCTGCGCCTGTGATGCTGTCCCACTGCTGCTGTGTCAGTCTGCTTCTTTTATCAGCCTTTCCTGTGTGAATTTTCGCACCAGTGTAATGCACCCTAGAGGCCGGAGGCTCTCATCAAATGGTTGCCAAAAACGTCTGTATGGAAGATAATGTGGGCTCTAAGAAAATGGCCGCCGACCGAAGATAGAGGTCAAGCAGCCATAGCCCACAAAAAGATGGCCGCCGAACAGCAATATCTGCATACAGGGTGGACAAACATGGCCGCCGATCAGCTGATAGGGGCCAGTGGGTGTGGCCGAACCACAGGAAGATGGCCGCTGGGCAGTCACAAGAGGCCAAACTCGGCATGGACCACCTCAAAATGGCCGCCGACAGCATGGAGGAGGAAGCATACAAACACAGGTTAGCAGAAATGACATTTCTTTTAAATGTTAGTTACAGCCAGCCCCGCTCCAGTGGAACCCCCTAGGTGACCCCCAGCACCCAGCAACCTTTAGCTAGAAGCCCAGGGAGGAGGGAAAGGCAGGGAGAGAGGGAAGAAAGGGGCCACAACCACTTACTTGATCTCTCCAGGAATGTCCAGCTAAATCACCCAGCCGAGGCAGGGGAGTTTTACTTACCTATCCTGCATGTTTTATGCTGGAAGACATTCCAAACAGGTCATCGTCCGCGCATGGAAGGTGACTGTTGGCCAGGCATGCTGTGATTGGACCCAGAAGGGACGATCATATGTATGCCCTGGAGCGTGACGCTCACAGGACAGGCTGCTGCGACTCGGCCGTAAGGTCAGCCGAAGCTGAGCGGTCCGATGCAAGCCTTGGAGCGTAAGCTCACCGGCCAGGCTGCTGCGACTCGGCCGTAAGGTCAGCCGAAGCTGAGCGGTCCGATGCAGGCCCTGGAGTGTAGGCTCACTGGCCACCCGTGGAGCGACGGGCATGTCGTGGAAAACCCAGCGCGTAGCTAGGGTCGGCACACGCTCGATGGCCGAAACTGGGGAGACTACAAGGATCGAGGATCCAGCCTGTCACCCAGTCGGCAGTTGATCGAAGATCGCAGGAAACAAAAATGTAGCAAAAAAAAAATATATATATATATATATATATATATATATATATATATATATATATATATATATATATATATATATATATCTTTTTCCCCCGGACCAATGGGCCCGAAGGGAGCCATGTCCTACTCCTTGCTAGACAGAAAAAAACTGATCTGCGATATGCAGTCTGGGAGGATATACCCGGGGGGTCCGCCCCCTGGGCGGGACTGTAGAAGGTGTGATGCAACACTTTTTACAAGTTTTTCTGCCTAGTCACTCCTAATTAACGGATAATACCCACTTTGTCAATAGAGAAGCTGTGTCGGTCCATGGACGAAAGAGTAACACATGTTTGCTTTAAGGCACCTCACAGCCCCTCTCACTGATTGTGCTTTGACCATGTCTATGTTATACATACTATATGCAAATTGCATATCATCAATGCATCACCATGCTAGCACAGCCAGAATCCATATCATGTAAGAAAAGACCATGGGGTTGATTTACTAAAGGAAAATCCACTTTGCACTTGAAAGTGCACATGGAAGTGCAGATGCTGTAGATCTGAGGGGGACATGCAAGTAAAATAAAAAACAGCATTTTAGCTTGCACATGATTGGATGATAAAATCAGCAGAGCTTCCCCTAATTTCAGAGCTTCCCCTCAGATTTACAGCGATCTACAGCGACTGCACTTCCTTGTGCACTTTCAAGTGCAAAGTGGATTTTCCTTTAGTAAATCAACCCCCATGTGTGTTATACATACTATATGTATATATCATCAATGCATCACCATGCTAGCATAGCCCAAGCCCATTTCATGTAAGCAAAAAAGTATCATGTTACCAGATTTTCAATGCAGTTTTTGTATATGATGCTAGATATGCCATTGTTTTAGGGGTGCCAGCTCCTGGGGCCCATTATTCACTCTTTCTTAACCCTTTCCATACAGGGCTTTTTATACCACTTCCATACCGGGCCTATTCTGGCACTTCTCTCCTACATGTACATATCATCATTCTTTTGCTAGAAAATTACTCAGAACCCCCAATTATTATATATGTTTTTTTAGCAGACACCCTAGGGAACAAAATGACGGTTGTTGCAACTTTTTATCTTGCACGGTATTTGCGCAATAATTTTTCAAACGCCTTTTTTTGGGGAAAAAAATGGTTTCATGAATTAAAAAATAACAAAACAGTAAAGTTAGCCCAATTTTTTTGTAAAATATGAAACCTTATGTTACGCAGAGTAAAAAAATACCTAACATGTCATGCTTTAAAATTGCGCACACTCATGGAATGGTGCCAAACTTCGGTACTTAAAAATCTCCATAGGCGATGCTTTGAAAAATTTTACAGGTTACCAGGTTAGAGTTACAGAGGAGGTCTAGTGCTAGAATTGTTGCACGCGCTCTAACGCACGCGGCGATACCTCACATATGTGGTTTGAACGGCGTTTACATAATTTTTTGTCTTTTATGCTGGAGAGAACAGTTACTTGTTCTCAGAGATAGCCAGGTTACATGATATTGACATCACACATGTGGGCGTGTATACAGGCTGCAGTCGAAATCTCCTCCTCTCAGCACTGGAGAAACTGTGCAGTTTATCACTGATTGTGGTATACAGATCAGCCAAGAAGGTATATAGTGGCAGTATTTTAATGTAAAAAGAAGATTGGGCACTGGAGGGGTGAACTATTTTTATATAACAGGGTTTAGTAGCACTTTAATTACTCATCTGTAACTAATCCCGCTCCACTGCCAAAACAGACTTTGTTCAACAAGGGATAAATGATCTGCTGTGCATTGCTCTTCTCTGATTGACAGCTGTCAGTCAGCAGCTCTGTGAGGTCACATAGTAATAAGCTTTGAGTGTGACTAGATGACCTCACAACTGCTTCTGCTGGAGCAAAGCAAAGTAAAAAAAGAACATAGAACTAATTATTTGCCCCAAGCTGAAATGTCAGGCAAGGGTTGTAAATCTGTAGTTGTAATGACCGTTAGTAAGAACACCCACAATGCAAAAAAACTAGTATTAAATTGTACTTTGCTGTCACTGTGCAGCACTGCCTGTGAGCGTTAGATACAAATTTATATTATGTAAAACCTCTGTATGATAGAAGCACCAATATACAGTATATACTTCAATAATAGAACCATTATGGTACTTGGAATAACTATTCATGTAACTTCTCTCTGTGAGCTAGAAAATTATTTACTGTGTTTCAGAGTGGAAGGTGTAATACTTTTTAGTTCATTCAATTTTAATTACATTTGAGGTTTCAGCATCCTGAAAAAGATAAGCTAGACAGGACAAACTCCCTCCAATGTTCATACATTAAGACTGTGTAATGGTCTGCTTCCAACCTTTGCTGTTTTTGATAGACACAAACGTCAGACGAGTATCGCGTGCCATTCTTAGAACCAGATGGTCGCAAGACAGAGGTTGGTGTCAGGATCCGTGGTCTAGAGGTCAGTAGTCGAGAGCTAGCGGACCGTACCTGCAGCCCTCCTCGTGGTCATGTTCTCAGCAGAGGTGATGGGAGAGGAGCAGATGCCCCTTGGGGTGGTATTCCAAAACCAGATGGTAAAAGGTGAGCAAGTACCCCACTAAAAACTGATAATAAAAAATGTTAGGTCTGTACAGACCTTTCTGTATTTTATGTATATATGTATGTATGATTATTATTATACTGGATTACTATAGCCACAACAGTCTGTGCAGCACTTTACAAAAGGGAGGGAGACAGTACGGTTACAATTCAGTAAAGGAGGGATCAGAGCGCCCTGCTTGTTAGAGCTTACAATTTAAATGGTGTGTGTGTGTGTATCTACATAGGTATATACAGTTAGGTCCATATATAATTGGACAGAGGCACAATTTTAGTTTTTTTCAGGCATTTACCAAAACATATTCAAGCAATAGTTATATAATGGATATGGGCTGAAAGTGCACACTCTCAGGCTTAATTTGAGGGTATATACATCCAAATTAAGGAATTACAGCTCTTAAAATGATAATAAAGATTTTGTTTTAAAAAAAATAAACAAACATGTCATACTTACCTCCTCTGTGTAAGGGTTTTGCACAGAGCTGCCCCGACCCCCCTCTTCTGGGGTCCCCTGGCAGCGATCCTGGCTCCTCTCCGCAGCGAGTGCCCCCACGGAGAGAGATGCATTCCATGGGAGCACTCGTGCAGGCACGCTCCCGAGTCCGGGTGCTGCGTCCATTGACACAGAGAGCAGGACTCTGACCCGTGTCACTGGATTTGATTGACAGCAGCAGGAGCCAATGGCTCCTGTTGCTATCAATCTATCCAATGAGGACTTGAGACAGCGGCTGGAGCTGCTGTGCTAATTCTTGTCACTGGAAAGATCGGGGTTCAGGTAAGTAAAAGGGGGGCTCTGGCAGCTTCTCCAGTATGGAGGTTTTTTCACCTTAAAGCGGAGTTCCGCCGAAATTTTTTTATTTAAAAGTCAGCAGCTACAAATACTGCAGCTGCTGACTTTTAATATTTCACTTACATGTCCAGGGCTCCCGCGATGTCAGCACCCAAAGCTGATCTGTCCTTCGGCTCTCGGGTGGAGGCACTGCCATCTTCGGTAAGGGAACTGCCATCTTCGGTAAGGGAATCAGGAAGTGAAGCCTTGCAGCTTCACTTCCTGGTTCCCTACTGCACATGCGTGAGTCACGCTGCGCTATCTCACATGTCCCTGCTGTCTTCTGGGACCTGTGTGTCTCCCAGAAGACAACAGGGGGGCCAGAGGAGGGGCCAGGCATGATGTAGATCGTCGCAGATACTGCAGCGATCTATGTCCATGAGTGGGAGCAAATACCTGTATCAGACAGGTACCTGCTCCCCCCTCCCCCCCTGAAAGGTGCCAAATGTGCCACCGGAGGGGGGGGGGGGATTGGGAAAAGCGGAAGTTCCATTTTTGGGTGGAACTCCACTTTAAATGCATTTGCATTAAGGAGAAAAACACTGAGACTTTACAACCCCTTTAAGAATAGTCACCCCCCCCTTACCAAAAGTAATTGGACAATTGAATCAAAAGCTGTTTTATGGCCAGGTGTGGGCTACTCCTTTGTTATTTCTTCATCAATTTGGCAGGTAAAAGGTTTGAAGTTTATTCAAAGTGTGGTATTTGCATTTGGAATCTTTTGCGTTCTACATCATGCGTTCAAAAGAGCTGGCCATGCAAGGGAAACAGGCCATTGTAAGGATTCAAAAATTAAACAAATCCATCAGAGAGATAGCAGCAACATTAGGGGTGGCCAAATCAACAGTTTGGTACATTTTGAGGAAAGAATAACGCACTGGTGATCTCAGCAACATAAAAAGGGCTAGACGTACACGGAAGACAACAGTGGTGGATGATCGCAGGATCCTCTCTATGGTAAAGAAAAACCCATTCACAACATCCAGACAAGTGAAGGACACTCTCCAGGAGGTGGGCGTATCCTTGTCAAAGTCTAAAATCAAGAGAAGACTTCACGTGAGCAAATACAGAAGGTTCACCACAAGGTGCAAACCATTCATAAGCCTGAAGAATAGAAAAGCCAGATTAGACTTCGCCAAAATATATCTAAAATAGCCAGACCAGTTCTGGAAAAGCATTCTTTGGACGGATGAAACTACGATTAATCTGCACCAGAATGACGGGAAGTGTGGAGAAGGCTTGAAAGAGCTCATGATCCAAAGCACACAATGTCATCTGTAAAACATGGTGGAGGCAGTGTGATGGATGGGCATGCATGGCTTCCAGTGGCACTGGGTGATTGGTGTTTATTGATGATTTGACAAAAGACAGAGGCAGCCAAATGAATTCTGCAGTGTTTAGAGATATACCGTCAGCCCAGATTCAGCCAAATGCAGCAAAGTTGATTGGATGGCGCTTCACAGTACAGATGGACAATGATCCAAAACACACTGCAAAAGCAACCCAGGAGCTTTTGAAGGAAAAGAAGTGGAATATTCTGCAATGGCCGAGTCAATCACCTGATGCATTTCACTTGCTGAAGGCAAAATTAAAAAGGCAGAAAGACCCACAAACAAAGAACTGAAGGCAGCTGCATTTAGAGCCTGGCAAAGCATCAGAAAGGAGTCTTTGGTAATGTCCATGGGTTCCAGACTTCAGGTAGTCATTGCCAGTAAAGGATAATCAACAAAATATTAAAAATTAACATTTTATTTATGATTATATTCATTTGTCCAATTACATTTGAGCCCCTGAAATGTGGGGGACCGTATATAAAAATGGTTGCAGTTCCTAAAATGTGTACTTGATATTTATGTTCCCCCATGAATTAAAGCTGAAAGTCTGCACTTAAAATTCCTTTGGGTTGTTTCGTTTTAAATCTATTCTGGTGGCATACAGAGCCCAAAGTGTGAAAATTGTGCCTGTGTCCAAATATATATGGACCTAACTGTATATGATATATGTAGAGTATAAGGAAATCCAATGTTCTGCTCAGTCAAATCATGTAGTTTTTACACTGACAATTGATATAAAAATGATCTTAAAGTGAAACTACACTACATCTGAGCACTACAAACCAAAAACACTATTCAATTCATTTTTAATATTTAAAGAAAATGTACTCATCTACCCATGTCTCCATGCTTTATTTTGCTGAGAAATCACTTTAAAAAACACCCCTTAGCATTTCTCGTTGTGGCAATCTTGAGTAGGGGCAGATGATTCATGTAGCATTTACTTCATGGAATCCATCTGCCCTTAGCTTTAAGCAGGAGGGCTTAGCTGAGAAAACCCGCCCTCCCTCCTGAAAATTCCTGGGATGTATGACATCATTTGCCTAGGCTTGGAAACCAGGAAGGAACTGAAGAAATCGATTTACTAATGCTATCAGCAAAAGGATTAAAAATAGTCAATGTTTACCCAATATAATACATTTATTTGGTGCTGGCCTTTTCCTTTTCTGCAGTGTCTTCAGGTAATAATGCTGTTATATTATTTACTTTAATTGATGGATAACTCAGTTCCACTGCTGCTTCTTTTCCACATTACTTTGTTGCCTGTTAAATGCATGGTTTATAAGCATCTAGCTCAATATAAGATCAATGCTCTGATAAGTGTTTTTTAAATGAATAGAATATTTGTGCCACCTAACAGTTTATTATACCCTTCAATACAGCAGTACTTTTCTGGAATGAGTTGCCAGTTATAACACACCACATTGTGATGAACTGTATTAGCAGTTCACAGCTGTAGGAGCTATGCGACACATCTGAAGTATGTGTTTTTGAACATCTAAAGATAAAATATTTATCTAGTGGATTCCACCCTGATAAGGAGCTGCATAGTCATTTTCTGTATTTAACCACATTCATCTGTTGAGGTTGAAATGTTTTCTCGGAATTTCACATGCATTTAGCCCCCGTCTGGATTTTAGAAAGCTCCTTTGAAAACAGATGAAAACATGTTGCTGTTTCAGTTTGTGTGTTTAGAAAGAGGTACATGTTATAGCCACTCCAGCTAAAATCCTTATATAACACATCTCACAAAAGTGAGTACACTCCTCACATTTTTGTAAATATTTTATTATATCTTTTCATGTGACAACACTGAAGAAATGACACTTTGCTACAATGTAAGGTATTGTGTGTACAGCTTGTATAACAGTGTAAATTTGCCGTCCCCTCAAAATAACTCAACACACAGCCATTAATGTCTAATGGCAACAAAAGTGAGTACACCCCTAAGTGAAAATATCCAACTTGGGCCCAATTAGTAATTTTCCCTCCCTGGTGTAATGTGACTTGTTAGTTTTACAAGGTCTAAGGTTTGAATGGGGAGCAGGTGTGTTAAATTTGGTGTTATCACTCTCACTCTTTCATACTGGTCACTGTAAGATCAACATGGCACCTCATGGCAAAGAACTCTCTGAGGATCTGAAAAAAAGAATTGTTGCTCTACATAAAGATGGCCTAGGCCAGTGATGGCGAACCTTGGCACCCCAGATGTTTTGGAACTACATTTCCAATGATGCTCATGCACTCTGCAGTGTAGTTGAGCATCATGGGAAATGTAGTTCCAAAACATCTGGGGTGCCAAGGTTTGCCATCACTGGCCTAGGCTATAAGAAGATTGCCAAGACCCTGAAACTGAGCTGCAGCACGGTGGCCAAGACCATACAGAGGTTTAACAGGACAGGTTCCACTCAGAATAGGCCTCGCCATGGTCGACCAAAGAAGTTGAGTGCACATGCTCAGCATCATATCCAGAGGTCGTCTTTGGTAAATAGACGTATGAGTGCTGCCAGCATTGCTGCAGAGGTTAAAGGGGTGGGGAGTCAGCCTGTCAGTGCTCAGACCATACGCCGCACACTGCATAAAATGGGTTTGCATGGCTGTCGTCCCAGAAGGAAGCCTCTTCTTCTAAAGATGATGCACAAGAAAGCCCGAAAACTGTTTGCTGAAGACAAGCAGACTAAGGACATGAATTAATGGAACCATGTCCTGTGGTCTGATGAGACCAAGATAAACGTATTGAGGAGTACAAAGACAAGTGTGTCTTGCCTACAGTCAATCATGGTGGTGGGAGTGTCATGGCCAAGCATGTCTCCAGACCTAAACCCTATTGAGCATCTGTTGGGGATCCTCAAACGGAGGGTGGAGGAGCGCAAGGTCTCTAACATCCACCAGCTCTGTGATGTTGTCATGGAGGAGTGGAAGAGGACTTCAGTGGCAACCTGTGAAGCTCTGGTGAACTCCATGCCCAAGAGGGTTAAGGCAGTGCTGGAAAATAATTGTGGCCACACAAAATATAGACACTTTGGGCCCAATTTGGACATTTTCACTTTAGGGGTGTACTCACTTTTGTTGCCAGTGGTTTAGACATTGATGGCTGTGTGTTGAGTTATTTTGAGGGGACAGCAAATTTACACTGTTATACAAGCTTTACACTCACTACTTTACATTGTAGCAAATGTCATTTCTTCAATGTTGTCACATGAAAAGTTATAATAAAATATTTTCAAAAATGTGAGGGGTGTACTCACTTTTGTGAGATACTGTATATAAGCCTTTTTCTATTAAGTCTTGATATGCCCATACATAGTTCGTAGCCCCCTTGGTATTTATCAAAAGGGTTAAGCCTCATGCACACTGTCTTAAAAATCCTGCTTTTCAGGCATTTGGGGGTTTTTTTTGGCCTGTAAATGCGCCCCTATGTTAGTCTATGTGTCCATGCATACATAAGTGTTTAACCACCTCAATACCGGGCACTTTCACCCCCTTCCTGCCCAAGCCATTTTTCAGCTTTCAGCGCTGTCACACTTTGAATGGCAATTGCTCAGTCATGCAACATTGTACCCAAATTAAATTTTTATAATTTTTTCCCCCACAAATAGAGCTTTCTTTTGGTGGTATTTGATCACCTCTGCGGTTTTCATTTCTTGCGCTATAAACAAAAGAATAGGGACAAGTTTGAAAAAAACCCAATATTTTTTACTTTTTGCTATAATAAATATCCATGTAAATAAGCGTATATTGATTGGTTTGCGCAAAAGTTATAGGGGATAGATTTATAGCATTTTTATTTTTATTTTTTACTAGTAATGGCGGCGATCAGCGATTTTTATCGTGGCTGCGATATTGCGGCGGACACATCACACACTTTTGACACATTTTTGGGACCATTCACATTTATACAGCGATCCCTGCTATAAAAATGCATTGATTACAGTATAAATATGACTGTCAGGGAAGGGGTTAACACTAGGGGGCAATCAAGGGGTTAGTGTGTTCACTAGGGAGTGATTCTTACTGTGGGGGGAGGGGACTGACTAGGGGAGGTACAAGGGACACAGGTACAAGGGACACACCATCGGTCTCCTCTCCCTGACAGGATGTGGATCTGTGTGTTTACACACACAGATCCACGGTCCTGCTCAGTTACTGGACAATCGCGGGTGCCCGGCAGTGACGCGGCGGGGGGGGGGGCGCGCACCCCCTAGTGGCTTGGGAAGGCACAACGTCATATGACGTCCGCCCAGAACGAGAGGGTCTTCCTCCCGCCGTCATTTGACGGCGGGCGGTGGACAAGTGGTTAAAGGCGTATTAGAAGAGGAGCATTTACAGGCTGAAAAATAACCCATCAAGATCACAGGAGTAAAAAAAAAAAACGCTTGATGCGCCTAAATGCATGTAAACGCTCCTAAATGCTAGGAACGTTTGAGTAGTAATGCATTCCAATAGCCAGAATAAATTAATATTCTGGCCAATGGAATCTATTAACACCTAAACGCTTTACATGCCTAAACACATGTGCAATATGTGGCACTTTTTTAAGCAGCTCTTCTCTTGCCAGGGGCTCTGGCGTTCAGAAGAGATAAGCAAACACCCAGTGTGCATGAGGCCTTATAGCATCTAAGCAAAAATTACGGTTGTATTGTTGTGCAGATTCCATTACCCTGACACACACCTTCCTGAATAGGAATAGTATCTGGTATCCCACCAAGCGATGGCATGCAAACACAAATTGTGACAACATTGAGCTTACTGATCCTGTCCTTTAAAAACTGAACTCCATGCAAATGGAAATGTAGCGCCCTGCTACTTTTGAACAGGGGCTATTCTGTATATTTAGTATTTTCTGAGCTTTAAATAGCTCAGAGTGATTATTTAAAGTGTTGGTTTCTGTTCCAGATTTGGCTGTGTTGTGCTCATTTCCCACTGTTACCAGTAGGTGTCACTGTTGTCACAGGCCAGTGTGAGAAATACAGCCAGTGAAGTGCATTGGATATTCTTTCCCCAGAAACAGCCCAATCAGGAGCTTCTTTGTAGCTAGGCATGCTGGGGAAGGATATTTAAGGGGCAGTGCCATGTGCTTCGGGGTCCTTCTTGCCTCATGGCCCTCCAGGCCGGAGGCTATGCCGCTGTGTTGCTGCAAGTAGGCCCAGAAGCCTGTCTGGGGCCTACTTAACTGAAGGTGGTCTTGCCTGCGGGAAGAAGCCACGCAAACTGAGAAGATTCCAGGGGAGGACCTTACTGGAGAGGACCGAGCTGAAGGCTGGTATCTCAGGAAGGGCCTGGTGACTCGTTTGGAGGATGCACCCAAGTTAACCTACCTCACAGTACTGCCGAATGGCTTAAAGGTTCTGGTACTGTGTAGCTGACCTAACTAACTGACTACTGGCTAAACAATCCTGTGGCAGAGGATTATCCAGGAGTTTCCACTTATCGCTAAGTCTGTGAGAGAGGCTTTGTCCGTGCTTCATACCGGCTGCTAGGTCGGTGTGAGAGGCCTATCCGGTTGTCGCAAGATTCAGAGACAGAAAGCTGTTGTCATCTGGATTCAAGGACCGCATTAGTGATCTGCAAAACCAAGGTATCTGAACCTCCCCTAACCCTCCATCCTTCTACCTGAAGTTGTTTAATAAAGCAATTGAGAAAAAGACTGAAGTGACTGGCAATCACATCTTTCAAAACTACTTAACATAGACTCTTAAGTTCTGGGACGGTGAAATGTGAGGTAACGGCAGGACGTAAAATTAATCCAGCAGCTCCTACGAGGGGATCGCTACAGAAAAAACACAAATCAATGGGGCTTTGTATTTAACCACTTGACAACTGGGCACATAACCCCCTTCCTGCCCAGGCGAAATTTCAGCTTTCAGCACTGTCACGCTTTGAATGACAATTTCGCGGTCGTGCGACGTGGCTCCCAAACAAAATTGATGTCCTTTTTTTCCCACAAATAGAGCTTTCTTTTGGTGGTATTTGATCATTTCTGCGGTTTTTATTTTTTGCGCTATAAAAAAAAGCGACAATTTTGAAAAAAACACAATATTTTTTACTTTTTGCTATAATAAATATCCCATTTAAAAAAAAAAAAAAAGTTTTTCTCAGTTTAGGCCAATACGTATTCTTCTACATATTTTAGGTAAAAAAAAAAAATCGCAATAAGCGTATCGTGATTGGTTTGCGCAAAAGTTATAGCGCCTACAAAATAGGGAATAGAATTATGACATTTTTTTTTTTTTTTACTAGTAATGGCGGCGATCTGCGATTTTTATTGTGACTGCGACATTATGGCGGACACATCGGACACTTTTGACACTATTTTGGGACCATTCACATTTATACAGCGAACAGTGCTATAAATATGCACTGATTACTGTATAAATGTGACTGGCAGGGAAGGGGTTAACACTAGGGGGCGATCAAGGGGTTAATATGTTCCCTGCTAGATGTTCTTACTGTGGGGGGAGGAGACTGACTGGGGGAGGTGACCGATGGTTGTCCCTTTGTACAAGGGACACACCATCGGTCTCCTCTCTCCCTGACAGGACGTGGATCTCTGTGTTTACACACAGAGATCCACGTCCCTGGCTCTGTGACAGCCGATCGCGGGTACCTGGCGGACATCGTGGCCGCCAGGCACGCGCATCGGCACCCGCCTGACGCGCATCGGGGAATTAAACAGGAGGACATCCATGGACGTCCTCCCGGCAATTGAGCGCCGCAATGCGGCCGTCTTTTTAGAATGGCCCGGGCGCGAAGTGGTTAATAATGCATCCTTTAATATATTTTTTAAAAACAAGAGCAGTGTAAAGACCTATGATTCCCTGTACAGCAAAGCTTAGACTGGGGAGGCAGTACAAGCACAGCTGTGATCCAGTAATAGCAAGGCACATGTTAATAGGAGAAAAGAGAAGATCGGCAGAGATAAGCTTATCCATCTACTGCTTCTACTATACTGGTCCATTTAAAGGCTGGGGGAATGCTAAGAACTGTGTTAGGCAGGCCATACATGGTGTAAATTTTGCATGGTGCCCCCATCAACACAGACAGTGCTGGCAGGGGAATCAGCAATTGTCTTTTCCCGCGGGGAGAAGACAGTGAATATCGCTAGCGGCTATGGCAGTCGCTTGCGATAATCGCAAGAGAATCCAGCAGGCTGGTTGTACCCAAGTTGATTGATTGATAAACTTGGTGCATTTAGTCTGTCCATTAACGGTTCGAACGTTGAAGCCGAGATTTGAACCATGTATGGTCGGCCTTAGGGTGGCCATACATGGATCTAAATTCATCCTGTTCAGCAGAGAGCAGCAGAATTTAGATTCCTGTATGGGCAGAATGATCGATTTCTGTACAACCAGCCTGTCTGATTTTTCCCAAACAATCAGGGCCACAGGCTATAGCCAGCTACACTTATCGGTGTATTCTGACAGCTGGGAAGTCTATGGGAACTCTGTGGGAGTGATTCCCCCATCCACATCAAGTGTGTGGATGGGGGAATTGGATCATTTTTGTGTCATTCAACCCACTGGTTAAACGATAAAAAATTATTCATTTATGGTCCGTCTTATTTAACTGCAACATAGGAAAATAGTTTTGCCGTACCAGACAGGGTTATGCTATCTGGCAGAACTGTGTAAATCTCTGGACTGGATGGACAGAAATACAAATCATTTGGCAGGTAACGCAACTCCCATGTAGCTGTTTGCCTGGATTTTAACATGAGCCTTTGCTTTTGTTTTGGAGCGGCGTGAAGGCAGCTTATACAAAATAATAAGGACTTGGTGGCTGTATGAACTCACCCACACAGCACAGTTTGACAGGTACACAGGGGCTGTGTACCTGTCCCTGCCTGCCTGTCAAACTGAGCTGTGCAGGTGAGTCCATACAGCCACCACATCTTCATATACTTTTATAGGCTGCCTGCAAGCAGCTACCTGCTAGTCTAAAATGCTATGCAGACAGCTCTTCACCCACCCACTGCAGGCAGGACTGTATTATAAATCAAACCTGAGTTCATAACAGTGCTCAGTAAATCTCAAAAAATAGCCAACAGTCCCCACAGAACTGTATGTCAGTGGCAAAGGTGAAACCGGTAGAAACAAGGCTTGGTGCAACTGTGCATAGTAACCAATCAGCTTCCAGGTTTTATTGCCAGAGCTTAATTGAACAAGCTGAAGTTAGAAGCTAATTGGTTACTAGGCACCGCTACACCAGATTCTGTGTGCACCAGTTTTAGTAAATCTCCCCCTTTGTGTCAATAGTCCAGCAAGGGCAATATAGACCTGTCATTTCAGCTTGTTTTGGATCAGATTGGACGCTGTACAGCTGATCACAAGTGTATGAATATGCTAGATGACTACTTGGGGCATGTCCCTAAAACCAAATGTGAAAAGAGAACCAGAGGCATACAGGGGAATACTATATAGGTATGTCTCATTTGGAAATGCAGAATTGCGTACCAGCATGGCTTGCAGTTTTACTTTAAAAATGTGTCTTTTATTAGGAAAAATGCACCTGACCTTACCATGGACTACAGTCCAAACTATTCAACTGACTAGGTGCTGATGGGCTGAACCCCCCCCCCCCCCCCTTACAAATTGGACTGTAACAGAACTGTGTCCATGGAAGTGTTTTGTAAATGAATCGAAGAGAAAGAAGTCATCAGCACTCCAAAAGATGCATTTCTACGATTTATTGTGGCTATATAATTTCACAATGGTCAATGCCAACATTTCAGGGCCACAGTTACTGAGTCACCCCGAGGAGGGGGACCCTGTGAGTTCCCGAAACACTGGCAGATGACCATTGTGATGTGACATATTTACATTAAATCATAAAAAATGCACCTTTTAGAGTGCTGGTTACTCTTAAGGCCCGTACACATGATCAGATTTTCCAACGGGAATAGTGTGATTGCAGGCTGTTGTCGGAAAATCCGACCGTTTGTATGCTCCATCGGACAATTGTTGTCAGATTTTCCGACAACAAATGTTGGATAGCATGCTTTAAAAAAAATTCCGACAACAAATGTGTGATGTCGGATTATCGAATCGTTTGTACAGAAGTCCTTCTGGAAAAAAATCCAAAGTACAAACATGCATGCTCAGAAGCAATGCTAACCATAACACATCATTAGCAGAAGTTGCCAAAAGGGTGGCGATAAAGAGCTGAAAAACCACGTAGTTTTGTGTTTGTTGGCCGACAATTCTTTGCAGTTTGTATGCAAGACAAGTTCATGGCCAACGCCCTTCGGACAAAAGTCCTATTCTTTGTCCGCGGAAAATCTGATAGTGTGTGAAAGGCTTGATTCTTCTACTTTGGAGTGACACCATCAAGTTGGAAGTGATATCCGTCTGTGATGGTGTCACTCCCATCCGTGACAGCGCAGAGACCCTGGTGAGCACTGTGGCAGGCTAGACAGGAGGTATTGGGTGACACCATGTTTTACTGCACCAGGTAATACTAACCCCCATAGGTGTGCGCAGCCTGTTTCATTAGGGTGTGCACCTGAAAATTCAAAAACACGGTACCGATCTCTCACTGTGTTCATTCAGAAAGAGAAGGGGCCGGTAAATGAAATTACCCCTTCCCCCACTCATCCTGAAATATCATTTATGTGTGCCCACTGCAGTAGCAAATGAGAGAGGAGGGAAGCCAGCCATGCTGTTGGAGGGGGTACCAGGCAGCAGGGGGAATCTCCACTGCAGGGAGTGATTAGGGTGTGCCTGGGCACATCTGGCACACCCTGTGCGTACGCCTATGCCAACCCCAGTGATGCAACTGTATACACAGCACCATCCGTGATGGTCATTACAAACACACTTTCTAGTTATATTGTCAGGACTGTGCAACTGCATCTGTGACATTTGTAAATAGAATATTTGTGGAAGCACAGGCCATTAGGTGGGTTTTTCAACAAATCATACTCAGAAGAAATCTATATATGCCAAATATGTGTGTAATATATCCTAGATGTGTCATAACACATTATCAGACTGGGATTATCATGCAAGTGTATGTCTGTATGTACCAAGTGCCATTAATAAATCATATAGTTCTGTATAACATTTTTATCTGTAGGTATATGTGTATACGCATTTGCTTTTGTTGTCGCATTGTTTGACTTCTATTATTTGTCTTCATTCCAGGTCTCCACAACGCTTGCTGTTAGACCTCCTTTGCTCTGAGCGGAGTTACGTGCAGTCTTTGCGCCGGTCTCTGGAGGTCAGAGGGTCATGTCCGGCAAGCCTGGCACTCAGAGGCAGCCTGGAGCAGCTCCTGAACTTCCATACTCACTTCCTGAGAGACCTCCAGAATTGTGTGTCTCACCCCTTCACTGTGTCATACTGCTTTCTGCAACATGTGAGTCTGTTCTCCTATTGTATCTGCCTCACAGCTGTGCTCCCACATTGCACAATTTATCTGCAGTAATACTGATGTGATAACAGTCATCTGATTAATGGAGCAAAAATAAAACATTTTACCACTTGTGATAGTCTGAATATATCTTTTTTTTTTTTTTACTGGTTGTGAAAATCACATCTGTTGTCTCATGTATTCAGGCTGACCAGTTACGCTTATACTCCCTGTATGTGAAGAACAGACAGAAGGTTGAGCTGTTTCTTCCATCCCCCAGCGGCAGTTTAAAGGTGAGTCATGGGGAAACTTTGTGAGAGGTCAGGATTAAGACTCTTTTGTGGTTTTTCTCTATGTGCTGGAAGTGAATTGATGTGCTTGTTTAAAGGAATAGCCCTGAGCTTTATTTATCCAGAACAAATAAATGGATAAGCAAAACTTAGAATCATCACTTTAAATATCTAATACTGACCACATTTCAGAAAATTGGTTTGCTGCTGGGGGGAGAACCTCTGCAGGAATCGAGGATGGAAAAGGACCTGGGGGTCCTAGTAGATGACAGACTCAGCAACAGAATGCAAAGCCAAGCTGCAGCAAGCAAGGTCAGCAGACTATTAGCTTGCATTAAAAAGGGTATTTACTCCAGAGATAAAACTATAATTCTACCACTTTTCAAAACTCTACTCCACTTATTATTATTATTATTTAGGTACTTATATAGCGCCGTCAATTTACGCAGCGCTTTACATATTCATTGTACATTCAAATCGGTCCCTACCCTCAAGGAGCTTACAATCTAAGGTCCCTAACGCACATTCATATACTAGGGCCAATTTAGACAGAAGCCAATACACCTATCAGCATGTCTTTGGTTCTAAAGGCAGAAGGTCTATTACGTTAATGCATTCTATGCATTAGGTAAAAAAAACTCTGGGTGCAGCTCCACCCCTCTTATACTTATCTGAGCCCCATTTCGATCCAGCAATGTGCTTGAGAGCAGCAGCTCTCCCGGGTATCTGTCTCCTCATTGGCTCACACAGCAGCGGGAGCCATTGTCACAGTCAGTGACCTAATGAGAAGAGAGCAGGGGGTGGGGCCGAACTGCGCTCTGTGTGTGAATGGACAATATCCATTCACAGAAGCATGACTCTGGAGCGAGCCTGCTTGAGCGCCCCCATAACAAGTGGCTTGCTATTGAGGGCACTCCTCAGGGAGAGAAGCCAGAACCGCCAACAGGAGACCCAAATAGAAGAGGATCGGGTCTGCTCTGTGAAAAACAGAGAATAACATGTTTGGTCCTGTTTTGGTCATCAATCCTGAGGAAGGATATCCTTGAACTGGAGAGAGTCCAGAGAAGAGCAACAAAGCTAATAGGGAGGCTGAAGGACCTCAGTTATAAGGAAACGACAAACATTAAACATTCTCTCTGGAGAAGAGATGCTTAAGAGGGGATATTATCACAATATACAAATATTTGAATAGTGATTCCAGCACTATGAGAAATTTATTTAACTAAGGTCTCTAAAAAAAAAAAAAACACACATGACACACAAGGAGAGGTATAGCCACAATGAGTTCCAAGGAATTTTGCACATATAAAGTCAAAGTATAATATTGTGACACCTCGTATCTCACCCAGTTTTACATCCTAAAAAATGATACAAACATATACATAAATTGAAATTAAAAATGTGTAGTGCTGTCAAACAATGACCTTAATGATTAAAGTGCAAAAAAACCATCTAATATAATGCAATAAAGATGAAAACGTGAATTTTTTTTAAAGGGAAAAATAGAAATTATTATTAATAGTCCAAATGTTCCAATTCCACATCCATAAAGTGAACTCAAAACGTGTGCTGGTCCAATGTTCAATTTGTGAAGACACCCAGTGCTCCCCACAGGATAGACAGGGTAAGTATATCTGCTTACCAGATTTTAAGACCCTCCAGGGCCTATCTGCGCATTAGTGAGCTTTCACCCCTCACTATGGGCTCAACCGCATCCACTCCCCAGCCTGCTTAATTGGATTCCACAGGTGTATACTCCACAGTTATCATTAGTTAAGGAAACTTCAGAGTCCGGTCACACATTCATCATATAAACTCATTGCGCAACATTCTTTTAAAAGCACACAGGAAAATGCCTGGCCAGATTCGGCTTTGGCCCTAAATTTATAAAGTGGCTACAGCTCCTGTATCAGGCTCCCACTGCCCGGATCCAGGTCAATGGTAGGATCTCCACCCCATTCCCACTTTCCAGGGGTACCCGCCAAGGATGCCCCATTTCTCCCCTGTTATATGCTCTGGCTGTTGAACTGCTGGCAATCGCCATCAGGACTCACCCACATATCAGAGGCCTCTGCGCGGGTCACCTGACGGAGACTCTGAGTCTATACGCAGATGACATGCTTCTTTAACTGGAGGACTCGGGCCCTTCGCTCATGGCGGCCCTGCGGCTGATAGAACAGTTTGGGGAGTACTCCGGCCTAAGAATTAACTGGTCAAAATACCAGTTTCTCCCGCTTGACATGGATGTCCCATCTGCGGCTTAGGAGGCGCTTCCACTCTTCCGAGCTAGCCAAATCAAGTACTTTGGTGTGCAATGCTCTAGAACGCTACTAGATTACAACAACCTTAATATCGAACCTTTATTTGATTTCCTGAAGGCCAAAACCCAAGTGTGGTCCCGACTCCCCCTGGGGGTTATGGGACGTGTAAATCTGGTTAAGATGATCCTCCTCCCCAAGCTGCTCTATCTGTTCTGGCATGCCCCCCTCTATATCCCCCCTAGAATCTCTAAGTCCATGGAAGCCATTCTCAACACGTTTGTATGGGGTGCATCCCGCCATAAACTTTCATGGCGTACTTTAAAGTGCCCCGTCCATCTGGTTCAGTTTTGATATTGAAAATAAATACACATATTCAAAAATTAAGGAAAGAAAATGAAAATATATTGTTTGCAACATTTCTATTCCTTTAAAAGGGCAAGAAAAGGGACCAGAAAGAAGAGGATGACTCTTGGGGTATTCTTTATAGACCATTGGAGCATTTGGACCAGTACCAGCGCTTTCTGGCAGACATGATGCTTGAATGTGACCAGGACAGTGAACAGGAGCGAAATCTACATGCTGCCCAAGAACTTGTGGGCTCTCTCGCGCATCATGGGAAAAACCTGCTAGCTGCTGAAGCCATCAGGGGATTTGAGGTAAGGCTCCAGCTGAGGGCAGGGTTGTCTACACAAAGTGTGCCTTTTAAACACAAATACATAGAGAATTACACACAGTTAACCTTTCTTACATCATAACAACATTAGAATGCTTAAAACGCTACACTACACCAGTAATCATGTGTTAGCATTAAAATGCATTATCCACTATAATGTGTGCTTTATGTCCTCGTCCTTAAATCTAGCATTTACAAACAACAGTGGTAGTAGCCAAGGATTTTTAGAGGAACATAAACAAACAATAAAATATTGAATATAAGGTTCAAGTATATGTTTAGATGCAATGCACTCCACTTGTAGACACGACGCGTTTCAATATATCTTCTTCAGGAATACATGTGAACGATCGGGATGATAAAACACATAATTCCTATTGTATTAAAACCATAAATTCACTGGAATCCTACAGGTGTGTGTCCTCTCTCTCCCATGTGGGGGGAAGGGTAGGAGGTTCTCATAAGGTAAGGTGTATAAAAAGGGTGTTATGCCATGTACACACGATCAGATTTCCGATGGAATAAAATCCGATGGATTTTTCCATCGGAAATCAGATGAAGCTGACTTCGATCAGTCTTGCTTACACACCATCAGTCAAAAATCCGACCGTCCCAAACGCCGTGACGTAAAACACTCCGAAGAGCCGAGAAAAATTAAGTTCAATGCTTCTGAGCATGCGTTGACTTGATTCCCAGCATGCGTGGGTTTTTTCTCCGATTGAGTTCCCCACAGACGATCGGAATTTGCTATCGTTTTTTTTTCCATCGGTAAAATTTAAAACATGTTCTATTTTTTTATACCGATGGAAAAAAGACTGATGGGGCCCGCACACGATCGGTTTGTCTGATAAAAAAAGTCCATCGGTCTTTTTTCATCAGAAAATTCGATCGTGTGTACGCGGCATTAGAAAGTCCCTTAATGGTCATCCATAATCCAATTAGATGGACACATCAATTAGAAGATAAAGGCACACCGCCATCTATGTTTCAAGCAGAGCAAAAAGGGCTGGGGGCTTATCCACATCCTATTGTCAAACCACTCAGTTGGGTTGATTTACAAAAACTGGAGAGTGCAAAATCTGGTGCCGCTCTGCATAGAAACCAATCAGCTTCCAGGTTTTACTGCCAAAGCTTAAAGGGGTTCTAAAGGCAGAAGGTTTTTTTTATCTTAATGCATTATGCATTAAGATAAAAAAAAACTTCTGTATGCAGCAGCCCACCTCAGCCCCCCAAATACTTACCTGAGTTCCATCTCGATCCAGCCGTGTTGCACGAGGGACTTGGCTGTTTGGGACTCTGCCTCCTGACTGTCTGAGCCACATAGCGGGCGCCTTTGGCTCCCACTGCTGTCAATCAAAGTTAGTGAGCCAATGAGGGGAGAGAGGGTGCGGGGACTAGACATGGCTCTGTGTCTGAATGGACACACAGAGCAGCGACTCGGCTGTGCGGGCACTCGTGGTAGGGAGGGCCAGGCGCCCTGGCAAAGTGGGCTGAGAGGAGGAGAATCTGGGCTGCTCTGTGCAAAACTACTTCACAGAGCAGGTAAGTATAACATTGTTATTTGTAAACAAAAAAAAAAGACTTAAAAAAAAAAAAAGACTTTAGTATCTCTTTAATTCAACAAGATGAAGTTTGAAACTGATTGTGAACAGATTCTGAGTGCACCAGTTTTAGTAAATAAACCCCTATGTGTCTGAAGGATGGGCAACGAAAAATTAGCAGAGGTCAGCAGGGTAGAGAATAATTTCCAAAATATCCTTTCCTTCACACCAAGGGTTCCAGCGGTCAGTCACCACCACAATGTGTTAGCCAGGTCCTGGAGACCATTGTGTGTCAGGAAGTTAGACGGGCCCCGGACAAAAGTGCTGCACAGCATAGAGAGAACTTTTCTTTGCGTGGGGTCAGCATATTTGTCTGATTCTCCAAAAATGTATTTGAAAATAATTAACAAAATGTAAAGCTTTCCACTGGCTATTCAAAGGGTAAAAAGGGTGTACAAACAAGCATACACTTCCATATTTCTGGTATGTCTGACTATTACGGTATGTTGTTTCATGGATTTCTTTTTTTCTGGAAGTTGATTAAGCTTTTCTTAACATCTTGTTATTTAGGTTGATGAGAAGGAACATGGCCGCCTTTTGCTGAAGGATGTGTTCACAGTATTATCCGGGAGAAAGAAATCTTTGCGCCATGTATTTCTGTTCCAAAAACTGCTTCTGCTAAGCAAACTAAAGACAGCAGAGGGAGGTCTGGAGACGTATGGCTTTAAACAGGCTTTCAAAGTAAGAAACCAGATGTAACAGAGCAGCTTATGTACAGTATGAAACAATTAGATAACCTTACATGACCACATTTTAACACCTTACTGCCCCTTCCCACTGTAAATGAATCTCTTTTCAGGCAGTTCCCCATGTCAGGAGGACGTTAATTAAAGTCATGTTCTTCCTAGGGTTCTACGCTCTGGAGATCACTCTGATCTCCAGGGATGAGCTGCACAGTGGCGTTGGGAGACCTAGACAGTTGATCAGTAACCTCTTAGTGGTTAGCGATCAAGTTTTCTGCTGAATTTACCCTTTCACTGCCAACGCTGTAATTCTGTTATGGCAGAGCAGCAAACAAACACTTAAAGGGCCTTTTTATAAATGTTTTCACACAAGATTAACACAACTTTCACCAAGGATTCACACATTTTTCCAACTGATTTCAATTAGAAAAGTGTTTTGTATTAATCTGGCTGCTTTTGAGATCCATGCTGTAAAGAAACCGAATCACTTCTACATTCCAGTGGCAAAGTATGCCACCCTCCCTGGGCTCCCCTCACTCATTCATGAGCCTGGGACCTTTGGAGAATACACTATTCAGAGCTGTCAAAATCCCAGCCATGGGGGCTTGGTAAGCTTCTGTTCCCAAACTGCATAATAGACCATAAAGAGTACCTGTCACTACTATCTCATAGGAGGTTTATCAGCCCCCTTGTAATGCTAGCAAAGTAAAAAATCTTTACAACTCCTCAACACACACACATATAGTACACACAGACAATTAGGATGCACACACATGCATAAATATCCATTATGTATTAAATATAGAATTTTGAGTATTTCTATTTTTACTGTTTCGAAACATAAACACAGTTTTGAGACAATAAATATTTGTTATTTAGAAAGTTTGCAGTCTCTTGCTTTAACCCTCCCAGGCATCAGTAAATTATCACTTTACTGGAAATTGCCTAATATCTAGAAATCTAAAATATACAAACAGGAGAAAATGATTGTTATTAACAAGCTAAAACTAAATTTTATCTGCCTATTAAAAAATAAATAAATATATATATATATATATATATATAAATGTGAGGGGTGTACTCACTTTTGTGAGATACTGTGTGTGTGTGTATATATATATATATATATATATATATATATATATATATATGTGTATATATATATATATATATATATATATATATATATATATATAGTACTGTGCAAATGTTTTAGGCAGGTGTGAAGAAATGTTGTAAAGTAAGAATGCTTTCAAAAATGTATATTTTAGTTGTTTGTTTTTATCAATTTACAAAATGCAAAGTTAGCGAACAGAAGAAGAATCTAAATCAAATCAATATTTGGTGTGACTATTGGCTTGGAACCGGCATAAATTTTTACACTTTGTACAATTGCACAAAGTCAGGGATTTTGTAGGATTAGAGTCAGGTGTATGATTAACCAAATATACCAAGCAGGTGCTAATGATCATTAATTTCATATGTAGATTTAAACAGTCATTAACAGAAACAGAAGTGTAGGAGTGGTACTAAACTGAGGGCCCTGCATTCAATATATTGGGTCTCCCACAGTACACAGGACATGGAAATGCAATTGTTTTAATAAATATAAACTTCTAAATACCTTTTCTCATTAGCGGTATATCTCATCTTGTGACTTCTATCAGTGTATGGTTAAAGCTTGTAGGAGGAGTTTTCATTCTCCTCTGATTGTCCTATGAGGCTGCATGACCCCTGACCCTCTGTCTGGGAAGTGCTGATTGGCCCTGTGCTGATCACATGCACCCTTCCAAAAAACTCTCTAGCAACACACACCAAACTGAGCATGTGCAGAGTGCCCCCAAGGTGCTGTATTATCAGGTGATGGATTGGGGACAGTGGAAGAAGGGGAGGATCTGAGAAGACAGGATCAAACAGCCTTTTTACACAATGCGCATGATTAACCCCTTAGTTTCCACAGTGAGTATAACAAGCATGCTTTGCTGCATATACACACTGCTTTTACTGTTGTGGGTTTAGTAACACTTGGGTGAGGAACAGCCAAACTCTGCTGCAAAGTGAGGTTGTGGAAGACAGTTTCATGTCACAGGTCATACACCATGGCAAGACTGAGCACAGTAACAAGACACAAGGTAGTTATACTGCATCAGCAAAATCTCTCCCGGGCAAGGATTTCAAAGCAGACTGGGATTTCAAGATGTGCTGATGTAGAAAGCAAAACAGTGCACTAGTTAGAAGCAGGATAGGCTTCTTTAAAGAGAAGTGTTTTCAGGGATCGTCTAAAAATGGATAGATTAGGGGACAGTCAGACAGATTGGGATAGGGCGTTCCAAAGGATGGAAGAAGATCTGGAGAAATACTGGAGGTGAGCATGAGAGGAGGTGACAAGGGAGCTAGAGAGCAGGAGGTCTTGGGAAGACCGAAGAGAGTGGCTTGGTTGGTATTTTGAGAAAAGGTTAGTGATGTAGCTGGGGGCAGAGTTGTGGATGGCTTTGTAAATTATTGTTAGTACTTTGAATTTTATTTGTTGGGTGAGTGGAAGCTAGTGGAGGGATTGCCAGAGAGGGGTGGAGGACACTGAACGGTTGGTAAGGTGGATGAGTCTTGCAGCAGCATTCATTATGGACTGCAGGGGGGATAGTGTATGTAAGGGTAATCCAGTGAGGAGGGAGTTGCAGTAGTTGAGGTGAGAGATAACCAGGGAGTGAATTAGAAGCTTTGTGTCATTGGTTAAAAAGGGGCATATTCTAGAGATGTTGCGGAGGTTAAGGTGGCATGATTTGGACAGGGATTGGATATGGGCCTGAAAGGACAGTTCAGAATCTAGGGTTACCCCTAGCACCCTGGCATGTGGGGATGGACTGATAGTTGTGCCATTGATCTTGACAGAGAAGTCAGGGGAAGGGGCATGTGGGGGAGGAAATATTATGAGCTTGGTTTTAGATAGATTCAGTTTGAGAAAGTGGTGTGACAACCAGGCTGATGTGTGAGGAGACTGATGGGGTGAGCTGAGGGGCAGAGAGATAGATTTGTGTGTCATCGGTATATAAATGGTAGCGGAAGCCATGGAAGGCTATCAGCTGACCCAGAGAGGATGTGTAGATCTAGATGGGTAGAGGTCCAAAGGACATAACTTTGGGGGACCCCAATGGTAAGAGGAGTTGGAGAGGAGGAAGTGAAGTTGTAAGTGACACTAAAGGTGCGGTGAGATAGGTAAGATTCGTACCAACGGAGAGCACAGCCATGAAGACCAAGAAAATTGATTTTTTTTTGAGGAGGGGGTGATCAACTGTATCAAAGGCAGCGGAGAGGTCCAAGAATAAGAGTATGGAATAATGACCATTGGTTTTAGCTGTTAGTAAGTGGTTTGTGTGTTTTTGGAGAGCAGTTTCTGTGGAGTGCTGTGGACGAAATCCAGACTGAAGGGGATCAAGAAGGTTATTCTCAATTAAGTGATCGCTCAGTCGGTTGTAGGCTAAACGTTCAAGGAGTTTGAAGGCAAAAGGGAGTAAAGCCCCGTACACACGACCTGTTTTCCTGCCAGGAAAACTGCCAAGAGAGCATTTGGCCGGGGAAACCGGACGTGTGTATGCTTCCTCGCAGTTTTCCCAACAGGAAAACAGCCGGGAAACCCGGCGGGAAATTAGAGAACCTGCTCTCTATTTTCCCGTTGGGATTCCGAGCGTTTTTTTTCTGCCAAATTTACTAATACTTTTCTATGGGAAACACTGCGAGGCAGTGCCGATGGAGCATACACACGGGCGGGATTCCCAGCCAAAGCTCTCATGGCAGTTTTCCTGCCGGGAAACCCGGGCGTGTGTAGGGGGAAAAAGCTACCAAGCAGGTTCTCGGCTTTCCCCTCGGTTTTCCCGGCGGACTTTTTACCGCCGGGAAAACCGAGCGTGTGTACAGGGCTTTAGAAGAAGGGACTTAGGTTGTTAAGATTGGTGGAGTCCAGTGAGGCCTTTTTTGGTATGGGAGTGACTAGTACATGTTTTAGAGGATTGGTTAAGATGCCAATAGAGAGGGAGAGGTTGAAGATATGAGTTAAAGAGTGTAGGATAGAGTCAGAGGGTGACCGTAGTATCTGAGAAGGAACAGGGCCCAGGGGGCAGGAGGTTAGGTGGGCGTTCGAGAAAAGTTTAGTGACTTCCTCTATAGTAGCTGGGTTAAACAAGAGTATTGATTGTGCAGGAGGACAAAGAGTGTAAAGTGAGGGAGATATCTGTAGAGTTTAGATCTTGAGACTAATTGTATCAATCTTATTTTTGAAGTGATTAGCAATCTCCTGGGTAGTCAGTAAGTTAGTGGGTGGAGGTAATGGAGGACAAAGTAGAGCGTTATTAAGGGTGTTTTTAAAAATAAATACTAAATGAAAGCTTCACATGTGTCATGTGCAAGGGTGTAAACATCACTTTGGTATGCCTACCTTGTAAAAAGTTAATATTGAGTAAATCAAAGCCTACAAAAACTCCAAAATGTTGTCTAGTTTTGATTACCTTTATAATTAAAAGGTTTTGGTTATTAATTTAAACTGGTTTGCATTGTGATCCAATAATGATAAACATAACACAGGTTTTAAATTATTGTTGGTGGACCAGTTTCTTTCACACAAAAAAAATAATCTAATATTGTACATTGTTCTGATTTAGACAGCTGACATGGGCATCACAGAGAATGCTACAGAGGGAGATACACGGATTGAACTTTGGTTCCGCCGTCAGAAATCAAGGGAAACATTACTTCTGCAAGCTGAAACCACTAGCGTGAAGGAAGCATGGACCAATGAGATCACAAAACTTTTGTGGGATCAAGGAGGGTTGAGCAAAGGTGAGTTAACATATCCTGGTCCTTATGTGAGAGAGGTGAGCAGCCTTTGGTAGTACCCAGTCCATAAGTTTATTGAATTTGTTGAAGGTGGCAGACTTAAATTTGTACTTTGTAGGAGGCTGCCTTTGGTGGATAAGTGAGAGGGGCCAGGTGGCTTTGGCCATGACCACAAGCTGCAACTTCAAGTTACATAAATCCTTATTTCAATACAGTTTTTGGGTATAATAACCAATATCAGAATGTACAGTGTGTTGCGCTATTGGCTGCATAGCTACACACAGCTATGGCGGGGTGCCTTTCCTATCCATAGTAAACCACTAAGAACAATTGGTTGGAAGATGTCTGAGATGGGTTGTCTATAACTAGGATAATATTAATTTAGTTCCAAATGCTCAGCTACTTTGTAGGCTTAAAGCTAAACTCTAAGCAGATATAAAATTCAGAAATGAATGAGACTCTGTAATCATTAAATTATATGTTACCCCAACATTTCATATTTCTGATATGTGCCTGTTGTACCATGTACTGTATAAAAAAAGTATCCTGTTCTCTTTGTATTACTTCCTTTGTATGAAATCTCTGGTCTTCCTGTCGGTCCCTCTGCTTTCTTGTTAAACACTGACTACACTAGACATGCAAGCACAGCGTGGTCAGTTCTCTAGCTGTGCTGGGAACTTAGTGTGCTCTCCTCCAATGATCGAACTTCTGCTCTCAAGGCCCCCCTGCATAACCTATCACTGGGAAGTTTGGTGTTCTGCTGTTTCTCCTCCCTCACCTCTCTGCTTAGAACTGAAATTTTGTGGTCACTTATAAAGAAGGGGGAAAAAAAGGTGTTTATAATGTTTTTTTTATATCTACACACAAATGTTTTGCCTTTCATTTCTATTTTAAACAGAAAAGGTTGGTTTACAATGTGAGGGTTTACATACGCTTTAATACACCATTAAATATATATTTTTAAATGTAAGCAGTGTAAGTACCTGAATTTGCTTCTTGGTACAAAGGCTAGTTATAAATTGGGGTGGTTGCCATTTGGTTGTACTGTCAGCCTCTTGCAAACGCTGTACAGCAGGGCTGGAGTGTGAAAAGGAGTAGTAGCGCAAGGAGCCAATCAGTTCATGTGCTTTTAGAAAGTAAGCTGATAGGGGCAGAAAGTAAAGTGACAAAAAGTTTAACACATCACTATGCTGCTTAAGCTTTCACAGTTCAGTCACAAACTGGGGCAGGTCCAGGCTGACCTGGGTTCGGGCGAAGTGGGTTTAATGATGTTGGCCATCAGGCTGAGGACATCTGGTGGGAAGAAAAAGTACTGTGGGTTAAAGGTGAATACTTTAACAACATCCCACCCGGCCTATAGCAAAATGATGGCTGGGCAGTGGTTTAATTGTTGTGACTGGACATCATATGATGTCCTTCACAACATGCTGCTCGCACGCGAACAGTGGTGCAGCATGACGCTCGGACACACCGCATCTCTGATCACAGTAAAGCGCCTATGATGGAGGCTCTTTACCACATGATCAGCTGTGTCCAGTCATACCTGATCACAGTGTAAATAGGAAGTTCCTGTTATCGGCATTCCTCTACTCATTCTGACAGGGCGTGAACAGAGGAGAGCCGATAAGTCTCCTGACAAGGGGGGGGGGGGGGTATGTGCTGATAATCAGTGCAGCCCCACCAGTGATGAATGCCAGTGCCCACCAGTGATGCCCACTAGTGATGCCATTCAGTGCCCACCAGTGATGCCTGTCAGTGCCTCTTACCAGTGATGCCTATCAGTGCCCATCAGTACCACCTATCAGTGCCCATAATTGCCGCCTTTCAGTGCCCATAAGGGCTACCCTTCAGTGGTGCCCATCAGTGCCACCTATTAGTGCCACCTATCAGTGCAGCCTATCAGTGCCCATCATTGCCGCCTATCAGTGCCTATAAGGGCTACCCATCAGTGGTGCCCATCAGTGCCACCTATCAGTGCTGCCTATCAGTGCTGCATATCAGTGCCCATCAGTGCTCACTTATAAAGCCTCCTCATCAGTGCCGCCTCAAAATCAGACCACATACCATGTGCACATACCAGCAAAAATGACAAGGGTCTCTGACTACCAGGTGCATTATGGGTGTTTAGAGCTTATAGAGAATCTCATGTTTTTACTCAGGCACACCCTTTTATGCTGGCCATACAGAGTTAGAAAATCATTAGAGAAAGCATTCTTGATTGTTCAACTGTCAAAACGTTAGTGGGCAAATTTTGATTTTCAAAATGCAAATTTTATGCCAAATGAACGATTTTCAAAACAGTAAGGGAATCGATCAAAAACAGTTTGAAAAATTCTACAGCGCATGCGCTTGTTAAAATGTACCCCTGGATCGTGTAATTGATCAATGAAAAAATTACCGTTTATGTTATCGATTGATAATATGACGATAATTGGGCGACATCTATTGATACAATGATGGCGTTATCACATGCACATTCGACAGATCTTTAAAAATCCAACTGTTTTTGTTGAACGATTTTCTAACAGTATATGACCAGCTTTAGTGAGAAAAAGCAGGTCAGCAGGAAGCAAATCTTGCTTAAATGATAAATATAACTGACTCCATGTACATACGTGCTTATACATGAAAACATTTTTAGCCGTTTTCGAAACATTGACACGGTTTGATTATTTACATTTTTATGTTGTTTTTTTTTATATGCACAGACAACAAAATTTTAACTTTAAATGTTTAAAATGATGGGAATTTTTGGTAATTTAATGAGTTTCCAGCAGGTGGCAGAAGTCTAGTTACTTCTTCAAATCATTTGTACATAATAACAATATGCTGTTTTTTGGGTGATAAATGTTCTGTTGCATACTTGCTGACCAAGCAGATGCTTTACAACAGTAAACAGAATTATTTATTACATTTGATCCTTCATGAAACAGCAGCTCCTATGAAATTTGTTAACTGTTGCCTTCTATAATACATAAAGTCCAGTTTGTAGTTTTCACCCCCAGACAACAGTAGAAGGTGGTAAATAGATGGAGGGCTCATTCATACCTCTGCACTTGCTTCAACACACCTTTAATTGCATCGGACGTGCATGCAATGTTCTGCATAATTCTTTTCAATGGCAAAGTTCTCGCCTGTTTGTGTAAGAGCTTGTGCACAGGAGTTGCTGTCAAATGCTGCCTTTTGTATTTCAACGCATCAATGCTCAAATTGATCTAGTCTGTTTAACCCTCTTTGCCTGCAATGCAAACGCATCTCAAATTGGACATGCTGCATTCAGTGAAAAGAAATGCAAAACTGGCCAAGTACAGTCTCAGAACTGTCATCCACACCGTACCATTTAGATAAATGGTAATCTGCATTGTGGCAAACAGAACCCATATACACAAGCCTTCTGAGGGGCATTTAAAATAAATCCTGCTTGCTGCTAGGGATGAGCTTCGTGTTCGAGTCGAACATACGTTCGACTCGAACATCGGCTGTTCGATCGTTCGACGAAGATCGAACGATTTGGGCCGTTCGCGCCAAATTCGAGTGACGCGAACGGCCCACAATGCACTACGCCATCGCAGTGTCATCCAGGCGCTGTGATTGGCCAAGCATGCACTGTGACCCCGCATGCTTGGCCAATCACAGCGCCGGCAGCGAGGAGAGCAATGATTGGCCACAGGCAGGATGCCTGTGGCCAATTATTGCTGAGGGTGTTTAGTACACGCCCCACACTATAAAAGGCCGCCAGCACGGCGGCCTAGTGTAGTGTGTTCCGGAGCAGGGATAGAGCAGCATAGGCAGGGACAGTGACTGTTATTTCTTTCTTGCTTAACCTGGATTCCTTTAGTTTAGGGAAAGAGAAGGATAGGTAGGGAGAGTGTCAGTGTGTTTTGTGCTTGTGCTATAGTGTGCTTAAAAAAAACATTTATTCTAGGGACAGAAAACTGTAGGTAGGGACAGTGTCAGTTTCTTTCACTCTGCAAGTCCTTGTTTCCAGGGACCTGGAAGGACAGTGAGTGAATTGTCCTTGTGCTATATTGTGCTTAAAAAAACATTTATTCTAGGGACAGAAAACTGTAGGTAGGGAGAGTGTCAGTTTCTTTCACTCTGCAAGTCCTTGTTTCCAGGGACCTGTAAGGACAGTGAGTGAATTGTCCTTGTGCTATATTGTGATTAAAAAAAACATTTTTTCTAGGGACAGAAAACTGTAGGTAGGGAGAGTGTTTTTTTTCTTTCACTCTGCAAGTCCTTGTTTCCAGGGACCTGGAAGGACAGTGAGTGAATTGTCCTTGTGCTATATTGTGCTTAAAAAAAACATTTTTTCTAGGGACAGAAAACTGTAGGTAGGGAGAGTGTTTTTTTTCTTTCACTCTGCAAGTCCTTGTTTCCAGGGACCTGGAAGGACAGTGAGTGAATTGTCCTTGTGCTATATTGTGCTTAAAAAAAAACATTTTTTCTAGGGACAGAAAACTGTAGGTAGGGAGAGTGTTTTTTTTCTTTCACTCTGCAAGTCCTTGTTTCCAGGGACCTCTAAGGACAGTGAGTGAATTGTCCTTGTGCTATATTGTGCTTAAAAAAACATTTATTCTAGGGACAGAAAACTGTAGGTAGGGAGAGTGTCAGTTTATTTCACTCTGCAAGTCCTTGTTTCCAGGGACCTGGAAGGACAGTGAGTGAATTGTCCTTGTGCTATATTGTGATTAAAAAAAACATTTTTTCTAGGGACAGAAAACTGTAGGTAGGGAGAGTGTTTTTTTTCTTTCACTCTGCAAGTCCTTGTTTCCAGGGACCTGTAAGGACAGTGAGTGAATTGTCCTTGTGCTATATTGTGATTAAAAAAAACATTTTTTCTAGGGACAGAAAACTGTAGGTAGGGAGAGTGTTTTTTTTCTTTCACTCTGCAAGTCCTTGTTTCCAGGGACCTGTAAGGACAGTGAGTGAATTGTCCTTGTGCTATATTGTGCTTAAAAAAAACATTTATTCTAGGGACAGAAAACTGTAGGTAGGGAGAGTGTCAGTTTATTTCACTCTGCAAGTCCTTGTTTCCAGGGACCTGTAAGGACAGTGAGTGAATTGTCCTTGTGCTATATTGTGATTAAAAAAAAACATTTTTTCTAGGGACAGAAAACTGTAGGTAGGGAGAGTGTTTTTTTTCTTTCACTCTGCAAGTCCTTGTTTCCAGGGACCTGGAAGGACAGTGAGTGAATTCTCCTTGTGCTATATTGTGCTTAAAAAAAACATTTATTCTAGGGACAGAAAACTGTAGGTAGGGAGAGTGTCAGTTTATTTCACTCTGCAAGTCCTTGTTTCCAGGGACCTGTAAGGACAGTGAGTGAATTGTCCTTGTGCTATATTGTGATTAAAAAAAACATTTTTTCTAGGGACAGAAAACTGTAGGTAGGGAGAGTGTTTTTTTTCTTTCACTCTGCAAGTCCTTGTTTCCAGGGACCTGTAAGGACAGTGAGTGAATTGTCCTTGTGCTATATTGTGCTTAAAAAAAACATTTATTCTAGGGACAGAAAACTGTAGGTAGGGAGAGTGTCAGTTTATTTCACTCTGCAAGTCCTTGTTTCCAGGGACCTGTAAGGACAGTGAGTGAATTGTCCTTGTGCTATATTGTGATTAAAAAAAACATTTTTTCTAGGGACAGAAAACTGTAGGTAGGGAGAGTGTTTTTTTTCTTTCACTCTGCAAGTCCTTGTTTCCAGGGACCTGTAAGGACAGTGAGTGAATTGTCCTTGTGCTATATTGTGCTTAAAAAAAACATTTATTCTAGGGACAGAAAACTGTAGGTAGGGAGAGTGTCAGTTTATTTCACTCTGCAAGTCCTTGTTTCCAGGGACCTGTAAGGACAGTGAGTGAATTGTCCTTGTGCTATATTGTGATTAAAAAAAAACATTTTTTCTAGGGACAGAAAACTGTAGGTAGGGAGAGTGTTTTTTTTCTTTCACTCTGCAAGTCCTTGTTTCCAGGGACCTGTAAGGACAGTGAGTGAATTGTCCTTGTGCTATATTGTGCTTAAAAAAGAACATTTATTCTAGGGACAGAAAACTGTAGGTAGGGAGAGTGTTTTTTTTCTTTCACTCTGCAAGTCCTTGTTTCCAGGGACCTGTAAGGACAGTGAGTGAATTGTCCTTGTGCTATATTGTGCTTAAAAAAAATATTTTTTCTAGGGACAGAAAACTGTAGGTAGGGAGAGTGTCAGTTTCTTTCACTGTGAAAGTCCTTGTTTCAAGGGACAGAGAAGGACACCTGAAGGTAGCCCTTATTGCTTTTTTCCCATCTCCCTGCAGGCCATCTATTAGAATGTCTGGAAGGCAAACAAGGAGAGGCAGACAGTCAGGAGGCAATAAAAGAGGGCAAGCAGGCTCTGTGTCTGGGGGCAACAGTGCTGGTCGTGGACGCGGTGCATTGTCATCAGCACATGGCCATGGGACACGCTTGTCCTTCTTTTCGGCAGCTGGACATGTTGAGCCACATCATGCCGAAGACTTGGTAGAGTGGATGACCAAGCCCTCCTCCTCCTCCTCATCCTCTCTCACCCAGGCTCAGGGTACTGGAAAAGCAGCTGCCAAAGCGTCGTCTTCCCTGGTATCAATGTCAGACAAATCATCAGTCACTCCTTCCCTAGACCCACCATGTCCTCCTCCTGAGGAGTCCCCCGAACTGTTTCAGCACAGTGTTGGGTACATGCTCCAGGAGGATGCCCAGCGTTTCGAAGGGTCTGATGATGAAACCCAGCTAGAGGAAGGCAGTAGCGTGAGAGCAGACAGAGGGGATGCTCAAGAAGGACACCAATCTGGCAGTCATGTTCCAGCAGCTGCAGCATACTGCCAGATTGGCTCCAGTGATGAGGAGGGAGGGGATGATGAGGTCACTGACTCCACGTGGGTGCCTAATAGGAGAGAGGAGGAGGAGGAGGATGAGGAGGAGGCACATCTCCAACGAGGCAGGATGCCCTTTGGTGGCCAGCGTAAGGGCAGTACACCGACGGAATCACACCGCAGAGCTCCGCCTGTGCAGGGCGCTGCCTCTGCCCGTCATTCAAAAAGTTCTTTGGTGTGGGCCTTTTTTGAGGCTAGTGCATCAGATCGCACAGCTGCTGTTTGCAACATATGTCTCAAGCGTATATCGCGTGGCCAAAACATCAGCCGCTTGGGTACCACATGCCTGACCAGACATATGTTGACCTGCCATGCAGCTCGTTGGCAAGCCTACCTCAAAGACCCACACCAAAGAACAAAGCGGACCTCTCCTTGCACCGCATCAGCTGGGATCTCCAACCCCACTATAACTTCAGTCCTCTCTGAAACATGCACTGAGAGGAATGAAGGTGTAGAATTAGGTGTGTCACAGCCAAGTACTTGCGCCCACTCTGCTAGCAGTACACCGACGTCCGATTCTAGCAGGCAAATTTCCCTGCCCCAGCTGCTGGACCGTCGAAAGAAGTTCACTCCCAGCCATCCACATGCCCAGCGGTTGAATGCTAGCTTGGCTAAATTGCTAGCGCTTCAACTGCTGCCTTTTCAGTTGGTAGACTCGGCCCCCTTCCGTGAGTTTGTGCAATGTGCGGTTCCTCAGTGGCAGGTTCCCAAACGCCACTTTTTCTCACGGAAGGCTATTCCGGCTCTCTACCGGCATGTGGAAGGCAATGTCTTGGCCTCGCTGGACAGGGCGGTCAGCGGTAAGGTGCATATTACCGCTGACTCATGGTCCAGCAGGCATGGACAGGGACGTTACCTTTCTTTCACGGCCCATTGGGTCACTCTTTTGGCAGCTGGGAAGGATTCAGGACAAGGTGCAGTAGTGTTGGAGGTTGTCCCACCGCCACGCCTCCAAAATGCTACTACTGGTTGTGACACACCTCTCTCCTCCACCCCCTCCTCTTCTTCTTCCTCCATGGCCTCTTCCTGTGGTTTGTCCTATGAACCAGCGGTGCTCCGTAGCCGTTCACGGGGCTACGCAAGTACGCAGGCAAAAAGATGCCATGCCGTGCTTGCGCTGGTGTGTTTGGGGGACAGAAGCCACACTGGGGCAGAGGTCCTGTCTGCTCTGCAGGGCCAGGCCGAGAGGTGGTTGACGCCACGCCAGCTTAAGCCAGGAATGGTGGTTTGCGACAATGGCACCAACCTCCTCTCCGCCCTCCGACAGGGACAACTGACCCATGTGCCCTGTGTGGCTCACGTCCTTAACCTGGTGGTGCAGCGCTTCTTGGGCAGGTACCCGGGCTTACAGGATGTCCTGAGGCAGGCCAGGAAAGTCTGTGTGCATTTCCGCAGATCTTATAATGCCAGTACTCGCCTGGCTGAGCTGCAAAAGGAGTTGAACCTGCCCAAGAACCGCCTTATATGTGACATGCCCACCAGGTGGAACTCAACGTTGGCCATGCTGCAGCGGCTGCACACGCAGCAGAGGGCCATCAATGAGTACCTGTGCGACTACGGCACCAGGACAGGGTCAGGGGAGCTTGGTTTTTTTTCTCCACGCCAGTGGGGCATGATCAGGGATGCATGCACTGTCCTGGCACCATTTGAGGAGGCCACGAGGATGGTGAGCAGTGACAGTGCATGCATCAGTGACACTGTACCTCTTGTCCACCTGTTGGAGCACACGCTGCGTGGAATAATGGACAGGGCACTTGAGGCAGAACAGAGGCAGGAAGAGGAGGACTTCCTTGCCTCTCAAGGCCCCCTTTACCCAGACAGTGTTCCTTCTGTCCCACCCATCGCACAGGAAGAGGAGGAGGAGGAGGAGGAGGAGGAGGAGGATTGTGTCAGCATGGAGGTGGAGGCTGGCACTCAGCATCATCAGCAGCAGTCTTTTAGGGATGATTTACAGTCCCAAGAAACCAGTGGACTTGTACGTGGCTGGGAGGAGGTGGCTGCGGATCATGTCGTCCTTAGTGACCCAGAGGACTCCGGAGCGAATGCCTCAGCAAACCTACGCTGCATGGCCTCCCTGATCCTGCAAAGTCTGCGGAAGGATCCTCGTATTCTTCGGATCAAGGAGAGGGACCATTACTGGCTGGCCACTCTCCTTGATCCACGGTACAAGGGTAAGGTTGCGGACCTTATGTTACCGTCGCAGAGGGAGCAGAGGATGAGACAACTCCGGGAGGCCTTGCAGAAAGGTCTGTGCAACGCGTTCCCAGAGACTGGGAGGTTGCAAACTCCTGGTCCTGGACAACGAGTTGCTGAGGCTTCGGCCAGTCAAAGAAGGAGCGGTGGGGAAGGTGGCCGTCTGACCGATGCGTTCAGACAATTCTTTAGTCCGCAGCCCCAAAGTATGATCGGTTCCAGCAACCATCGCCAGCGTCTGATAAACATGGTGCAGGAATATCTAGGGGCAAGGTCAGACTTGGACACCTTCCCCACCGAAAATCCTCTGGCTTACTGGGTCTTGAGGATGGATCACTGGCCAGAGCTTGCACAGTATGCAATTGAGCTACTGGCCTGTCCTGCATCCAGCGTTCTTTCGGAACGCACATTCAGTGCTGCTGGAGGATTTGTCACGGATCACAGGGTGCGCCTGTCCACCGACTCGGTTGATCGACTGACTTTCATCAAGATGAACCAGTCTTGGATCACCACCAGCTACCACACACCTGATGCTGATATAACAGACTAATTGATTTTAACATGTCACATCCCTTCAAGACTGATGCTGATGCTGAGTGCCTGTGCTGTTATGTTGACTGGCTATCCTCCTCCTCCGAGTCCTCAATGATACGATTGATGATGATAGCTTGTAAGATCATTTTTGTTTATGGGTGCCGCCACCAGTGCCTAACGCCCAATTTTTCAGCCCCTGTTTAACAGGGGCGTGTAATTACAATTTTTGAAGCAATACTTTGCAACAGGGCTCATTGCTGTGCTCCAAGTACAGTATCTGTGAGGAGTTGCAGTGTTGTGCCACCAGTGCCTAAGGCCCAATTTTTCAGCCCCTGTTTAACAGGGGCGTGTCATTACAATTTTTGAAGCAATACTTTGCAACAGGGCTCATTGCTGTGCTCCAAGTACAGTATCTGTGAGGAGTTGCAGTGTTGTGCCACCAGTGCCTAAGGCCCAATTTTTCAGCCCCTGTTTAACAGGGGCGTGTCATTACAATTTTTGAAGCAATACTTTGCAACAGGGCTCATTGCTGTGCTCCAAGTACAGTATCTGTGAGGAGTTGCAGTGTTGTGCCACCAGTGCCTAAGGCCCAATTTTTCAGCCCCTGTTTAACAGGGGCGTGTCATTACAATTTTTGAAGCAATACTTTGCAACAGGGCTCATTGCTGTGCTCCAAGTACAGTATCTGTGAGGGGTTGCAGTGTTGTGCCACCAGTGCCTAAGGCCCAATTTTTCAGCCCCTGTTCAACAGGGGCATGTAATTACAATTCTTGATCTAATAATTCACAGCAGGGCCCATTGCTGCACCCACCAAGAGTAACTGTCAGGGCTTACAGTGTTGTGGCACCAGCACCACCATCAAAGGCCCAATTTTTACTACCACTGTTCAACAATTATATGTAATTAAAATTCCTGATATAATAGTTGACAGCAGGGCGTTCCAGCACCAACCAAGAGTAACTGTGAGTGCTTACAGTGTTGTGCCAACACCAACAACTAAGGGGCCTATTTCTGCAGAGTATATACGGCAGGTCCCTACTTTCAAACATCCAACTTACAAACGACTCCTACTTGCAAACGCAAGAAGACAACAGGAAGTGAGAGGAAATCTACCACTAGGAAGGAAAATTCTCTCCTGTAAGAATAAATATGGGAGAAAGGTGTCTCCTCTGTACTGATGCTTTATCAGCAATCCTTGTTTCAAGAAAAACACCACATTTCAAAAACAGTTGTCATTGGGACGGAAAGTGAGGTGAAATGTTCTGAACAGGGGCATAGACAGCAAAACAAATGTTACAGGGGTGATAACCCTTACCTATGTTTTCCAAAAAGTTTAAAAATAGATTTTTGGTCTGGAGCTACACTTCAACAATGTACCTGTTCAAAATTACAAACAGATTCTACATAAGAACAAACCTACAGTCCCTGTCTTGTATGCACCGCCTGTATAGGGCTGTTCAGAGTATATAGGGCCTTTTTTATTTTATGTGCGGGGTTCCCCTTAATATCCATACAAGACCCAAAGGGGCTGGTAATGGGCTGGGGTAGGGGGGGGGGGGTCATGGGGTAGCTATGCCATTTTTCTTAAAGAATTTCATCCATATTACCGGGACCAGACATTACATTAAAGCCGCAAGCAGTTTTAAATGGCTTTTTTTTCCTTTAGAAGTGTCATTTTGTGCAGGGACAGTTATAAACACGGGAAACACGTGGCACTTCACAGGCATACTTTAGACACCCCCCAGGTACGATATTTAAAGGAATATTTGACTTTTTTTTTTTCACTTTATGCATCATTAAAATGACTGCTCCCGAAAAACGACCGTTTTTAAAACTTCTTTTTGCATTGATACATGTCCCCTGGTGCAGAACCCGGGTTCCCAAACCCTTTTTAGGACAATAACATGCATAATAGTTGTTATAATTAGCACTTTAGAATTCGAACGTTCGCATCCATTGTATTTAATAGGGTTCTAATGTTCGTTCGAACTTTCGGTCCGTTCGCGGGTTCTGGTGCGAACCGAACCCGGGGGTGTTCGGCTCATCACTACTTGCTGCATTTGTGGGGCAGTTTCCAGTTGTGATGTTGTGGCATTGCATGTAATCCATGGAGCTGTACACAAAATCCTCTGACTCCCCCCCAATCACAATACAAAATGCATACAGAATATGAAGGTGAAGCACAATGCACAACTTTAAAAACAGATTGAATGTGTCATTCCAGAAAAGGAAATGTTAATAAGGCCCCTTTCACACTGCCGCGACTTCCGATTTCAGGGAATGCATGTGTAAACTTGAGGTCTATGGACCTCAACTCGCATCAAAGTCGGACCAAAGTAGAACAGGGACTACTTTGAAGTCGCTGTGACTTGAAGTTGCACAGAAATGAACGGTACTCATTGGAAATCATGGGGTACGACTTGTCATGCGATTTTTCAGTCCCAGTCCCAAGTCACGGGACAAGTTGCACAAGTGTGAAAGGGGCCTAAAGGAAAACCAATGGTCTAGTATTCTTAGAGTAGGTCTACAACAGCAGCACCAAATTTCTCTCAGTATAGGCCTCCTTTAAGACGGCCAAGTCAAATTAAAATGAAATGGTGGCCAAATGGAGTGAAATCATTTTTATGGGATCATATAATACTGCAGAGGGCCACAGTAAAAAAGTTAGAGCACATTTAATATCAGGCATAGTCTGCCTTTGGGACCATGTTCATATTATACCCATATTTTGAGGGTATCATAAAACATGGTCATATTCCACAGCAAACCAATGCCACCCCTGGCCCCAAGGGAGACAGACATGAATGTGAGGAACACAAGGAACACCGCCCCCCGACCGCGGGAGACGGATGGCTTCCTTACCCTAGGAGGCAGATTTCCTGCCCGGGATGACTCTGATCTCCCCTCCTCCTCCCTCCTGTATTCGAGCCAGGAAATGCTGGATGGCTGAGCCAGATGCTGGTTGGTAAACCATCCCTGGAGTCTGACTGTGGCGGCTGGTGGGTCGGTCGGTCTTCCCCTGCTTCTTCCCTGGCCGTGCGTCTCCTCCCCCTTGGCCAATAAGATCGCTTCTCCTTTCAGCCTATCGGGAAATGTGTCTCACGACCTGCTTCCTGATTGTCTGGGAGGAGAATCAGTGTGAGAATAGCGAATATTCATTCGCTATTCTCACACAGGAACGGAAGAAAGCGCCAAACCAGCATAGTGTAGCACAATTTATTAAATAAAATTCCATATAAAACAAATAGAACTCACAAGCGAGTGAGGGGGACAGAGAGGATGACAGTTCTTGGTGGACTGCAATGAGCTGGAAGCTGTGTGGTAGTCCTTGGTGGAGAAGAAAGCTCGCTGTGGTTGGGAGCAAGATGAGCCTGGAGTCCGTGCAGGGAAACCGGCGTGATGGCCAGAACGGTATACCCAGAAATCGGATGTCTGCCCAAAGACGATGTGCCCAGCTGGAGTAGTGAGAGGAGCTGTCAGTCCAACCGCTGTGTGAGCCAATTGGGATGTGTTTCAGAAGCTTAACCACGCCTCCTTTATCAGCCTCTACCCTCAACCTGCCCCTCGGCTACCTAAATCATGGGGTTCTTTTTCCAGAGCTTCCTATTTTCATTTTGAATTGAGCACAGCTTTGCATGGCTCCATCTGTACAACCATTCACAGGATCTGTGAAAAAAACAGATTACAAGTTCTATCTGCCACCACATCAGTGGGACTTAGGCAGCCCATAGATGAGTCTGTTTTATTCGTTCGACCAGCGGGTTGAACTAAAAAGACTGAAATAATTCCCCCATCCACACACTTGATGTAGATGAGGGAATCCTCCCCGCTAAGCTATTGTATTCTGACAGCGGGGAGACTTTTTCCCTGATGAACTGGTCGAATTTCGATCCATGCTTAGCCGGCTTTACAGATCACATCAGCACAAGTCTGCCTTTGTAGGTTATTGTTTACTTCCTCCAGCATCATAACCAAAGGTTTATACTTCATTCAGGGCTGGGGGAAGAGTCTGCAGAAGCTTTTTGGATACACTGATTGCAGTTGTAATGTTTTGCCGTCTCCAACGCGAAAATATGACAAATGCACATTTTTTTCTTTCATTACTATGGGTCACATTTATTATTATTTTTAATTTTTTTCAAAAGTTGTACAATTAGAACTTGCAACATTTCATCCCAAAGAAAGAAGTCATAAAATATAAATAAATAAAAACATAAAATAGATTGTATAGGCTTTTCATATTTATGAGAGTGGTACTTGGTAATTGCTAGTTCCCAATAAAAGAGGGAATATTTTTTCATAAATATTACCTTCTTGGGTATTTCTGGCTCCTTTTCCTAGGAACATCAGTCTTTGCATTCTCCTTCATCTATATTTCTCAAACTCCATCCTTTACATTCTTGTTACTCTTTAATTAATTAGAACTCGCCAGTGTTGTCCACCGCTCTTGGTAACATGCATAGGACTGCTGCCTTCACATATGTAAAACCCCCTTAAAGTACATAGAAGGATATGAAAGATATGGAAGAAATAAAGATTTCCAGTTGAACTTCAGACAGCAAATAAAAAAAAAATATATATATATAGCGACCTCACCCCTCTCACCCCTTCTCATTCACGGCTTGTCTGTCTCATCTGGGGGTTAACACTGGGGGGAGGGATGAGATACACCACGGCCCATGTCCTCCAATGCGTAGAGGTGAAGGCCAGAACTATCGGGTTTTGTGTATGTGTCCCAGAGTCAAATCCTCTCCTCGGATTGACTCCCCTTTGCTCCTAGTAACAAGAGTTCCACACACTGAAAGGGTCCAACTCGTATTTATTCTTCTCTTTTACAAAAAGTTTTATTGTCATATAAATCAACAGTACAGGTTTACAATAGAGTGTTATAGCATGTATCATACATGGCAAATCCGGGCTTGAAGTCTTCACCTGCAGAGAGGAGGCATGAGTCGTGATCTTATGCTATACTCAAATATAAAGGAGAAATGTAAACAATCATTAGGACCTAATGGTCCAGGACCCGGGTCATGCCTGGCTGTCTGCAAACCTGTAGAGTGAGTGAACAACACACAACAATAGAACCTGATAGCTAGCATCCTCAAGAAAGGATATGCAGGGTTAACAGTAAAATAAGAGCCTAAAAAGGAAAAGAAAGAGAGGAAGAGAAATAAAAAAAAGGGAGATGGAGCAGAACAAGAAGAGCAATAGGATGTGAAGAAGGAGAGAAAGAAGAGGGAAGTAGGAGGTCCACGGGGTGTACGCAAGGGGAGTCCTAAAGTGATAGTAATGTAGCGTCAAACCTAGAAGGGTGGTAGTATGTGACCCAGGGTTGCCAGACCTCAAGAAACTTGTCATGCGTATCCAAAAGGATTGCCGTCAGTTTCTCATTAACCATGACATCGTTCAGGCGATTTTTGACTGCCTCAAAGCTGAGTGCAGGGGTTTTCCATGCTCTCACAATTGTCATCCTAGTTGCAGTAAAAAGATGCTGGGCTAGTTGCTTTTCTGGACGCAGTAGTTCCACGATGGGCTTACCAAGGAGAGCTACATAAGGGTCCCTCTTGATATTAATCTGAAATAGATTGCGGATGAGAGTAAATACCCTAATCCACAGTCTGCACGCCCGTGGGCATGACCACCAAATGTGTGCCATAGAGCCCTCCTGAGAACACCCTCTAAAACAAAGCGGGGAATAATTTGGAATAAAGCGAGCCAGTCTCGCCGGTGTGTAGTACCACCTATACAATACCTTATAGGCATTTTCCAAGATTAACACGTTACGTGAGCATTTGGACAGAGTTAGTGTCATTGCCTGCCAATCCGCAGGGTCCAACTGCTTCCCCAACTCTTTCTCCCATTGTAGGTGGTAAGGCCTCAATAGGGGCCTCCTAGTAGATATCACAGCCGAATATATCAGTGAAATTAGGCCCGGTGAGTGGGGCCTGGCTCTACAACGGCTCTCAAAGGGGGTCAAGGTATAAGGGGTGGATTGAGACTTAATAAGACTCTGAAGAAAATGGCGAAGTTGTAAATAACGATAGTGCTCTCGCAAGGGAATATCGTGAGAGGAGCGTAAGGCGTCAAATGCCAAAATCCTAGTTGGCCGCAACAGTGAGTGCACATCTGTGAACCCATTCGTGGTCCACCATGAGAACTGGGAGGCATTGTCACAACCTGGAGGGAATAGCGGGCAGTGCAAGAGTCGCAAGAGTGGGAGGTGAGAAGAGATCAACCCCGCAGAGTATTTTACCGAGTCCCATATTCGCAGGGAGTGGGCTAAGCAAGGCCCCATAACCGCCGGACGGTGCACAGGAGGAAGCCAGGGCAATGAGGAGATTGGAATAGGGTCGATGTCGACCAGGTCAAGCATAGCCCAAAGCGGAAGCTGATAGGTCTTATGAAGACACGAAAGTGGGGCTATGTTAGCGGCTATGTAATAAGCCCGTAAATTGGGTACCGAAAGACCACCATTAATTCGCTTAGCAAATAAAACCTGTTTGCTGATTTGGGGGTGGGTCGAACCCCATATAAATTGCATAATTCTTCGCTGATGTATGCGTAGGATATGTGGGGGAACCCGAACAGGCAAAACACGAAAAAAGTACAGTAGTTTCGGGAGATAGGACATACGAACAGCTGTTATTCTGCCGAACCAAGACAAAGGCAAATGAGACCAAGACAACAGCTTATCCGTTAGGCTTTTGAACAAGGGCGGAAAGTTAGCCTGATACAATCCGGAGTACGTAGGGGTGAGGTGGATTCCCAAGTAGGGTAGCGAGGAGACCCACTGGAAGGAGAACGCCGACTGTAGATCCTCCAACAAACCAGGAGAGAGGTTAACCGACAATGCTTTTGATTTGGAGGGATTAACCCGGAGCCCCGAAAGGGCAGCAAAGGTGTCCAAAAGGGATTGTAAATTTGGTAAAGAAATTCTGGGGGAGGTCAAAGTAAGAAGGATATCATCGGCAAATAGGGAAACTTTATGGGGGCAACCCGCTATTTCGATGCCTTGTATGTTGGGATGCGAACGAATCGCCTCCGCCAGGGGTTCCAGAGCCAATACAAAAAGAAGAGGCGATAGGGGGCATCCCTGGCGAGTGCCCCTCTTGATATTAAAAAGAGGAGACTCGAACCCATAATACTTGATTTTTGCCCGGGGGGAGTCATATAAGGCAGACATCCAGTGCATAAACGAAGACCCGAAGCCATAATGCCGAAGAACTGACATGAGGTAAGGCCACGACAGAGTGTCAAAGGCCTTGTGGACGTCCAGGGACAAAAACATAGTTTCCAGCGAGCGGGTATGGACTATGTGTTGGAGTTGCAATATACGTCGAATAGCATCACCAGCCTGCCTCTGAGGTATGAAACCGACCTGGTCTTTCCCGATTAACCGAGGGAGAAAAGAGTTTAGGCGATTAGCCAGAATTTTGGTCAAAATTTTCATATCGATATTGATTAGGGAGATAGGCCTAAAGTTGGCCCAAGAGGAGTGGTCTCGATCCGGCTTAGGAATCATCACTATGTTAGCCTTTAGGAGGTCCGGGGTAAGGGAGCGACCATTTTTAACAGAGTTATACATGGCCGTTAAATGCGGAGCTACCACAGCGGCCAGCTTCCTGTAGTAAAGTGCCGTAAATCCATCCGGCCCCAGTCGCTTTCCTACTTTTAGATCTTTTATACCTTGGAGGACCTCCGAGACTTGTATGTCCCGGTCCATAAGGGCAACATGCGCGTCCGTCAAGGTCGGGAGAGGGAGACGGCTGAGGAAATCAGCAGTGTCGTGAGCATTAAACTGCTCTGGGTCTGAGTATAATTTAGTAAGGCGGAAACTAAACTCCTCCAATACGCGCAATGGGTTACCCGTAAGGACATTGTGCCGGTTGCGCAATGTGATGGGGGCGGGTTTAGGAGCGAAAGTCCGGAGTCTGTTGGCCAGCGTTCGATTTGGCTTGTTCGCCCTGGTATACCATCTCTGGCGGGACCACCGTAAGATACGTTCAGCCCCCTCGGTGAGACTAAGATCTAGCTCCGAACGGGCCTGCTCCAAGAGTTTGCGGTTGCTAGAGGTGGGGGATTGTTTGAAAAGCCCTGATAATGCCTCCAGGCGTGTCTCCAGGGCCCTTTGTTTCAGACCCCGTTCTCGCTTACGGGTCGACGCCACCCTGATAATGTGGCCACGGAGTACCGCCTTATAAGCCTCCCAAAGCGTTACAGGTGACTCTACCGAGCCTAGATTTTCGCGGAAGTAGTCCTCTGAGGCCTTGAAAATATCTTCCCGGACCTCTTTAAGCGATAAAAGCGAATCGTTCATCACCCAGGGCGAGAACTGGGGTCTGTCCAAAACAGAGTGGCAAACCACCAAAACAGGGTCGTGATCAGACCACGGAACAGCCAGGATAGAGGCCCTAACCACCATGGGAAGGTGGCGACGTAGCATGAACATATGATCGATTCTGGAGTGAGAATGATGAGGGTGGGAGTAAAACGTATAGTCCTTACCCTGAGGATGGCATTCCCTCCAAAGGTCGACCAGATCATGTGATTGTAGAGAGCGAGCAAATTTTTTTGCGTCAGGGGAGGTAGCAATGTGCTCCGAGGGGTATTTATCAAACGAGGGATTCAAAACTAAATTCGAATCACCCGCAAGAAAGAGGGTACCCTTGTGGTGGGATGCTAGCAGGGTGCAGACGTGAGACAAGAAGGGTCCTGGATTAGAATTTGGTGCATAGTAGGTCATAATGGTGACCTCCTTTCCTTGGATAGTGCCTTGTAGCAATAAATATCTGCCCTCGGGGTCTGCGATCTGTCTGATGCAACTAAATGAGACCGACTTGCGGAAAGCTATGAGCACCCCCTTTTGCTTGGTTGGAGCAGTAGCCAAAAACACCTGAGGAAACTGTGCGTCAAAGTATTTAGGGCAGGAAGTTGCCGAAAAATGGGTTTCCTGTAAGCAGGCAATGTCAATCTGTTGCTTTCTAAGATACTTGAAGACCTTCACCCTTTTCTGAGGAGAATTCATACCCTGAACATTCAGGGATAGCCAATTAAACGTCATAGTAGAACTAACAAGAAATAGAAGACCATTCCCCAAAGCACACACCCCGCGGACCTAGTGGAGGAAAAAAAAGGATAAAAGACCTGAGAGTCAAAAAGAGAGAAAGTTAAAAAAATTAGATCAAGAAAAACAAAAAGTCCGAGTAGAGCTCGGAGTAAAAACATTCCAATCATCAAGGTTGCAATTGGTAGTTGGACTGGAATCCCACTGGAGGGTCGGAAGTTAGCCAAAACTCTTGTTCCGGTCAACTTCCGAGCCGAGGGGGAGCAGTGGTCCGTCGGAAACCACTCGGCTGGATTTCAATGTAGTCTGAATATTGAGATCAACTACGGCACAGGGTATAACAAAACATGTCCCATAAACCCCACCGAAACAAAGATTAAAGCAATCTTAACCAAATTTATATAGCATATCAACTTAACCTGTAAACGGTAAACTGTAGGCTATGGCCAACCTCGCGCTCCGGAGCCCCCAGTGAGAGTACGGGAAGTCCAGGACACGAAGCCGGTCCACAGCAAATGCATTGCCCATGACCCGCACGCCAGGGCCATAACTGCAGTCTGTGATGAACAGCACACATCCACGACACTAGTGGGAATGTGCAGAGCAGCACAAGGATAGTTCCCTAGAGCATCAAATCATAAAAGTCTTCACCTGGGTAAAAAAAAAAAAAAAAAAAAAAAATATATATATATATATATATAAAAAAGGGGAGGGGAGAGGGTCCAGATGTCTTATTGGCCTAGAGACAGGAATGCCCATGCGTTGCAACTGGGTCTATGCAATGAATAATCAAGAGTGAAATTTAGATTCATACTTGGTGTTCAAGGTAAGACATATCCATCAGTTCAGAATAACGGGCAGGTTTCCTCTTTGGAGCGTCGAAAGAGAATTAATGCTGACCTCCCTTAGGGACATCCTGGAATCGCTGTGCTTGCAGTGATCGAAGAGCCTGGGAGCCCTGCTGAGACCTCTGCGAGGATCCGTGAGGTGACCGGGATGGCCTTGGTTGGGCCGAGGAAGACTCCGGTTGGGAGGGAGGGAGATCAAACTGCAGATCCTGAAAATGTCGCCGTAAGTCAGGCAAAGAGGAGGCATGAAACTGGCGGCCAAGGTGGTAGAAGGAGAGCTTAAAGGGGAACCCCCATCTATAACGGATGCCCCGAGCTTGTAGAATCTGCAGATAAGGCTTCAGACTCCGCCTCTTGGCTATGGTGACCGGAGAGAGGTCTGCAAATAATTGGAGGGGATTACCCTGGTGGGAGAGGTTAGGGAGATCTCGTGCAGCCTGCAGGAGCCGCTCCTTAGTCCTGTAAAAGTGAAATTTAATGATGACGTCTCTGGGGGGACCTTCTGTGGGTTTGGGGGCAAGGGACCTGTGTATGCGGTCAAATTCCAAGCGCTCCGGAGGGACATCAGGCGCCAGCTCCTGAAAGAAAGCCGTGGCCGTCCCCTGCAAGTCAGTGATGGTCTCTGGGAGCCCACGGATGCGGAGGTTATCCCTGCGAGCTCTATTCTCAGAGTCCTCTAATTTATCCTGTAGGCTCAACAATTCAGCATTCAGCCTCTCGACCTCGTCCTCGTGACCCTCCAGGACTGTTGTTGTCAAGTCCATCCGCTGCTCCAATTGATTGGTGCGGTGGCCTATTTCCTTAAGCCCCCTCACCAGTTCCGCTGAGAGCTTACGGGAGGCAGAATTTATTTCGTCTCGGACTATACCGCGGAACTTCTGGAGCAAGGCATCAGAGCCAGCGTCAGTGGGGCTTACCAAGTTGGAGGGGAACTGGTGTAGGCTGTCCTCAGAATGCTGAGTGGAGTCATCTGGCTCCGGAGGTTCGGGCGCCATTTTGCCCTTCCCCTTCCCTTTCCCCCCTGCAGGAGAGGCCTTTTGCTGTGAGCGGTAGCGCTGCCGGCTCCGGGGTGTATTGTACATAGGTAATATCAGGTACTATTCGTCGTTCAGAGAGCTGGAGTGGTGGCGTCGGGAAGCAAGATGTGCCTTATTCGCCGAGTTTGTGTGGTCCGACGGTGCAAAGCAGGGAGATCAAGCTGTAATCATCCCCGACTCTGCGTGACTGCCCCCCTGGGCTGTGGGTTTAGTACATAGAAAGAGTCAGCATATGCAGCATTCTAGTTCAGGGGCCATTGCCCGGCCAGCCAAAGCACCTAGGCTTCCAGAGGCAATTTGATGGAGGAGAGTCTTTAGGATGGACTCTAGGGTGCAGCAAGATGGCCACCTAGCACAGGGCTAAATCTGGTCCACAGTACTCAAACAGGGGGTACCGCTAAGCACTGCAGACAGCGGGTAGCATGTGGGTAAGCACCAGTGGCTGTAAGTTGAGGGATTATGTGCGTGGCGAGACCCGAGGGCTAGAAACAGGCCGTGGAGCCTCAGTAGGGTGGAGCAAGATGGCCGCCGTACAGTAGGCCAGGAACCACCAGATACCCTGCAGGCCTTCGGGGGTGACTATCAGTCTGCGGTTAGGGTCCGGAGCACACACTGAGGGCTGGGACGGAGGATGTGGTGGTTGATCCTTGCCCAGGAAGGATGGTAAGGCTACTAAGGCTATTGAGGGGCTTTGGGTGGATCAAGATGGCCGCCGCTCACCTCTTTACACAGAGCGCCGTCTTCAGCAGGGTGCCTCCGCCGGCTGTCGACTCCTCTCCGTTCTCCTCCGGGCTTGGAAGGCTGCCTTAGATGGGTTCCGGAAGGGTCGCCGTTCATCCCGCGGCCGCGGTACTTTAGCGCGGTGGATTCAGAGGCCTCGGAGGCCTCGCAGGCCGCAAGATGGCGGCGGATCACCAGGGGATGGAGCCGGCCCGGCTCGGAATGCAGAGTATGCGGCTCACCCAGAGACCCAAGTCAGGTAGGGATCTGCTGAGGGGAAGCCCAGGAGTCGGGATGGAGGATTTGGTGGACTGGTTGTAGGGCGCTGGCTTAGGACTGGCTATTGATTCCGTCGGGCCTAGCGGAGCTCCTCCAAAGCACGTCTATCTCCGCTCGCATCCGGACACGCCCCCCGTATTTATTCTTCTCAATAAATAGTCATACAGCACAGACAGGTTGAGACCCATGTAACACTTCAGTCTTTGTGGGGAGTAGGCCAAGGCACAATTATTTTAGATAGAGCTAACCACTGTGGTGTCACCAGTGGCGAATAGTCACTGCCACTGACTATATAGAACAGAACATGGATTACCTTCGCTAACGTAGCCCCTATCAGGGGAAGGACATCCGTCCAAGAGGCCTCTCCGTCACCAGCAATGCTGCGCTGGACTCTCCGGAGAAGTTCCGCTCACCGGCCTCCTCGTCTCAGACACGGGCACCCAAGGAGTTAGGGCCCCCTCGGATTCCTCGACCCTTGCGGAACTCAGTCGAAGGTACTGAGCTCCAGGCTTCCGCCATAGTACCTCACCCCAGGCTAAAGGTGCCTGAGATGGACTCCATCTCCCGTTCCGGCCAGGTCAAGGGCACCTGGGCCCGGAACTCCGGAATGCCAGCACCCAGGCTGAAGGTGCCTGGGCGCGGCTGTGTCCTCCGACTCTGAACCCCGAGGTCAGGGCTTCCGCCCCTTTGCATCACAGCGGGTTCCCCGCCCCGCTGTACCAGTGCCAGGAAAGGACAAAAAGGGAAGCAGTCTTGCGGTGAGTGTTCAGCTCAGGGCCAGGGCGACAGCGCCACCTGCAGGCCGCAGGGAACCTCACACCACCAGAGTCCTCCAAGAACCATAAAAGGGTCTCAGATTCCCTAACAATCAATGCATCTGGGTTACACTACCACCCAGATGCCTCCCCTAAATTCAAATACCCGCTACATATATATATATATTGATTTGCATATATGAAAACCTTTATGTGCAAAAAGATGTGTAATTTTGTCCAGCAAATACTTCAGCCCAAAGTACACTTTCAGGTTGTTAACCTCCACTGCACCAGCAGCCCAGCTTGAAAAAATACACATTCAGTGCCTGTTGATTGAACAATGAAGGAACAGCAGCACACTGATAAGATCGTCCCTTTCCTCACTCTACACTTTCCTACTGTCAGCATGCCAACTGTAATCACATGTGCATGCAGCAAAGCCTGATTGGACCCTAGTTCTTGGCTTCTCTCTCCCAGACTGAGTTCTGCTGTACTATTAATAATATTCTGACTATTGGACACTGATATGAAGACAGATTCAGGTATTAACTCTTGGCATTTAAAATGTATTTAATAATTTTCAATATTTACCCGGAGTTCAGATTTCCAAGTTTCACTCTTTGCTTGCATACCATAATTTCCATTACCTGTATCATCACTATTCTCCTAAACCTACGTAAAGAATATATACAGGGTTGTTTCAAGGTAGAACTATACCATATAATGTGATGCCAGAAAATTAGCTGAAATCCAGTTACCAATAGTCATTGAAAATGAATTCTTTGAGGAAATTTGTCATTTATATTACACCCTCTTTCCGTAAACTGTATGCCAAAAGCTTAAGACCATGAAAATGGTTTAAAATGTTTTATCATTTGAAAGAATAATACATATTGAACTGTCTATAATTCTAATAGTATCTTTATTCAAAATAGATGTTATTGACTTTGAAAAAAAATACTTATACATTTATACACTTATACATTTCAAGTGGAACTTGAAGAGGCACATAGGAGAAAGGATTTACTAAAGGAGTTGAGAATCTTTACACAATACATTGTGTGAATTTTCGAAAAGCATGCTTTTTCCATCTATGCATAATTGGATAATTGAAGTGAATTTTTACACATTCTGAACTCTTTTTGTACATCAGCCCAAGAGTCTTCAGGTCAGTCCTAAAAAGAAGGAGGCCCAGCTATTCAGCATGTCTTATAATGCCATTATTCAGCTGGCTTACATCATTTGGCTTCTGGGCCCTTATTTTGCAATCAGTTGGAGGACTAGCAGTCCACTGAGTTATCCCAGTTAGGTGCTCTGGATTGAAAAGAATCAAATTAATACACACATAATTTTTTTGGTCATTGATGTTTACTAGAACTATTTGGGAACACTGCAGAAACAAAGTTTCTATTACATCAGCTAATTCTGTATTGTCTTTTCTGTACACCGGGCTAAGACCTTTGTTGCCCTGCCTGTAAGTGACATACATACACAGGTTTATCACTTATCCTGCTTCTCAGCAAGTCTTTGTAGGTCCAGCCCGTCTTTTGGCTGGCTGTAAACTATGATGAGACTGCCCTCTGCTGGTGAATCTGAGAAGAATCCTCTGTTCACATAACATCCAGTCTTCCCAGTTTGGGGAGCTGATGTTCAATAACAAACCCCCATTTAAATCAGCGTATCATGTAGTTCCTGTTCAAAGTAATTGTGCATGTGTAGCAATCCAATTTCTAATATATTACAACGTAAATTGAGTTATCTTGGAACTTGTGGGATTTTAAGCTTCTAAGGAATGCTTGAGGATCCATGTAAACCTAGGGGTGATACATTCTAAGACAACAGTCAAAGTAGCCCACAGAGTAACATCAGAAATAATATTGCTTTCCTAATCTTGTGCAATATGAACAAAATAAAAACATACACTTATTTGGGAAAGGGGAACTGATTTCCAAACCCAGGAGGAAAATGGCTTAAAATGGAAGAAAAGCCTAAATCTATCCTGCCTTACCTGTATAAAAAAGATCGGTGTACTTACCAGTGTCAGCTGGTGCTCCATTTTTTTTTGTTGGGGGGGAGGCTAACAAACTACTGGTCCGTCATTCAAACCCCCCCATCACTCAGTAAACCGAACACTCCTCCCCCCGTCACTTGCCCGTCTGTCCACCATCCCCACACTTACCCCATCTAGGTCGCGGGCAGCTTCGGCTTCCCCTTGCATCTCCTTTTCCTCGGCGGCTTCCTCCTCGGTGGCCAATACGGTAAATTTTCCTCCCTTAAGACCCGCTTCCTGATTGGCCAGGAGGAGAAGCAGGAAGACAATAGAGAATATTAATTCGCTATTGTTACACAAGTTGGTGGGTTTAGGGTGCAGTGCTCTGCTTCCCGAGCCCACCCTTTTTTAAACCAATTAGAGCCTCAGGCTCTAATCATGTGCTTCAAAAAAATATAAATAAAATTCTATTGCAATCTATGCTTTCGGTGGCCTGCATGTAGATTAGGGGTCCATGCACCCCTAATGGAGCAGCCGTCACTGGTACTTACCCATTTTTAATCTGCTCCGGTGATTCTGCAACTCTGGCTCAGGGAGTGCTTGACTATGGTTGAGAATTCTAGAAGCCGTGCCATCATCCATAGGCTTCCATAGGCCCGCCGCTGCTGGCTCTCCCTCCTCTCTAAAAAAAAAAAAGAAGTGGCAACCACCCCAACCTATAACTGGCCTTTGCAGCAAGGTGCACATGGAAGGGCAATGCACATCACAAAGACACAAAAGATTTCCCAGCACACTTACCAGCCAGCCTACAAAACAATCAAATTAACACTGTCTAAAAAAAACAGAGGGTTTTGCTTTTGCAAATATATGCATAAGCTGCAGTGCCCATGCAAGCGTATCTTTATATATACTGCGGTCCTAACTCTAAATTTCCAGTGCCTCCATAGTGGGAGCACATATAATAATGGATAGATTACAGGCTGGTATGCCTGAAAGGAAGCCCACTACTCCTTAAAGGTACAGGGACACACGTGGCGCCTAGCAAAAGTACAATTGCAGCAAAGGCATCTAGTGCATCCCCGCACCCAATTCAACCAACTGTACAAAAAAGTGGCAACCATCCCAACCTATAACTGGCCTTTGCAATAAGGTGCACATGGAAGGGCAATGCACATCACAAACAAACAAAAGATTTTCCAGCACACTTACCAGCCAGCTTGCAAAAAACAGGCTGGCTGGTAAGTATGCTGAGAAATCTTTTGTTTGTGAGACACTCCCTTCTCTCCCCCGCAACAACTGCTCACTGGCACAGGGAGCCGGAGCTGTGGAATCACGTGACCGGACTGAAGCTTAGGCTTTTCTTCCACTTAAAAGCCCATCTCTAGAAAAATAAATAGTTTTGGAAAATGTCTCAGCTACTTCCTGTCCCAGTGACACCATGATACAGCAAGTGGTGGGAGATGGCTTCAAACAGAGATGGAGATACTGAAGCTGTAAAGGGTTGACATTGGTTCTAACACTCATTCTATCCAAAATGAAACCAACATTTTGACTGAATTTGGGCCGTAAACAAAGTGAAATAAGGTTCATCTTACCCTCAGAGCTGGGATGTTCCACCGTTACTCATTATTCTTCCTTAGCACAACAGTTTGCCCTTCAGATGCCATTCCTGGAGGCTCTTCCTTTTTATTGCTTATCTCAATGTGTTTTCTACTTTTTCTTTTTAGATCTTACATTTATGTTAATATCCTCTATCTAGTCCTTAAGCACCAAAGCTCATTAACATTCTAAATTGTTGAGTTTTTTTCAACAGTTGTATACTATTATTATAGATGTGTACGTTTTTAATCTACTATTATCATTCAAGCTGAAATTGTAGACTAAAAATATGAAAAAATAGTATTGGTTTCCAATATTTTTTTTGTTGGCACTCACACTGCTAGAAATGTTTAAATCCGTATGTAAGGTCATCAGTAAAATGTTATGGATGTGATTTTAGCATATGTCTCATCAGTCCTGATAAGGTGAAAGAATGATGACTCTGGATGAGCTGAAACCTGAAATAATTCAGGGATTTTTACTAAATGTTTTTTACTTTTTATGTTTTTATTTAATCTTTATCCAGAGCACCGCATACAGGATATCTCCACAATTGGTTCCAGTCACCGTTCTTTCCTTGACATAAAAGCTGGATTCAATGCAATAAGTGAACGGACAGTTAGCGTTCTCCTGACCGCTAGAGGTAAGTCAAGAAAAGATACAGCATATATATAGATCTATATCTATAGATATATCTATAGATATAGATATATATATATATCTATATATATACACCTTATAAACTGCCAAAAATCCACTGAGCTCATAACTTCTTGTGTAGTCTGCATGTGCAGCGCTGAAAATCCAAGCATTGTTATCAGCCCTGCCCATTCTCTTCTGTGAACAACAGAACACCTTCCATGTATTATGCAGATAAGGAGAGAGGGAGGTGTTCTGTAGTCCAAATCATGGAGCTTCTACAGTAAAGAGCTTGAAAAAAAAATGAATGCAGCTACCATAAATAAAGACTGGTAAGCTGCAATATATTAAATTTTTGTTCTTGGGTACACTTTAATGTCGCAATTTTCTCTTCTAGGATCCCGTACCAGAGCATCTGTACCTCTTACCTCCTGTGAGCACAGCTCCTCCCCACCATCTTCTCTTGCACTTACATCAGGACCAAGCCCTCGGAGGCTGCGCTCACCTGGAGGAGTCTCTCTTCCTGATAAAATTAGTGAAGAGGGAGGTGACTATTTTACAGGCAAGAAACACTTTAGATTATTTATACCCCTTGCTACTAACATGATTGCCATCTTCTGCAACATCAGGCTTGTATAAACTGCAGTAACCCATTCTATTGTCTAAACGGAAAACTGATTTGGTAGTTTAGATTACTATACTTGCCACTCAATCAGTGTTTTTAATAATGCCTTTATTGATTGGCCTGCATAGCTAGGGTCATTATGGAGAGATTGCATACATGTTTTACAAGACTCAAATTCACACCTTATACTTATTAGGCATTTATTAAATTTGCAGTGGCATACTAAACATAAACACTGACTTATCACACCCTTAAACCTCATTGTACTTAGATATGTGCTAGTCTAAAACATTTGTTTAAAGCAAAACTCCAGCCACTAAAAAGGAAAAAGAAATACAGCCTAATTCCCTTTTACTCCAGATCATTACAAACCACTGTCCATTCTTGAGAAAAAAAAAACTGTCAACAAGTAGCAATATCTACTCTTCTTCATGGTACCCTGAAAGCCAGCAACCAAGTCCTCCTTTTCTCCATTGCTGGAATGTGGGTGGGCAATATCACTTTCTGGTGACATAAGTGCTGGTCCTACAGCGATTAGAGTGCAGGTGTGATTACATTGGTGAGATTAGCAAGATCAGCCAAGGACCAGCGTGCAAAACCGCTCTGGCACACTGTTCTCCACAAGACGGGGAGAAAGAATGGTGGGATGAAGCATTATGTATGTAGGGATCCTGCCTTAAATTGTAACTCCACTTTCGTGGGGAAAAAAAATAGCAAATGAAAAAAAATATATATATAGTATATACAATTGCGACACAAGTCATATTGTAATTGAATATTAAAAATTGCCTTTCCTTTTCAATCTGCAGCTCTGTCATTTTCTGTAAAATGCAATGCAATATGGCTACCTGGAGGTGTTCTGTACACAGAATGTGTACAGAACACCCCCATGAACATAATTTCCTCCTGGTGTGATTGGCTCACTGATTTTCCCAGAAGTCTGCACTAAGATACAAGTCAGATATCAGGCACCCCCTGCAACAAAAAAATTATTTTTGGCGAGATACTCCTAGTAGGAAATTAAGTCTAAAGGGATGCAGACCCTGCAATTTTCCTCATTAGAGCCCTGCAGGTGCAGCAGTTGGTTCATAATTAAGAAATCACTCCCATTAGATTCGCTTACCAAATGGACACAGACAAACACACATGCCCTGTACACACGATCGGTTTTACCGATGAAAACAGTCCGATGGACTTTTCTCATCGGACAAACCTATTGTGTATGGGCGCCATCGTTTTATTTTCCATCGGTGAGAAAAAATAGAACATGTTTTAAATTTATCCTATGGAAAAAAAAATGATAGCAAATTCTGATCGTCTGTGTGGAACTCCATCGGAGAAAAAACCCACGCATGCTCAGAATCAAGTCGATGCATGCTCAGAAGCATTGAACTTCATTTTTCTCGGCTCGTCTGAGTGTTTTACATCACAGCGTTTGGGACGGTCGGATTTTTGACTGATGGTGTGTAGGCAAGACTGATGGAAGTCAGCTTCATCGGAATTCCGATTGAAAAATTCATCGGATTTGAATCCATAGGAAATCCGATCGTGTGTACAGGGCTACAGGGTTTTCTTCAGAATAACAAAAAGGTAGGAATCAACAAAGTGTAGAAGTGTAGGTAGGAATCAACAAAGGAATGAAACAAAATATGTTAACTTCCTTGCAATGACCATAGATCACCCAGAGGGGAATGTTTTTTTCTTAACAAACGTGGAGTTACTCTTTAAAGCCCAGTGCTACTGCGGCAGAGGAGAGAGGGGGTTTGAATCAGCCATGAGTGCCTTAGGAATGTTCTAGCAACAAGACAGGATGGGATGATGCTATCTCTGGGAGTTTTTCAGCCAGGTTTTAGGAGGTGTGTAAATTGCCTACACCTAAACCAAGCACATTATCCAACTTTAGGCCCCTTTCACACTGAGGTGTTTTTCAGGTGTTTTAGCGCTAAAAATAGCGCTGTAAAAACGCCTGAAATAATCCTGCCCCAGCATTCTCAATGTGAAAGCCCTGAGGGCTTTCACACTGAGGCGTTGTGCTGGCTGTGCGTTGGAAAAAATCCTGCAAACAGCTTTTTTGGAGCATCTTTGGGGCGCATAAAATAGTGCTGTAAAAACGCCTATTCCCATTGAAATTAATGAGTACCGCTGTAAAAACGCGGTAAAAATGGCCAGAAGCTGTGGGAAGGTCACATGACCGCAGTAGAGTGGAGGATTGTGGGATACCAAATAATCCTTTTTACCGCAAAAACGCGGTAAAAACACTGTAAAAATGCATAGGCGTTAGCGCTATTTTTAGCGCTAACGCGGTAATAACGCTAATCATTTTTAGCACGTTATTGCAACGCCTCAGTGTGAAAGGGGCCTTAGTCAAAGCTACACAGATTGTTTTTTATCTACAGGTGCCCCTTTCTCTTTCTCGTCAGACAATTTTTTTGCCCAGTTTTGAGTAGAGTATGGAAGGGTTAGCTAGTCCTTCTGTTGAGTTAGTATTGCTGTCTGTGTCCCATTTTGATACATTCATTCTTATTTTCTGTCCGTCTGACTATTGTCACTAGGAAATATAGAAAAGGAAAATCTACAATTTTACAGCTGTCACCAGAAAAGGGGGCGAGGAACTCCTGGCTCAGTGACAAATGTCAATATGGGATTTTTTTCTCACTTCCTGCTGTGTCTCTAAGATAGAAAGTAGTAAGAAAAGTTCCCAATATTTAACGGTTTCAGGATGGAATTTTTAGATAAATTATATACAGAACAATAACACATGTACTGAAAGTGTCTTAAAAAAGAGTTGTGCATAAATTGGGGCTCATAATTAGAACCAATGGAAGGAAATAGTTTTTGTTAGTCATAGCAATAACAAAATTCTCCCTTTAAATTTTGGAATATCTAACAGGAGATTTTGATTGGAAAAAAAAAAAAAAAACGTGTGAAAACTACAGTGCCATTTTATAGCTGGTAGAACAGAAAACTATAAGCACACAATGCAATGATTCAGAAAAACTTTGAAGCCACGACCACTGGTTTCTAACATACATTTTATATCATAAATAATGTTTGGAAGCTGATTTTTTGTTGCATTCTGTTTTATGTGATTTATGTTTGGTGTTTAGGTGGACCAGTGTGCCTCAAATCAATCTCACCCATTATGGAAGGAGAAAAGCCAAAGGTAAAATTGTATTCGCTGGCCTTCTTATTGATTTTTACATCTCCAAGGTCAGAGCATATCATTTACAACTCTCCATGTGTCCATCTTTTTTAGGATCTAACCATTGAAGCAATCTTCCCTTCCACTTCTGTGTAAAGAAAAATCATTTCCAAAGTTTATAATAAATGAACATAAATTGCCTGCACAGTGCCATAACCACTGACCAAAAGGACTACATACTCAGCATGTCAATGACCTCAACAGATGACAGTGCTAAAACATATCATTCGTATACACAATGCACCAAATACAATGCTGTCAGAAACGCAAAAATCATCACTCCCTCCTTGGTGACTGACTTTTCTGGGAACTAAGACCATGCTTATGACAATTATAAAATGATGGCCTGTCAAACTGAAGGAAAGCCAGCTTCAGAAGATCAGTACTTTTTCTCTAAAAGCCAGGGACTTCATCTCTGTTAACTGAAGGTGCAAACAAAATGGTCATCTCATTTTTGTAAATTCTTAATTTAAAATTCCAGTACAAGGAAACGTCAAAGAGATTTGGGGACCGTCATGGTGCAGAAGTGTACCATCATAGTTTACAGTGTGGGTATGCTTAATCACAATGATTCTAAGATTTGTCAATGGAACATCCAAGAAATCAGCTTTCTTTTCTCATCCATTGTAGGATTATACTGCAGCTTACAAGAGGACTGGACACTGGCAAAAAAAAAAAAAAGTGTAGGTCAGAATAACCCCTCTTACTACTAACACTAGTATCCTAGGAGAATAAAAACCTTCTTTTCAGGTCTGCTGTGTGGAAGACTAATCTAAATTTGGTAGCACCTTTTTCCAGACTCCATTCTGGTTTAAATTTCGTCACAGAATTCTTTCCAGGCCTAGGGCTGCTGTCACTGCATTAGGGCTTACCCTGTCTCTGCAGACTCACTTCATGAGCAGGCCGGTCCAGCCAAGTAATGGGACCTACCTCAAGTACAATGTTGCTGACCATCTTTAAAAAATCCCTGTTTCCCACTAGTTTCAAATGCTAGAGGGGTTAATGCTGTAGAACTCAGCACTGATGTAATTTGTGGAGTGGAATTAGTTCAGTGACTCTGTTTCCATCCATTTAATGTCAAGAACACAACTCCCCACTTGTGCTCCTTCTTGCAACGAGCCATGTGGAATGTCAATGTTTGGTATGTTCCTGCTATCTGCCTACAGTGACCTTGGTCAACTCCAGCCACCCAGTTCTCATTAACTACCAGCTGTCTGTGTCTCATGAGTACCTGGGGCCTTGTCTCATACCCTGAACCCTAATTTGTGTTGTTGCACTATGTCTAATTTTAAACACAAGGGGGAAAGCATCGCTGTAAAAGGCTTTCCCAGCTCACACATTACTTATGACTCTGGGGTTGCTTGCAGCACATTTCCTTTTGGTGCTAATGTCTGCAGCATTTATTCCTGTTGCCATGTGCTCCTAGAGGCTTTCCCATGGTGCGCCAACCTCATAAGACTCCTGGAGGATAGTTCGGCATAGGCTGTGCCAGATATTCAAGGTCTTTTCTCTCTCAAGCACTGATTTGCCGTCCTTCTTCATGGTTGCTGACTTTAATGGCAGGGCTATTGAAGCCCATGTTTGAGAGACATGTTTTACAAATGTCCATGGTGCTACAAGCCACAAAATATACTTTCCACAAGGTCCATCCTTGGACATGGAAGGCATCCTTCACTTGGTGTGAGTCTTGGGTGCTTACCCCCCTAGGAGTTTCTCTGTGGGATTAATCCTCTCTTTCTGCAGCTGTGTTTGACTTTTAGCACTATTATAGATCAGGCTTCTCCTCTTTCTATCTTGTTTCAAAGATCGTTGGTCTTTCATTTGATTAAGACCTTTGTACAGAAAGTCTCCTATGTAAATCCCCTTTGACTCAGTGGAATCAAAATTTGATTCTCTCTGTGATTCAGAAACTGCCATTTGAACCCATTGGATACATTTCTTTCTCTACTCTCATTCAGGTGATATTCCTGTACCCATCATCTCTGTAAGGTGAGTGTCTGAACTGGTGGCCCTATCCTGCAAGGAACATTTCAGATTTTAAATAGGGACAACATGGTGTTAAGGCAAACGACTTCCCTCTAATATAAAACAGTTTCTGCCTTTCACCCAAACTAGGGCATTGTTCTTCCATTCCTTTGTCTAACTTAATTTCACCTAATGGAAATTTCCCTCCATTGTCTGGATGCTGTTGGGTTCTGAGAGTCTGTCTCTTGGTGATGGCTTTTTTCAGAAAGACTGATTCCCTTTTTGCCATCCAAGGTGGTGCAAGTAAAGGTACATTTACTTCTTGTTTCACCATCATCAGACAAACTATCATCCAAGTTTATGGACCAAAGGATCGGGTTCCAGCCTTTTCTGTCAAGGCACACGCTACTATTGCGTGCTTCTTGGGCTTTTCACCACCAAGCAACTGTTTTCTAGATTTGCATGGCTGCCTCCTGGTCTTCTGTTCACATGTTCACTAAGTTGTAATCTCATTTAATGCCAGCTTCAGGTGTAAGGTCTTTCAGGCAGTTCTAGGCCTGCAGGCAGTCCCCTGGTCCCTGTAATTTTTCCTGTTAGAATAGCTTGCTGTTTTGCCCACCCCTCGCTTAGACAGCCTTTGGGCACCCGGAAGGTTGAATAATTCCTGTTTCCTTCCATGGATGTGAAAGGAAAGAGGATTTTTGTACTCAATGAAAAATCCTTTTCTTGGTGTCCATTGAAGGGACACAGGGGTCCCATCCCTCTGTGTGTATAAATCATACTCTCAGCACTGGTAGTAGTAGGGGTTATACTCAGCTGCTTTAAATATATATTTTTTTGGTTTGCAGTGTCCAATCCTCCTGTAGGACCATTCAGATTTTGCACCAAGATGTTCCATCTGTGTTTTATGCCTGTCTCTGTTTCAATTAGAATAAGTTGTCGGCCTGACGGATTTTATGCTTTCCTTTGAGATTAATTTAATTTCCTTCTTGAGCCTGTTGGTAGGATAGTCTGAAAATCATGGGCATTTCCAAAAGACCTTAAGGTTATATGTAATCTTTTATGTAGCACTACCCCTGTAGGAGCTGCTGGTTAGTTTTGGTCTGCCGTTACCCCACTGTTCTCCGTGTTGGCTCAAAGTCTAGGGGTAAAAAGTTGCATAAAACACGGTCGCCAGTCACTGAGTCTTTTCCAATGCTTTTTTATTAACCACAACTTTGGTAGAATCAGGGATGGAGGATTAGGGGGAGTTCAGGTACCTGGTGCAAATCACTGAGACACTTGAGATCCTGGAGACAGGTATACTTGCTGTCACTGTATCTTGCTCACCCGGATAGGCCCCTCTCACCGGCCTAGCAGCCGGGATGATGCACGGACAAAATGAAAGTCTCTGCCACAGACTTGATAATCATAATTTCCAAAGTTCAAGCACAACTGCACAGTATAAGAAAGTCTTTTAAGCCGACCCGGCAATACTGTGATGCAAATTGGTTGGGATGCATCCTCCAATTGAGGCCCCAGGCTACTCTCGAGATACCAGCATTCTGCTGCGTTTTCGACGAAATGAGTCCTCCCCTGGTTCCTCTAATTGCTCGGCTTCTTCCCGCAGGACAGACAGCACAGGATCACCGTCAAACCAGTAAGCCCCAGATAGCTTCTGGGCCTACCTTCATTAACAAAAGCCTCAGGCCAGCAGGCCCTGAGGCAGGAGAGGAGTTGTCACATACCTCCGGCGAGGGTGGCCACGAGGTGAGAGAGAGACTCCAAAAATGGCATCCGCCCCTTAAGTACCCTCTCCCAGCATGCCCAGCGGTATCAACCTCCCACTAGGTCGCCTCTGGGAAAAAGCACCCAATACGCCTCGGCTTGTTGTACCTTCTAACACGAACCAGAGGTGGCACTGACACCTGCTGATAACCGCGGGAAATACACCCAACTCAGCCAAAGTTGGAACCTAAATCTGAACTAACTACAGTTTAGACATACCACTAAATATAGATAATAGCACCTGGTCAACAGGAGCAGGGTGCTACATTTACAATTATTGAGCCCTCTACCACACTAAAGCCCATTGATATATTGTTCACTTAACTTGTGGGAAAGCGCATGGAACCAGGGAATTCATGATGATAGCCTGCATTTAAGAATTTGTCCTATTTTCTCTTGATTTATGTTTTACTATGCTCAATTTACATATTATTAATTATTGGTTTTTACCATAATGCCTGTGATTTTCAGAAATGACAGCACATGGTTGAAAATAATGACTGCTGTGGCAAATATCAAAGTAACCAGACCTACTGCAGGATTTCTGTCCCTGCAGAATCGCTCTTGGTAAATGTTTTCTATGAAAGCACTCCATGCTGCTATGCTTCCTATCTGCCAGGTGGGAGGACACCTGGGCAGTCCAGGATGGCAGTGTCAAAAGCTGTCCAGTCTCAAGCCAAGAGACACTAGGAACATGTCCAAAGTAGTAAATCTCATTGCCAAGTGGGTCACAGCTATGTAATTGAGTGGTTAAGTGGGCATATCTGTTTTGTTACAAAAAACTAAAAACTATACTGGAATTCCCATAGAATTTTAGGTCATTTTCCATATGGATAAAGTACTGGAATCTGTTGTTATATAATTTTCTGTCATCTTCTACACAGCAGGGCTTAGATTGGGAGAGGAAAGTGCAGAAGTGTGAGCCAATCAGCAAATAGCAGTAGGGAGAAGTAGTCATCTTCATACTAATCCTTAATGTACCAACAACCGTCTGGGTGGCGGGTTGGTGACCAATATGTATTGCTTAACTGTAAAAAAGGAAAGGGAGTTAACCCATCTGGTTATGCAATCTGACAGGGGAGACTACAAAGAATTACAAAGATTTTGTCAGGTAAAACTGTTCACGTATACTGTATGTATGTGTGCATTTAGCTGTTTAGCTTTAAACAGCGTGGCTGCAAAGGAGTATAGAATTTACACACATCCTGGCCCTATCACTCTTCACTAAAACCAGATGGGTAGTTTGTATGGTGGGGTGCTTTAATATTGAAAATGTGCTGCATCTCAATTGGAATTTTTAGCAGTGAGCATCAAACTTGAATTTTTTTGTACTTTCATTCCATATTTCTCATAAATACTGAACTATACCTAGGAAAAAAACATATTATTGATCTTATATAGCATAACAACTGGCTGTTTAAGCTAAATATAATCTGGTATGTCAGCTTTGTAACACAGCTATTAATATGGTTCTTTTATTTATACCCATTGCCTGCTATGAATACTTAACCAATATCATAAACAGTAACTTCCCTAAATAGGATATACTAATGGTACTTAATAGGAAAAAAATCCATATAACCATATCACATTGCATCTCCTATTAGAGTATAGAAGTATTTTTAATATTATGAAATATATACGGGATGATGTCACATATAAAGCACTATGCACACCTGCTGCAAATAGCCTGATGTATCACTGTTAAACTGGATTAAAACAAGAAACTGGATGATGAAACCCATACAGCCTGACCCTAACAAAAGTTTTAAAGCAATAAAGCTTGAATTGTTCAAACTGCACAAGCCAGATAATCAAAGCTGTATGGGGAAAACACATGTTAGATTTTGATAGACTTGACCTGTAACATTGTTATCGGCTTCCAAAGTATGTATAGCTAGCGCAATTTTCTCACTTAATCTCAACTATTGTGCCTTTTTGATGAGAATATATAGTCTTCCTTTACGGGGATTGCACTTTTTCTTTTAACCAATGTTACTTATGGTATAATAAATGCGCAGTAGTAAAATTCTCTATAATGGCATTGTATCAGGTGAACTAATAGTTATTCTTACATATGTTTTTCTCCGAGAGAGACAAAACCAATGAAGAACAGCAAGCTTTTAGGACACTGTGGTCCCATTGTCATCTCTTGTGAAAGACCAGCTGTAAGAAAGGACCGCAGAGTCTTGGAAGCTTTTATAAACAGTAGACTGCTCGTTTGTGTTAGACTTAGGTCTCTCGTGAGATTGGGTCGTGAAGACCTGAGAGTTTGCTATTCATGACATTTTTGTTTGCTTGTCTCCAAATAAGAATACAATACTTATATAGGAGGAATCCATTCCTGTGTAAAAATATTTTTTTTTCCTTATGTGATACGTGTATTTGTCACTCTGGAACCACATTCACATTATCAGTGCCCTCCCACCTACATTTCTAAATGCAATGGACAGGGTCTAACCTGGTACTCGAAGATCAATAAAACCTGCCTGGAAGCTTGAGGGAGATGTGTTTATGAAAGAGATGTATTGATTGTATCCTCTCCACAGGAAAGAATGAGATTCACAGCAAAGAATGGAGACAATCCCCACAAAAGTGTTTTGATACCGTAGCAAAGAGAGACCTGAGATATATTATTCCTTAAAAACCTTTATATGGTTATATATGGTACATCTGTCTGTTTCTAATTAGATATCATGCTTATATTATTAATGTTTATTTTATATCATTTATGGTACATTCCTAACCCTTTTATTTTAGGTTTTTTTTTTGTTTGTTTTTTACATTCGATGGAGCAACCTATGTCGGGCAATTTTGTGGAATGGTATAGTCTGTTCTGCAAGGCTTGGTACAGCCTGTGCCATCTGCTTGTCTGGGAAGGAGCTCTAGAATTTGTCCTCTAATTACTATGAGGATGCACAATCAGACTAAGTGTAGCTTTCTATTTGTTTTGAAGTGGTACAAGTACAGTTTTGCTGTTAAGAATTTGTACAATCAATACCGCCCTTACTTTCACTTGCTGAAGAAGTCCATTTCCTTTAGATTGTTTTAGAGGATACTGAACAATAAATTTCTGTGTGTATAAAGTACTTGTAACATCTAATGGTTAACTTCTATTGTTTCCCATATTTGTTTCTCATTTACTGTCCTGTGTACTGTCTGTGGTTTGTCTTTGGCACATTTTATATGATTAAACGCATATATGTCACTGCTAACATTGCTTCAGCAACATTGGTTAATGTGTCCCTTGAGGTGTTGTCCTAAGTGAATGGTTCTCCAGTAAAACAAACATGAGGCTGACCCTTCAGTATTAGATGCCAATGTATTTTTTTTTTTTTAATAAAATAATGAATGCTCAGGATGCTAATTAATGTGGATTCATTTGATTGACTTCTAAACTGGTGTGTTCGAAAAGATGTATAGCAAAATGTCAAAGGACCCTTTGCAAAACCTGCTATTGACAAACTGGAGCAAAATTACTTTTTTTTCAGTAAGCCTTATAAGCCTATTAGATGCTGAAAGAGTAGATCGCAGAGAAGGGAAGTGAAGGGAGAAGAATGCCGCTTTATTTTGTACAGAAAATAATGAGAGTGGCTAAATAAGGAGGGGAAGCTGATATGCCTGAATGCTTTGACCTCCTGGTCCTGAGAACAGCTGCATTATCTGCTCCACCTTGAATTACTCCCCTGTTGCTGGGTTTTAAAGTGGCACTCCAGGAAAACTATATGAATATCCCAAACTTGTTTATATGGACAGTTTTATCCAACAAATATTTGTAATTCACACACTCTTGCCATATTTTATAGCTAGCCACATGTCAACAGTGTTTCCCTGTCTAGCTTTGCAGCTTCCTTTGTCACCTGCCTTATTGAGTTGTGTTGGCATCCTACTGGATATACTGGCTGGACAGAATTGCAAAAACATTGGCAGATAGAACTATTAAAGAAATTCCCGCTATGAGGCCTCATTGACACCAGTCTGTCTGCATCCTGATCTGCGCATTGGTATATTGGTAAATAAAAGGTGTTCACTGGAGGTGCAGCCGATGAACCCCTGTGTATACGAGGAATGGGGAAAAGGAAGGTTAGGGATGATTTAAGAAACCTATTAATACTGGTGGGAAATTCAGTGCCAGTGTTATCTATAGTAGGAAATCAGATTTCATAATGTTGCCATGGCCAGTATAAACATTTTTATAATTTTTTTTGCGAATGAGCCAATTTATGTTCCAGTAATTTGGCCTGCTCCCAGAATATACTGTAGATGTGTCATATCTGATTGTATATTTGCAGATTATTCCCAGTAGCTGCAAGTTGTGATGATAGTCATCCAGTTTACTGTCCTTCAGACTAGAGGGGCCAGACTGTGCCCAGGGGGAGAAATAGTTGGTGTCAGTGGGAGGAATAGCGGCCCATTTTTGTTGTCAGTGGAAGGAATTATGCCCCATTGTTGGTGTCAGTGGAAATATAAGTGCCCCATTGTTGGTGTCATTGGCAGGAATTATCCCATTGTTGGTGTCAGTGGAAACATAAGTGCCCCATTGTTTGTGTCAGTGGCAGAAATTATGCCCCATTGTTGGTGTCAGTGGCAGGAATTATGCCTCTAGGGCTGGATAAAGGCAAGCAAAGGGCAGCATCCAGCCCCAGGGCTGCAGTTTGGAGACCCCGATCTAAACAGTTACATTGTGTGTGTCCAGCACTAGGAAGCTTTTTAGCAATGTATGCAGAGTACAGCCTTGGTAAAGATGTTTTTTTCAACACATAAAAAAGAATTCCAGGCTGAGAAAGTGGTGTCACACTTGGTGACTGTACAGAGTGTTCTCTGCAGGTGGGGTAAAGTCATAATTTGCTGCATTCAATTTATCACTACACACTGGGTGAATGTCAGGCTGCTGGATAACTTAAAGGGACACTGTCATGAGAGATTAATGGAAGCTTCCATTACTGAACTCTCCTTTGGGAGTACTGATATCCTAGCTGTCATTCTGATGCTTTACCTTCAATGCGGTTACTGACCTGATACAAGTATAGAGATAAGTGGTCCTGAAACTCATTTACAGTATGCTTGTTCCTAGGCTGTGACTTAAACTAAAGTCAGACACAGCCTGAAATACAGAATTTTCAGTAGACTAACAATGACAGCTTCTCTCATGACAGTTAAGCCCTGTACACACGATCGGATTTCCTATGCTTTTTAAACCGATGGATTTTTCCATCGGAAAACCAATGAAGCTGACTTCCATCAGTCTTGCCTACACACCATCAGTCAAAAAACCGACCGTTCCAAACGCGGTGACGTAAAACACTCCGATGAGCCGAGAAAAATTAAGTTCAATGCTTCTGAGCATGCAGTCGACTTGATTCTGAGCATGCGTGGGTTTTTTAACCAATGGACTTGCCCATAGACGATCGGAATTTGCTATCGTTTTTTTATCCATCGGAAAAATTTAAAACATGTTCTATTTTTTGACACCGATGGAAAAAAGACCGATGGGGCCCATACACGATCGGTTTGTCCGATGAAAAAAATCCATCGGACTGTTTTCATCTGTAAAACCGATCGTGTGTACGCGGCTTTACTTTAAGAGCTGTGTCAGCAAGCCTTTGTTCGCTTTAGAACAGCGTCTCGCCCCATAAAAGTCTATAGGAATGTGAAAGCAACTTACATCAGGTCAGTAGCACCTGTGATGAATTCTGAACAATCCCAGAAGTGTATCAGCAGATGTCAAAAGAATACTGCATATGCTCATCGAAGCCTGAAGACATAAAGGTGCCAATTCTTTGGGTGTATTTTATAATTCAAAGATAGTCACAGCTATTTTAGCTGTGAGATTCCTCATCTAGAGAGTTCAGATATGAACTAGCATCTGGGCATCATTAAATGTATGTTTGGGGATATTTATCTGCATCTGGAGTTCATAACATTTGCAGTAAGCAATTTTTAATTTTTTTTATTGGGCTGACATTATTATCCAGTGCCCTATGAATGCGTCTTTAACAATATTTACACTGTCTGCATAGGCTTCACATGTGCTGCTGCTGTGGCCCCATGTAACTTTTATTCACCATGGGAATAAATGCTGCAGCACTGGTTAAACTAGCACTAGACAGGAAGGTGCCTCTCTAATTCTAACGCCACCTGAGATAAACACATCTATATTTAGGAATAAGTAACTGAAAATGCTGCTTGCTGATAATCTTCCATCATTATTCTATCCTCATGCTTATTGAACATTATGGAATGTATTTGCACATTTACATTTAAAAGAATCTGTCACCTACAAAAGAATGCTTGGATGTGAAACACATTACTAATTTGAAAAAGTAACATATTTTTGTCAAGTCTGTCAGTGTCTGGATTTCTGTTCAAATGTAATAACGTCCTCCCTGGGCTCTACCATATTGGAAACCTCTCTGTAGAGCTGTGTCCTGAGCTCCTGGTCTTTAGTTACTATGCAGCTGATGGGCTGAGCTCTGTAAAAGTGCAGAGGATTTAAAGCCCAAATCCATCTTGCAAATAAAAATATTTTTTAATTCTCTAACCCCAGTTAAAAATGAAGTGCTGCTTTTGTTGCAATATTCTGGTGCTGTCCCTGTGTAATGATTTTCTCCAGCAGACTAGTTTTTAAGAATAATCTGTTTAGAAACAGAAACCAGGTTACTGTTGAGTTAGTTTGAGGATGCTTCTCAAACTAATGCCTTGGTAATACAGGCTGTCCCCAAAAAATGGAAACTGTTGACAGTTGGAGCAGTCTGTTGTTAAGGTAAACAAGTTTGTAACCTTTGTCGCTAACTATGCTAAACAACCTGACATATAAATGGGTTGTCAGGCAAAAGCTGGAAGGGACCCTCATCATGCCTTCAGACCAAAGAGGAAAAGTCTGTACCAGTCAAGAAGAAGATACCTGATTTCCAGCAATTGCTTAAGAAGCCTGAGTTCTCCTTGTCAACGGAGATCACAAAAACACAGTAACTTTTAGGAGTATTTCTACTGTTACAAACAATAGTTTCTGCAAAGCATTTGTCTGCAAAAATGGGGTTAAAACAGGCGGTGAGGAGGCATTGCATCGCATCGATTCCTCACCGCCTGTCAGTAGCCCCTGGAGCGTAGCCTCTGGCTTCAGAGCCAAGGGTGATTTAGACGCATGTCTAAATCTACCCTTAGGGCCCTTTCATATGGGCTGCTCGATCAGGTTCGTCTTTCAGGCTGACTTGATTGGACCCTCCAGGCTCCCCTATGAAGCAGCGGATGTCAGCGGTGATATCTGATCCTGCCCGCAAAAAACAGATGGTGGTCCTATTTTCCATCCATCTGGCGGATCGGATATGATCGAATGAAAAGGGACAGGCGGTTCGTTTTCACCCGATCTCCCCATAGAGGAGAGCGGGACTGTGTCCGTCTCCGCTCTGCACAGCGGAGCAGAGACTAACATGTGATCAGCGGGGGATTAGCAGACTGATCCCCTGCTGAGCAAGTGGATTCCATCCCATGGAGGTGCCTGTGTGAAAGGGGCCTTACTATGATTTTTATTTTATTTTTTACAAAATTTTTTTTAACAGATAGAATTTTTTAAAAATTTTTTGGAGAGACATCGGGGTCTCTTTTTTTAGAGAGAGAAAGGGACTGAAGAGAGTTTAGTCCCTTTAGTCCCTTTCTCTCTGTGACCCCTGAACATAGGAGCGATCGGCGTGGGGTGCTGTAGAGATAAGTTAGGTGGGGAAGGGATGTAATTTAGGGTAAAGCAGGGAGGATTGTCAGTGTAGCAGCGGTGGGGGGGGGCACCTTTTTGGGGTTATAGCTCTGATCAGCGGATTTTCGCCCGATTAGAGCTAAGGTTTTGTTTGCTGAACAGTTCTGATATACTGAAGTGACCATTAGCTTATAACACAAGGAGGAATGAGGTCCGTATGACCTGGACAGCTGCAAGCAGTTCTGTAGGGCTGTATGGACCTGGCAGTGAAAGAGTTAAAGAAAAAAAATTAAACAGAAGCCCCTAAGAGCACTCAAATTTCATAAAGGTCCTAACATGAGCCCTTTAGACATGGGAACACTCAGTGTTCAAATTTTGACTTTATCTACAAGTAAAAGCTCTAACACACCACTGGAATCTCCCTATCCCCCCCACATGACTCTTGGCTGCTCAAAAAGATGCACTTTGGAATACTGCTTTAAAAGCACTCATCGCCAGGGTATGGACATTTGAGTATTTACATATTGCTAACAAGCAGTATATGAGCTATAGCACACATGTCAAAAACAAGGCCTATGGGCCCAATTTGGCCCTCCAAGTCATTTCACATGGCCCTCGCACCTTTCCTACAGCTGCAGCATCCCCCTCAACTCTGTCTCAGCAGTCGGCAGCAGAGAGGAGGACAAATCCTCTGCAAGATCCTGCACTTCTCCGTGCAGCCACGGTGAGGCTCATCTCTGCCCCCAGCCCCTGTCTCAGCAGACGGCAGCAGAGAGGAGGACAAGACTCCTCCTAGAGATGATCCTGTGACTCTCTGTTTAGCCACAGCATCACCTCATTGTCAGGTCACCTGAAGCCAGGTGACAGATGCACATCGTTGGGGTCAGGAGTGCACCGCTAAGATAGTGAACCCTATGGCTGACTGCTGCGGATGGAACACTGGGTGGTTAAGGAAGGCAGGTCCACTGGAGCTCAAACAGGGATCCCACAGGGAGCTAGAGCCCAAGATTCCCCAGGGCGTGGAGTCTAAGATCCAGCAGGTGTTCACCAGAGCCTCTAGTGGTGAGGATGGACTGAGCTGCAACTGGATCCAGGTCGCGGCCCCCAGAGTCCCCTAGCTCACGCTCCGTAGGGTATAGAGGATAGAGGGGAAGCAGCAGCTCAGGATACAAGAGATAGTGAGGGGACAAGCCAAGGTCAGGGCGACAAGCAGACAAGTATAAACAAAGGACAAGCCAAAAGTCAAGGTCACAAGCAGACAGGGATAGTCGAGAACATGCCAAGATTGGTAACACAGAGACAGACGTAGCACACGGCAAGCAGGAACCCAAACACACAATGCTTAACAAACAACGTTGATCAGCAAGGCAGACTTGCAGTGCACAGGTTAATATAGAGTTCTCTGATAGGGCCTGGGGTGGGGCTATGCTAGGAGGAGAGATTATTTAAACAGCCAGGTGAGAGTGTCTGGCCTCTAAGGTGAACACATGGAGAGGAAGGTAAGTTGACAGACAAACATTACTGCATATCCATGACACTCATCTCTGCCTCCCTTGGTTTCAGCATTCAGCAGACTCTGGCAGTTGAGTCCTGCACTCCTCTGGTCCTCCTCCTGACCCTGCACTTTCTGCTTCCCAGCTCCACACCCAGCTTCTTAACAGCCGCAGCACAATTTAAGAAGGGGGGTGTATCTGGTGTAAATGGACCTTAAAGCTCAGGGGTGTAAAATTCAATTTCATCGCAGTCCGCATTGGCAATATGGTTGCCCTCAAAGGGCTGGTGGTATCTGTAAGACTAGATGTCCAGAGCAAGCCCCACCACCATCAGAAGTCAAGAGTCCAACACCCTCCCTTACATCACAGTGCTCTGGACATCTAGTCTTACAGATACAACCAGCCCTTTGAGGGCAACCATAATGCTGATGTGGCCCACGATTAAACCCCTGAGCTATAAGGTCCATTTACACCAGATGCGTTGTCACATTTTTTTTCAACAAGTGTCTATGCAAGAATCTGTAAAAAATAAGGTATGTAAATGAAAGCAGTACACACTGGTGCGTTGCACCGATATGCTGGGTTAGCTTCCTACTTTTTTCAAGGCAATGCATGGCAATGAGGAAAAACAGCAGGCCAGCACAAGTATGGATCCTCTGCCATGCTGTAGACACTTCACATGTTCCAGGAAATGTAAAGAAATGTGCATGTTAAAACCGCAATGCAGCATGGCATCGCATGTGGGATTACTTGAGCTCAACGCACACGTTGCAGTGTGAATGGGCCCTAAAATAAGTCCTCACTGACCTCTGTAGCTACATGTACTGTGGAGAAATCCTTCCTTAGATTTACCATCAAAAGCATTGACGTTTTTCACGTCCTTCTCTCAGCATCTCTGCTCATCCAGCTCTACAATCCAGAGCACTGCTCTCTATTTGCATAGGAGATTAAAAGGTTGCTAAGTCACTGCTGGAAGGGGGAGCTGAGCTTCAGAGAGAACAACTTTTGCAATGAACTTTAAAAATGAATTACAGTTGTACCTGCAGCTAAAGAGGACAGTACATGCCAGTTTTAAAGCTCATTTACTGCTTTTTAAAGGAGAACTAAAGTCTGACATACTTACCTTAGCTTTGACATCTGTGAGGTAGAAAGTGTAAGTGATAACTGCGCTAATCCAAAAAGGAAACATAAAAGCAGCTACATAAGAATGTGACAAAAACTCAGGAAGTGAGACTGGTGTGAAATGTAGCGCTAGGACTATTGTATAGTGCAAGTGTACCAATAATGATGAGTAATAATGAATGAGAATCAATCTCAAATAAATAAAACATACATATTAAAAAGAAACACATGTAAATCAAGTCCGGTGAAGTGAAAAAATCATAAATGAATCAATCAAAGTCCGCCACAAACAAGTGGTTGTTCTCAAACAGGTGCTGATGATAAAAACAGGTATATGGAACATCCCGAGCAATGTGTCATCCAACAAATGATAGGAGTGTATACTCTTACCGGAAATGGTGGACTCGGATGTCAGCGACAACGAGGTCAATAAGGCAGGGGTGCCCGAATCGGCAGATCGGCCAAGCGATCAAAGAAGCCCAGGAAACTCCATAAGCGACTCCAAAGGATCGTGTGGGTAACCGCCAGACTGAAATGTTGATGACCAAACTGGACAGCCAGAAAACTTACATCCGGGAGGGTATGCAAAGAAAAAAATTGCTTCCAATGGCGTAGGTCAAAAAATACATTTTTAGGGGGGGCGTGGCTTGGACTCCACCGAGATGGCGGTGTGATCCCTGAGCTCCGGCGGACAGCGGGACAATAAGCGGCTAAAAGCAAAGAAAGGCACATACAAAGAGTCTAGAAGCAGCGGTTTGACTCCCCTCCACCCGGCTAACATGACTAGAAAGTGGCCAGCTGAACGCAGACCGAAGAAACTGACGGATTACTACATGCTGCCGTCGCAGCCTCGAGGACAAGATGGCGCCGGCGCCTCTCCAGCTTCCAGAGCGGCTAGAGGACATCCTCAGAGCGGTAAGGGGATGTCGACCAGAAAGTCCCTCGATAACACTGATACACCCCAGGCTTACCTGACCCCATCTCCACTGAGCGGTAGCCCGGCTAAGACCCGCTTTAGGACGGAAGAGCCTGATCTGCAGCAGTGTGAACTAAGATCCACTGCAGACTCACAGGATGACACTAGGGAGCTTCCAGATTCGATAGTCTTATTCCCCACGCTGCACCAACCAGTGCTGGACACTACACTAAAAGACATGCTTATTTCACTCAGGAGCTCGATTCACAGTGATATGATGGCCTGCATGAGGAGATTTAGCACTGAGCTTGCAGAAGTGGGAGATAGAGTTGACCATATTGAGACAAAAATGGGGGAATATGCTACCACCATTAATGATTTGGTGGATGCAAACGACACAGTGGAGGATGAACAAGCATGGATGAGAGCGAAATTAGCTGATTTGGAAGACAGGTCTAGGAGACATAACGTTAAGATAAGAGGAATACCTGAAACTGTAACCCCTTCTGACCTGCGCTCTTATGCTACTACCATGCTCACCACGCTCATGCCTGATCTTTCCGCCATTGAACTCTCTATAGACAGAATTCATAGACTACCTAAGCCGTCTTTCATCCCAGATAATGTCCCTAGAGATGTTCTATTCCGAATCAACTTCTATCAAACCAAAGAGAGACTAATGACAATAACACGCAAAGGGGAGCACCGCAACACTGAATACTCCACTTTACAATTTTATGCGGATCTGTCTCAGTTCACGCTACAACTTCGTAAAAATTTGAATAATGTCACCAAGGCATTGAGAAACCATAGTATTGATTACAGGTGGGGATATCCCACAAAGCTATTGGTGACTAAAGATGGTACAACGCATGCAATCACGTCCCCGTCTAAGGGGTACCGATTGCTACAGAAATGGAAAATTCTACCGGAGGGGCCAGAGGAACCTCCTAGAGCAGGTAACTCCAGCAGGAGTTCCCGAGATCAAAAACAAAGGGATGATTCCGTATGATAAAAGAGAAACCCCAAGGCCTTATAACAAATGCCCACTCCCAGGGCCCCGCATATCGGAGCTGCCTCCACGACTCAAGCTCCCAATCTTTTGAGCAGAAATGTTCTGCCTCAGGGTTGTGATGACCCATGTTTTACGTCTTAGTTTTCGTACTTTTCGTTTTGTTTACCAGTTTTTTTTCCAGGAACAGCACCGACCAACTCATCTAAGAACCAACACTACCTCTCTTCTATTCCATCCCCACTACTGCTATAGCATCGCTACATGGAATCTTCGAATCGGACGGGGATGGGTCCCCCTCAAAGAATCGCATACTACGAACATTGTTTGTAAGTACTTCCACTATACGCCACACATAGCATTCTTGACGGACCTACATGCCAGTTAAAATTCTCTCAATTAACGCCCATGGCTTAAACCACCCAGCTAAGAGAGCATCCCTTTGGAGAGAGGCTGTATCTTCGCAATGTGATATACTCTGCGCACAGGAGACCCACTTCCACATTAATGCTCCACCTAAATGCACTTACAAGTCTTTCCAGCATTACTTCTTCTCTAACATGGCAGCGAAGCGGAGAGGAGTCCTCATTGCGATTAGAGACACAATTTCTTTCAATTTAATTTCGGAATTCACTGACCCTCAGGGTCGTTATCTGATACTAATTTGTGACATAAACAACACCCGCTATACTCTAGTAACTCTTTATGCGCCCAACAAACATCAAATTTGATTTCTCAACAGGCTCATGCACAAAGTTGAAAAGGTGAAACAGGGCTCCCTTGTACTGTGCGGAGACTTCAATGTAGTTCCCAATCCAACTCTGGATTCTACCACGATCCAGTCTACCAGGATACCATGTTTGGGGAACTTTCTTCGCTCGCATGACCTATATGATGCTTGGCGTTGCACACACGCCAGTGAAAGGGATTATTCATTTTTCTCACATAGACATTGCTCATATTCGAGGATTGATTTGTTTTTATTAGACAGGTGGGTGCTTCAAAAAGTTTCCCAAATAAAAATTGACACGATAACGTGGTCAGACCACGCTCCTATTCTCCTCGAACTGAGAGATTCTTATCCCGACAACACTACATTTGTCTGGCGTGCCAACGCTCAAATTATTCAAAACCCAAACACTAAATCAATCCTGAAAGACCACCTGTCGGACTATTTCCAAATCAATTCCTCTTCCACGGATGATGCTTTTTTGCTTTGGAATGCCCATAAGGCATACATAAGAGGCATATTTATTCAATTAGGCGCTAGGCTCAGGAGGCAGAGGCAGATGAAAATCTCTGCATTAATGTCAGAAATTGATTCCTTAGAAACCCAGAACAAGATGAACCCTTCATCCCCCGTCAGCGCCAAACTCACTACACTAAGACATGATCTTAGATTACTTCTTCTCCAAACTTTTGAACAACACGAAAAAAGATTGAAAATGTCCTTCTACTCCACTAATAATAAAGCAGGGAAAGCGCTAGCGAGACGCTTACAGGGACAACGTTTTAAATCTAGGTTAGCTTATATTATTCACCCTACGAGCAAGGAGAAGGTATATGACCCCCAGGGCATCACTGATGCCTTCAGCGATTATTATAGCTCCCTTTATAATCTTCATTTAGATAAAGACACCCACCAACCTTCCTTATCAACCATTGAGGGGTTTCTGGCGGACATTAACTTACCTACCCTGTCACAAGAACAGTTACGAGACATAAATTCCGCCTTCACTCTCGACGAAGTTCTGCAAGCCATAAGAACCCTCCAGAGTAACAAATCCCCGGGCCCTGACGGACTTATAGGTGATTACTACAAAACATTTCAAACAACCTTGGGACCTCACCTTCTAAAAGTTTTTGATACTGCAGCTGCCTCTGCCTCTTTTCCTGCTGAGATGCTGGAAGCCTTGGTGGTCACACTCCCCAAACCGGGGAAGACACCTGATGCACCCCAGAATTTTAGACCGATTTCATTATTAAATGTTGACCTTAAAATATATGCCAAGATGATAGCCTTGAGGTTAATTAATATTTTACCTACTTTGATCGATCCCGACCAATCGGGGTTTACAAAGGGCAGACAGGCATCGGACGCCACGAGACGCTTGATTGATATTACCTATGTTGCCAGGAAATGTCGCACACCTTCTCTGCTCCTAGCGTTGGATGCGGAGAAGGCGTTCGACAGAGTACACTGGGTGTACCTACAACAAGCTCTATTAAAATTTGGGTTCAAAGATCTTCTGCTTTCCGCAATCCTGACTTTATATACTTCACCATCAGCCAAAGTTTACACGTCGGGGATGCTATCCAGATCCTTTGGGATTACTAATGGCACGAGACAAGGTTGTCCTCTCTCTCCCCTCATTTTTAATCTCCTGATGGAGCCACTTGCTGCTCGCATCAGACAGACATCAGAGATACAGGGTTTCACAATCAACAATAAAAAACATGTCATCAGCCTTTTTGCTGATGACGTGATTCTAATGCTGACCAATCCAATATCTTCCTTGGAAAAGGTCTCGCAAGTACTTCAGGAATATAGCCAAATATCTTATTACAAGGTGAATGAATCTAAATCTTATATTCTGGATTTGGGGGTGCCCCATCACGACAAAACTACATTACAATCCAATTACCCATATATCTGGTCGAGTTATGCCATAAGCTACCTAGGGATCCAGCTCACCTCTCACCCTGAACAACTATATAAAGCCAACTACCAACAATTGGTAACACAAATATCGGATAGGCTAAGTATACTGAGCAAACATATATTATCATGGACAGGTCGACTGGCGGCTTTCAAAATGCAGATTCTAGCCCAAATCCTATACATCTTTCGGACAGTCCCTGTTCCGATTCCCAAAACTTTCTTTAGCGGTTTACAAAAAATGCTTTCGGGTTTTCTTTGGCAAGGTAAGAAGGCGAGGTGCACTTTCTCCAAACTTAGGAAACACAAAAGGGCAGGGGGGGCGGGCGTACCAGATTTCTCTGACTACCACAAAGCGGCAATACTAGCACAGATTAGGGGGTGGTTTAACATCCAGCCCTTGCCACTATGGGGTCTCATAGAACAATCCTTAATACCTAATGGAAATTTGAAAGAATTTCTGCTTGCTTATCCCCTTGCTAGAACCAAATATAAGTACCTGTCCCCACCAATGACAGCAACCCTAGTCGCCTGGAAGCAACTAGTGCTGACCAGGACCACCTTGGCACCTAACATCGCCATTGAAGTACCCATCAACACCATAGCACTACTAATACCTGAACTAAATCTTAATAAATGGATCGTGGGAGGACTTCACTGGGTCTCGGACCTTTATTCAAATGACACTTTGAAGTCTTTCCCTCTCGCACAACAAGAATTTAATCTCCCGGCCTCTGAACAATTCAACTATTTCAGAGTGATTTCATTCCTTAAAAAAGGCCACTTTAGAACATATAAATTGTTCTAGAAATTACACACATTTATCACTTCAAAAATTAGCCGTAGAGGGGGTATTTCACTTTTTTACAACTTCTTGAATGATAAATTGGTGTTTGAGAAATCTAACTCAATACTGGCCTGGGAGAGAGAGCTGGAAACCTCATATACAGCTGATCAGTGGGTCAGAGCCCTCCAATATACTCACTCAGCTACTAAGTGTGCGAATCTTTGGGAGCTAGCTCACAAAGTTACGCATAGATGGTACCTAACGCCATCCAGGATAGCCAAATTCGATCCACACACATCCCCATTGTGCTGGAGGCAATGTTCACAGGTGGGAATGCTATCACATATCCTATGGTCCTGTGGGAAATTAGCTAAATTCTGGTCTAGCGTATTCCTAATTCTTCAACAGGTCACAGGCCTGCATATAACTCCCTCTCCATCACTAGCCATTTTACACTTAGGCATAGAAGATATACCGCCTTTCCTCAGGAAGTTTACGATACATTTACTTCTAGCTGCTAAATTAGTCATACTTAGACTTTGGAGGACCCCGGATACACCCGGGGTAGGAGAAGTCATTCGAACGCTATCCATCCATTACACATATGAAAGCATGTTAGCATCTATAGAAGGCAGATATGCAGATTTCTATCCACAATGGAACCCGTGGATGGAATGGTACAAGTCCTATAATAGACACCTTTGCTGATTCTTTTTGGGCCCTCATTCTGTCTGTTGGAAGAAGAGCATACAATGAAGTATATTGATGACACTGCTCGGTAGCTTTAATTTGCATCTGGTGCTGGTTCCGCTGTTCCGTTCCTTTTACCTCCGTTCCTTTTACTTTAGTTCTACTTATTATTTTTCCCTGTCCAAGTTCTCTAACCCTAAATATTTCTATAAAAGATGATTATCGAAGTGAATGCATAGACACCTTTGATAGTAATATAAACTGAGTAGATACGCAATATGTTGGTGATTTTCATTGCCACTGTTTAGAGAATCCACATTAAGCTGTACAGGTTCAGTTATTTCAGACCACAGCTTGCACCCACTGGGGTGGTCTGATAAATGGTTTAACGATATGCCACTTAATATTTCACAGCAATATTATGCAATATACATTCTTACCTGTATTCCTGGACTACTGCTTTTGTCATCTACATTGATGTGAAATTGTAAGATATATGTATTTTATTTCTTGTATCTTGTAAAATCCAATAAAAATTTATTGACATGAGAAAAAATACATTTTTATTTAAAAAAAAAAAAAAAAAAGCATACAGATAAAATATGATCACAGATAAAAGCAATGTGGGGAGCAATGAACCAAGACCTCTGTGAGCTCCCTCACTGACACTGGCATCGTCTCCCCAGCTTCTTCTAGATGCTGGTCTTCGGCCATCTTTTTTGACTTATACTATAGGAAAAGGTGAATACTTGAACATTCCAAAACCTGGGCACTGGTAAACTTAAAAGCCCATCTTCAAGATAATATTAACCTAATCCACCCTTTACCATAAAAAAAGAAAATCTAAATACCATTTTACCTTACCTAAGCCATGGTCAAATGATGCTGCAGTCTTGAGTCTTGTCTTCATATCAAACGGGGTCCTTCTTAAGGTGTCCATTAGTGATGAGCCGAACACCCCCGGGTTCGGTTCGCACCAGAACCCGCGAACAGACTGAAAGTTTGCACGAACTTTAGAACCCTATTAAATACAATGGACGCGAACGTTCAAAATCTAAAGTGCTAATTATAACGACTATTATGCATGTTATTGTCCTAAAAAGGGTTTGGGAACCCGGGTTCTGCACCAGGGGACATGTATCAATGCAAAAAGAAGTTTAAAAAAGTAGGATTTTTAAAACAGCTTACCTGTAAAATCCTTTTCTTGGAGTACATCACGGGACACAGAGCAGCATAGTCATTACTATGTGGGTTATATAGAATTACCTTCAGGTGCTGGCACTGGCAACTTCCAAAACAGGAAGTACCCTCCCCTATATAAGCCCCTCCCATCCGGGAGTACCTCAGTTTTGTAGCAAAGCAATACGTGTCCCCAAAAGAGGGGTGGGAGCTCTGTGTCCCGTGATGTACTCCAAGAAAAGGATTTTACAGGTAAGCTGTTTTAAAAATCCTACTTTCTTGTTCATACATCACGGGACACAGAGCAGCATAGTCATTACTATGTGGGACGTCCCAAAGCAATGCCACATGAGGGGGGGGGATACACCATACATAAGCTGGGCGCCATCAGGCATGAGGATCTTTTGCGGCCTGCAACACACTGCGCCCAAAGGCGACATCCTCCTGACTTCTAATGTCCACCTGGTAGAACCTAGTAAACGTGTGTACTGAAGACCATGTTGCGGCCTTACAAATTTGCGCCAGGGAGGCCTGGTGATGCACTGCCCATGAAGTTCCAACTGCTCTCGTGGAGTGCGCCCTAACTTTGAACGGAGGCGGTCTACTTCTCAAGCCATAGGCTTGTATTATGACCTGTCGAATCCACTTGGCTAAAGTAGATTTTGATGCTGCCTGACCCTTTCTGGGGCCTTCCGGCAGAACAAACAAAGAATCCGTTCTACGAATCTGAGCAGTGGCTTTTAGATAAGCTTTAACTGCTCTTACTACATCCAAAGAATGCAATAACTTTTCCTCTACCGAGCTTGGTTTGGGGAAAAAAGAAGGAAGAACCACATCCTGGTTCAAGTGAAACCTCGATACCACCTTAGGAAGAAAGGCTGGGTGAGGACGTAATACTACTCTGTCCTTATGGATAACCAGATATGGCTCTTTACAGGACATGGCGGCTAATTCCGACACTCTTCTAGCCGAGCATATGGCTACTAAAAATATCAATTTCCTGGTGAGTAGAACCAAGGAAATGTGCCGCAAAGGTTCAAATGGCTGCTTCTGCAGAACCGACAGAACCAAATTTAGATCCCATGGGCATATGGGAGCCTTAATCGGTGGAATAATACGAGTCACACCTTGCATAAAGGATTTGACAAGTGAATGCATAGCCAGGGGCCTTTGAAATAGTATTGCCAAGGCCGAAACCTGGCCCTTGATAGTACTTAAGGCAAACTTCCTGTCTACAGCCCACTGCAGGAAGTCCAGAATTCTGCCTATAACGTACTTACGTGGATGCCATTTTCTGGCCTCGCACCAAGTGATGTACGCCTTCCAAACTCTATAGTAGATCTGCCTGGATACAGGCTTCCTGGCATTGATTATAGTTGATACCACAGAGTTAGAGAGACCTCTCTTCTTTAGGATGTGGGATTCAATAGCCAGGCCGTTAAACTTAGAGTTAGTAAGGAAGGGTGGTATATCGGTCCTTGCGAAAGCAGGTCCGGACGACGTGGAAGGGTCCAAGGACTCCCCACAGACATTTTGATGATCTCCGCGTACCAGGCCCTTCGGGGCCACGCTGGAGCCACCAGGATCACCGGCTTCTTCTCCAACCTGACTCTGCGAAGGAGTCGAGGCAACAATTGTAGCGGAGGGAATGCATATATCAGTCTGAACTGATCCCAAGGGAACACCAGAGCATCCGAGCCGCAAGCGAGGGGATCCCTTGTCCGGGAGACAAATCTGTCCACCTTTGCGTTGAATCTGGATGCTAGCAGATCTACATCCAGTGTTCCCCACCGCTGACATATTGCTCGGAAGACCTCGGGATGAAGGGACCATTCCCCTGGGCATAACTGTTGGCGACTCAGAAAGTCCGCCTTCCAATTCTCCACCCCTGGAATGAAGACAGCTGATATACATGGGACATGCTTTTCTGCCCATTCCAGGATGTGACTTACTTCCCTCTGGGCTGCACGACTCCTGGTGCCTCCCTGATGATTGATATATGCCACTGCTGTGGCATTGTCTGATTGAATTCTGACAGGGGACCCTTGGAGTCTGGATGTCCAGGCTACTAGGGCGTACCGGGCTGCTCGTATCTCTAAGAGATTGATGGGCAGGGTTTTTACTACATTTGACCATCTGCCCTGGAGAGACCATTGCTCCAGTACTGCCCCCCAGCCTATAAGGCTGGCATCTGTAGTGACCACCTTCCAAGATATCGGGCTGAAGGGTTTTCCCTTCTGGAGATTCTGGGGGATCAACCACCAGCAGAGACTCTTCCGAACGGAAGGGGACAAAGCCATCGGGAAGTCTAGAGCCTGAACTTTTCCGTTCCATGCTGACAATATGGCCCTTTGTAAATTCCTTGAGTGGAATTGGGCGTATGGTACAGCTTCGAATGATGCTACCATCTTTCCTAGCAGCCTCATGCACAGGCGTATGGACGGCTGTCTTTTTGCACAAAGCAGACGGACCAAGGCCCTCAAAGAGGATACCTTGTCTAGAGGTAAGAAAATCTTCCTCTGGTCTGAATCCAGCCGTAGCCCTAGATATACCAGGTTTTTCACTGGCTGTAGGGCTGACTTGTCCAGGTTGATGACCCAACCGTGAGACTCTAGATACTTGATTGTATCGACAATTACCACTTCTAGCTTGGCAACTGAGTGGTCCATCAACAACAGGTCGTCTAGGTATGCCATTATCGTTACACCCCGTGTTCTTAGATCGGCCAACAGTGGGGCCAGAATTTTTGTGAACACTCGTGGTGCTGTGGCCAGACCGAATGGTAAGGCTCTGAACTGAAAATGGCGCCCTTCTACTGCAAAGCGTAGGAATTTTTGATGACCTGGAAAGATGGGAACATGCAAGTAAGCATCTTTGATGTCGATCGAGGCTAACCATTCCTCCCCTTGTAGGGCAGCGGTGACCGATCGGATCGACTCCATCCGGAAAGACCGGACGTTTAGAAATTTGTTTAGACTCTTTAGGTCCAATATGGGTCTTATGTCCCCGTTTGGCTTCGGGACTGTGAAAAGGTTTGAGTAGAAACCCAACCCCCACTCTTCCATAGGAACCTCCATAATTACTCCTTGGAGCAATAGTTGTTCTAACGCCAATAGGAGAGACCCTCTTTTCAGAGGGTCTCTTGGCATGCCTGACCACATAAAATGGGACGGAGGAGACTCTTTTAACTCCAACTTGTATCCCAGAGTTACTGCGGAGAGCACCCATCTGTCTTTGATCGTCTCCCGCCAGGTCTCTGCGAACAACTGAAGTCTTCCCCCCACCCGTTTGAGTGGGGGCAGCCCTTCATAGGCTTGACTTGGAGGCTGGTTTAGTACCTCTTCGGATCCAGGGCTTTTTATTACCCTGTGGCTGTCCCTGATTTTTACCTCCTGAGTTTGACCGAGGAGGCCGTCGGAACTGCTTAGTAGCAGACGTCGCAGGGATAGGAGAGGTAGTCCTCTTAAAAGATGGACCCCTAGACCTCTTTTTACTCGGTAAGAGAGTACTTTTACCACTGGAAATCTTCTGGATATACTTATCCAGGTCTTCGCCAAAAAGGCGTTCCCCATGAAATGGGAAGCTAACTAAGAGCTTCTTACAGGGAGCTTCAGCGTACCAGTTTTTGAGCCACAGAAGCCTACGCATATGTACCAAAGACAGCGTGAGGCGGGAGGCCTGATGGATAGAATCCTTGATGGCGTCAACCGCAAAGCATAATGCTCTAGGCAGATCAGCCAGAGCCTGGGCCTGCTGGTCTGGCAAATCCCTCAGGACCATTTTCATTTGATCCTTTAAAGCTTGGCAGACCCCAATAGTTGCCACTGCTGGCTGTGTAACAGCCCCTGCTGTGGAAAAAGCAGATTTTAATAAAGATTCCAATTTTTTATCCACTGGATCTTTGAACATTTGAACATTATCTACTGGACATGTCAGTGATTTGTTCACAGAAGAGATGGCTGCATCCACCGTAGGAACATTCCATCTCTGGGTGAACTTTTCCTCCATGGGATAGATCACCGGAAACCTTTTAGGCGGAACAAATAGTTTATCAGGATGTTCCCAGTCCTGGTATATAAGTCCTTCCAATAATGGATGTATTGGAAAGGAGCAATTAACCTGGGGAGCTTTTAGCGACCCCAATGAGGAGACAGCAGTAGTTGATGGTTCAACAAGAGGCATTTTAAATGCAGATCGAACCATGTCAGTTAGGGTCTGGACCCACAATCTTTCAGTCTGCGATGCTGAAAATGGTTCATCTACTGTCGATTCCTCAAAAACAGAGCTAACCTCCTCCTGATCCCCTTCAGGTAGGTCGGTCCCTTCCTGGGACTGTTGCTCTGCCAACAGGCACTCTAATGGAGGTGATGGAGATCTGGCGCGCTTTCTTTCCTGTAGAGAAGAAGCGATCAATGCTGCCAATCTCTGCTCCAATCCCTCCAGAGTTGAGGAAAAAACCTCCTCTGTTATATATGCAGGAGCAGGTGGACTGAGGACAGCCGCAGTACCTGGCACTCCCGGGGGTTCCTTATGGGTATTAACCTCTGATTTCTCAGGGGAGGAGGGTGCAGATGACTGCTCCAGATCCTCAGAGCCCGATGGAGACCCCCTACACTTCCTGAGAGGTATATCTCGGAGTTTTTTAGGCGGCATATTCCTTAGTTCAAAGCTGAGGTATTCCAGCCGCAATACACCCCTTACTGAAATAGTCTAATGCAATTTGCTGCTATGTACATCAGTGGGTGTCTACTAATGCGTCTTTCTGGGGATGCCTGTATCAACCGCCCGCTGTAAGCCCCTATACCATGCTACCAGCTCCTTTTCATGCTCTGTGTCCATAGCAAGCAGCGTGGACTGAGTCCTTTTATCTTGCTGGGACGCCCGCACATGCGCAGAAGCGCTGGGCGCACAGAGCGCGTCATCCGCCAGGCTCCGCCCCCTTTTTTGAAGCTAAACCTTATAAAAGGAAAGCATGTGTGCGCGCGCGTGCACGTGTGCGCTCTTGGCGCCATGTAGGGAGAGGAGCCAGGGTCCCTGTTTCACCAGGACTCGGGGATGGAAGGAAACTACTTGGCAGCATGACAGAGGAATGCAGCTTCCCTGATAGAGAGCTCACTCATCTGCCTGGACTTTCACCATGGAAGGAATAGTCCCAAGAAAAAAGACATTCCACAGCGGCCTCTAGTGGACAAACACAGGTACCGCACCTTTGTCTTTTTTTTTTTTTTTTTTTTAAAACCTCCTTTATGAAAAAACATTTCCAGGTTTACAGTTTTTTTAAAACTTCCCTTATGAAAAAACATTTCTAGGATTTCTTAGGCATATACAGCTATTAGCGGGAATACCCTTTAGGTAACAGGCAGAAAGACATATTAGGCTTGGGGGTCCCCTCAATAGAACCAAGTTCCTGAGGGGCCCCCACTTACCTTTTCCCCGCCGCAGGACTTTGTTTGGTCCACAGAAGCCCAAACTTCACCTCTCACGGCAGGCATTGTACTAGACCTTCAGGGACCGGGTTCCCAAGGATTCCACTCCCCTGGACCTGTATAGCACCCTGCACAGATAGCCTCTTGGTTTTGGGTATGACCAGAGCTCTGGATCCCAGGGTCCAGCCCTCCTAAGAGAGGCATTACAGGCAAAACCCTGCTCTTCTCTGCAAGGCCCGGGTACCGACCGTTTAGCTATGAAGCTTTTTTGGTCGGATCCGGAATAGCTTGCTAAGGCCCAGAGAACCTGTACACAAGCCCAGATGAATACATGTTAACCTTGGCCAACACCTTAGACACTGGCAAAAAACTGAGGTACTCCCGGATGGGAGGGGCTTATATAGGGGAGGGTACTTCCTGTTTTGGAAGTTGCCAGTGCCAGCACCTGAAGGTAATTCTATATAACCCACATAGTAATGACTATGCTGCTCTGTGTCCCGTGATGTATGAACAAGAAAGGCCGTTTTTCTGGAGCAGTCATTTTGCATAAAGTGAAAAAAAAAAAGTCAAATATTCCTTTAAATATCGTACCTGGGGGGTGTCTAAAGTATGCCTGTGAAGTGCCATGTGTTTCCCGTGTTTAGAACTGTCCCTGCACATAATTACATTTCTAAAGGAAAAAAAGCCATTTAAAACTGCTTGCGGCTTTAATGTAATGTCTGGTCCCGGTAATATGGATGAAAATCTTTAAGAAAAATGGCAAAGCTACCCAATCACACACCCCCCCCCCCTACCCCAGCCCATTGCCAGCCCCTTTGGGTCTTGTATGGATATTGTCATGGATATGCAGTAGTGTTTGTCTGTCAGCTTACCTTCCTTCCCATGTGTTCATCTTAGAGGCCAGAACCCTTTCACCTGGCTTCCTTTATAATCTCCTCCCAGCCTGACTCCACCCCAGGCCCTATCACAGAACACTATTGTAACGGCACCCCAATCTCAAGGGGTATTAACGCCGTTTACGATGTTCCCTCTCCTAGACACACATCCACTCGCTACCGATATCCACAGCTAAACGACCCTTTCCTATAGGAGCCGACCCCTCTGGAAGAAGACGAGACGCACTCTGTCTCTTCTGTAGTAGGAATGAATTTATTATTGAGAAACATTGTAACTTTATACACAATTCAAGGCACATGATTTAACATGAACAAGGGCCCAGCTCCACCCACACATCCCAAGACTCAACACCTCATCCTGACGTCTGCTAGGCTTCAAAAGATCCCAACACAATATAATATACGATCTCCAATACACATCTTTTCACAAAGGGTTGGCAGCCAGTCTGTCTGGCACTTTACAATACACACAAGGACAGACTTAAATGAACAATAGAAATGCAAAACAACTTAATTCCTCACAGCAATGATACTTAACCCCCACATACAGTATACATCCAATCTATATACAATGTATATACAGCCTTGAATATGGCTATCACAGACCATATCGGGGGTTTCTTTTATTCACCCTGTGTCCAAAGTGACTACACTGTCACACATCTCCCCTTTCGGCAGGGGACTAACAGAGGAGGGGACCCCAGACGGGTCTACTCCGAAGTTAGTCCATGGGTCCATTCTTCCAATGCTGGTATCCACCCAGTACCACAAATGAATTGCTCCAAGCAGAGCATTACTTACCCAGCCAACCTCTGCCTCTCTCAGAGAACATACCCGCCGCTGGGGAGAAGACAGGGTGACTGGGCTCAGTCCGTCATGCTGTTGGGGATCTGGGTCGACTGCCCGGCATCCCTGGGGTATACAAGTGGAGACTGAAGTCCCATCCACTTGTGGTAGGTGGAAGTCCCCCAGTATTTGCAAAGCAAGGCTGACATCCTCCTGTCTCAGTGTCACACCATTTTCTGGGGTTGTGTCAGTGAGGACTGAAGTCCCATCCAATACCACAGGAACTCCCTCTTCTGTTAGTTGAGAGCCGAGGCCCGTGGCACTCGGCTCTGTTGCCAGCTCTTCTGCTGGGTTGCTGTGAGTGGAGACCGCAGTCCCATCCACCGATATCCGCTCAAGTGGCAGTTGTGTGCAGCGGCCAGTAGCATTCTGCCCTGCTGCCAGTGATTCAGCTGGGGGTAAAAGCTTTACCACCCCAGCTTGTTGCTGGAGAGAGGGGCCAACTGCCCCGGCTCCCTGAAACTCCACAGTTGTTTCCGGTGCTGGGCAGCACAGGTTGCTATCACTCTGCCCTGTTGCCAGTACTCCTGCTGGGGACTCCACACCATCTGCTCTGGCTACCTGTTGGGGAGGGAAAATGGCTGCTTCTCCTCCCTGCATCTCTGAAATCCACTCAGAAAGAGGAACCATCACCTTCTCAACTCGGGCCTCCAACACTGCCACGGGTGTAGAGCAGGGGTCTGCAGTACTTTGTCCTGCTGCCAGTACTTGAGCGGGCGATGCATAATTCATAACATCCTCTGCACAGTCCATTAAGTCCATACCTTCTGTAATCTGTGGTTGGGGTGATGAGCCAACTGCCCTAGCTCCCTGGAACTCCATATCATCCACTTCGGCTTTAAGGGTGGCAATCTTCAGATTTTCCACTGCTGATTCTTCAGCCAGGCTAGCTCCCTGGAACTCTATATCATCCACTTCGGCTTTAGGGAGGGCAATCTTCATCTTTTCCACTGCCGATTCTTCAGCCAGGCTAGCTCCCTGGAACTCTGTATCATTCACTTCGGCTTTAGGGAGGGCAATCTTCAGATTTTCCACTGCTGATTCTTCAGCCAGGATTTCATAGTTGTCAACTGGTAATTCCTGATAGTCCCAGGCAAAGGGAGCCCCACCCTGCTGCTGAGCAGAGTCTAGCAGCTGTTTGTAGGCAATCTCCAGCTCCCATTCCTGAACGGCCAGAAACTCCAAATCTTCCTGTGCCCGGTGCCCTTCCGAGACATTCAGTCTTTGTTCTCTGTGCTCCATTATTTCCTCCAAACGCCACTCCTGATCACTCCCAAAGTCAGGGTCCTCGGACAGCCTCCAATACAACAATCCCAGGCCATTATAGTCAAAGCCTTCCGTGGGGCTGTCATCCGCTGACCATGGGCACTCTTGGGCTACATACCACCGGAGGGCTCTGTAGCTCTCGTCCAACCGCATCTCTGCCCGGATCAGCCTGCTTAACTCAGCTGTCCACTCCTGCTTCGGTTGTTCCCCCAATAACAGCATTCGTACTTCATACTGCGACCAGTACCTTACATGGATGGAGGGGAGAACTTTTCCCTGGTGTTGCTGCTCGAGGGCTAGCACTTTCTTCCAGAGTTCGCAGCGGATCGAATCCGACCATCCCAGCAGGACCTCCTCTGATACTGGTACTCTATGCTGTATCTGCATCTCTCGCAACCTCCTTCTGAATTCCTTTTCCATGTCGGCTGGTATCTGTATCTCTCCTCTCCTTTCAGTTGGTGCTGCTTTTTAGGTGTTGTCTCTGATTGCCGTATTTCCGCCATTCTCTGCTCATGTTGTCGCTCATCCTGCCGCTCGATTTCTCTAATGGCTTCCTGTATGGCGGTCTCTGATGGGTTAGCACCATATAATGCCAAGCGCTCTCGAACTCGTTGCTGAAACAAATCTTCAACTGACCGGGGTCCTGCATCACCATTCCTCTGGTTCATCTCGGCTCTCAAGTAAGTCTTTCAGCGTGACTTTCCCGCAGGCTGCATAGCTTGGTCATTCACTGTGGTGGCTTGGAGTGTCCCAGGAACTGGAGGGAAATTCCCACTGCTGCCACCAATGTAACGGCACCCCAATCTCAAGGGGTATTAACGCCGTTTACGATGTTCCCTCTCCTAGACACACATCCACTCGCTACCGATATCCACAGCTAAACGACCCTTTCCTATAGGAGCCGACCCCTCTGGAAGAAGACGAGACGCACTCTGTCTCTTCTGTAGTAGGAATGAATTTATTATTGAGAAACATTGTAACTTTATACACAATTCAAGGCACATGATTTAACATGAACAAGGGCCCAGCTCCACCCACACATCCCAAGACTCAACACCTCATCCTGACGTCTGCTAGGCTTCAAAAGATCCCAACACAATAGAATATACGATCTCCAATACACATCTTTTCACAAAGGGTTGGCAGCCAGTCTGTCTGGCACTTTACAATACACACAAGGACAGACTTAAATGAACAATAGAAATGCAAAACAACTTAATTCCTCACAGCAATGATACTTAACCCCCACATACAGTATACGTCCAATCTATATACAATGTATATACAGCCTTGAATATGGCTATCACAGACCATATCGGGGGTTTCTTTTATTCACCCTGTGTCCAAAGTGACTACACTGTCACAACTATATTAACCTGTGCACTGCAAGCCTGCTTTGCTGATCAACGTGTTTGTTAGGCATTGTGTGTTTGGGTTCCTGCCTGCCGTGTGCTACGTCTGTCTCTCTGTTACGTTATTGGCTTGTCCCCGACTATCCCTGTCTGCTCGTGACCCTTGACCTTCGGCTTGTCTTTCGTTATCCTTGTCTGCTTGTGGCCCTTGACTTTCAGCTTGTTATTCGTTACTCTTATATCTCGTGCTGCTGCTTCCCCTCTTGTCCCCTTATCCTACGGGGCGTGAGCTAGGAGACTCTATGGGCCGCGACCTGGACCCAGCCTGCAGCATAACATCCTCACCACTAGAGTCTCTGGAGAAGACCTGCTGGGTCTTATACTCCGCGCCCTGGGGAATCTTGGCTCTAGCTTCCCATAGGATCCCGGTTGTGCTCCTCTGGTCCCGCTTTCCACAACCACCCAGTTTCCTATCCGCAGCAGTCAGCCATAGGGTTCACTACCTTGCGGTGCACTCCTGTCCCCCTACGGTGTGCATCTGTCACCTGGCCACAGGTGACCTGACAGTTTGATCAGCCATGAACCCGGCTGACATCCCGCTCCCCGCGGATGATCCATTGCAGGGCATAGTTTGTAGACTTGAAACCCAGGAATCGAATCAGACTCAGGTGATGCGATTCCTCCAGGATCTGGCTTCTCGCTTCGAGCAGCTTCAGGCCTCCTTGGGAACCCTGAATCCGCAACCTCAAATACAACCAGCGGCTGCACCTATTGCACCAGTCGCAGCCACACACTCACTACAACTGCCAGCTCCGTCCCGTTTCTCTGGGGACTCCAAGGCTTGCAGGGGGTTCCTTAGCCAATGCACGATTCATTTTGAGCTCCAGCCCCAAAACTTCCTGTCTGATCGGGCTAAGGTAGCATATATCATTTCCCTCCTCTCTGGTGAAGCTTTAGCCTGGGCAGCCCCTCTGTGGGAACTGAATGATCCAGTGGTTTCTAGCCTGTCTGGCTTCTTGAAACTTTTTCGGAATATCTTCGAAGAACCGGCTCGTGTCTCTTCAGCGGCCAGTGCCCTTTTACGTCTCCGCCAAGAGTCTGCTTCTGTGGGACAGTATGCCCTTCATTTCCGCATACTGTCGGCTGAGTTGAGCTGGAACAATGAGGCCTTAGTAGCAACCTTTTTGCATGGCCTGTCTGATAGAGTGAAGGATGAATTAGCAGGAAGAACCATCCCCACTGATCTGGCCGGCGTTATCTCCTTGTGTAACCAGATCGATATTCGCTTTCAGGAGAGGACCTTAGAAAAGCAACGCCAGCACTCCTTGGTTCTTAGTCAGCCTGAGCTCCCCTCTCTTCGACCCGTAGAGCATCTCCTACCAGCTGAGGAACCCATGCAGCTGGGTCAGACCAGGCTATCCCCCGAGGAACGTGCTAGGCGCAGAACTCTTGGTCTGTGTCTTTACTGTGGGGGCAAAGGTCATTTTCGTGACACTTGCTCTCTTTGTCCAGAAAAACATTCGGGTCCACTTCATCTGGAAAGTGGAGTATTGGACCCAGAAATATCACCTTCCCCTTCTCGTCTTCTGCTTTCTGTGTTCCTTCATGTTGGTGCTTCTTCTCATTCGGTCTCAGCATATCTGGATTCCGGAGCCGCTGGTAATTTCATGGACTGGGAAATCGCATCGTCCATGAGACTTACTCTTTTGCCCCTCACCACGCCATTGGTGGTCTTGGTGATTGATGGTACTGTTCTCCCAGGGGGACCTATCCGCTTCCAGACCCTCCCTGTTAAGATGTCGGTAGGGACACTCCACCAGGAGTGGATATCCTTCCTTATCTTACCCAAGGCCTCAACGCCTATAATTTTGGGTCTCCCATGGTTACAGCTCCATTCTCCTCATGTGGACTGGACTACTGGACAGATCCTGGCTTGGGGTCCCTCCTGTTCCTCATCCTGCCTACCCAAGGTTGCCCCCTGTGAACCTGAGACGGTCATTCATTCCAGGTTGCATAACCATTTACATTTCTCTGTCCCTAACCACCCTTGGACGCACAGCCAGGCTAGCTTGTCTACAAGTCCTGCAGTCGCTACGTCTTGCGATGCGATTCAGGTAGTCGCTACACCTGACTCAGCTATTCACTCTGCCTCTGTACTAGTTATGCCAGTCCAGCCCATGCCCAGTGAGCCTCCTACTTTTTCTTGTTCAGGACATTCTGCTTGTCCTTCAGCTATTCAGATTGACTCCTGTGACATGTCACCTTCTAACCAACCTGACTTCAGGGTTCCACTGACATCTGCCCAGTCTGATGGTCCTGTGCAAGATGACCAGTTCCCCTTTAAGGGTCTAGGGGACCCTCCTCAGATTCCTGTTGATCCTCTCATGCCCTTGCTTATTCCTAGAGAGCCTTTGGTCCTCAATAGATCTTCTTGTCATCTCCCTACCTCGTTTTCGGTCTCTGAGGATAATCTTAAGTACGAGGTTAGACAAGTTCTGGATTCTCGGCTCTGCAGAGGCATTCTTCAGTACCTTGTGCATTGGAGAGGTTTTGGTCCTGAGGAGGCGTCTTGGATCGCTGCATCTGATGTCGCTGCACCTCATCTGTTGAGGAGGTTTCATCAGAGATTTCCCTTTAAGCCTGGGCCCAGTCGGGGGAGGGCCCATAAGAGGGAGGGTACTGTCATGGATATGCAGTAGTGTTTGTCTGTCAGCTTACCTTCCTTCCCATGTGTTCATCTTAGAGGCCAGAACCCTTTCACCTGGCTTCCTTTATAATCTCCTCCCAGCCTGACTCCACCCCAGGCCCTATCACAGAACACTATATTAACCTGTGCACTGCAAGCCTGCTTTGCTGATCAACGTGTTTGTTAGGCATTGTGTGTTTGGGTTCCTGCCTGCCGTGTGCTACGTCTGTCTCTCTGTTACGTTATTGGCTTGTCCCCGACTATCCCTGTCTGCTCGTGACCCTTGACCTTCGGCTTGTCTTTCGTTATCCTTGTCTGCTTGTGGCCCTTGACTTTCAGCTTGTTATTCGTTACTCTTATATCTCGTGCTGCTGCTTCCCCTCTTGTCCCCTTATCCTACGGGGCGTGAGCTAGGAGACTCTAGGGGCCGCGACCTGGACCCAGCCTGCAGCATAACATCCTCACCACTAGAGGCTCTGGAGAAGACCTGCTGGGTCTTAGACTCCGCGCCCTGGGGAATCTTGGCTCTAGCTTCCCATAGGATCCCGGTTGTGCTCCTCTGGTCCCACTTTCCACAACCACCCAGTTTCCTATCCGCAGCAGTCAGCCATAGGGTTCACTACCTTGCGGTGCACTCCTGTCCCCCTACGGTGTGCATCTGTCACCTGGCCACAGGTGACCTGACAGATATTAAGGGGAAACCCGCACACAAAATAAAAAAGGCCCTATATACTCTGAACAGCCGTATACAGGCGGTGCATACAAGACAGGGACTGTAGGTTTGTTCTTATGTAGAATCTGTTTGTAATTTTGAACAGGTACATTGTTTAAGTGTAGCTCCAGGCAAAAAATCTATTTTTAAGCTTTTTGGAAAACATAGGGAAGGGTTATCACCCCTGTAACATTTGTTTTGCTGTCTGTGCAGTGTGCACCTGTTCAGAACAGTTCACCTCGCTTTCCGTCCTAATGACAAATGTTTTTTGAAAATTTGGGGTTTTTATTGAAACAAGAATTGGTGATAAAGCATCAGTGGAGAGGAGACACTTTTTTTCCCATATTAACTCTTACAGGAGAGAATTTGCCTTCCTAGGGGTAGATTTCCTCTCACTTCCTGTTGTATCCTTCCGTTTGCAAGGAGGAGTCGTTTGTAAGTTGGATGTTTGAAAGTAGGGACCTGCCGTATATACTCAGCTGAAATTTGCCCCTTACATGTTGGTGTTGCCACAACACTGTGAGCCCTCACAGTTACTCTTGGTGGGCGCATGAATGGGCCCTGCTGTGAATTATTAGATCAAGAATTGTAATTGCATGCCCCTGTTGAACAGGGGCTGAAAAATTGGGCCTTTGGTGGTGGTGGTGGTGGTGGTGTTGACACAACACTGTAAGGCCTCACAGTTAGTCTTGGTGGGCGCAGGAATGGGCCCTGCTGTGAATTAATAGATCAATAATTGTAATTACATGCCCCTGTTAAACAGGGGCAGAAAAATTGGGCCTTAGGCACTGGTGCCACAACACTGCAACCCCTCACAGATACTGTACTTGGAACACAGCAATGAGCCCTGTTGCAAACTATTGCATCAAAAATTGTAATTACACGCCCCTGTTAAACAGGGGCTGAAAAATTGGGCCTTAGCCACTGGTGCTGGTGCCACGACACTGCAACCTCTCCCAGATACTCTAGTTGGAGTGCAGGAATGAGCCCTGCTGCAAAGCATTGCATAAAAAAATGTAATTACATGCCCCTGTTAAACAGGGGCTGAAAAATTGGGCCTTAGCCACTGGTGCCACAACACTGCAACCCCTCACAGATACTGTACTTGGAGCACAGCAATGAGCCCTGTTGCAAAGTATTGCATCAAAAATTGTAATTACATGCCCCTGTTAAACAGGGGCTGAAAAATTGGGCCTTAGCCACTGGTGGCGGCACCCAGAAACAAAAATGTTCTTCCAAGCTATCATCATCAATCGGATCATTGAGGAGGAGGAGGATAGTCAGTCAACATAACAGGACAGTCTCTCAGCATCAGCATCAGTCTTGAAGGGATGTGACATTTGAAAATAAATTAGTCTTTTATATCAGCTTCAGGTGTTTGGTAGCTGGTGGTGATCCAAGACTGGTTCATCTTTATGAAGGTCAGTCGATCAACAGAGTCGGTGGACAGGCGCACCCTGTGATCCGTGACAAATCCTCCAGCAGCACTGAATGTGCGTTCTGAAAGAACGCTGGATGCAGGACAGGCCAGTAGCTCAATTGCATACTGTGCAAGCTCTGGCCAGTGATCCATCCTCAAGACCCAGTAAGCCAGAGGATTTTCGGTGGGGAAGGTGTCCAAGTCTGACCTTGCCCCTAGGTATTCCTGCACCATGTATATCAGACGCTGGCGATGGTTGCTGGAACCGATCATACCTTGGGGCTGCGGACTAAAGAATTGTCTGAACGCATCGGTCAGACGGCCACCTTCCCCACTGCTCCTTCTTTGACTGACCGAAGCCTCAGCAACTCGTTGTCCAGGACCAGGAGTTTGTAACCTCCCAGTCTCTGGGAACGCATTGCACAGACCTTTCTGCAAGGCCTCCCGGAGTTGTCTCATCCTCTGCTCCCTCTGCGACGGTAAGATAAGGTCCGCAACCTTACCCTTGTACCGTGGATCAAGGAGAGTGGCCAGCCAGTAATGGTCCCTCTCCTTGATCCGAAGAATACGAGGATCCTTCCGCAGACTTTGCAGGATCAGGGAGGCCATGCAGCGTAGGTTAGCTGAGGCATTCGGTCCGGAGTCCTCTGGGTCACTAAGGATGACATGATCCGCAGCCACCTCCTCCCAGCCACGTACAAGTCCACTGGTTTCTTGGGACTGTAAATCATCCCTAAAAGACTGCTGCTGATGATGCTGAGTGCCAGGCTCCACCTCCATGCTGACACAATCCTCCTCCTCCTCCTCTTCTTCCTGTGCGATGGGTGGGACAGAAGGAACACTGTCTGGGTAAAGGGGGCCTTGAGAGGCAAGGAAGTCCTCCTCTTCCTGCCTCTGTTCTGCCTCAAGTGCCCTGTCCATTATTCCACGCAGCGTATGTTCCAACAGGTGGACAAGAGGTACAGTGTCACTGATGCATGCACTGTCACTTCTCACCATCCTCGTGGCCTCCTCAAATGGTGCCAGGACAGTGCATGCATCCCTGATCATGCCCCACTGGCGTGGTGAAAAAGACCCGAGCTCCCCTGACCCTGTCCTGGTGCCGTAGTCGCACAGGTACTCATTGATGGCCCTCTGCTGCGTGTGCAGCCGCTGCAGCATGGCCAACGTTGAGTTCCATCTGGTGGGCATGTCACATATAAGGCGGTTCTTGGGCAGGTTCAACTCCTTTTGCAGCTCAGCCAGGCGAGCACTGGCATTATAAGATCTGCGGAAATGCACACAGACTTTCCTGGCCTGCCTCAGGACATCCTGTAAGCCCGGGTACCTGCCCAAGAACCGCTGCACCACCAGGTTAAGGATGTGAGCCACACAGGGCACATGGGTCAGTTGTCCCTGTCGGAGAGCGGAGAGGAGGTTGGTGCCATTGTCGCAAACTAACATTCCTGGCTTAAGCTGGCGTGGCGTCAACCACCTCTCGGCCTGCCCCTGCAGAGCAGACAGAACCTCTGCCCCAGTGTGGCTCCTGTCCCCCAAACACACCAGCGCAAGCACGGCATGGCATCTTTTTGCCTGCGTACTTGCGTAGCCCCTTGAACGCCTACGGAGCACCGCTGGTTCCGAGGACAAAGCACAGGAAGAGGCCACAGAGGAAGAAGAAGAGGAGGGGGTGGAGGACAGAGGTGTGTCACAACCAGTAGTAGCATTTTGGAGGCGTGGCGGTGGAACAACCTCCAACACTACTGCACCTTGTCCTGCATCCTTTCCAGCTGCCAAAAGAGTGACCCAATGGGCCGTGAAAGAAGGGTAACGTCCCTGTCCATGCCTGCTGGACCATGAGTCAGCGGTAATATGCACCTTACCACTGACCGCCCTGTCCAGCGAGGCCAAGACATTGCCTTCCACATGCTGGTAGAGAGCCGGAATCGCCTTCTGTGAGAAAAAGTGGCGTTTGGGAACCTGCCACTGAGTTACCGCACATTGCACAAACTCACGGAAGGGGGCTGAGTCTACCAACTGAAAAGGCAGCAGTTGAAGCGCTAGCAATTTAGCCAAGCTAGCATTCAACCGCTGGGCATGTGGATGGCTGGGAGTGAACTTCTTTTGACGGTCCAGCAGCTGGGGCAGGGAAATTTGCCTGCTAGAATCGGACGTTGGTGTACTGCTAGCAGAGTGCCCGCAAGTACTTGGCTGTGACACACCTAATTCTACACCTTCATTCCTCTCAGAGCAGGTTTCAGAGATGACTGAAGGTATAGTGGGGTTGGAGATCCCAGCTGATGGGGCGCAAGAAGAGGTCAGCTTTGTTCTTTGGTGTGGGTCTTTAAGGTAGGCTTGCCAACGAGCTGCATGGCAGGTCAACATATGTCTGGTCAAGCATGTGGTGCCCAAGCGGGTGATGTTTTGGCTACGCGATATACGCTTGAGACATATGTTGCAAACAGCAGCTGTGCGATCTGATGCACTAGACTCAAAAAAGGCCCACACCAAAGAACCTTTTGAATAACGGGCAGAGGCAGCGCCCTGCACAGGCGGAGCTCTGCGGTGTGATTCCGTCGGTGTGCTGCCCTTACGCTGGCCCCCCGAGGGCATCCTGCCTTGTTGGAGATGTGCCTCCTCCTCATCCTCCTCCTCCTCCTCCTCTCTCCTATTAGGCACCCACGTGGAGTCAGTGACCTCATCATCCCCTCCCTCCTCATCACTGGAGCCAATCTGGCAGTATGCTGCAGCTGCTGGAACATGACTGCCAGATTGGTGTCCTTCTTGAGCATCCCCTCTCTCTGCTCTCACGCTACTGCCTTCCTCTAGCTGGGTATCATCATCAGACCCTTCGAAACGCTGGGCATCCTCCTGGAGCATGTACCCAACACTGTGCTCAAACAGTTCGGGGGACTCCTCAGGAGGACATGGTTGGTCTAGGGAAGGAGTGACTGATGATGACATTGATACCAGGGAAGAGGACGCTTTGGCAGCTGCTTTGCCAGTACCCTGAGCCTGGGTGAGAGCGGATGAGGAGGATGAGGAGGGCTTGGTCATCCACTCTACCAAGTCTTCGGCATGATGCGGCTCAACACGTCCAGCTCCCGAAAAGAAGGACAAGCGTGTCCCATGGCCACGTGCTGATGGCGATGCACCGCGTCCACGACCAGCACTGTTGTCTCTAGACACAGAGCCTGCTTGCCCTCTTTTATTGGCTCCTGACTGTCTGCCTCTCCTTGTTTGCCTTCCAGACATTCTAATGGCCTGCAGGGAAATGGGAAAAGCAGCAATACAGGCTAAGTTCAGGTGTAATATGGTCAGGAGGCACACTCCGCCCGCTGTAAGTGCCGCAAAATCCTGTTGGTGTAACACACCAGGAAAAAGCAGCAATACAGGCTAAGTTAAGGTGTAATATGGTCAGGAGGCACACTCCACCTGCTGTAAGTGCCGCAAAATCCTGTTGGTGTAACACACCAGGAAAAAGCAGCAATACAGGCTAAGTTAACCACTTAACGACCGCTCACTGTATATATACGTCGGCAGAATAGCACCGACAGGCACAATCACGTAGAGTGTACGTGATTGCCTTTGTATAGTTGGGGGGTCCAATCGGACCCCCCTCCTATACAGTCAGCGGTGGCTAAGTGTCCGGGAGCGTTCCGGGATGAGGGGGCAGCCATTCATTTCTGGCCACCCCCTCGCGATCGCTCCCGGCGAATGGAAATGCCCCCTCTGTCTGTGTCAGACAGAGGAAGCAGGAGCAAGTGATGTCATCTCTGGTGCGGCGCTCACATATACCGAGCGCCGTACAAGAGAAGACATCAGGTCAGTGCACACAACACTACACTGACACCAGGACACATAGGGACATAAATCGCCCCCCCAGGCCCCCCCAGACACCCCACATCACCCCCCAGATCACCCCCCCAGCCCCCAGTCACAGTGTCACTGATTGCAGTGACCATTTATTTAGTGATCACTGCAATCAGTGACATTTGTGACTGTAAAAGTGTCACCAAAGTTTAGTCTTAGGTCCAGTCTAGCCCCCTAACCCCCCCTAATAAAGGTTTAACCCCCTGATCACCCCCCAGATAACCCTTTCACCCCCTATCACCACTGCCGCTAAGCGATCATTTTTCTGATCGCTGTCTTAGCGTCAGTGATGCCGATCGGCAGCCAGTAATTTTTTTTAGGTTCGCTGCATGTTTTTATAGCGTCAGGTACCCCAATATATTATCTAATAAAGGTTTAACCCCCTTGATCGCCCCCCAGGTAACCCTTTCACCCCCTATCACCACTGTCACTAAGCGATCGTTTTTCTAAACGCTGTCTTAGTGTCTGTGATGCAGATCGGTAGCCGGTAATTTTTTTTAGGTTCGCCGCAGGTTTTTATAGCGTCAGGTACCCCAATATATTATCTAATAAAGGTTTAACCCCCTTGATCGCCCCCCAGGTAACCCTTTCACCCCCTATCACCACTGTCGCTAAGCAATTGTTTTTCTAAACGCTGTCTTAGTGTCGGTGATGCAGATCGGTAGCCAGTAATTTTTTTTAGGTTCGCCGCATGTTTTTATAGCGTGAGGTACCCCAATATATTATCTAATAAAGGTTTAACCCCCTTGATCGCCCCCCAGGTAACCCTTTCACCCCCATCACCACTGTCGCTAAGCGATCGTTTTTTTCTAAACGCTGTCTTAGTGTCGGTGATGCAGATCGGTAGCTGGTAATTTTTTTTAGGTTCGCCGCAGGTTTTTATAGCGTCAGGTACCCCAATATATTATCTAATAAAGGTTTAACCCCCTTGATCGCCCCCCAGGTAACCCTTTCACCCCCTATCACCACTGTCGCTAAGCGATCGTTTTTCTAAACGCTGTCTTAGTGTCGGTGATGCAGATCGGTAGCCAGTAATTTTTTTTAGGTTCGCCGCATGTTTTTATAGCGTCAGGTACCCCAATATATTATCTAATAAAGGTTTAACCCCCTTGATCGCCCCCCAGGTAACCCTTTCACCCCCATCACCACTGTCGCTAAGCGATCGTTTTTCTAAACGCTGTCTTAGTGTCGGTGATGCAGATCGGTAGCTGGTAATTTTTTTTAGGTTCGCCGCAGGTTTTTATAGCGTCAGGTACCCCCATATATTATCTAATAAAGGTTTTAACCCCCTGATTGCCCCTAGTTAACCCTTTCACCAGTGATCACCATATAAGTGTTACGGGTGACGCTGGTTAGTTAGTTTGCTTTTTATAGTGTCAGGGCACCCGCCGTGTATATAACCCAATAAAGGTTTAACCCCCTGATCGCCCGGCGGGTGATATCAATTAGGTTTTAGCGTCAGAGAGGGTCTGAGTCACACCCCAGGCAGCGTCAGGTTAGTGCCAGTAACGCTAACACCCACGCGTGAAGCATACACCCCCCTTAGTGGTATAGTATCTGAACAGATCAATATCTGATCTGATCAGATCTATACTAGCGTCCCCAGCAGTTTAGGGTTCCCAAAAACGCAGTGTTAGCGGGATCAGCCCAGATACCTGCTGGCACCTGCGTTTTGCCCCTCCGTCCAGCCCAGGCCACCCAAGTGCAGTATCGATCGATCACTGTCACTTACAAAACACAACACACATAACTGCAGCGTTCGCAGAGACAGGCCTGATCCCTGCGACTCCAGTGCTGTAGGAGGTGATTTCACCACCACAGTTAAAAAAAAAAAGCAAATATGCCGAAGCATTGGGGCAGCAGGGGCGGAGGAGCGATTTTGCTCCTAATGCCGCGTACATACGGTCGAAATTCCGACGGAGGCTTGCCCGTGGAAAAGTCCGACCATGTGTGTGCGGCATAACTTTTTTGCGGGAGGATGCCCCCATGCTTCGGCATATATAAATGGTGCGTGTATGCCCATCATTGGAAGTGGGTGGATGAAGGGCGGTATTCTAATGGTGGGCATACCCACCGATCAATCTCTTTTTTCGTTCAGCCAATGGCTGCATGAAAAAAAAAGATTACAATACATGTCCAACAAGGACCAGCAACGTACTGGTATGTTGCTGGAATTTGAATGTTTATACCAGAATGATGCCTGCGGGTTTAGGTATCATCTTGGTATCATTCTTTTCAGCCTGCGGCCGGCTTTCATGTAAAAGCAATCCTAGCGGCTAATTAGCCTCTGGACTGCTTTTACAAGCAGTGGCAGGGAATGCCCCCCCCCCCGGATATAAAAAGCACCATTGGGAAATTGGGAAAGCATTTTATCACACCGATCTTGGTGTGGTCAGATGCTTTGAGGGCAGAGGAAAAATCTAGGGTCTAGAAGACCCCAGTTTTTTCAAAAAAAGAGTACCTGTCACTACCTATTGCTATCATAGGGGATATTTACATTCCCTGAGATAACAATAAAAATGATAAAAAAAAAAAATACTTGGAAGGAACAATTTAAAAATAAAATAAAAAAGCAAAATTAATAATAAAAAAAAAAGCAAAAAAAAAAAAAGCACCCCTGTCCTGCCCTGCTCTTGCCCAATGGCGAACGCAAGCATCGGTCTGGCGTCATATGTAAACAGCAATTGCACCATGCATGTGAGGTATCACCGCGAAGGCCAGATCGAGGGCAATCATTTTAGCTGTAGACCTCCTCTGTAAATCTACTGGGGTAACCTGTAAAGGCTTTTAAAGGCTTTTAAAAATGTATGTAGTTTGTCGCCAATGCGCGTTTGTGCGAAATTTTAAAGCATGTCGTGTTTGGTATCTATGTACTCGGCCTAAGATCATCTTTTTTATTTCATCAAACATTTGGGCAATATAGTGTGTTTTAGTGCATTAAAATTAAAAAAAAGTGTATTTTTTAACCCAAAAAATGCGTTTGAAAAATCGCTGCGCAAATACTGTGTAGAAAAAAAAAATGCAACCCCCACCATTTTAATCTGTAGGGCCTTTGCTTTAAAAATATATATAATGTTTGGGGGTTCAACATAATTTTCTTGCAAAAAAAAAAATGTTTTCATGTAAACAAAAAGTGTCAAAAAGGGCTTTGTCTTCAAGTGGTTAGAAGAGTGGATGTAAGCTTCCTAATGTTGTGTATAAAATGCCAGAACAGTTCAAAACCCCCCCAAATGACCCCATTTTGGAAAGTAGACACCCCAAGCTATATACTGAGAGGCATGTCGAGTCCATGGAATATTTTATATGTTGACACAAGTTGCGGAAAAACGTCAATTTTTTTTTTTGCACAAAGTTGTCACTAAATGATATATTGCTCAAACATGCCATGGGCATATGTGGAATTACACCCCAAAATACATTCTGTTGCTTCTCCTGAGTACGGGGATACCACATGTGTGAGACTTTTTGGGAGCCTAGCCACGTATGGGACCCCAAAAACCAAGCACCGCCTTCAGGCTTTCTAAGGGTGTAAATTTTTGATTTCACTTCTCACTGCCTATCACAGTTTCGGAGGCCATGGAATGCCCAGATAGCACAAAACCCCCCCAAATGACCCCATTTTGGAAAGTAGACACCCCAAGCTATTTGCTGAGAGGTATTGTGAGTATTTTGCAGATCTCGCTTTTTGTCACAAAGTTTTGAAAATTGAAAAAAAAAAATATATATATATATATTTTCTTTCTTCATTTTCAAAAACAAATGAGAGCTGTAAAATACTCGCCATTCCTCTCAGCAAATAGCTTGGGGTGTCTATATTCCAAAATGGGGTAATTTGGGGGGGTTTTGTGCTATTTTGGCATTTTATGGCCTTCGAAACTGTGATAGGTAGTGAGGAGTGAAATCAAAAATTTGCGCCCTTAGAAATCCTGAAGGCGGTGCTTGGTTTCCGGGGTCCCGTACGCGGCTAGGCTCCCAAAAAGTCCCACACATGTGGTATCCCCGTACTCAGGAGAAGCAGCAAAATGTATTTTGGGGTGAAATTCCACATATAACCATGGCATGTGTGAGCAATATATCATTTAGTGACAACTTTTTGTAATTTTTTTTTTTTTTAGTCATTATTCAATCACTTGGGACAAAAAAAAAAAAAAAATTCAATGGGCTCAATATGCCTCTCAGCAATTTCCTTGGGGTGTCTACTTTCCAAAATGGGGTCATTTGGAGGGGTTTTGTACTGCCCTGTCATTTTAGCACCTCAAGAAATGAGATAGGCAGTCATAAATTTAAAGCTGTGTAAATTTCAGAAAATGTACCCTAGTTTGTAAACTCTATAACTTTTGCGCAAACCAATAAATATACGCTTATTGACATTTTTTTTTACTAAAAACATGTGGCTGAATACATTTTGGCCTAAATGTATGACTACAATTGAGTTTATTCGATTTTTCTTATAACAAAAAGTAGAAAATATCATTTTTTTTCAAAATTTTCGGTCTTTTTCCGTTTATATCGCAAAAAATAAAAATCGCAGAGGCAATCAAATACCATTAAAAGAAAGCTCTATTTGTGGGAAGAAAAGGACGCAAATTTCGTTTGGGTACAACATTGCATGTCCGCACAATTTACAGTTAAAGCAGCGCAGTGCAAAATTCAGAATTCACCTCTGGTCCTTTAGCTACCAAATGGTCCGGAGCTTAAGTGGTTAAGGTGTAATATGGTCAGGAGGCACACTCCGCCTGCTGTAAGTGCCGCAAAATCCTGTTGGTGTAACACACCAGGAAAAATAGCAATACAGGCTAAGTTCAGGTGTAATATGGTCAGGAGGCACACTCCGCCCGCTGTAAGTGCCGCAAAATCCTGTTGGTGTAACACACCAGGAAAAAGCAGCAATACAGGCTAAGTTAAGGTGTAATATGGTCAAAAGGCACACTCCGCCTGCTGTAAGTGCTGCAAAATCCTGTTGGTGTAACACACCAGGAAAAAGCAGCAATACAGGCTAAGTTAAGGTTTAATATGGTCAGGAGGCACACTCCGCCCGCTGTAAGTGCCGCAAAATCCTGTTGGTGTAACACACCAGGAAAAAGCAGCAATACAGGCTAAGTTAAGGTGTAATATGTTCAGGAGGCACACTCCGCCCACTGTAAGTGCCGCAAAATCCTGTTGGTGTAACACACCAGGAAAAAGCAGCAATACGGGCTAACTTCAGATGTATAATGTGCAGGAGGCTTAGCAACAATGACACTGACACTGTCCCCTGCCTATCCTTCTCTCTCCCTGCACACAAGGTTTATCAAAGTATATGACACTGACACTCTCCCTGCCTATCCTTCTCTCTCCCTGCACACAAGGTTTAGCAAAGAATGTGACACTGACACTCTCCCTGCCTATCCTTCTCTCTCCCTACACACAAGGTTTATCAAAGTATATGACACTGCACACTGACACTCTCCCTGCCTATCCTTCTCTCTCCCTACACACAAGGTTTAGCAAAGAATATGACACTGACACTCTCCCTGCCTATCCTTCTCTGTCCCTACACACAAGGTTTAGCAAAGAATAGATTTGACAAGATTTGACACTGTCCCTGCCTATCCTTCACTTTCCCTGCTCCGGAACACACTACACGAGGCCGCCGCGCTGGCGGACTTTTATAGTGTGGGGCGTGTACTAAACCCCCTCAGCTAAAATTGGCCACAGGCATCCTGCCTGTGGCCAATCATTGCTCTCCTCGCTGCCGGCGCTGTGATTGGCCAAGCATGCAGGGTCACAGTGCATGCTTGGCCAATCACAGCGCCAGGATTACACTGCGATGGCGCAGTGTATTGTGGGCCGTTCGCATCACTCGAATTTGGCGCGAACGGCCCAAATCGTTCGTTGTTCGTCGAACGCCCGAACAGCCGATGTTCGAGTCGAACCTATGTTCGACTTGAACACCGAGCTCATCCCTAGTGTCCATGTCACTGGTTATATGACATGGACAATTTCTTTTAGCTGTCCAGTGGTGGGGTAATCTCAGGATCCAGAAGAGGAGTGACATCAACGTAGGGGACTGGCCAGTGAGAAACCATGTGGGTCAGTGGTCCCTGTCACCAGGAAACAGCCCTGGTGGGGAAACTGGAATGCAGACTCCATCAGGCTTCATCAGGTAAGAACAAAAAAAACCAAAATGGGGCTTTAATTCAGATCAAGTTTGCTGTATATTTGTTTTGTTTTTTAGAGGTAGGAGATTTTTAGAGCATGATGGAAAAAAAGTAAACACTGTAGTGAAGGGTCTAAAGCCTACTGTGCAGTGCCCTGATCTGACCTCCCATATGACAGATTCACAAAGCTTTCTAATAAATTATTGTGTACAAATCTAAGTATGAAAAACTAAATGTATAAGTCCTTGGCTGTCATTTTCTAACATAATTTTTTTTTTTTACCCATTGCAGTGTATTGTCATTAATAAGTATTCATATCTAAAATAATATAATTGCTGACAAATACATTAGAAAATAATAAATATCATTAAAACAAAGTTTCTTTTTCACTAATAACGTAAATTACTACGCTCAGTTTACACTATGATTAGCAGAGGTTTTCTTGCTGAGTAAAATTAGTACTTGGCTTTTTAAGACTTGCTTTGTTCAGATGAGCTCTGCTGAAGCCATACAATTATGCTGTCATTTTTCTTGCTGGTCTGGACATTTGCTTGCACTGTTTTTATATTAATCTATTCATTACATAATCATTTTATTTAAACTGCAGAATCAGGCTATATTTGTGACACTGATGTAAATTAGCAAACACTAGTTTCATGATAACATAATTTCTTTCTAATTAATTAATTATAAAACATTTGATAAAATGTTTATGGGCAGTACTGCAAAAACATGACAAAGTGCACTTACTGTACTGGCAATAAATGAACCCACTCTCCCCTCCACAGGTGCATACTTATGGTGGTCTTGCATGCTTCATTTTTTATCAAGTCAATGTGTGAATCGATCAAGACGATTAAATCTGCAAATGCTCAAATAGTCATAACTTCCTTTTTGATCGACTTAGGGCTAGTTTAAACTTCCTTCAAAACATGGCTTTGGACAGGCTTTGTTAAAGCTGTCTGAACTCCAGTCAAAGCTCCTGTCACTAAATAAAAATGGTTAGCTTACAGTCCTGTTTTCACCTTGCTTTTGCTTGGTGCTTTGATGAGGCTTCGGTGGGGCATTGGTGGAGCTTCGATGGGGCTTCGTGGGGCTTCGATGAGGCTTCAGTGGGGCCAGGGCCGTCTTTAATATGGTTTGGGCCCTGGGCAAACTTTTTTTTTGGGCCCCCCCCCTCCAGCTTATTTTGGGCCTGGCTGGTTCACATGTATGTGTTTTGGTGGCCCTCATTTACGCAGGCACAGCAGCCTATTCATTTGAATAGGCTGCCATGTCTTTGTTTCCTGCAGAAAAAAAGGTGCATGCAACATTTTAAAAATGCAGTTGCCTTGAAATCCATTCTGCTTTTGCACCATGTAACTTACCTGCAGTTCCTGCACACACAAATGCACTGTGTTTTTTTAAAAGCGTGACCTAAACATCTAAAAATGCAGCAAGTTTTGCCGGTGCAGGAACTGCAGATAAGTCACATGGTGCAAAAGCAGAATGGACAACCAGTGCTGTATTTCATTGCTTGATGGGCATAGGTGTGCCGTGTGCAGGAAATGCAGGCATGGCAGCCCATTCAAATGAAAGCAGTATAATGGGAGGGGTGTTAGTGGAGGGCAGTATAATGGGAGGGGTGTTAGTGGAGGGCAGTATAATGGAGGGGGGTGTTAGTGGAGGGCAGTATGATGGGAGGGGTGTTATTGGAGGGCAGTATAATGGGAGGGGTGTTAGTGGAGGGCAGTATAATGGGGGGGTAGTGGAGGGCAGTATAATGGGGGGGTAGTGGAGGGCAGTATAATGGGGGGGTAGTGGAGGGAAGCAGAATGGGGGGGTAGTGGAGGGAAGTATAATGGAGTAGCCTCACACAATCTCAGGTGCTTCCCCTCCGCCTTCCAACCAAAAGGCCCAGGAAGGGGAGGAATGTGGAGGAGGCAGCACTGGGCCTCATTAGGGAGGCTAATGCGGCCCTAAGAACCACTCCCCTCCCCCCGACGTTGAAGAGGCCTATGGCTGCTTGGTAGCTGCTAAAATGCAGAAAATGGAGGAGGAACAACGCCTCTTCTGTGAGGAAATAATTTTTCAGGCCCTTAATAAGGGGTTGAGGGGCAAACTGACAGAAAACAGCCACTTATGTGAGCTCACCCATCCACCACCTCCTCCTCCTGCCACAACTCCACCACCAGAGCCACAGCCTGCAAGGAAGACAAAAAAGTGATGGCCTGGGTTCAGTCTGGTCTGACAGAAGACGCAGGCTGTTGTAGTACCACAGACTGGGGACATATATGTCATCTGCTGCTGTTCCTGATCTCTCGGAGTCCAGGACCAGATTGTGCTCCCTATTATATGGACTTCTCAGGCTACCAATTTTGGTTTGCAAATAGTTGATGTCTGCCCTGGGGTCCAAAGGCTTCGCAAATTCCAGCAGTTTCTCCATCGTTGCCTTCCTCTTTATTTTGTTATGAGACAGAATAAATGGATATTTTTTTTCTGCAAATACTTGCCTATGTGTTTTTCTTAAAAAGGACAGTTTGTTTGTGAGTAGGCAGGTACATTTCAAAAATACAATGTCAAATTAACAAGGGACACCAACCAACCTCCTTGAGGTTAAAAAATACAAGATAATAATGTTGTTGTGGTAATTTGACACAAAAAAAAAAAAAAAAAATGGGGATCACTAGAAAATTATTTTAAAATAATCAAAAAAACAGGAGATCTTGAATAAAATAAAAAAAGGAAAAAAGATGACTATAAAAAATAATTTGAAACATTATTATGGAGATCTGGCTTTAAAAAAAAAAAGAATATTCATGCGATCACGAGAAATAATAAAGAAATAAGTTTGTCTGAACTATGAGTGAATATCAGCAGCAAAACAACTTCATTATTCTAGCATTATAAAGAAGAAAAGAATGCGCTGCATTAAAAGATCCAATAATTTGCAGCGTGACAAATGTGATATCTCCATTACGAACACTAGTATTACCAGACCGTGCGCTTCCGTCTCGCACTTGATTCTGAGCATGCGTGTTTTTTTCCGCGTCGGAATTGCTTACAGATGAACGGAATTTCCGATAGGAACTTTTTCCGTCGGAAAAATAGAGAACGTGCTCTCAATCTTTTGTGGGCGGAAATTCCAACAGCAAAAGTCCGATGGAGCATACACACGGTCGGAATTTCCGACCAAAATCTCACATCAGACTTTTCTTGTCGGAATTTCCGATCATGTGTACGGGGCATGAGGCTCTAATTGGCTTTAAAAATGGGTGGGCTCAGGGCGCAGAACACTGCGCCCCGAGCCCATCCAGTCGTGTAACAATAGCGAATAAATGTTCACTATTATCTTCCTGATTCTCCTTCCAGCCAATCCCGGCCCAGAAAGCGGGTCCTGAGACCCAATTTGCCGAGAGGAGAAGCTATCCTATTGGTTGCCAAGGAGGAGGAGATGCAGGGGAAGCCACGCCATTGTGAAGCCGAGGAAGGAGGAGACCCAGTGTGAAGCCACCGCCTGCCACCCTGGAGGAAGCCCGCAACATAGATGGGGTAAGTACGGGGACCGATCGACCACCAGGGGGGTGGCAGCGGACGTATTGCCACCCCCCCTCTAAAATATACCAACAGCCACCACGGCATAGGAATCTTATAACTTCCACTCAAATATGCCACAGTAATTTCATGGGGATCTCATTACTTCCACTCAGTTGCCACAGTTATTTCATAGGAATCTTCCTACTTCCACTTACCCGCCAGTCAGTAACTGGGAATCTTGTTACTTCCACTCATCTGTCAGAGCTTTTACACAGGAATCGTGTAACTTTCATTCAAATGCCACAACCTATCAATGGGAATCTCATTACTTCCACCCATATACCGCAGTCATTACTCGCTATTTCCACTTACCTGTCATGGCCATTACATGGAACTCTCATTACTTCTACTTATATGTCACAGCCATTACATGAGATTCCCACAAATTTCACTGACCTATTACAGCTATTACCTAAGTATCTCATTACTTCTACTCAAGTGTCGCAGCAATTTTACAAAAATCCTATTACTTCTACTCACCTGCCATTGCCATTACAAGGGAATCCCATTATTTCCACTTACCTGCCATGGCCATTATATGTGAATCCCTTTACTTCCACTAACTTACCATGGTCATTACATGAGAATTCCACTACTTCCACTTACCTGCCATGGTCATTACATGGGAATCCTACTACCTCTACTTACCTGTCATGGTCATTACACGGGAATCCCTCTGCTTCCACTAACCTGCCATGGTCATTACATGAGAATCCCGCAAATTCCACTTAGCTACCATGGTTATTATATGGGAATCTCATTACTTTCACTCACCTGCCATGGTCATTACACAGGAATTTCACTACTTTCCTTCCCCTGCAACAGTTATTACATAGGAATCTTGTTACTTCCAGTCACCTGCTGCAGCCAGTTCATGGGAATCTCACAGCTAGAATTATGTTGGACTTTACTGGCATGACAATGAGCACACACAACTTATAAAAAATACTTTATTACAGAATTTTAGGAGCATCTCACGGCATATTCCCCATTAGGAATATATGAATGTTATCTAACTTTAGGCAATGGACCCTTGGCAGTAACATGCCAGTAAAGTTCTACATAATTCTAGTTGTGGTATTTTGTACAAATTGGATGTGGCAGTGAGTGTTTTTTGATTATTCATGAAAATCTCACTACTTAAACTAATCTGCCACAGTCAGTATATAGGAATCCCACTACCTTCACTCCCCTCCTGCAACTTATATATGGGAATCTCACTACTTTTAAGCCTCCTGCACACTAGTAGTCTTTTTTCGTTCAGCTCAGCAGGGCTGAACGAAAAAAAACTGACAGCTCCGGAGGAGATGCTGTACTAACTACCCAACGTTATTACAGCGATCTCCCCTTCTGTGCTATTGTGTTTTGACAGGGGGACGCAGACCTTTTTTGGTCATGCCCCTTCGGCAGAAGCCAGTCGAGCGACCGGCTTCTGTCGGACTGACTGCAGTACACATGGGCTGAATGTCGGATGGTTTCTAGTGAACCGGCTGATGCCGCCCGCCATTCGGTCCATGTGTGCTAGGCTTTACTCACACAGCCATTGTATGAGAAATTTCACTATTTCCACCCACACCTGCCGCAGCCATTACATAGGAATCTCATTACTTCACAACCATTTCATGGGAATCTCATTATTTCCACTCAACTACTACAGTCAGTACATGGGACTTAGTACTTCTGCTCACTTTTCACAACTATTATGTGGGAATCCTAATAGTCTTATCACTTGCTACCATCATTACATAGAATAAAAAGAGAAATATTGCACATTGGAAAATAGGTGAGTAGCCAACACTCCACTAGACACAAAGTGAAACGCAAAATAAAAACACAATAGTGTAGAGCTCAAATTACAGTGAAAACAGAAAAAAGGTAAAACAGTTGATATAAAAAAAAGAGAAACAAAATATATCACATTAGTCCATCTTGATTGGGTGAACCATAATGGTGTGAATAAAAGTCAACAATAGTGAGTGAATTGCAGTAATAAATCTTGAAAAGTGCTTGATCATGAAGTGCAGTCAGGGGAAGTAAGGGTGACGTTCGTGGCAATCACTTTTTATCTTCTTAAGAACAAGATTGTTTTATCCGATATCCTGTAAGTTGGAACCCCTCTTTTTTAAAATAAAAGATCTCACGGAATTACACTATGTGGATTCATTTGTCTTTCATGTCCAATGCTAATGGAATGATCTAACATCTGCTGCATACTTTGGAGTTCGTCTGTTTGAAGTGGGATCATCTGTCTTTTGGGTTCTACCTTCTATCTACTGCTCCATCCATAGAGTACTTAATTGAGGCTAATTCCTCACCATTCCTGTTTGACTCATGTGCTATAGGGTACATGCGTCCACCTTATCTGGTAAGCATGCCCACCTTACTTCCCTTGACTGCACTTCATGATCAAGCATTTTTCAAGATTTATTACTGCAATTTACTCACTATTGCTGACTTTTATTCACACCATTATGGTTCACCCAATTAATATGGACTAATATATGTTATGTTTCTCTTTTTTATATTAACTGTTTTAACTTTTTTCTGTTTTCACTGTAATTTGAGCGCTACACTATTGTGTTTTTATATTACATAGGAACCTCTGTACTTCCACTTACCTACCATAGCCATTATGTGGGAATTACTACTTCCACTTATCTGCAACAGCCATTACAATCTTGCTACTTTCTCTCATCTGCCACAGCCATAACATGGGAATCTCACTACCTCCACTTACCCGCCACAGCTAATATATAATAATCTTAAATTGTCTATCTACATGATAACCCAGTAGCAGCCAGAGGATCAAGAAGCAGTGAGTGTTTAGGAGCGACATGGATTTTTGCTGGTTCTACATAGGAATCTTGGTACTTCCACTTACCTACCATAGCTACTTCAAGGGAATCTCAGTAATTCCATTCATCTGCCATGGACAGTGCATAGGACTCTTAGTACTTCCATTTACCTGCTTGGGTTAGTAGAGGGGACTTTCAATATTTCCACTTACCTGCCAAAGTCAGTACATGGGACTCTCAGTACTTTCACTCATCTACCATGGTCAATACATGTAACTCTCAATACTTCTACTTGCCTGCCATGGTCAGTACAGGGGACTCTCTATACTTCCATTCACCTGCCATGGTCAGTACATGGGGCTCCCAATAATTCCACTAATCGCCATGGTCAGTACATGGGACTCACAGTACTTCCAATTATCTGCCCTGGTCAGTACATGGGACTCATTATACTTCCACTCACCTTCCACGGTCAGTACATGGGACTCTCAATATTTCCACTCACCTGCCAAGGTCAATACGTGGGACTTTCAGTACTTCTACTCCCGTCACAGCTACTACATCAAATCTAGCTCTTAATTAGATCTTTCATTAACTAATCTCATATTTTGGTTTGCTCCAAAGGAAAATTATTCAGATATTGATGTTGGGAGCAATGTGGGTGATTTGAATACATAAACAGATGTTTCAATTCCATTCTCCATTTGTATTTCTATTTTGGCTCTTTTAAACTGAAGGTCACCACTATCCAAAACATGTTGAATTGCATTGATTTACTAAAGGCAAATCCACTTTACACCACAAATGCACTGCAAGTGCACTTGGAAGTGCAATCACGGTAGATCTGAGGGGAAGAACTAAAATGAGGGGAAGCTCTGCTATCATCCAATCATGTGCAAACAAAAATGCTGTTTCTTGTTCATACATCACGGGACACAGAGCAGCATAGTCATTACTATGTGGGTTATATAGAATTACCTTCAGGTGCTGGCACTGGCAACTTCCAAAACAGGAAGTACCCTCCCCTATATAAGCCCCTCCCATCCGGGAGTACCTCAGTTTTTTGCCAGTGTCTAAGGTGTTGGCCAAGGCTAACATGTATTCATCTGGGCTTGTGTACAGGTTCTCTGGGCCTTAGCAAGCTATTCCGGATCCGACCAAAAAAGCTTCATAGCTAAACGGTCGGTACCCGGGCCTTGCAGAGAAGAGCAGGGTTTTGCCTGTAATGCCTCTCTCAGGAGGGCTGGACCCTGGGATCCAGAGCTCTGGTCATACCCAAAACCAAGAGGCTATCTGTGCAGGGTGCTATACAGGTCCAGGGGAGTGGAATCCTTGGGAACCCGGTCCCTGAAGGTCTAGTACAATGCCTGCCGTGAGAGGTGAAGTTTGGGCTTCTGTGGACCAAACAAAGTCCTGCGGCGGGGAAAAGGTAAGTGGGGGCCCCTCAGGAACTTGGTTCTATTGAGGGGACCCCCAAGCCTAATATGTCTTTCTGCCTGTTACCTAAAGGGTATTCCCGCTAATAGCTGTATATGCCTAAGAAATCCTAGAAATGTTTTTTCATAAGGGAAGTTTTAAAAAAACTGTAAACCTGGAAATGTTTTTTCATAAAGGAGGTTTTAAAAAAAAAAAAAAAAAGACAAAAGTGCGGTACCTGTGTTTGTCCACTAGAGGCCGCTGTGGAACGTCTTTTTTCTTGGGACTAGTCCTTCCATGGTGAAAGTCCAGGCAGATGAGTGAGCTCTCTATCAGGGAAGCTGCATTCCTCTGTCATGCTGCCAAGTAGTTTCCTTCCATCCCCGAGTCCTGGTGAAACAGGGACCCTGGCTCCTCTCCCTACATGGCGCCAAGAGCGCACACGTGCACGCGCGCGCGCGCACACATGCTTTCCTTTTATAAGGTTTAGCTTCAAAAAAGGGGGCGAAGCCTGGCGGATGACGTGCTCTGTGCGCCCAGCGCTTCTGCGCATGTGCGGGTGTCCCAGCAAGATAAAAGGACTCAGTCCACGCTGCTTGCTATGGACACAGAGCATGAAAAGGAGCTGGTAGCATGGTATAGGGGCTTACAGCGGGCGGTTGATACAGGCATCCCCAGAAAGACGCATTAGTAGACACCCACTGATGTACATAGCAGCAAATTGCATTAGACTATTTCAGTAAGGGGTGTATTGCGGCTGGAATACCTCAGCTTTGAACTAAGGAATATGCCGCCTAAAAAACTCTGAGATATACCTCTCAGGAAGTGTAGGGGGTCTCCATCGGGCTCTGAGGATCTGGAGCAGTCATCTGCACCCTCCTCCCCTGAGAAATCAGAGGTTAATACCCATAAGGAACCCCCGGGAGTGCCAGGTACTGCGGCTGTCCTCAGTCCACCTGCTCCTGCATATATAACAGAGGAGGTTTTTTCCTCAACTCTGGAGGGATTGGAGCAGAGATTGGCTGCATTGATCGCTTCTTCTCTACAGGAAAGAAAGCGCGCCAGATCTCTATCACCTCCATTAGAGTGCCTGTTGGCAGAGCAACAGTCCCAGGAAGGGACCGACCTACCTGAAGGGGATCAGGAGGAGGGTAGCTCTGTTTTTGAGGAATCGACAGTAGATGAACCTTTTTCAGCATCACAGACTGAAAGATTGTGGGTCCAGGCCCTAACTGACATGGTTCGATCTGCATTTAAAATGCCTCTTGTTGAACCATCAACTACTGCTGTCTCCTCATTGGGGTCGCTAAAAGCTCCCCAGGTTAATTGCTCCTTTCCAATACATCCATTATTGGAAGGACTTATATACCAGGACTGGGAACATCCTGATAAACTATTTGTTCCGCCTAAAAGGTTTCCGGTGATCTATCCCATGGAGGAAAAGTTCACCCAGAGATGGAATGTTCCTACGGTGGATGCAGCCATCTCTTCTGTGAACAAATCACTGACATGTCCAGTAGATAATGTTCAAATGTTCAAAGATCCAGTGGATAAAAAATTGGAATCTTTATTAAAATCTGCTTTTTCCACAGCAGGGGCTGTTACACAGCCAGCAGTGGCAGCTATTGGGGTCTGCCAAGCTTTAAAGGATCAAATGAAAATGGTCCTGAGGGATTTGCCAGACCAGCAGGCCCAGGCTCTGGCTGATCTGCCTAGAGCATTATGCTTTGCGGTTGACGCCATCAAGGATTCTATCCATCAGGCCTCCCGCCTCACGCTGTCTTTGGTACATATGCGTAGGCTTCTGTGGCTCAAAAACTGGTCTGCTGAAGCTCCCTGTAAGAAGCTCTTAGTTAGCTTCCCATTTCATGGGGAACGCCTTTTTGGCGAAGACCTGGATAAGTATATCCAGAAGATTTCCAGTGGTAAAAGTACTCTCTTACCGAGTAAAAAGAGGTCTAGGGGTCCATCTTTTAAGAGGACTACCTCTCCTATCCCTGCGACGTCTGCTACTAAGCAGTTCCGACGGCCTCCTCGGTCAAACTCAGGAGGTAAAAATCAGGGACAGCCACAGGGTAATAAAAAGCCCTGGATCCGAAGAGGTACTAAACCAGCCTCCAAGTCAAGCCTATGAAGGGCTGCCCCCACTCAAACGGGTGGGGGGAAGACTTCAGTTGTTCGCAGAGACCTGGCGGGAGACGATCAAAGACAGATGGGTGCTCTCCGCAGTAACTCTGGGATACAAGTTGGAGTTAAAAGAGTCTCCTCCGTCCCATTTTATGTGGTCAGGCATGCCAAGAGACCCTCTGAAAAGAGGGTCTCTCCTATTGGCGTTAGAACAACTATTGCTCCAAGGAGTAATTATGGAGGTTCCTATGGAAGAGTGGGGGTTGGGTTTCTACTCAAACCTTTTCACAGTCCCGAAGCCAAACGGGGACATAAGACCCATATTGGACCTAAAGAGTCTAAACAAATTTCTAAACGTCCGGTCTTTCCGGATGGAGTCGATCCGATCGGTCACCGCTGCCCTACAAGGGGAGGAATGGTTAGCCTCGATCGACATCAAAGATGCTTACTTGCATGTTCCCATCTTTCCAGGTCATCAAAAATTCCTACGCTTTGCAGTAGAAGGGCGCCATTTTCAGTTCAGAGCCTTACCATTCGGTCTGGCCACAGCACCACGAGTGTTCACAAAAATTCTGGCCCCACTGTTGGCCGATCTAAGAACACGGGGTGTAACGATAATGGCATACCTAGACGACCTGTTGTTGATGGACCACTCAGTTGCCAAGCTAGAAGTGGTAATTGTCGATACAATCAAGTATCTAGAGTCTCACGGTTGGGTCATCAACCTGGACAAGTCAGCCCTACAGCCAGTGAAAAACCTGGTATATCTAGGGCTACGGCTGGATTCAGACCAGAGGAAGATTTTCTTACCTTTAGACAAGGTATCCTCTTTGAGGGCCTTGGTCCGTCTGCTTTGTGCAAAAAGACAGCCGTCCATACGCCTGTGCATGAGGCTGCTAGGAAAGATGGTAGCATCATTCGAAGCTGTGCCATATGCCCAATTCCACTCAAGGAATTTACAAAGGGCCATATTGTCAGCCTGGAACGGAAAAGTTCAGGCTCTAGACTTCCCGATGGCTTTGTCCCCTTCCGTTCGGAAGAGTCTCTGCTGGTGGTTGATCCCCCAGAATCTCCAGAAGGGAAAACCCGTCAGCCCGATATCTTGGAAGGTGGTCACTACAGATGCCAGCCTTATAGGCTGGGGGGCAGTACTGGAGCAATGGTCTCTCCAGGGCAGATGGTCAAATGTAGTAAAAACCCTGCCCATCAATCTCTTAGAGATACGAGCAGCCCGGTACGCCCTAGTAGCCTGGACATCCAGACTCCAAGGGTCCCCTGTCAGAATTCAATCAGACAATGCCACAGCAGTGGCATATATCAATCATCAGGGAGGCACCAGGAGTCGTGCAGCCCAGAGGGAAGTAAGTCACATCCTGGAATGGGCAGAAAAGCATGTCCCATGTATATCAGCTGTCTTCATTCCAGGGGTGGAGAATTGGAAGGCGGACTTTCTGAGTCGCCAACAGTTATGCCCAGGGGAATGGTCCCTTCATCCCGAGGTCTTCCGAGCAATATGTCAGCGGTGGGGAACACCGGATGTAGATCTGCTAGCATCCAGATTCAACGCAAAGGTGGACAGATTTGTCTCCCGGACAAGGGATCCCCTCACTTGCGGCTCGGATGCTCTGGTGTTCCCTTGGGATCAGTTCAGACTGATATATGCATTCCCTCCGCTACAATTGTTGCCTCGACTCCTTCGCAGAGTCAGGTTGGAGAAGAAGCCGGTGATCCTGGTGGCTCCAGCGTGGCCCCGAAGGGCCTGGTACGTGGAGATCATCAAAATGTCTGTGGGGAGTCCTTGGACCCTTCCACGTCGTCCGGACCTGCTTTCGCAAGGACCGATATACCACCCTTCCTTACTAACTCTAAGTTTAACGGCCTGGCTATTGAATCCCACATCCTAAAGAAGAGAGGTCTCTCTAACTCTGTGGTATCAACTATAATCAATGCCAGGAAGCCTGTATCCAGGCAGATCTACTATAGAGTTTGGAAGGCGTACATCACTTGGTGTGAGGCCAGAAAATGGCATCCACGTAAGTACGTTATAGGCAGAATTCTGGACTTCCTGCAGTGGGCTGTAGACAGGAAGTTTGCCTTAAGTACTATCAAGGGCCAGGTTTCGGCCTTGTTAATACTATTTCAAAGGCCCCTGGCTATGCATTCACTTGTCAAATCCTTTATGCAAGGTGTGACTCGTATTATTCCACCGATTAAGGCTCCCATATGCCCATGGGATCTAAATTTGGTTCTGTCGGTTCTGCAGAAGCAGCCATTTGAACCTTTGCGGCACATTTCCTTGGTTCTACTCACCAGGAAATTGATATTTTTAGTAGCCATATGCTCGGCTAGAAGAGTGTCGGAATTAGCCGCCATGTCCTGTAAAGAGCCATATCTGGTTATCCATAAGGACAGAGTAGTATTACGTCCTCACCCAGCCTTTCTTCCTAAGGTGGTATCGAGGTTTCACTTGAACCAGGATGTGGTTCTTCCTTCTTTTTTCCCCAAACCAAGCTCGGTAGAGGAAAAGTTATTGCATTCTTTGGATGTAGTAAGAGCAGTTAAAGCTTATCTAAAAGCCACTGCTCAGATTCGTAGAACGGATTCTTTGTTTGTTCTGCCGGAAGGCCCCGGAAAGGGTCAGGCAGCATCAAAATCTACTTTAGCCAAGTGGATTCGACAGGTCATAATACAAGCCTATGGCTTGAGAAGTAGACCGCCTCCGTTCAAAGTTAGGGCGCACTCCACGAGAGCAGTTGGAACTTCATGGGCAGTGCATCACCAGGCCTCCCTGGCGCAAATTTGTAAGGCCGCAACATGGTCTTCAGTACACACGTTTACTAGGTTCTACCAGGTGGACGTTAGAAGTCAGGAGGATGTCGCCTTTGGGCGCAGTGTGTTGCAGGCCGCAAAAGATCCTCATGCCTGATGGCGCCCAGCTTATGTATGGTGTATCCCCCCCCTCATGTGGCATTGCTTTGGGACGTCCCACATAGTAATGACTATGCTGCTCTGTGTCCCGTGATGTATGAACAAGAAAGTAGGATTTTTAAAACAGCTTACCTGTAAAATCCTTTTCTTGGAGTACATCACGGGACACAGAGCTCCCACCCCTCTTTTGGGGACACGTATTGCTTTGCTACAAAACTGAGGTACTCCCGGATGGGAGGGGCTTATATAGGGGAGGGTACTTCCTGTTTTGGAAGTTGCCAGTGCCAGCACCTGAAGGTAATTCTATATAACCCACATAGTAATGACTATGCTGCTCTGTGTCCCGTGATGTACTCCAAGAAAAGGATTTTACAGGTAAGCTGTTTTAAAAATCCTACTTTTTTATGTTCCTTGCATGTCCCCCTCAGATTTACAGTGACTGCACTTCCAAGTGCACTTGCAGTGCACTTGGAAGTGCACAGTGGATTTGCCTTTTGTAAATAACCCCCATTGTCTTTTATAAAAATGTTGTATTGTATTTATCATTAAAATACATTATCTATAAAAGTTCATTCTGTAACATTTGTTATATTCTAAATTATATTAAGAAAATACTTTAAAATAAAGAAAGTGGACAAACCAAGTAATTGTACAGTATGGTACATCAACTTACTTAAACCAAATTTGTAACATATATGGGTAGAGGAAGGAGAAGAAATCTCCCTTGTTTTTTACATGGGACAATGCACATAACCACCTTGATAAAATGAACTTCACATCAGAGGTTCTTTCATCATATAGGGGTCCCCCTATTATCAGAAACCCCCTTCATATCAGAGATCCCCCTTCACATCAAAGGCCCCCCATCAAATCAGAGATCCCCCTTCACATCAGAGGTCCCCCATCACATCAGAGGTCCCCCATCACATCAGAGGCCCCCCATCACATCAGAGGTTCCCCTTCACATCAGAAGAGGTCCCCCATCACATCAGAGGTCCCTCATCACATCAAAGGGCTACTCATAACATCAGAGCCCCCCAATGATGCTAATCCAAGGCAAACCGGGTTCCATGCTTGTGGCACCCCAGTGCAACCAAGATGGTTCCCCAGGGTGCAGCAACACCCAGCTTGAGAAACACTGGTTTAGCTGTGGGAACTTTAAGGAAGCATTTACACTTGCAAATGCACCCGCAGTCCGATTACATGCGAAAAACCCCACTAAAGGTTCCCGGGGTTTGCTGTGAGAGGAAGCCCGAATGAAAGCAATGGGAGGCTGCCAACTCCTGCAGCTAACTACGCCCACTGCCATGTAATCACTCATGCAGCGATCATCACATGCGAATGATCGGTCCTGGACACAGACTGCCTGACCCTAATGCTTAGAAATGCACACCTGTACTTTAGAACAGGTTTCTGCACATGTTCAGCTTCCTTTCATGACATACCTTCATGCTGAGTGCTGGAAGGCCTCAATAAACCCTTCCCTGGCTTAACCTAAAACAAACCCCTTAATGTATAACCCATTATTTAACACCTAAACCCCAAATCTGACACATATTCTAACCCCTAGAGAGACTAATATCACGCAGTAGCAAGATCCCATTTGCAAAACTGCATTGCTCACAAAGCCCACTATTAACCAAATACCATCTTCAGTGATGCAACTGTTGCTTTGACATACCTGCTACCATATTTACTGTCTGTTAGGTTGACCATAGCTTTCATCAGCCAATAGCAATGCTCCAATGTGCTAGCTGAGGTCCGAGTTTGCATAGTAGAGTTCCCAGCATCCTTAGGGGCCAGATTACTCTGGATGAGAACTGAAGGTGTCGGTAGACACTTGTAGATGCCAGTTATAAAGTCTGGATTTCATTTTATTAGCATTAATGTCCCTGCAGGCATGCTTTAAATCTTCATCATCTTTGTAGGAAGCCCACCAGCTGATGCACAGAAGAGTCTACTGACTGCTCTGTGCCTGGACACTCCAGAGAATGGAACCCAGCAGTGACACCAAAGTGAATTTGGTATCCTTACAACATTCATGCAGACACTGACACTCAGTGAAAACATGTTACTTTGTGTACCTTATGTAGTCTGATCTGTTGCCAGCTCAAATTCTTTCTTTTTGGTGACAGATTCTCTTTAAACAACCTTCTTACAACGTTTCACATTGCAAATCCCATAGCCTTGGCAGCTTTCTTCTCTGTCAGAAAGCAAAGCTTGTTGATGGCATACTGATACAACAATAAGCACTGAAAATATGTTGTCATGCAATATTAATAACTTCCTTAGCCTAGATTTCATGAAAAAGAAATCCAAGCAAAAGTTCCTTTTTAGTGAATAGATATATCTCATATAAAAATATGATAAACGTTTTAAAATTAAATTCCCATCATTGTTAAGAGGTTTAAATCAAGACTTAACCCACTGATTTAATGGTTTCCCAAAACAGTTAGGGCTTGTTTACACTGACATCACCCTGTAAAGAGCGATCCACAGTGGATCACTTTTCAGAAGGCACCTGAAAGGCAGAGAGGAGGTGCAATGTTGCCTTCTCACCACCTGTTGTAACCCCTACAAGCCCACACCACTGGTTGTCACTCAGTTGAATGGGTCATTCTCTGTGTTTGGTCTTGGTTGCCGAACTTCACAGGGGATCATTTTTGCCATGCTACAATGTAAAGCTTCATGTCCGCAACATGTGTACATCCCCATCTGTGTCCCAAGCCTTTGCAGCTTATTGGGGGATGAGTTGGCGGACAATAAAAATGCAACCGCATGTTTTTACAGCCACCCCCCCCCCCCATCAACCTCAAGTGTAAATGAGGTCTTACATTCAGGACATGCTTGTAATTATAATATTACAGTTACTAGTGTGCTTACGTTAGCTCTCAGCTGAACTGTCAAGACATCAAATGGCTGGTGACATAGCTGATCAGAGTTATACGCTGATGACAACAGCCTAAGATGGCAGCTTATTTGGGTGTAGATAGGAGGGTACAGTTCCACTTTAACACAGGTACTGCTAGTTCAGTTCAGGCTGATAGAGGGAGAGACTTAAGTTGGCCATACACTATACAAAAAATTGGCCGAAATTCGGTCATTTGGCCAGTTCGTTTTTCGGACAGTTAATGGGCACAAAATCGATAATTGTTGGGATGTTTTTGAGCCGAAAAAACGAAGGACAAGTTTGGAAATTTTCTGCCAAACGAATGATAAATTTAAAGGTTAATGTGCTTCCTGTCAGAACTGTTTGCACTAAGTATATGTAAAAAAACAAACCAAAAATTGATTAATTTATCGGTCATTACATGATGGCACTATCGTTTGCTCTCACGGCCGAATGTCCGTTTTTCGAAAATGGTTTTGGCAGACTTTTCGTATAGTGTATGGCCAGTATTAAAGCAGAGCTCTACCCAAAAGGGAAAGCTCCCCCCCCCTCCTCTGCCACATTTGTGGGGGAGTGGGTACCTACGGTACCTGTTTTTTTTTACAGGTTTACCAGCTTCCCCATCCTTCCCCGCAGCCAGGCCATTCACAAAGTGTGCTTCACGCATGAGCAGTGGGAAACCGGCTTCACTGCCGGTTTCCCTTAATTAAGATGGTGTCGCCAGCACCCGATTGATTTATGGACAGGTAAGTGTCCTAATCTTAAAAGTCAGCAGCTACAGTATTTATCATTTTTTCTGAAGGAGCCTGGAACTTCTCTTTAAGTTGGCTATACACCAGTCTTTTTTTTGTTTTTTTAGAAATTTCGAAGGAGGAGGATGGAAATTTTTTCACGAATCAACAAAAAACAAACTTTAAATGTGGTTGTCCTTCCATATTGTGATGAAACCTGTTTAATACATCTGGGATAATAGGTTAAATCCTTTAACAAAATTTGTTTACTCAATGGCAAAAAAGAATGCTCTGAGGAATAATTTTTCTATAAAAGTTTCAATAAAAATCTAACTGTATATGTCTAGCTTAAAGTGGTTGTATACCCGCTGACACATTTTTTTTTTTGGTACACCTGTAAGGCAAAAGGCAGAATGAGCTAGTGTGCACCGCTTACTAGCTCATTATGAAATACTTACCTTAGAACGAGGTGTCGGTATCTCACATGGTCCACGCCGAGGCAGCTGACATTTTGACTCGGCGTGTCTTCTGGGTATCGCGGCTTCAGCGCTGTGAGTGGCTGGAGCCGCGATGTCGTCAATCCCACGCTTGCGCGCGGGAGACTTCTTTCCGGCAAGGTCCGGCGTCTGCCGGGCTTTCAGCCGAGAATCCCCGATGCGCATGCACCGCTGAAGTCAGCGGCTCATTGCAAGGGGAATATCTCCTAAACCGTACAGGTTTAGGAGATATTCTTTTTACCTACAAAAAATAGACTATACAACCACTTTAAAGCCTAATGTATATTCTTTTTACCTACAAAAAATAGACTATACAACCACTTTAAGGCCTAATGTTCAATACAGCTGCTAAACTGAAATTTAGGAGCAGTTGGGCATTTTTTTCAGCAGCCCCTGAACTCTCCTCTGTTATCTTATGTGTACATGTACACCAGTGGCAGCCCATTCATTAGGGGCGCACGGGCGCCGCCCCCCCCTATTCATGGGTCCGGCCCCCTAATCTACATACAGTGAGCCAAATGCATGGATTTCAATGGGGTTTTTTTTTTAAGTACGTGATGATTAGAGGTGGAGGCTCTAATAGGCTTCAAAAAAGGGTGGTCTTCGGGCGCAGAGCACTGTGCTCCAAGCCCACTCAGTTGTGTGACATATTCACTATTTTCACACTGAATCGCCTCCCTGCCAATTAGGAAGCCCGTGGACCCGTTTCCTGATTGGCAAAAATGCCAGGCGATCCTATTGGACACCTAGGAGGAGGGAGGAGGGGGAGAGAGGAGAGGACGGCCAGAGGAGAAGACCGACCGTCCCACCCAGCCGCCACTATGACCTCGGATTGTTCACCTGCAGCGACTCAGCCATCCGTCACTCCCCGGCTCAGACAGGGGAGGGAGGGGAGATCGGAGTGTCATCCCGGGCAGGTAAGGAGGCCGTCCGTCTCGCCAGGGGGGGGGCGGCCGCATTCCCCACATTTATTTCCCCTGGGTGGCCGCCACTTTATAGTAGTTTAGAGGCAGTTGAGGCTACAGGCATTTTTTTGAAAGCAGAAAAATCCCATTCAGGGGTGTAGTTTACTGGCATTATAAACGCTAAATGCTTGTAACTGCATGCCACCGCGGTAAATTGTGTTTATGGGAGCTTGTTTTTAAAGGGGAAAACATTTCGGATAAAAATTTTTTTTTAATATCTTTATTTTATACATTTTTCATTTTACACAACTGTACATAACATAAAAAAGAAAGAATTAATCATGGGTATCCTGTATATCTATCTATAAACCATTAAATTTCATGATATTGTCATTGGTTCCTATATTATAGATATACGATTTAAATTTCCTAGGTCAATGCATATTATCCTTGATCCCATTATTGTCCAGAATCAAACAAACTCACATCATAACTCCACATACCCTTCCCCCTACCCGCCCCCCACTCCCCTAAGAAAGAGAAAGAAAAAAAAATATTTCATAAAGTCTGTTCCACTACAGTAGTGCTCTATATGTATTCTGTTATTGCTACAGAGGTCTTGAACTCCTTCCATTGCTGCCATATCTTTAAACTTTGTTCTCTATTGTCTGTTTCTGTCTTTATCATCATCTCCAGGGACTGCATCTCGCCCATCTCACATACCCATTCCCCAATCGAGGGGGTCTGCCTCCTTTCTCCAGTTTTGAGCTATAATTGTACGTGTTGCTGTTAGCATGTGGCTCAAAATGTCTTTCTTTATGGCCTTTATAGGCCAATACTGAGACCTTAATATCTGATTGTATTGTAAGTCCTGTAGTTTTTTGATATATATTGACTTTTTTTTGCCCGAACGCTAGCACCCCCGGCCAGTAATACCATATATGTGCCATTGTGCCTCTTGCCCTCTGGCATCTCCAACATGTTTCTTCATTTTCCTTGTTAATTTTATGCATATCTACGGGCATCTATACCATCTTGCCAAGATTTTGTAGTTCCTTTCCTGATGTCTACTTGATAGAGATCATTGATGTGTCAATTGGAAGGATCTTTCCCAGTTCGAACTAGGGATATCAATCCCCAGTTCCTGTTCCCATTTAGATATATAAGATGACTTTTGCTCTATATTTTTTGGAAGTAACTGTCTATATATCATGGAAAGGACACGGGCCGGTCTTTGTTCCTGTAATAGTATCTGCTCAAATCCTGTTAGTGGTCTTTCCAATGTACCTTTTTTTCTTAATGATTGGATATATGTTTGCATTTGTTGATATTGAATCCACTTTGTCCTATATTCGGGGCCCATTGAATCTAAGGGAGGAATTCTGCCCCTTTCCAGGGTCTGGGCCACCCTGACATCCTCATTTCTGTACCACTTCAAGAATACTAAAGCTTCCATTGCTGGTAGGAACTCAGGATTACAAAACAATGGTATCATCGGCCAGATCTGAGTGGACCAGGTCTCCTTCTTTAATAGTATATCCCATAGCTTCAATGTGGAGGATACTAAGGTTGGCATGTCTCCCAGAGGAGGCCGAAAGTTCTTATTTATCCATGGTACTGATTTCAGTTTCATTCCCATGATATCCTCCTCTAGTTGCACCCATTTCTTGTTTTTTGCATTATGATACCAGTCCACTATCCTTACCATGAACACAGAACAGAGATATATTGAGAAGTCCGGTAGAGCCAGGCCTCCATCTGTTTTTTTGCCCTAATCAATATATCTCTTCTTATTCTAGGTGGTTTATGTGCCCATATAAATCTCCCTACAGCTCTACGCAGTTGCCCCAGTAAATTAGTTGGAAAAAATATTGGTATCGTCTGAAATATATACAACAACTTTTGCAGTATATCCATTTGCACAATACTTATCCTTCCCATCCAGGAAAAGATCATTCTGTCATACTTTTGAAGCAGTTTAGTTGTTTTTTGTATTATCGGAAGATAATCAGTTCTTGAAGCTTAGTCAAATCTCTCAGTATATATGTTCCTAAGTATTTGACAGCTTCTTTTTGCCATATAAAGGAAAAATTCCTTTGAAGTAAGTCTATGGTTTTATTAGGTAGTGAAATATTTAGAGCTTCCAATTCGTCATAATTGACTTTAAAATTGCTTAGTATTCCAAAACGAGTAAACTCCTGGATCAGATTTGGCACGGTTACTACTGGGTTCGTTATATATACCATCAGATCATCTGCGTATACAGACATTTTGTACTCTGTATCTTTAACTTTTATCCCCTGTATATCTGGGTTTTTGCGAATAGCTATAGTTAGATGTTCCATAACCAGCACGTACAATAGGGGAGATAGGGGGCAGCCCTGTCGAGTTCCATTTGATATCATCAACGGATCGGAGAGGGCTCCACTCACCCGTATTCTGGCAGTAGGATTCTGATAAAGGGCCATTATTTTCTCCATGAGTGTTGGACCCAATCCCCATTGCCTTAGGGTTTCCTCTAGGAAACTCCATCCTACCCTGTCAAATGCCTTTTCGGCATCCACAGCGAGTAGACAGGATGGGATGGAGTTCTTCTGGGCCTGTTCTATCAATGTCAAGGTCTTCAATGTATTGTCTCTTGCCTCTTGATCCTTCACAAATCCCACTTGATCTAAATGAACATAGGTTGCTAACTTTAATGTCAGTCTATTTGCAATAATCTTTGAATATAGTCAGAGATCTATATTAGTTAGAGAGATTGGACGATAATTTCCACAAAGCGTATGATCTTTCTCTGGCTTTGGGATAAGCATAATGTATTCTTCCATCCCTTGTGGGGCAAAGGGTCGAGAGGCAGAGACTGAATTGAAAGTCCTTTTTATAATGGGGGACAGCGTTTCCTTTAACATCTTATAAAATCGGGGATTAAAACCATCTGGTATTGCAGTTTCCTGAATATATTGGCATATTTTTTGTCGGAAGGTATCAGGGTCCGTTCCTGCTTGTTGATTAGGTATATTATATAATCTAGAATAAAATTAGTGAAATTATTTTAATATACCTTCAGGGTCTTGTGTCATGTCTCCAGATTTTGTTTTTATTTTTACTATAGGGGTCGTCGCCGTTCTTTGGTGTAATGCCCTTGCTAGGAGCCGGCCTGGTTTGTTTCCATGTTGATAATATAATGCGTTGTTTTTATCTCTAAGACGAAGTGTCTGTTCATTCAATAAGGTCTGTAGTTCTATTCGTTTATCTGTTAATGTTATTACATTTTCAGGGCTTGAATTTTGTTTATGTATCTTTTCAAGTTTGGGGACTTCCTTTAAAAGTGTGGATATTTTACTGTCTCTCTCTTTCTTTAATCTAGACCCATGCTTTATAAAGAAGCCCCGTATTACACATTTTAATGTTTCCCATTGTATAGGCAGTGAGGTTGTATCATCTTTATAATCCATTATAAAGTATTCTATCGTTTGCCTAATCTCGGTTATACAGGCCTCATTATTCAATAGATTATCATTTAATCTCCAAACCCATTTTGTTACAGCTCCACTCGGAACGGTCAGCTCCAGAAACACTGGAGCATGATCAGACCAAATAAAGCTCCCGATCTCCGATGAGGACACCGCCACCATTCCCCTTTGATTAATAAGAAAAAAAAAAAACAATCTATAATATGTATCATGTACTTTTGAATAATATGAATAGTCTTTATCTGTTGGGTGAAGAACCCTCCAGATATCCACTAATTGATGTCTGACTAAAGTATCAGTTGTTTAATAGTTTGGGAAGGGCGAGAGGCGGTAGTGTCCTGATCACGGTCTAGGACAAAATTAAAGTCACCTCCCACCAATATCACGCCCTCCGCTCTTTCCATTAAATTTATCAACATTAGTGATCCCTGCTTAATCTGATCCTGATTTGGCAAGTATGAATTAATAAATGTATATGTTTTACCATATATGGATAGTTTTAAGAGCAAAGATCTACCATCTCTGCTCCTCCAACTATCTAAAACTTTATGAGGTAAAGATTTGTGAATTACTATAAAAGACCCCCCTAGATTTGGAGTAGGCAAACGAGTCATGATACCATGTAGGATAGTATTTGTTCGATATATTGGGGATGTGGTTTGAGCGAAAATGCGTCTCCTGTAAGAAGATAACACTAACCTTTTGTTTGTGCAGAAAATGTAGAATTTGTGATCTCATTGATGGAGAGTTCAATCCTCTGACGTTAAAAGAACAGATTTTTACCGAGTTCATGTAGAGAAAAAAACAAAGAAGAAAGAAAGAAAGTCCGACTAAATAACTTCGTAGAGTCTAGACTTACTGCTAAGTAAGTTCACTATGATAGGGGTATGGAAAGGCCTCCCTTGGGATAGGCCACATCCCGCCTAGGTTTTTGTAAAAAATATTTTTTGACTCCTGATCTCCAACTGACTTATTCATATGTATGGAGAGACAGGGAGAGGAAGAGAGGGAGGGGGGAAAGGGATGTGGGAGAGAGAAAAAATAAATAAAAAAAAGGAAATGACAAGGGTAAAGAGGAGAGCAAGCTCTCTATACCATTAACACATTCTAGTTAACATACATATTTATAACAATAAAATACAGTATCGCACTCATATCCTTTGTTTCCCTCTCTTCATTTCCTTTGTAACCTGGGGGACAGGTAGTAGGTACAAAGGCTCCCTGGGATGAGCAGGCACAGATACCAAGTCCATTGGACCAGTGAAAACAGTGTTATTTATTGGTGCTATATACAAAGTCAATGACAGGTGCTGTACAGTGTGCTGAAAACAAACAGAAGAAAAAATAGCTAAACAAAAGCCTAGCCGTGTCTCGGCTCTACCTACACAGTATTTACAGGCCCTCACTACCAGGCTGGACAAGCCTAGCGCTTGTCAGCTTCCACATCCAACAGAGTAACAAGTTTTACAAACCTTCTTGCTCTCACAGACCAATGCTGTCTGTGTTTCCCAGGCTGAGCAAAGGCTGTCTGCTCAGGTGAGCTTTTAATTAACCTGGGGGAGAGAACCAACACCTGAAGTGGATCCTGGCTCAGAGATCCCTGAATGTATATGAGAGGAGCCTGGGAGATGTATAAACCCTGAATAGGACTTTCCCAGGCTCTCTCTGGGATGCTCTGCCACACATCCTCCCCCCTTGTTTCCACCCCAGGGTTGGAACACCTGTAGCCCAACAGGAGTGAACACGGGAGAGGGCATCTACATTCTCAAAACCTGGCCTGTGTTTTACCGTAAAGGCGTAATCTTGTAGGGCCAAAAACCACCGGTTCACGCGCCTATTAGTCTCCTTCTTTTGGGCCATCCATTTCAGGGGAGCATGGTCAGTTATCAACTCAAACTGGCGCCCCAACAAGTAGTACCTGAGCGCGTCCACGGCCCACTTTATGGCCAGACATTCCTTTTCAATGCATACTTTTTTTCATGGTCATTGAGCTTTCTGCTTAAGTACACCACAGGGTGTTCTTCCCCATTGTGTACCTGTGATAGTACTGCCCCGATACCAACATCAGACGCATCCGTCTGGACCAAAAAGTTTTTGGAGAAATCAGGGGAGTATAGGATTGGCTGTGCACAAAGAGCCTTCTTCAGGACTTGAAAAGACTCTTCTGCTACTGGAGACCATTTCACCATTACGGAGTCTTTCCCTTTCGTAAGGTCTGTCAGTGGGGCAGCTATAGTTGCGAAATTTGGGATAAATCTTCTATAGTAACCTGCAATGCCAAGAAAGGCCCTGACCTGCTTCTTGTTGGCAGGACGTGGCCACTCCTGGATGGCTTCTATTTTATTCACCTGGGGCTTTATGACACCCCGGCCAATAGTGTAGCCCAAATACTTGGCTTCCTCTAGCCCAATGGCACATTTTTTTGGATTTGCCGTAAACCCTTCCTTGAAGAGGGAATCCAGGACAGCCAGGACACGGGGCAAGTGAGACTCCCAGTCAGTGCTATGCACCACTATGTCATCCAGATAGGCTGCAGCATACTGTCGGTGAGGTCTTGGGGTCCTGTCCATAGCCCTCTGAAATGTTGCAGGGGCATTTTGCAACCCAAAAGGCATTTTCTTATATTGAAACGACCCCTCCGGGGTCACAAATGCAGTCTTTTCTTTGGCACTACCAGTCAGGGGTATTTGCCAATATCCTTTGGTCAAGTCCAAAGTGGTCAGATAACGGGCCTTGCCAAGTCGGTCTATAAGCTCGTCTACCCTGGGCATTGGGTACGTGTCAAACTTTGTTACCGCATTAAGCTTTCTAAAGTTGTTACAAAACCTCCAAGTGCCATCCGGTTTTGGGACTAATACAATGGGGCTAGACCAGTCACTATTGGATTCCTCAATAACATCTAGCTCCAACATCCTTTTAACTTCCTCACCGATGTCCTTTCTTCTAGCTTCGGGAATTCGGTATGGTTTGAGCTTGACACGGACTCCAGGTTCAGTAACAATATCATGCTGAACTGCTGAAGTCGTGCCCGGCAACTCTGAAAATTTCTCTTTATTCCTTATCAGGAACTCTCTAGCTTCCTGTTTCTGGGAAAATGACAGGGTGTCTGGAATCGTGACCTCAGGGATCAGAGGGGATTCAGTACCCTTAAGGGTTACCGGGAGGGACCTCGCAGTTAATGCCAGTCTATCCTTCCAGGGCTTTAACAGGTTTATGTGGTAAATCTGTTCGGGCTTCCTTTTACCTGGTTGATACACCTTGTAATTGACCTCCCCAACTCTTTCAATTACTTCAAAGGGTCCCTGCCACTTAGCCAGGAATTTGCTCTCAACAGTGGGAACCAACCGAGGACCCTGTCACCAGGTGACAAAACACGAAGTTGGGCCCCCCTGTTGTATATCCTTTGTTGGGCTGCTTGGGCCTGCAGTAAATGTTCTTTTACCACCGGCATGATTGCTGCAATCCTGTCCTGCATTTGAGCGATATGCTCAATGACACTTTTGTGAGGTGTCTGCTCCCCCTCCCAAGTTTCCTTGGCTATGTCTAAGAGTCCCCGAGGGTGTCTCCCATAAAGCAGCTCAAATGGAGAGTACCCCGTAGAGGACTGGGGAACTTCCCTGATGGCGAACATCAAGTAGGGTATCAGGAAGTCCCAGTTTTTACCATCCTTGTCAACAACCTTTTTTAACATACTCTTTAATGTCTTATTGAAGCGTTCCACCAAGCCATCCGTTTGAGGATGGTACACCGAGGTTCGCAACTGCGCCACCTTAAATAACTTGCACAGCTCCCTAGTTATTCGTGACATGAATGGGGTACCCTGGTCTGTGAGGACTTCTTTCGGGACGCCAACCCGACTGAACACCATAAACAGCTCTTTGGCAATAATTTTAGCAGACGCAGTGCGTAAGGGAACGGCCTCGGGGTAACGGGTAGCGTAATCCATGATCACGAGGATATGTTGATGACCGCGGGCAGATTTGGGGAGTGGACCCACAAGGTCCATGGCAATCCTCTCAAAAGGCACTTCAATAATGGGCAAGGGCACTAACGGACTTCGGAAGTGGGGTTGGGGGGCTGACATCTGACACACAGGACAGGATTGACAATAATTTTCGATATTTTTCCGTATCCCAGGCCAGTAAAACCTGCGCAACACCCTTTCAGTGGTTTTCTCAACCCCTAAATGGCCTCCTAGCAAGTGCCCATGGGCAAGTTCCAACACCACCCGTCTGTATAACTTAGGGACTACCAACTGTTCAACCACTTCATCATTAGATTTACATACACGATACAGTAAATCCTCATTGCTGCAGAAATATGGAAAACAGAGCCTGTCCCCTGGTTCGACAGGTACCTCATTAATCACCATTACATTTTCCCAGGTCCTGGCAAGGGTAGGGTCTTTTCTCTGCTCCATACCAAAATTTTCCTTGTGCACATTAAGATTGGCAAACTTTAACGTAGGCTCAGATTCAGCAGACGGCTGTCCAGCTCTACTGGTTGTGGGGACTTCTTCCGGCTCCCCCAGCTCTCCTGCCATAACTGAGAAAGGATCACCCGGAGAGCCCTGAGAGGAGTCCCCTGAACTCTTAAGGTCAGTAATGGCCATGAGTTCTGTCTCTGTGACTGAGTCAGGTACTGCGACTGGGTCGGGACAATCCCACAGTTCCCAAACTTAGGGAAGTCCCTACCAATGATAGCCTCGTGCACCAAGTGGGGCACCAGTCCGACCGAATGGGTCACCGTACCTAAGCCAGTTTTAAACTGAACAGTGGCTATTGGATACTCGCGGGTATCCCCATGTACACAGATCACAGCAACTTTTTTTGCATGAAAATTCACAGTTTCAACCATCTTAGCTGTAACCAAATTAACTAGACTTCCAGAGTCCAGCAAGGCCGTAATAGGCCTTATTATTAATAGTCACTTGACACATGTGTTTTCCCACATTTGGCACTGCAGCGCATGAAACAGCAGCAAACATAGACTGCCTTCTAAAAGATAGATCACACTGCATTGGTTCATCTGTCAATGGACAGTTTGCTGCAACATGTCCCAGTTCTTGGCAACGAAAACACCTGATGTTTCCCCAGTTTGGTTTGCTGACAGGCAGTGGCTTCCCTTGTTTGGGCCGCCAAACTTCAGTCCTGGCACCAAAAATCCTCCCCCCTATTTCCTTGCCATGCTTACCACCCACTTCCCCTGGAACAGTCTTACCGGTTGCCTGGGGAGACCGTGGCTTTGGGTGGAAAGTCTGTGTGGCTGTAGGGGTGGTGACCAGGTTCTCTGCAGCAAAGTACCTCTCAACGAGCTCCACCAGGTTGTCTGCCGACTTGGGATCTCCTTGACTCACCCACTTCTGCAGGGGAATTGGTAGTGACCTCAGGAATTGGTCCATGACCACACGCTCCACTATTTGTGGCGCAGACAGGGACTCCAGCTGTAGCCATTTCCGCACCAGGTGGATCAGATCAAACATCTGCGATCTTGGGGGCCTCTTTTCTTGGAAGAACCAGCTGTGGACCCGCTGAGCTCGAACAGCCAAGGTAACACCAAGTCGTGCTAGGATTTCCCGCTTGACCTTCTTATAATCTCCCGCTTCTGCTGACTCCAGATCATAGTAGGCCTTCTGCGCTTCTCCAGAAAGTAAGGGGGTGATCAGTCCTGCCCACTGGGTTTGGGGCCAACCTTCCCTCTCAGCGGTCCGTTCAAATGTTAGTAGGAAGGCCTCTGGATCATCATCTGCCGTCATCTTTGAAAGAAAGCGACTCACATGGATGGCTGAGGGCTTGTCTCCAATATCCTTCATTATCGCAGGTGACCCCTGTGCTAGCGTCTCCACAACCTCAGTAAGGGTTTTCCTATCCACTTTTGCAGCAGTGGCAAGCTGTTCAAACAGCCTCTGCGATTGCTCCTGTACAGCACCAATCTGTTGGAAAAGCACCTTGGTTTGCTCCTGTGCGATAGCGTTGGCTTGCTGTTGTGCAGCGTTTGCTTGCCGCAACGCAGAATTTGCCAACACCATTTGTTTGAGGAGGTCCTCCATGTTGTCACTTTAGGTTCTGGCCTTTTAAGTAGTAACTTACTACAGCTGGTCGCAGCCTCAACCATATGTAACCTGGGGGACAGGTAGTAGGTACAAAAGCTCCCTGGGATGAGCAGGCACAGATACCAAGTCCATTGGATCAGTGAAAACACAGTGTTATTTATTGGTGCTATATACAAAGTCAATGACAGGTGCTGTACAGTGTGCTGAAAACAAACAGAAGAAAAAATAGCTAAACAAAAGCCTAGCCGTGTCTCGGCTCTACCTATACAGTATTTACAGGCCCTCACTACCAGGCTGGACAAGCCTAGCGCTTGTCAGCTTCCACATCCAACAGAGTAACAAGTTTTACAAACCTTCTTGCTCTCACAGACCAATGCTGTCTGTGTTTCCCAGGCTGAGCAAAGGCTGTCTGCTCAGGTGAGCTTTTAATTAACCTGGGGGAGAGAACCAACACCTGAAGTGGATCCTGGCTCAGAGATCCCTGAATGTATATGAGAGGAGCCTGGGAGATGTATAAACCCCGAATAGGACTTTCCCAGGCTCTCTCTGGGATGCTCTGCCACACCTTATATATAATTATATATGGCCAATTATTGAAGGCTATGTCCCCCCCCCAAAAAAAAAAAAAAGGAAAGAGGAGAAAAATATTTTTTTTGGGAAGGTAAAAAAAATTATATTTGAATCTTTATAAAGTGTAGATGTAAACTTCTATTTACTTATGCTTCAAGTGTATTTTTACTACTCCAAAGTAACCCTTTATATTTACATGCATCTCTCTGGGCACCCCCCCCCCCCCAATCACTATGTGGGGCAGCCTCTCGGGATACGTGCTTACAGACCAATGTGCCCTAGAAAAAAAAAAGTGCTTCCCATATACTTTTTATATCATTACTTACTATCTATAAATAATAAATGTGTATGTGTGAGGAAAAAAAAAGGAACCGAAAAAGTTTGTTCAAATTGTGAAGTGCCATGTAGTTAATTGTTCCCAGTGATTAATATATTTGTATGGATATATATATAGTATATATACCCATATTTTTTTTTAAAGTGCTCCCCATATACTTCCTATATATAATAAATGTGTATATGTGTAAAAAAAAAAAAAAAAAGAGGGGGGGAAGGAAGTGCTCCCCCTATATTTTATGTTATTACTTACTACCTATAAATAATAAATGTGTATCTTTAAAAAAAAAAAAAGGGGGAACCAAAAATTTAGTTCACGTTATAAAATAATAAACATACATGTGTTTCAAGTGTTACTTTACAGTTCAAAAATACCACCCTATGTTTTAAATCCCTCTAGTCACATAGAGGCCACCCCCCATATGCAAGTACATGGGGGGTGGTCTCTCTAGATCACAGGTGTCAAACACAAGGCCCGCGAGCCGAATACGGCCCTCCAGGTCATTTCATGTAGCCCTCACACACCCCTCGTCTTCACCCCTACCTGGTCTCAGCAGTCAGCAGCAGAGAACTACCAGATCCTGCACTTCTCTGTCCAGCCCTCCTGGCAGTAGCACAAGGCAAGGGGGTGCACTGATCTAAGGGATAGTGGGGGTATGCTTGACTTCTGATGGTGGGGGGGGCTCTTTACATCTGATGTAAGGGGGGTGGGCTTCTGATACAACCGGCCCTTTGAGGGCAACCATAATGCTGATGTGGCCCACAAGCAAATGGAGTTTGACACCCCTGCTCTAGATGCATGAAGAAAAGGAAAAAAATATATATATACCCCTCTCTCCTTCCCCCCTCCCGACCCCACCCCCTCCCCCCTCATCCCCAGTTCATGCCCCCCATTATCTTCTCATTGGGGTTCTTCCTGAGAAATCCTGGTAACTTTGCGGCCATTGAGGTAAATCAAATTTAGGCAATTGGAGACTATTCAGAAAGTCCGGAAGATCTCCAATATCCCAAAATATTATTGTTTGTCCTTTATGGTGCACTATTATCTGAAATGGAAATCCCCATCTATATAATATCTCTTTTTCTCTAAGAACTTCCAGGAGGGGTTTTACTGCTTTTCCCAGGTTTAGAGTATATCTAGATAGATCTTGTAACATAATTATTTGTGCTCCATTCAGCTCTATAGTCCTTTGTAGACGTGCCGCCGCCATAATTTTTTCCTTGACGCAAAAGTAGTGTATTCTGCAGATTATATCTCTTGGCTTCAGAGGGTCAGGGTTTTTGAGGCCAGTTGCTCGATGTACGCGGTCTATCTCTATTTCAGTAGTTGCTGTAACTTTCAGCAGAGTATTAAACAGACCCTGTAACATCTGCATTAAGTCCTCTGGACCCGCTGCCTCTGGCACACCTCTGACCCTAATATTGTTTTGCCTGTTTCTATTTTCGAGGTCGTCCATTGCCATAAGAATATTTTTTAAGCATTGGTCCTGCTCCTGGATTTTCTTCTCAGACTGTGTTAGTTTTTGTTCAATATCTGCTGCTCTGGTTTCTACATTATCCACCTTATTTTGAGTATCTGTTATAGATGTTTTAATATTTTGTATTTCAGTTTTATAAGTGGTCTCCAGCCTGAACACATAATTATCCATATCGTTTCTCGTTGGTAGAGATCGAATATATCCCCAGACCCTCCTTCCATTACTTCTCCTGCCCGTAATCCTTTTATACCCTCTTGTGTTAGGTGGGGACTGGTACTTAATCTCTCTAGCTCAATCTCTCCAGCTGAGGACGGTATATTCATTTCAGCTGTGTTAGAGATTTCTTGCTGGTCTTGCGTCAATTGAAAAAACTCTTTAATATCACTTTTTGTATGGAGTGGCCTTTGGGAGTGATTTTAACTGTACCCCCAGTAGATCCCCTTTTAGCTTTTTGTGCTTGGGACCCTTTAGGTGGCATTTTCACGTCAACAGTTTTAAGTGGAAAAAAAAAAGTTTTAGATCTCACCTTGGTCCATGACTACCAGTTTTTAAGTTTGAATTGGATTCCTTGCTTGGATTGCTTGCATCGTTTTGCTTTGTCTGTGTCTTTGTCTTTAATGTCTTTATTGTTGTACTGTAGACTGTAGACCATAGGCAGTAGACTGTAATCTGTTGAGTGTAGAGTGTTAACCATGGGCTGTGGACTGAAAACTGTGAATTTGTAGACTGCAGACTCTGGATCCTGTTTCCACGTGCAAGATAATAGAGCTCTTTAAAATAGTAGTTATATATAGCAACGTGGCAAAGTAGCTTGTCCAACAAAGGAGAAAAAGGGAATTCAGTCTATATTAATAGTAAAAAATAGAGTCGCGCTAGACCTTAATGAAAAATAAATCACAAAAATAATAATCATTAGTTCAAAACCATGATTGTTCATAAAAGTTCATAAATGAGTGATCTTTTTATAACGTCCACAGAAATTAAATATTGGTCCACCCGTGCACAAGTCCTTGAAGTGATAAAGTCCACTCTCTTCAGAAATGGAAAAAGACCAAAACGTGATGTCCACCACCATATGACAAAAAGATCTGCTTACCAGAGCCCCGTGGTCCCTTATTACAGAGGACCCGGAGAGGCTTAGAGTATAAACACCGCTGGGCTGTATGTCACCATGGACCCCCCGCACCGCTAGTCCGCATACTCCATGGTAATAGATGCCAAGTGGTGATGATGTGGCATGTAAAATAAAGTTAAGAACGTGCAGTTGCGCTGCAAAATATCAACGCATAAATTTAGGCAATAAGAAATACTACCTTAATAAAACCAGTGAAAAATGCATGATATATAGTGAACAGTATTCAGAATTTATCCAATAAGTGACTATGGTGACATGTGACAGTCTTATATCTTCCGAAAAATATCCGCAATGTTATAGACAAAAATGAGGGAAATCATATGAGGAAAGTTCCACGATAACACTGTAGCAAAAAGCTCTCGCGTGCAAGTTGATATTCGTGACTTCACACTCTTAAGCACCCGAGGGAAAAGTGCAGTGATGGTAAAGACAAAGATCCTCCACCTTCAATATCAGATCTGCTTACCAGCTCCTATGGATCTCAAATGAAGAGATCACAACCGCCTGTGGCTTTTTCCCCCGCCAAGGGTCTTTAAATTGCAAACCAGCATGCAGGATGATATCTTCCTCAACACTGTGGCACCTCAGTATCATTACATCATTACGTACTTCACTATGATGGCCCTTAGGTTTTTTTGGGGATTACACTCCCGGGAGTCATACTGATCGTTTTTGATAAAAGCATTGATATCAGTATCAACATTGAGGCCAAATGGAACATATGTTCTTAAACGGTATATTCCTGTTTGGAAATCTCCCTCACCACTGAACTACCTCTCCAATGGGGTCTATATTTGTTTATTCCCAAAAACAGTGTATTGGCAGGGTCCCTATTTTGCACCTGGTCATAATGTCTCGACACTGAGTGTTTGTCAAAGCCCTTTCTAATATTGGCGATGTGTTCGTTGAGTCTTACACGGAGCGCCCTTTTAGTCCTCCCAACGTATTGCAAGCCACAAGGGCATTGGATGAGGTATACAACCCCCTCTGACGAGCAGGTGATAAACGGTTCCACCTCATACGACCGATTGGTACTGGTAGATATAAAATGACATATCTTCCTATCCTGGCATCTGTTGAGGGAACAGACCTGGCATCTTTTGCATCTAAAATAACCCGTGAGGTTCTGTAAAAAGGTTCTATTTTCTTTTGGGGGGTCTTGAACACTCGGAGCGATCCGGTTAGACAAGGAGGATGCGCCCTTGAACACAATCTGGGGTCTCTCAGGTAATATGGGGGCTAGGACCTGGTCTGTTGCCAGAACATGCCAATGTTTACGGATCAATATTTTGATACTTTCATGCTGTACCGAGAAAGTGGTGACAAATGGTAGTGAGAACTTGCTATCTCTACTGGTTTTAATTTGTTCTCTTAAAAGGGTCTCACTCTCAGTTTCTCTGGTAGATTTGACCAATTGGGACAATAAAGTCTGGTCATAACCCTTCTCCACAAATCTGTTGGAGAGCACCAAAGCTTGACTGTCAAAAGATTCCACTTCTGTACAGTTACGTCTCAACCGTTTAAATTGCCTCTGAGGAACTGCTTTCAACCACGGTTCATAGTGACAACCATCGAGTGGGATATAAGAATTTCTATCAGTTGGTTTGAAAAACGTGGTCGTCACGAATCTCTCCTCCTTGATAGAAATCTTTAAATCTAGGAAATTGACTTCCTTCCAGCTGGCTTCAAAGTTAAGCCTAATGCCTCTGTTGTTGTCATTCAGATAAAGCATGAACTCATGTAAGTCAGATTCACTACCATCCCATAGGAGGAGGACGTCGTCAATATACCTGGCCCAGAGGACCACCTCCAGCTTTCGACAGGCATCGACGACGTCCTCCTCCCACTTAGCCATGAACAGGTTGGCCAGGCTAGGGGCATATTTGGCCCCCATTGCCACGCCCCTATCCTGGTGGTAGAACAGGTTATCAAACCAGAAATAGTTATGACTGGCTACATACTCTAGTAACTCCATGATAAAATCAATCTGAAGTGGGACCAGATCTGAACTCCTTACTAGGTATAATCTGACTGCCTCCAGGCCAAGCTGGTCGGGGATTATGGTGTAGAGGGAGGTCACGTCTGCCGTGACCAACCACAGCTCTTGCCTCCGTATGGTACTGGTTAACAGGTTAATAACCTGTTTGGTGTCCCTTATGTAAGAAGGGATCTTTTGAACCAGTGGTTGTAAGAAGAAATCAATATACTTGCCCACCCGGGACGTGATGGAATCAATCCCGCTCACTATGGGATGACCCGGGGGGCAAGTCTGGTTCTTATGGATCTTAGGGAGATAGTATATCACCGGAGTGCGGGGAGCATTGGGTACCAAAAAAAACATCTCCTTATTGTTCAAAATACAATTATTCAAACCTCGGTCTACAATGACTTCTAAGTCCCTTTTATATCTGACCACTGGGTCCCTGGTTAAAGGTGTGTAAGTCTCAATGTCATCCACGATACGGTGCATCTCTTTTAAATAGTCACACCAATCCAGGATAACTATCCCCCCCCCTTGTCGGCGGGTCAGATTACCAGTGACTTATTTGAACAGAGCGATTCTAGGCCAATTTCTAAATATTTTTGCATTTTCACCTTCCTGACTTTGATGTGTTCTAGATCTTTCAAAATTACGTCACGGAAGACCCTAATACTAGGTGCAAGGGACCCAGGGGGGTTGAAAAGTGATGCATTGGCCAAGTTGGAGTGTTGAAACTCGGCATTCGGAAACTGGTTGTCCCTGATGGGATTGGATAATAGATAACGGGTCTGATAACACCTGTTGGCTCAAATTAAAAATCCCGGTACCTACACCCTCTTTCTTTTTGGCTGACTGGGCCCGCCACCCCCCTCTGACTCCTCTCTTTGTTCTATGGAGCCTACCCGGCCCTGATGGTTCCTGGGATCCGTAAACATTGGCATGTTCTGGCAACAGACCAGGTCCTAGCTCCCATATTACCTGAGAGACCCCAGATTGTGTTCAAGGGCGCATCCTCCTTGTCTTACTGGATCGCTCCGAGTGTTCAAGACCCCCCAAAAGAAAATAGAACCTTTTTACAGAACCTCACGAGTTATTTTAGATGCAAAAGATGCCAGGTCTGTTCCCTCAACAGATGCCAGGATAGGAAGATATGTCATTTTATATCTACCAGTACCAATCGGTCGTATGAGGTGGAACAGTTTATCACCTGATCATCAGAGGGGGTGGTATACCTCATCCAATGCCCTTGTGTCTTGCAATACGTTGGGAGGACTAAAAGGGCGCTTTGTGTAAGACTCAACGAACACATCGCCAATATTAGAAAGGGCTTTGACAAACACTCAGTGTCGAGACATTATGACCAGGTGCAAAATAGGGACCCTGTCAATACACTGTTTTGGGGAATAAACAAATATAGACCCCATTGGAGAGGTAGTTCAGTGGTGAGGGAGATTTCCAAACAGGAAATGTCCTGGATATACCGTTTAAGAACATATGTTCCATTTGGCCTCAATGTTGAAACTGATATCAATGCTTTTATCAAAAACGATCTGATCAAGTCTGGCCCTTTGGGAGATGCTCAGTCTTATTTTTATCTTATAATTCATCTTATTATTTACATGTTGAGTACAAGGAATGTATTCACAATTGGTGAGCATTACAGTGCTCGCTTTCAGTGGTTTCCCTTTTCCCTCCAGTTTGAGCCCACCAAATCTTGCGAGAACACGTGACTGCCATGACGCAGGACCCAGCATGGACAGCGGCCCAGAGCGAGGCTTGATTGTTAAGTGTGGGAGTGCGCATGCGCACGGGAGTTCAGAACGAAGCTTGGGTTGAATGTTTGTGTACTTAGGGAGGTGAAGCTGCGCGCCGCCTGTGCCCCTGAAAGACCTGACCTATCACGAAACTAGTAGGGCGGAACGAGCGACGCGCTGACATCACCTTCTACTACTGCTCGTATCTCCAGACGGACGGGTCTGCCTGCTTGCGTCAGGCCAGCGCAGCAGGCTTCAGGCATATCTGCCATTTGAACATTTGTAAGTGTAATATGTTGTTTTTAATTTTCAAATAATTGTTAAGGTTTTACACTATTTGAGGCACTTTGTTTTACATGCCACATCATCACCACTTGGCATCTATTACCATAGAGTATGCGGACTAGCAGTGCGGGGGGTCCTTGGTGACATACAGCCCAGCGGTGTTTATACTCTAAGCCTCTCCGGGTCCTCTGTAATAAGGGACCACGGGGCTCTGGTAAGCAGATCTTTTTGTCATATGGTGGTGGACATCACGTTTTGGTCTTTTTCCATTTCTGAAGAGAGTGGCCTTTATCACTTCAAGGATTTGTGCACGGGTGGACCAATATTTAATTTCTGTGGATGTTATAAAAAGATCACTCATTTATGAACTTTTATGAACAATCATGGATCTGAACTAATGATTATTATTTTTGTGATTTATTTTTCATTATTTATCCACATCAATTCATCATTAATCATTTGGAGGTTCCTATGTTATTTTCACCATTTATGTATGTGTTTACGCTCACATCCAACATTTAGTTATTTATACATATTTTGTATAAAGGTCTAGCGCGACTCAATTTTTTACTATTTTTGACCACTGTTTTGATGTTTCACAGAAGAGTTGCTGCTTCCACTTGAATTTTTAGCATTTTTGTGGGCACACGAGATTGCTTTTTGATCTTAGCGCAGTTTCTTTTTCCTTTTTTTCCAGTCTATGTTGATATTGTCTCCTCGGGCTCCCACTTTACTCTCTCTCATGTGAAGCCTCCGTTACCCCTAACCAGAGGCAGCAATCTCACGAACCTCCCAGAGAGAACCAACCCTGGTCTGCTGTGCTCCACCCGCTCCGCTCGTAGGCGTTACGGGTTCCTTCAGCTATGCCGGTCTCAGCCACGGGAATACGCGACAGTCTATCTCTGGGGAACCATGCGGGAATCTGCCGACAGTACACCTCTCGCTCCCTTCAGGCACTTTTCAGCTGCGGGCGCTAGGTATACAATGCAGGGAGATCTCCAGTGAATCTCCCGGCAGGGATCGAGTCGGTCAGCATCCGTCCGTGCTCTCTCCTCTGATTCGAGAATCGTCAGAAACCACTTCCGTCCTCCCCCTGCTAGTGCTAGTGTTGAGCCAGCCATTATAGGATTACCGCTGCCTGTAGCTGTGAATCTTTTGCCGTGGCATGGCTTCCAGGTGTCTCCCCGTAGCAGTTTGATAGAGGGTCAGTGGAGATCTGTTTCAGCTATTTTGCCCAGGCGGTGAGGAGCTACCTCATTGTGTGGCCATCTTGGTGGGCCACTCCGCCCCCTCTCCCTCCGATCAGTGTCATTTCTGATCATTTTTGAACATATAAAAATGTTGAAAAAACACAAATTTCACCACATGCTGTTACCTGCATCAATGGATGAGTCCAGTAGCAATGAACTCTGGTCCTCTCACGCAATTTTTCACGTCTTTGGAGCCTCAGCAACATTAGCAGCATTAACTCACACATGCTCATGATGGAATCCATAGTGAAAATACAAAAAATAAGACAGCTATACAAGCACTCTGCTCTCTCTGCTGCTCTCTCTTCTCTTACAGAATAGCTGAAATAGTTAATATTTTTTGCGGGGTTTTCATGCATTTGGGAGGATATCCTAAGGTTATCTTTAAAAAAACGCTTCTAACCTCAAATGCTCACAACCGCTGCTAAACTCACAAACGTGGTATGTAAAAGCTGTGAGATGGAAGATTTTCACTGTCTGTTTCCAGCAATCAAGTTACCAGGGTTCAGAAAAGGTTTTCAACTGCCCCGTTCAACAGCCCTTAGGGATTACGGTTCTTGAAAGCTCAAAGATACACTAAATCTACTACCTGTAGATATAAGAGAATGTGCACCCACTCTATTTACGGTTAGAGTGAGGATGGTTTGACCAGTTGTAGTACTCAATGACAATGGTGGAGGCTGCCTGGAGAGAGCTGTCGCCCACAGGGCTCTATTGACAGATCTAGCAAAGAATCTTCCTCTCCTAGCACACAGATGTCTATATCATAGTAAAATCTTCTCTCCCAGGTTGATATTTCTGGTACAGTGTCCCCTGCATTGAGGAAAAAGTGTGAAGTTAATGCACTTAAAGAGGAACTAACCCCTTTTAAAAAAATTCTGAAAAAAAAAACCCTGCAAGAGAAAGGCATAATGAGCTAGTATGCATAGCTCAGTGCGCCTGCGCGCCGTTTTCTACAGCGCATGCGCCGTAGACATCGGTGCATGCCTTTTGCAAATATCTCCTAAACCGTGTAGGTTTAGGAGATATTTCTTGCACATACAGGTAAGCCTTAATCTAGGCTTACCTGTAGGTCTAAGTGGTCTGTAAAGGGTTTACAACCACTTTAATGGGTGGAGTAGTGTATAGTCTACACTCAGAGGACAGACACGATTAAGAACGCAATTTTGTAGAGAAACCTGATCATACATTTGGTTGGACCATCTCTCAACGAGGCAGTTCTCTAGTTCTAATGAATCAGCCCAGATGTCTACCAGAAAAATCTATGAGGAGTGGGGACAGGTAAGAGTGGCATTATTGCATCCAGCTAGCATCCTTATATTATGATATGGGTCTTGTTCTTGGAGAATTAGACGCTCGACAGTACCATTCTAACATTGTTCATAGATAACACTCTGACACCACTGCCTATGTTTGTGAGATCTACTGTTACGGTGGGCTAATGGGTCTTATAAAGTTCTATTTATCACTGTGCAATAAATGGTTCATATACAGTAAAAAGTGAATGTGATCAGACCAGAAATCTATAAAGTTTCTATTCATCTATCTTGGAATATATGCTACAGAGAGGTATTATTTCCTATTTCAAAGCTGAACTTTGGATTTATGAATATGGATAGGACTGCATAGATGGCCTTTTTGATCTACATCTACATTTGCATTTTACATATATGCTGTTAAATTTGGGCTTCCCTAATGTAAGATTATATATTATAGAGCTATATATATGCAATAGCTGGGGGACTTGACATTTTATGTGATTTGTTACCATGGTTCTTAATAATTGTGGATAATTTCATGAACATTAATATAAATAAGATTCGAAGTAAAAGAAGCGATTCCTGAAATCATTTTTGAGTTTATATTCATTTACAGTCATTTAAGGTCCATTGAGTCCATCTAAACAGGCTTTTTTCCATGAATTATTTTCATTACCGCAGTATCAGAGACTCCAAACCTATGTTTCTAAAGTGCAGTACACACTGCAAGAACCACATGAAATAAAAGAAAATGCACAAAATTCAGAGAAAGTAGTTATATTATATATGGCAGGCTCAATGTACCACTTGGTCTTGGTCACTATTTTATGTTGCTAAAATTAAAAACCACAATAAAACAAAAAAAAAAGCAAGAGGGGCCCAGCAGCTTAAAAGCAACTACAGTTGTTGCTAACACACACAAAAAAGTAGTCCTAAAAAGGACTTTCGGGGTCTCTGAACTGTGAACACTGGGGGGGGGGGACGCAAAAATATGTATCCCACCACACTGAAATTCACAGTGATTTTGCTACAATATAGCACAGTATAGTACAGTATAGCAACTAATCCTCCCTACACAGACGGTAACTCTTTCCTAAACTACTCCAACACACACCAACAAATGGCTGCTGGAAACTTGCCCTTTTATAGTGAGGGGGCTGTCACATAACAAAGCCCCCATTATCTGCCCTTCCAAGCCAGCTCATCTAAGCTCAAAGGCCAAACAGTGCATTGTGGTTACAGAGTTTTCACCAGAATCAAATGCCTTGAACATGCAAGTTTTTTCATGATAGCAGCAAACCTCACCTCTAGGGATGAGCTTCGAGTTCGAGTCGGTCGAACTCATGTTCGACTCGAACATTGCCTGTTCGCACGTTCGCCGAACAGCGAACAATTTGGGGTGTTCGCAGCAAATTCAAAAAGCCGCGGAACACCCTGTAAAATTCTATGGGAGAAATATAAAGTGCTAATTTTAAAGGCTTATATGCAAGTTATTGTCATAAAAAGTGTTTGGGGACCTGGATCCTGCCCCAGGGGACATGTATAAATGAAAAAAAAGTTTTAAAAGTCATTTAAAAGCACTCACGGCTGTAATGAATTGTCGGCTCCCGGCAATACAGAGAACAGTCATTAAAAGTCATTGATTAAAAAAAAATATATGCTTGGGGGGGCCCCAAATTACCAGGCCCTTCAGGTCTGGTATGGATCTTAAGGGGACCCCTGTGTCAAATTTAAAAAAAAAATGACGTGGGGTTCCCCCCAAATATCCATACCAGACGGAACTCCACGCCAAATAAAATAAAAATGGCGTGGAGTTCCCCCCAAAAATCCATACCAGACCCTTTATCCGAGCATGCAACCTGGCAGGCCGCAGGAAAAGAGAGGGGGAAGAGAGAGCGCCCCCCCCGCCTCCTGAACCGTACCAGGCCACATGCCCTCAACATGGGGAGGATGTCTCCATGTTGATGGGGACAAGGGCCTCATCCCCACAACCCTTGCCCGGTGGTTGTGGGGGTCTGCGGGCGAGGGGGCTTATCGGAATCTGGAAGCCCCCTTTAACAAAGGGAACCCCCAGATTCTGCCCCCCCCCTATGTGAATTGGTAACGGGTACATTGTACCCCTACCATTTCACAAAGAAAGTGTAAAAAATTGTAAAAAAACACACAGACACAGTTGGGAAAGTCCTTTATTAAAAAAAAAAAAACTCATTCCAGCGATGTAATCCAGTCTGTCCAGCGGGCAAGGGTTGTGGGGATGAGGCCTCAGACCCCCACAACCACCGGGCAAGGGTTGTGGGGATGAGGCCCTTGTCCCCATCAACATGGGGACATCCTCCCCATGTTGAGGGCATGTGGCAGGTACGGTTCAGGAGGGGGGGGCACTCTCTCATCCCCCCCTCTTTTCCTGCGGCCTGCCAGGTTGCGTGCTCAGATATAAAGGGTCTGGTATGGATTTTTGGGGGGGAACTCCACGCCATTTTTTTTCAATTTGGCGTGGAGTTCCCCTTAAAATCCATACCAAAACTGAAGGCTCTGGTATGGATATTTGGGGGGAACCCCACATATTTTTTTTTTTTAATTTGACGCAGGGTTCCCCTTAATATCCATACCAGACTTGATGGGCCTGGTAATTGAATTTGGGGGGACCCCCATGCATTTTTAAAAATGTGTTATCAATGACTTTCAATGACTGTTCTCTGTAATGCCGGGAGCCGACAATTCATTATAGCCGCGAGTGCTTTTAAATGACTTTTTTTCCTTCAGAAATGACACTTTGTGCAGGGACAGTTCTAAGCACGGGAAACATGCGCTACTTTACAGGCATACTATACACACCCTAGGTACGAAACTTAAAGGAATATTTCACTTTTATTGTTTCACTTTAAGCATTATTAAAATCACTGCTCCCGAAAAAACTGCAGTTTTTAAAACTTTTTTTGCATTGATACATGTCCCCTGGGGCAGGACCCGGGTCCCCAAACACTTTTTATGACAATAAGTTGCATATAAGCCTTTAAAATTAGCACTTTTTCATGTTCGAGTCCCATAGACTTTAACGTTGTTCGGATGTTCAAACAAATTTATTGCCTGTTCGCATGTTCTGATGCGAACCAAACTGGGGGGTGTTCGGCTCATCCCTACTCACCTCTAAAAGGAGCAGAAAGATTAGACTTGAGCTCTCTGCTACATTGCTTCCTCTCTCTGCTGTGAATCTGATTTGGGGTTATGAAGCTTTTCAGTACTGCATGTCAGAGGCAGTAAGAAGCCTGCAGGGATGTTCCACCATCACAAGCAGGCATGTTTTACAATGTCCTGATTACTCATAGTGGAATGGGATAGACCTATGCACTACAGAAATGTTTGGATGAAAAAGTACTAAGGAGGTAGGTTGTGCTCTCTGTATGCATTCACTTCCATTTATGAAAAAATTTATGACTGGACTGGAGTAGAGCTTTCGTAGGGAAACATTTCTGTAGACAAGGTCCTTAAATGTGTCAACAACCAATTACAAAAAAAGTTGGGACACTGTATAAAATCTACATGTAGCGCCCTTGTCCCTAGAACAGAGCTACAGGTAAATTTAGTGTGCCAGGTGGTGTTTAGCCTGGCCAATTTGTAATATATAGTGATTACATGACTTCTGTTAATTTCCATTCTAAGTGTGGCTTCTCCCTTCTGTCAGTAGGTGGTGCTGTTGCCTTTGACATTAGAGTGATGAGCTACAGTGAAGTTCAGGTTATGATAAACATACTTTCTCTTTTCGTCCATGGACGGACACAGCTCCATAAATCTTGACATTTGGGTTATGTTCCTGTTCATAGGAGAGGACTAGGCAGAACATGTTAGTTATCTTAAAGCATGTAACTTTAACAGAGTTGAGCAGCCCCGCCCAGGGGGTGGTCCCTCCGTACATAACCCTCCACCCTGCAGTCAGCAGCCTCAATTTTTTTTTTTAGCCTAGCAGAGGAGAAGGACGTGGCTCCCTTTGGGCCCAGAGTCCTGAAGAATTTTTTTTTTTTTTTTTTTTTTTGTGCTGGATATTATAGATCCTTGTAGTCTTCCCAGTTCCGGCCATCGAGCGTGCCAGTCCTTAGCTTCGCACTGGTTCTGCCACGACGTACCCCATGGCTCCAGGGGTGGCCGGTGAGCTTATGCTCCGGGGTCCACATATGACTGGGCTATTGTTGTCTCACTCACAGTGGACCGGGCCGACAGCTACTCCGTACCATCGGTTGTGGGTCTGTCAGGGACGTGCCAGCAAGTCCTCGCAGGGACGGGTAAGTACGGTTCCTCCTGTCTCGGCAGGATGGAACAGCTGAGCATTCCCGGGATTAAGGGGTTCTCCTGTCCTCCCTTTCCCTGCTCTCTGTCGCCCTTTCCCCTCCTGCCCTAGGGCCCGCTGCGACCGGGGTGTACCTGTGGGGGGGCTCCGGGCTCCCTGTGGGTGACCGTGGGGAGCTGGGGTCCGCTTCTGTGAGGGGGGGGTCTGTCTCCTGGGAAGTCTCTACACGGCCTTCTTGTCCACATCCCGGGGCTCGGGCGCCAATTTTTTGCTACGCCGACGCCATTTTTAGTGTGCTTTTTTCTCTATTAAAATTTCCATTGGCGGCCATTTTGTCATGGCCGCGCTGTGGCGCAGGTCGGTATTGTGGGTGGCCATTTTCTTGTGGTCTACGCCCTTTTTATCTGAGGCGTCTTGCGGCCATTTTGGAGTGGGTTTTGGCCTCTAGCACTGGCTTTCTGAACGGTGCACGGCTCATTCTCCTAACAGTTTTTTCATCACACACACGCTGTGCATACAAGGCGGGCGGCGGTGCTGAGCGGTCTCCCTCTGGGTGGTGAGTCCCCTGGGTTACCCCCCCCGGTCAGTGCAGCAAGTAGGATGGACTCTTAAGTGTTTTTCACTTGGTCCCTGAGGGCTGTCAGTGGGTGGTCATGGAGTCAGTATGTGACCTTTCATCCCCTGAATTGTTAGAGGCAGCTAATGGTGCCCCTGCACCTGCGGTTTCCATGGATACGCTGCCGACAGTCCTGGAATAATTTGTTGCCAGGGTAGAAATGGCGTGCGGGCGTAAGGGGGGTAAAAAAGCGCCCCCTCCCCCGCCATCTTCTGGAGAATGCTAAACAGGGCACTTATGAGTGCACTTCTGATGCTGTGAGGGACACTCTCCAGCTGGTAGATGCAGCTGGGACTTCCGCAGAGGAGTCTGTCTCCTTTGGGTCACACAAATCTGACCACTTTGTGACAGTTTTTCCTTATGTTACTTTCTTTGATAAGTTCATAGATAAGGAATGGGAACAGAGGTCCCTTGTGGTCCCCCAGCACATGGCAGTCCGTTGTTCTTAAGGACCCTACTGATAGGAGGTCCGAAGCGGTGACCCGCTCCAGGTTCACCATGCTGGGGTCAGCGTTGCAACCTATATTGGCTGCGACTTTGGTGTCTCAGACATTCACTGAATGGAGGGCAGCACAGTGGTGTAGTGGTTATCTCCCTCACCTGGCAGCAAGGGGGTCACTGGCTCGCACCTGGACCCCATCACCATCTGCCTGGAGTTTGCATGTTCTCCCTGTGTCGCCACAGTAAAAACATATACATTAATACATACTCAGTGTGTATATGTAAAATGGTTTCCAGAGCCTCTGTGTCTGCGTTGGTACTGCGCCGCCTGATTTGGCTGGAATGCTGGTCCGCTGACCAAGCATCCAAGAGAGCTCTGGCAGATTGTCTTTTAGAGGCTTTTTGGTACCTCGCTGGACGACATTATTAAGGATGTCACTGGAGGTAAGAGCACACTTCTCCCGCAGTCCTCTAAGGGGAAGGAGCCGCGCCGTTGGCCGGGGCCCTCCTATTCCGCGCAGAAGCGGTATTTTCATCAGTCAGAGATCCTCCCAGACTGACAAGGCTCCAGCTGGGGGACAGAAGCGTCCCTGGGTGCGGAAGCCAAACAAACCTGCTACTGCATGAAATTTTGCCCCCACCCGACTCAAGGGTGGGGGGACGGCTTAGCGAGTTTGCAGCTCGGTGGACCTCCCTATTCTCTGACCAGTGGGTCTGCGAGGTGGTCACTTCGGGGTACAAGATAGAGTTTCTTTCTTGTCCACCAAACAGATCTTTCCCTCAAATCTTCCTCTCCTTCCGGCTCGTCGGTCTGCTTTAATGGTAGCAGTATGAGACTTGCTCAGGTGCGGAGTCATTTTACCTGTGCCCCTGGAGGAAAGGTTTCAGGGATTCTATTCGAATCTGTTGGTAGTCCCACAAAAGGACGGTGTCCGTCCAATCTTGGATCTCAGGGCCCTCAATATTTTTGTGAGGGTGCGAAAGTTCAGGATGGAATCCATTCGTTCGGAGGTTGCTGCGCTCCATCCGGGGGATTTTCTGACGTCCCTGGACATCAAGGACGCATACTTGCATGTCCCCATCTGCAACAGTCATCAGAGGTTTCTGCGCTTTGCGGTTTGGCATAGCGTCGGCACCCAAAGTTTTTAACAAAGTGCTGAGACAGCGAGGCATTGCTATCATGGGCTACTTGGACGATCTTCTTCTGGGAGCTGCTTCTGGCTCAGAATTAGGGGAGGACATGTCTATAGCCAGTCAGACCCTCTGGGAAATTGGTTGGGTACTGAACATACAGAAGTACAGGTAGGTGTTGGTACCGACTCAGCATCTAGAGTACCTAGGTTTGATCCTGGACTCCTTGGAGGCAAAGGTCTTCCTTCCTTTGGAGCAGTTGCAGACGCTCCGGTCGGCGGTGAAATTGTTAGCGTCCCGCAAATGATCATCTCTCCGTTTTTGCATGCGAGTTCTGGGCCTCATGGTGACCTCCTTTGAGGCAATACGGTATGCCCAATTCCACACTTGAGTATTGCAGAAGGAGATCCTGTCCAAATGGAACAGATCTCCATTGTCTCTGGATTCAGGTAAGTTACCTGGTCAAGGCTTCCCTGAGAGGGTGGCTGAGATCCCCGGCTCTTCAGTCCGGGAGGTCGTTCCTTACTTTCCATTGAACTGTGATCACAACGGATGCCAGCCTCACAGGTTGGGGGGGAGTCTGGGGGGTCCAGTCGACTCCGGACGAATTTCGCCTGCCGATCAATGTCCTCGAACTTCGAGCGATCAGACTGTGCCTCCCCAAGTGGTCGCAGAGACTTCAAGGGCGTCCGGTCAGGATCCAGTCAGACAACGCCACAGTGGTGGCTTCTGTCAACCATAAGGGAGAAACAAGGAGCTCGGCCACAGCGTCGGAAGTCGCTCACATCCTAAGATGGGCCGAAAGAAGCGTGCCGGCTCTATTGGCGTTTACATTCCGGGCGTAGAAACTGGCAGGCGGACTATCTGAGTCGCCAGATGCTGGACCAAGGTGAATGGTCGTTACACCCGGAGGTGTTTCAACTCCTTTGTCAGAAATGGGGTACACCAGTTGTAGATCTCCTGGTCCCTCGACTCAATCGCAAGGTGTAGAGGTTTGTGGCCAGGTCCAGGGATCCCTGGGCAGATGCGTCAGACGCGTTGGTGGCTCCATGGGGTCAGTATCAGGTAAATTTATGCCTTTCTCCCAATGAAATTGCTTCCTCATCTGCTCCGCAGAATGGAGGCCGAGGGGATTCTGGTGATTCTAATCGCCCCACCCTGGCCCCGGCGTCCTTGGTACGCCGACCTCGTGAGACTGGTAGCAGATGCTCCCTGGCGGCTGCCAATGCGGGAGGACCTTCTGTCTCAAGGTCCCATACTTCATCCTGCTTTACAGTCGCTGGCTCTACCGGCATGGCTATTGAAAGCCATGTACTAAGGGACCGTGGTCTGTCAGATTCGGTAATCTCCACCATGTTGAGGGCCCGGAAATCTTCTTCCCGGACGATCTACCATCGCACTTGGAAGGCTTACATCTCTATGTGTGTAGAGATGGCTTGGCGCCCACGGGCATATTCGGTTTCTCGGATCCTGCTGTTCTTACAGCGTGGAGTGGATCTGAAACTTTCCTTAAGCACTATTAGGGGACAGATTTCAGCCTTGGCTGTCGTCTTCCAACGATCCCTGGCGGCTCACTCACTGGCAAGTACATTTGTACAGGGGGTCCGGCACGTGGTTCCCCCGATTGGACCATCGCTTCCTCCGTGGGACTTGAATCTGGCGCTCTAGGTACTCCAGGAGCCTCCCTTTGAGAACATCAGGGGGATTCCTCTCAACACTTTCTCAGAAAGATGCCTTTCTAGTTGCCATTACATCGGTCAGGAGGATTTCTGAATTGGCGACCTTGTCTTGCAAGTCACCTTACTTGGTCCTCCATAAGGATAAAGCAGTACTACACTCCCAGCCTTCATTCCTTCCTAAGGTAGTTTCGGCTTTTCACCTACACAAGGACTTAGTCCTTCCATCCTTGTGTCCTCGGCCGTCGCATCCCAAGGAGGCTGCGCTACATACCTTGGACGTGGTACGTGCCCTACGGGTGTACCTGTCTACTACTGCTCCGTTCCGGAGTTCTGACTCACTGTTAGTTTCGGTGTCTGGTCCACAGAAGGGCCTGGCGGTCTCGTTAGCCACCATTTTCTAGGTGGGTCAGGCAGACCGTCATCCAGGACCATGCCCTTAAGGGGCGGGCGCCCCCTTTCCTGTCATGGCGCATTCGACAAGGGCAATTGGTGCCTCCTGGGCTTTCCTACATCAGGCATCTGTCTCACAGGTGTGTAAGACGGCGACCTGGTCGTCTGTTCACACTTTCTCAAAGTGTTACAAGGTTGATGTGAGTGCATCTTCGAATGCTTCCTTTGGCCGCAAAGTTTTGCAGGCGGCTGTTTGAGGTTGCAACTCCTCCGTTGAGGAGCTCTGTTTCTTTGGGGTGAAGTTAAGTCTTCTTTTGATTGCTGATCCCACCCCTCGTTTTTTCTGACACTGCTTGGGGACGTCCCACATGTCAAGATTTATGGACGAAAAGAGAAAATAGGATTTTTTTGTACTCACCGTAAAATCCATTTCTCTGTTGTCCATGGACGGACACAGCACCCACCCCTCCTTTTTTAGTTTGTACTGGTTTTCTACGAACTGAGGCTGCTGATTGCAGGGTGGAGGGTTATGTACGGAGGGACCACCCCCTGGGCGGGGCTGTTCAACTCTGTTAAAGTTACATGTTTTAAGATAACTAACATGTTCTGCCTAGTCCTCTCCTATGAACAGGAACATAACCCACTTTGTCAAGATTTAAGGAGCTGTGTCCACCCATGGACGACAGAGAAAAGGAATTTACGGTGAGTACAAAAAAATCCTATTTTTCTCAGCCAATCATATTTGCGGCTAAGCATGCTGGGAAAAGGTATTTAATGGAATGAAGTCAGGTGATCAGGCAGAGTGTTCCCGCCCAGGGCTACGGCCTGGGTGGATGGTGGATGTAGAGTTCCTGGGTGCTAGGCCCGAAGCATGGGGCCTATCCAGGTAGCTTCCAGCTCCTAGCCCTGACAGAGGCCTACACGGGTGTCCAAGTTTATGCAGAGGAAAGCCGGCCAAAGATCCGGTAACGATTCCAGAGGGATGAAGTTCTAAGGAAGCACCAGAGAGAGGACCCTTCATGAGCAGGAGGCTATGAATTGGTTGGGACTAGTGATGAGCCGAACACCCCCGGGTTCGGTTCGCACCAGAACCCGCGAACGGACCGAAAGTTCGTACGAACATTAGAACCCTATTAAATACAATGGATGCGAACGTTCGAATTCTAAAGTGCTAATTATAACGACTATTATGCATGTTATTGTCCTAAAAAGGGTTTGGGAACCCGGGTTCTGCACCAGGGGACATGTATCAATGCAAAAAGAAGTTTTAAAAACGGTCGTTTTTCGGGAGCAGTCATTTTAATGATGCATAAAGTGAAAAAAAAAAAGTCAAATATTCCTTTAAATATCGTACCTGGGGGGTGTCTAAAGTATGCCTGTGAAGTGCCACGTGTTTCCCGTGTTTAGAACTGTCCCTGCACAAAATGACACTTCTAAAGGAAAAAAAAGCCATTTAAAACTGCTTGCGGCTTTAATGTAATGTCTGGTCCCGGTAATATGGATGAAAATCTTTAAGAAAAATGGCATAGCTACCCCATGACCCCCCCTACCCCAGCCCATTACCAGCCCCTTTGGGTCTTGTATGGATATTAAGGGGAACCCCGCACATAAAATAAAAAAGGCCCTATATACTCTGAACAGCGGTGCATACAAGACAGGGACTGTAGGTTTATTCTTATGTAGAATCTGTTTGTAATTTTGAACAGGTACATTGTTTAAGTGTAGCTCCAGCCCAAAAATCTATTTTTAAACTTTTTGGAAAACATAGGTAAGGGTTATCACCCCTGTAACATTTGTTTTGCTGTCTGTGCCCCTGTTCAGAACATTTCACCTCACTTTCCGTCCCAATGACAACTGTTTTTGAAATGTGGTGTTTTTCTTGAAACAAGGATTGGTGATAAAGCATCAGTACAGAGGAGACACCTTTCTCCCATATTAATTCTTACAGGAGAGAATTTTCCTTCCAAGGGGTAGATTTCCTCTCACTTCCTGTTGTCTTCTTGCGTTTGCAAGTAGGAGTCGTTTGTAAGTTGGATGTTTGAAAGTAGGGACCTGCCGTATATACTCTGCAGAAATAGGCCCCTTAGTTGTTGGTGTTGGCACAACACTGTAAGCACTCACAGTTACTCTTGGTTGGTGCTGGAACGCCCTGCTGTCAACTATTATATCAGGAATTTTAATTACATATAATTGTTGAACAGTGGTAGTAAAAATTGGGCCTTTGATGGTGGTGCTGGTGCCACAACACTGTAAGCCCTGACAGTTACTCTTGGTGGGTGCAGCAATGGGCCCTGCTGTGAATTATTAGATCAAGAATTGTAATTGCATGCCCCTGTTGAACAGGGGCTGAAAAATTGGGCCTTTCGTGGTGGTGGTGGTGGTGGTGTTGCCACAACACTGTAAGCCCTCAGAGTTACTCTTGGTGGGTGCAGGAATGGGCCCTGCTGTGAATTATTAGATCAAGAATTGTAATTACATGCCCCTTTTGAACAGGGGCTGAAAAATTGGGCCTTTCGTGGTAGTGGTGGTGGTGGCGTTGCCACAACACTGTAAGCCCTCAGAGTTACTCTTGGTGGGTGCAGCAATGGGCCCTGCTGTGAATTATTAGATCAAGAATTGTAATTACATGCCCCTGTTGAACAGGGGCTGAAAAATTGGGCCTTAGGCACTGGTGGCACAACACTCCAACCCCTCACAGATACTGTACTTGGAGCACAGCAATGAGCCCTGTTGCAAAGTATTGCTTCAAAAATTGTAATGACACGCCCCTGTTAAACAGGGGCTGAAAAATCGGGCCTTAGGCACTGGTGGCACAACACTCCAACCCCTCACAGATACTGTACTTGGAGCACAGCAATGAGCCCTATGGCAAATTATTGCTTCAAAAATTGTAATTACACGCCCCTGTTAAACAGGGGCTGAAAAATTGGGCCTTAGCCACTGGTGGCGGCACCCATAAACAAAAATGATCTTCCAAGCTATCATCATCAATCGTATCATTGAGGACTCGGAGGAGGAGGATAGCCAGTCAACATAACAGCACAGGCACTCAGCATCAGCATCAGTCTTGAAGGGATGTGACATGTTAAAATCAATTAGTCTGTTATATCAGCATCAGGTGTGTGGTAGCTGGTGGTGATCCAAGACTCATTCATCTTGATGAAAGTCAGTCGATCAACCGAGTCGGTGGACAGGCGCACCCTGTGATCCGTGACAAATCCTCCAGCAGCACTGAATGTGCGTTCCGAAAGAACGCTGGATGCAGGACAGGCCAGTAGCTCAATTGCATACTGTGCAAGCTCTGGCCAGTGATCCATCCTCAAGACCCAGTAAGCCAGAGGATTTTCGGTGGGGAAGGTGTCCAAGTCTGACCTTGCCCCTAGATATTCCTGCACCATGTTTATCAGACGCTGGCGATGGTTGCTGGAACCGATCATACTTTGGGGCTGCGGACTAAAGAATTGTCTGAACGCATCGGTCAGACGGCCACCTTCCCCACCGCTCCTTCTTTGACTGGCCGAAGCCTCAGCAACTCGTTGTCCAGGACCAGGAGTTTGTAACCTCCCAGTCTCTGGGAACGCGTTGCACAGACCTTTCTGCAAGGCCTCCCGGAGTTGTCTCATCCTCTGCTCACTCTGCGACGGTAACATAAGGTCCGCAACCTTACCCTTGTACCGTGGATCAAGGAGAGTGGCCAGCCAGTAATGGTCCCTCTCCTTGATCCGAAGAATACGAGGATCCTTCCGCAGACTTTGCAGGATCAGGGAGGCCATGCAGCGTAGGTTTGCTGAGGCATTCGCTCCGGAGTCCTCTGGGTCACTAAGGACGACATGATCCGCAGTCACCTCCTCCCAGCCACGTACAAGTCCACTGGTTTCTTGGGACTGTAAATCATCCCTAAAAGACTGCTGCTGATGATGCTGAGTGCCAGCCTCCACCTCCATGCTGACACAATCCTCCTCCTCCTCCTCCTCCTCCTCTTCCTGTGCGATGGGTGGGACAGAAGGAACACTGTCTGGGTAAAGGGGGCCTTGAGAGGCAAGGAAGTCCTCCTCTTCCTGCCTCTGTTCTGCCTCAAGTGCCCTGTCCATTATTCCACGCAGCGTGTGCTCCAACAGGTGGACAAGAGGTACAGTGTCACTGATGCATGCACTGTCACTGCTCACCATCGTCGTGGCCTCCTCAAATGGTGCCAGGACAGTGCATGCATCCCTGATCATGCCCCACTGGCGTGGAGAAAAAAAACCAAGCTCCCCTGACCCTGTCCTGGTGCCGTAGTCGCACAGGTACTCATTGATGGCCCTCTGCTGCGTGTGCAGCCGCTGCAGCATGGCCAACGTTGAGTTCCACCTGGTGGGCATGTCACATATAAGGCGGTTCTTGGGCAAGTTCAACTCCTTTTGCAGCTCAGCCAGGCGAGCACTGGCATTATAAGATCTGCGGAAATGCACACAGACTTTCCTGGCCTGCCTCAGGACATCCTGTAAGCCCGGGTACCTGCCCAAGAACCGCTGCACCACCAGGTTAAGGACGTGAGCCACACAGGGCACATGGGTCAGTTGTCCCTGTCGGAGGGCGGAGAGGAGGTTGGTGCCATTGTCGCAAACCACCATTCCTGGCTTAAGCTGGCGTGGCGTCAACCACCTCTCGGCCTGGCCCTGCAGAGCAGACAGGACCTCTGCCCCAGTGTGGCTTCTGTCCCCCAAACACACCAGCGCAAGCACGGCATGGCATCTTTTTGCCTGCGTACTTGCGTAGCCCCTTGAACGGCTACGGAGCACCGCTGGTTCAGAGGACAAAGCACAGGAAGAGGCCATGGAGGAAGAAGAAGAGGAGGGGGTGGAGGAGAGAGGTGTGTCACAACCAGTAGTAGCATTTTGGAGGCGTGGCGGTGGAACAACCTCCAACACTACTGCACCTTGTCCTGCATCCTTCCCAGCTGCCAAAAGAGTGACCCAATGGGCCGTGAAAGAAAGGTAACGTCCCTGTCCATGCCTGCTGGACCATGAGTCAGCGGTAATATGCACCTTACCGCTGACCGCCCTGTCCAGCGAGGCCAAGACATTGCCTTCCACATGCCGGTAGAGAGCCGGAATAGCCTTCCGTGAGAAAAAGTGGCGTTTGGGAACCTGCCACTGAGGAACCGCACATTGCACAAACTCACGGAAGGGGGCCGAGTCTACCAACTGAAAAGGCAGCAGTTGAAGCGCTAGCAATTTAGCCAAGCTAGCATTCAACCGCTGGGCATGTGGATGGCTGGGAGTGAACTTCTTTCGACGGTCCAGCAGCTGGGGCAGGGAAATTTGCCTGCTAGAATCGGACGTCGGTGTACTGCTAGCAGAGTGGCCGCAAGTACTTGGCTGTGACACACCTAATTCTACACCTTCATTCCTCTCAGTGCATGTTTCAGAGAGGACTGAAGTTATAGTGGGGTTGGAGATCCCAGCTGATGCGGTGCAAGGAGAGGTCCGCTTTGTTCTTTGGTGTGGGTCTTTGAGGTAGGCTTGCCAACGAGCTGCATGGCAGGTCAACATATGTCTGGTCAGGCATGTGGTACCCAAGCGGCTGATGTTTTGGCCACGCGATATACGCTTGAGACATATGTTGCAAACAGCAGCTGTGCGATCTGATGCACTAGCCTCAAAAAAGCCCACACCAAAGAACTTTTTGAATGACGGGCAGAGGCAGCGCCCTGCACAGGCGGAGCTCTGCGGTGTGATTCCGTCGGTGTACTGCCCTTACGCTGGCCACCAAAGGGCATCCTGCCTCGTTGGAGATGTGCCTCCTCCTCATCCTCCTCCTCCTCCTCTCTCCTATTAGGCACCCACGTGGAGTCAGTGACCTCATCATCCCCTCCCTCCTCATCACTGGAGCCAATCTGGCAGTATGCTGCAGCTGCTGGAACATGACTGCCAGATTGGTGTCCTTCTTGAGCATCCCCTCTGTCTGCTCTCACGCTACTGCCTTCCTGTAGCTGGGTTTCATCATCAGACCCTTCGAAACGCTGGGCATCCTCCTGGAGCATGTACCCAACACTGTGCTCAAACAGTTCAGGGGACTCCTCAGGAGGAGGACATGGTGGGTCTAGGGAAGGAGTGACTGATGATGAGTCTGACATTGATACCAGGGAAGAGGACGCTTTGGCAGCTGCTTTGCCAGTACCCTGAGCCTGGGTGAGAGAGGATGAGGAGGAGGAGGAGGGCTTGGTCATCCACTCTACCAAGTCTTCGGCATGATGTGGCTCAACATGTCCAGCTGCCGAAAAGAAGGACAAGCGTGTCCCATGGCCATGTGCTGATGACAATGCACCGCGTCCACGACCAGCACTGTTGCCCCCAGACACAGAGCCTGCTTGCCCTCTTTTATTGCCTCCTGACTGTCTGCCTCTCCTTGTTTGCCTTCCAGACATTCTAATAGATGGCCTGCAGGGAGATGGGAAAAAAGCAATAAGGGCTACCTTCAGGTGTCCCTCTCTGTCCCTTTACTTAAGGATTTCTAAATATGGTTGAGGATGATTGCTTTCGCACAGAATAGCACAACGACAATTTCCCTGACTGTCCAAAAAACAAGGATTTCAAAGATGGTTGATGAGGAATGCTTTAGCACAGTATAGCACAAGGAGAATTTCCCTCACTGTCCTTCCCTGTCCCTAGAAACAAGGATTAGCACAGTGAAAGAAACTGACACTCTCCCTACCTATAGTTTTCTGTCCCTAGAAAAAATTTTTTTTTAAAGATGGTTGATGATCAATGCTTTAGCACACTATAGCACAAGGAGAATTTCCCTCACTGTCCTTCCCTGTCCCTAGAAACAAGGATTAGCACAGTAAAACACACTGACACTCTCCCTACCTATAGTTTTCTGTCCCTAGAAAAAATGTTTTTTTAAAGATGGTTGATGATCAATGCTTTAGCACACTATAGCACAAGGAGAATTTCCCTCACTGTCCTTCCCTGTCCCTAGAAACAAGGATTAGCACAGTGAAAGAAACTGACACTCTCCCTACCTATAGTTTTCTGTCCCTAGAAAAAATGTTTTTTTAAAGATGGTTGATGATCAATGCTTTAGCACAGTATAGCACAAGGAGAATTTCCCTCACTGTCCTTCCCTGTCCCTAGAAACAAGGATTAGCACAGTGAAAGGAACTGACACTCTCCCTACCTATAGTTTTCTGTCCCTAGAAAAAATGTTTTTTTAAAAATGGTTGATGATCAATGCTTTAGTACACTATAGCACAAGGAGAATTTCCCTCACTGTCCTTCCCTGTCCCTAGAAACAAGGATTAGCACAGTGAAAGAAACTGACACTCTCCCTACCTATAGTTTTCTGTCCCTAGAAAAAATGTTTTTTTAAAGATGGTTGATGATCAATGCTTTAGCACACTATAGCACAAGGAGAATTTCCCTCACTGTCCTTCCCTGTCCCTAGAAACAAGGATTAGCACAGTGAAAGAAACTGACACTCTCCCTACCTATAGTTTTCTGTCCCTAGAAAAAATGTTTTTTTAAAGATGGTTGATGATCAATGCTTTAGCACAGTATAGCACAAGGAGAATTTCCCTCACTGTCCTTCCCTGTCCCTAGAAACAAGGATTAGCACAGTGAAAGAAACTGACACTCTCCCTACCTATAGTTTTCTGTCCCTAGAAAAAATGTTTTTTTAAAGATGGTTGATGATCAATGCTTTAGCACAGTATAGCACAAGGAGAATTTCCCTCACTGTCCTTCCCTGTCCCTAGAAACAAGGATTAGCACAGTGAAAGAAACTGACACTCTGAGTGAGTGAGTGAGTGAATAACTTGTATAGCGCTACAAATGCGAACTAAATCGCCTCAAGGCGCTTTGCATCCAGTGACATCCTGACCCTTCAGAATAGGTGGGTCTTAAGTTTTTTCCTGAAGGCCCGGTGGTTTTCTTCCATGCGGATGTTGGTGGGTAGAGCGTTCTATAGCCGTGGTCCTTGGACTGCAAATCTTCGTTCTCCCTTTGATTTGTAGCGGGACTTGGGGATGTGAAGGAGGTTTTGGTTGGTTGATCGGAGATTGCGATTGGGGGTGCAGTGTTTTATCTTCTCGCATAGATATTGTGGAGCGTTTCCCTGTGTGCACTTGTGGGTGAGACAGAGGGTCTTGAATGTGATCCGATCCTTTACGGTTAGCCAATGAAGGGTCCTTAGTGATGGGGTGATGGATTCCCAAGGTTTTTTTCCCGTTACCAGCCTGGCAGCCGTGTTCTGGATGACTTGTAGGCGCGAAATCTGGTATTTGGGTAGTCCGAGGTAGAGGGCGTTTGCGTAATCGAGTCGGGAGTTGATAATTGTTCCAACTACTACTGCTGTATCCTCTTTTGGGATGAAGGGGATGAGTCTACGTAGTAGACGGAGGAGATGGTGAGCTCCGCTGACTACTGATCCAATTTGTGCGTCCATCGACATCTCCGAGTCAAAGATGACTCCGAGACTTTTGACTTTGGTGCTCGGGGTAACGGTCTGTCCAAGGATAGTGGGGAGTGTCCAAGAAGTCTTAGTTTTTGTCTTTCGGTTTGCGTGGAGGAGAAGGAGTTCTGTTTTGGATCCGTTGAGTTTGAGGGAATTCTCAGTCATCCATTCATCGATCAATGTGAGACAGGTTTCCAATCCGTGATATTGGTCTTTTTTCCCGGTGATACGAAAGTAGAGTTGGGTGTCGTCAGCATATGAGTGGTAGCACAGGCCCTGTTTGCTGATGATTTTGAGGAGTGGGCGGAGGTAGATGTTAAAGAGCACGGGTGACAGGGGTGATCCTTGGGGGACTCCGCAAGAAATTGTGCGAGTTTCAGAGGTGAAGGCTCCTAGTTTCACTGTCTGGGAACGATTGTCTAGGAAGGATGCGAACCAGTGTAGGTCAGGGTCTGCGACTCCGGCTACTTCTTTAAGGCGAATGAGTAGAGTTTTGTGGTCTACTGTGTCGAACGCTGCACTGAGGTCCAGCAGCACCAGGAGACATGATTCTCCGTCATCTGCTGCTTCGAGGGTGTCATCCCATATTTTAAGAAGTGCTGTTTCTGTGCCATGGCCTGGGCGGAAGCCTGATTGTAGTGGATCCAAGAGTTTGTGGGTGTCCAAATAGAGTTGTAGCTGTTGTACTACTGCTTTCTCCATGATCTTGGAGATGGTGTTGAGGCTTGTTACCGGTCTGCGGTAGTTTGGGTCTTTGGGGTCCAGGTTGGGTTTCTTTAGGAGGGGTTTGATTATGCCTTGCTTGAGAGAGATTGGAACAATACCTTCTTTGAATGATTGATTTACGAGGTGTGTTATGGTGGGTGCTAAAATGTCGGTACATTCTTTCAGGAGTTTTGTAGAGATTATGTCATTTGGAGATGTGCTGTCTCTGAGGCTTCTGATTATATTTTTGGTGGTGTCGATGGTGATCGGGACCAGCGAAAATTTTGTCAATTGTATAGTGTTCATATTGATTTCCTCTATTTGCTTTGGCAGAGCAGGGTTGGTTGTTTTTTTCTGTTGAATTGATTCTCGAATGTTTTCGATTTTGTCGATAAAAAAGTCCGATAGCTCATTACAGAACTCTTGTGTTTCGTTTGCTGAAGGTTCTAGGCAGGTGGGGTTCATAGTTTGAGTTACTAGTTTGAAGAGTTCACGAGGTCGGTTTAGGCCTTTTTTGATGGTGTTTGAGAAATGTTCCTTTTTTGCTTTGAAAATTGCTTTGTGATATTTCTTAGTGAGTGCTTTGTAATTAATGTGGTTTTCCTTAGTTGGGTTTCTTCTCCAGGCTCCTTCGGCTCTTCTGCGTTCTTGCTTCAGTAGGGTAAGAGTGTCATTAAACCAGCCGGAGTTGTTTCTGCGAATGAGGGCCCTGCGTCTCGGAGCGACTGTGTCTGCTGTTTGTAGTAATGCTTTGTTTAAGGAGTTGAGTGTTTGTTCCGTTGAGTGGTTGAGATTTTGCGTTCCTATTTTATTTGATAGAGTAGTTTTGAAGAGTTCCGAGTGTAGTTTCTTCTGAGATCTTGTCCATTTTGTTGTTATTGAGTGTTCTGATTTTTGGGAGATGGTGTTGGTGGTAAGTTTAAATTTGATAGCGTGGTGATCCGTCCATGGTAACGGCATGTTGTCCACTGTGTTGATGTCCAGATTTTGTTTGAAGATGAGGTCCAGAATGTGCCCCGATCCATGCGTGGGGGCATTTATCAGTTGCTGCAGACCTAATTCTTCCAATTGGTTGATGCAGGAGGTGGCGATGGGGTCCTGAGTGGAGTTAGCCCAGAGATTGAAGTCCCCGAGTAATAGGAAGTTTTTGGTTTTTAAAGTGTATGTCAAGATGAATTCGGTAAAGGGTGTGAGGAGATTTGTCTTTGGTCCTGGCGGTCTGTAGCATAGCAGTATGTGAATGGTGTCCTGGGGTGTTGTTTGGAGTTGCAGAGTGAGTGTCTCCATGAACGGCAATGAGTTCTGTAGAGTTGGTTTGATGATAGAGAGGTGAGATTTGAAGATCACTGCTAGGCCTCCTCCTCTTTGTCCTGTTCTATGCTCAGTTAGGATGGAGTAGTTCTCAGGCACCAATTCTGTTAGGATGGTGTTACAGTCAGGTGTTAGCCAGCTTTCCGTGATAAAGAGGCAATCTATGTCGTTTTGCGTGATGAAGTCGTGAATTTCCTGTCTGTGCTTGACTGCCGATCTGGTGTTGATCAGGGCGCAAGCTATATGTTGTAGTTGAAGTGGTGTTTTCGTGTTTTTGATAGTCGATTGTCGATTGATCCTTAGCAGTTGTTCTTTTCGTAGTATTTTTTGGGTGGAGGTTGGTAATGTTGAGGCAGTATTCCTTATCCTCTGGAGGGTGTCCGCTGAGTATTTAAAGTTGCACATGATGGGAAGAAAAAAAAGGTGGTGGGATGGTGAATAGGGCCCAATGACCTAACCTCCCCCCTGTTGGTCCAGAGGAAGGCGAAAAACCCCAGCCGAGTCAGGCCAATTGCTACAGCAGGGGAAAATTCCTTCCTGACCCCTCGAGAGGCGATCGGGTAAACCCTGGATCAACTTCCTAGAGGTAGGAGGTGCCCCAGTGTGCTTACCAGGTCACCACACACGGGCCCGCTGGAGCGCGAAACGGGGAGAGGGTGATGGGATGGTCGGAGTTAAGCCGCAGTCGCTGTCTGTCCTGCAGGTCTAGTAGTCTAGAGGCGGGTGCCAAGATGGCGGCAGGGAGCAGTCAGCGGCTGCGGACAACGTGATGGTGAGCTGGGTGATCTGAGCTGGGGGAGAGTGTGGTCCAGGGAAAGCCCCAGGTCATCAGGTTTACGTTTGTTAGGGGAGCGAAAATGGAGGAGTCTAGGGAGGGTCCTGGATGGCCAGAGCTCCTGCCACACACGTCCGTTACCCTAGACCGTGCGTGTGGATTGCTCTGTGCAGCGGTGAGGTCAGAGCTCCTGCCACACACGTCCGTTCCCCTGGACCATGTGTGTGGATTGCTCTGTGAGGCGATGAGGTTAGGGGTCCTGTTACAACGTCCGTTTTGCTCGACCGTGTGTGAGGATCTGGGAAGATGGTGCAGTAGCGGTGGTCGGAGCTGTAGGTTGGGTAGCCTGAGTGCGACGGGTGGGGAAGAACCGTAATGAGTGGAGAAAGCGTTTTTAGAGGTTTTGTGAAGAATAGTGGTGGGGTGGGAGGGAGGGGGGGCAATATCAGTAGGATATATAGAATGAGAGAATTTTTTTTTTTTTTTTTATTTATTTTTTTAGTGTGTCAGTGATTGAGGCCAACTCCTGGGTGTACCAAGATGGCCGCTGCTTGCCAGGCCGGATCTTTGCTTCGTCGTCCTGGCAGCCTTTTGGGAGTGATCCAGTGGGGGACACGGGCACTTGGTTAGTGAGGGGGTGCCATCCGGTGGTTTACCGGGTCGGAGTGATCCAAGGAGGCCGGGAGAGGGTGTTAAGGGCCGAGGCTGGGTGGCTCAAGATGGCCGCCGGGGCTAGGCCGAAGCCGCAGACTATCCTGTCGGGCCAGGAAGCTGCTAGTGCTGCTTCGGGAGCCCTCTGGCGCCTAGGCTTGGCTCTGGACCTGGGGGGGGGGAGCGGCTAACTGAAGGTCCGGCTGTAGGAGAGGGGATACTTAAGTTAAGGCGGTGTCCGGCCGCAACTAGGCCGCAGCCGGGGACTTTCCTGACGGCAGCTGCGGGTGGAGGTGATGCCGAGTGCGGCGGGTGGCGGCTGGTGAGCTGGGCACTGTGCTGGAGCAGGGGATGCGCCTGTAGGGGGACCGATGCCCGATGGTGCTAGGCCGCAGCCGTGGTCTTGCCTGACGGCGACTGCGGGGGGGGGGGGGGGTGCTCGGCGGCAGAGGGTTTCGTGATCGTTTTGTCTGTCCTTTCTATGAAGGGGTGGGGGGACCAGGGGGAGAGGAGGAAAGCACGGGGGAAAGCCAGGGAGAACTGGGAAGAGAAAGCAGTGCAGCCCTGGATGTCAGGAGCTGCTGTACACTCTCCCTACCTATAGTTTTCTGTCCCTAGAAAAAATGTTTTTTTAAAGATGGTTGATGATCAATGCTTTAGCACACTATAGCACAAGGAGAATTTCCCTCACTGTCCTTCCCTGTCCCTAGAAACAAGGATTAGCACAGTAAAACACACTGACACTCTCCCTACCTATAGTTTTCTGTCCCTAGAAAAAATGTTTTTTTAAAGATGGTTGATGATCAATGCTTTAGCACACTATAGCACAAGGAGAATTTCCCTCACTGTCCTTCCCTGTCCCTAGAAACAAGGATTAGCACAGTGAAAGAAACTGACACTCTCCCTACCTATAGTTTTCTGTCCCTAGAAAAAATGTTTTTTTAAAGATGGTTGATGATCAATGCTTTAGCACAGTATAGCACAAGGAGAATTTCCCTCACTGTCCTTCCCTGTCCCTAGAAACAAGGATTAGCACAGTGAAAGAAACTGACACTCTCCCTACCTATAGTTTTCTGTCCCTAGAAAAAATGTTTTTTTAAAAATGGTTGATGATCAATGCTTTAGCACACTATAGCACAAGGAGAATTTCCCTCACTGTCCTTCCCTGTCCCTAGAAACAAGGATTAGCACAGTGAAAGAAACTGACACTCTCCCTACCTATAGTTTTCTGTCCCTAGAAAAAATGTTTTTTTAAAGATGGTTGATGATCAATGCTTTAGCACAGTATAGCACAAGGAGAATTTCCCTCACTGTCCTTCCCTGTCCCTAGAAACAAGGATTAGCACAGTGAAAGAAACTGACACTCTCCCTACCTATAGTTTTCTGTCCCTAGAAAAAATGTTTTTTTAAAGATGGTTGATGATCAATGCTTTAGCACAGTATAGCACAAGGAGAATTTCCCTCACTGTCCTTCCCTGTCCCTAGAAACAAGGATTAGCACTAGGGATGAGCTTCGTGTTCGAGTCGAACATACGTTCGACTCGAACATCGGCTGTTCGATCGTTCGACGAAGATCGAACGATTTGGGCCGTTCGCGCCAAATTAGAGTGACGCGAACGGCCCACAATGCACTACGCCATCGCAGTGTCATCCAGGCGCTGTGATTGGCCAAGCATGCACTGTGACCCCGCATGCTTGGCCAATCACAGCGCCGGCAGCGAGGAGAGCAATGATTGGCCACAGGCAGGATGCCTGTGGCCAATTATTGCTGAGGGTGTTTAGTACACGCCCCACACTATAAAAGGCCGCCAGCACGGCGGCCTAGTGTAGTGTGTTCCGGAGCAGGGATAGAGCAGCATAGGCAGGGACAGTGACTGTTATTTCTTTCTTGCTTAACCTGGATTCCTTTAGTTTAGGGAAAGAGAAGGATAGGTAGGGAGAGTGTCAGTGTGTTTTGTGCTTGTGCTATAGTGTGCTTAAAAAAAACATTTATTCTAGGGACAGAAAACTGTAGGTAGGGACAGTGTCAGTTTCTTTCACTCTGCAAGTCCTTGTTTCCAGGGACCTGGAAGGACAGTGAGTGAATTGTCCTTGTGCTATATTGTGCTTAAAAAAACATTTATTCTAGGGACAGAAAACTGTAGGTAGGGAGAGTGTCAGTTTCTTTCACTCTGCAAGTCCTTGTTTCCAGGGACCTGTAAGGACAGTGAGTGAATTGTCCTTGTGCTATATTGTGATTAAAAAAAACATTTTTTCTAGGGACAGAAAACTGTAGGTAGGGAGAGTGTTTTTTTTCTTTCACTCTGCAAGTCCTTGTTTCCAGGGACCTGGAAGGACAGTGAGTGAATTGTCCTTGTGCTATATTGTGCTTAAAAAAAAACATTTTTTCTAGGGACAGAAAACTGTAGGTAGGGAGAGTGTTTATTTTCTTTCACTCTGCAAGTCCTTGTTTCCAGGGACCTCTAAGGACAGTGAGTGAATTGTCCTTGTGCTATATTGTGCTTAAAAAAAACATTTATTCTAGGGACAGAAAACTGTAGGTAGGGAGAGTGTCAGTTTATTTCACTCTGCAAGTCCTTGTTTCCAGGGACCTGGAAGGACAGTGAGTGAATTGTCCTTGTGCTATATTGTGATTAAAAAAAACATTTTTTCTAGGGACAGAAAACTGTAGGTAGGGAGAGTGTTTTTTTTCTTTCACTCTGCAAGTCCTTGTTTCCAGGGACCTGTAAGGACAGTGAGTGAATTGTCCTTGTGCTATATTGTGCTTAAAAAAAACATTTATTCTAGGGACAGAAAACTGTAGGTAGGGAGAGTGTTTTTTTTCTTTCACTCTGCAAGTCCTTGTTTCCAGGGACCTGTAAGGACAGTGAGTGAATTGTCCTTGTGCTATATTGTGCTTAAAAAAAACATTTATTCTAGGGACAGAAAACTGTAGGTAGGGAGAGTGTCAGTTTATTTCACTCTGCAAGTCCTTGTTTCCAGGGACCTGTAAGGACAGTGAGTGAATTGTCCTTGTGCTATATTGTGATTAAAAAAAACATTTTTTCTAGGGACAGAAAACTGTAGGTAGGGAGAGTGTTTTTTTTCTTTCACTCTGCAAGTCCTTGTTTCCAGGGACCTGGAAGGACAGTGAGTGAATTCTCCTTGTGCTATATTGTGCTTAAAAAAAACATTTATTCTAGGGACAGAAAACTGTAGGTAGGGAGAGTGTCAGTTTATTTCACTCTGCAAGTCCTTGTTTCCAGGGACCTGTAAGGACAGTGAGTGAATTGTCCTTGTGCTATATTGTGATTAAAAAAAACATTTTTTCTAGGGACAGAAAACTGTAGGTAGGGACAGTGTCAGTTTCTTTCACTCTGCAAGTCCTTGTTTCCAGGGACCTGTAAGGACAGTGAGTGAATTGTCCTTGTGCTATATTGTGCTTAAAAAAAACATTTATTCTAGGGACAGAAAACTGTAGGTAGGGAGAGTGTCAGTTTATTTCACTCTGCAAGTCCTTGTTTCCAGGGACCTGGAAGGACAGTGAGTGAATTGTCCTTGTGCTATATTGTGATTAAAAAAAACATTTTTTCTAGGGACAGAAAACTGTAGGTAGGGAGAGTGTTTTTTTTCTTTCACTCTGCAAGTCCTTGTTTCCAGGGACCTGTAAGGACAGTGAGTGAATTGTCCTTGTGCTATATTTTGCTTAAAAAAAACATTTATTCTAGGGACAGAAAACTGTAGGTAGGGAGAGTGTCAGTTTATTTCACTGTGAAAGTCCTTGTTTCAAGGGACAGAGAAGGACACCTGAAGGTAGCCCTTATTGCTTTTTTCCCATCTCCCTGCAGGCCATCTATTAGAATGTCTGGAAGGCAAACAAGGAGAGGCAGACAGTCAGGAGGCAATAAAAGAGGGCAAGCAGGCTCTGTGTCTGGGGGCAACAGTGCTGGTCGTGGACGCGGTGCATTGTCATCAGCACATGGCCATGGGACACGCTTGTCCTTCTTTTCGGCAGCTGGACATGTTGAGCCACATCATGCCGAAGACTTGGTAGAGTGGATGACCAAGCCCTCCTCCTCCTCCTCATCCTCTCTCACCCAGGCTCAGGGTACTGGAAAAGCAGCTGCCAAAGCGTCGTCTTCCCTGGTATCAATGTCAGACAAATCATCAGTCACTCCTTCCCTAGACCCACCATGTCCTCCTCCTGAGGAGTCCCCCGAACTGTTTCAGCACAGTGTTGGGTACATGCTCCAGGAGGATGCCCAGCGTTTCGAAGGGTCTGATGATGAAACCCAGCTAGAGGAAGGCAGTAGCGTGAGAGCAGACAGAGGGGATGCTCAAGAAGGACACCAATCTGGCAGTCATGTTCCAGCAGCTGCAGCATACTGCCAGATTGGCTCCAGTGATGAGGAGGGAGGGGATGATGAGGTCACTGACTCCACGTGGGTGCCTAATAGGAGAGAGGAGGAGGAGGAGGATGAGGAGGAGGCACATCTCCAACGAGGCAGGATGCCCTTTGGTGGCCAGCGTAAGGGCAGTACACCGACGGAATCACACCGCAGAGCTCCGCCTGTGCAGGGCGCTGCCTCTGCCCGTCATTCAAAAAGTTCTTTGGTGTGGGCCTTTTTTGAGGCTAGTGCATCAGATCGCACAGCTGCTGTTTGCAACATATGTCTCAAGCGTATATCGCGTGGCCAAAACATCAGCCGCTTGGGTACCACATGCCTGACCAGACATATGTTGACCTGCCATGCAGCTCGTTGGCAAGCCTACCTCAAAGACCCACACCAAAGAACAAAGCGGACCTCTCCTTGCACCGCATCAGCTGGGATCTCCAACCCCACTATAACTTCAGTCCTCTCTGAAACATGCACTGAGAGGAATGAAGGTGTAGAATTAGGTGTGTCACAGCCAAGTACTTGCGCCCACTCTGCTAGCAGTACACCGACGTCCGATTCTAGCAGGCAAATTTCCCTGCCCCAGCTGCTGGACCGTCGAAAGAAGTTCACTCCCAGCCATCCACATGCCCAGCGGTTGAATGCTAGCTTGGCTAAATTGCTAGCGCTTCAACTGCTGCCTTTTCAGTTGGTAGACTCGGCCCCCTTCCGTGAGTTTGTGCAATGTGCGGTTCCTCAGTGGCAGGTTCCCAAACGCCACTTTTTCTCACGGAAGGCTATTCCGGCTCTCTACCGGCATGTGGAAGGCAATGTCTTGGCCTCGCTGGACAGGGCGGTCAGCGGTAAGGTGCATATTACCGCTGACTCATGGTCCAGCAGGCATGGACAGGGACGTTACCTTTCTTTCACGGCCCATTGGGTCACTCTTTTGGCAGCTGGGAAGGATTCAGGACAAGGTGCAGTAGTGTTGGAGGTTGTCCCACCGCCACGCCTCCAAAATGCTACTACTGGTTGTGACACACCTCTCTCCTCCACCCCCTCCTCTTCTTCTTCCTCCATGGCCTCTTCCTGTGGTTTGTCCTATGAACCAGCGGTGCTCCGTAGCCGTTCACGGGGCTACGCAAGTACGCAGGCAAAAAGATGCCATGCCGTGCTTGCGCTGGTGTGTTTGGGGGACAGAAGCCACACTGGGGCAGAGGTCCTGTCTGCTCTGCAGGGCCAGGCCGAGAGGTGGTTGACGCCACGCCAGCTTAAGCCAGGAATGGTGGTTTGCGACAATGGCACCAACCTCCTCTCCGCCCTCCGACAGGGACAACTGACCCATGTGCCCTGTGTGGCTCACGTCCTTAACCTGGTGGTGCAGCGCTTCTTGGGCAGGTACCCGGGCTTACAGGATGTCCTGAGGCAGGCCAGGAAAGTCTGTGTGCATTTCCGCAGATCTTATAATGCCAGTGCTCGCCTGGCTGAGCTGCAAAAGGAGTTGAACCTGCCCAAGAACCGCCTTATATGTGACATGCCCACCAGGTGGAACTCAACGTTGGCCATGCTGCAGCGGCTGCACACGCAGCAGAGGGCCATCAATGAGTACCTGTGCGACTACGGCACCAGGACAGGGTCAGGGGAGCTTGGTTTTTTTTCTCCACGCCAGTGGGGCATGATCAGGGATGCATGCACTGTCCTGGCACCATTTGAGGAGGCCACGAGGATGGTGAGCAGTGACAGTGCATGCATCAGTGACACTGTACCTCTTGTCCACCTGTTGGAGCACACGCTGCGTGGAATAATGGACAGGGCACTTGAGGCAGAACAGAGGCAGGAAGAGGAGGACTTCCTTGCCTCTCAAGGCCCCCTTTACCCAGACAGTGTTCCTTCTGTCCCACCCATCGCACAGGAAGAGGAGGAGGAGGAGGAGGAGGAGGATTGTGTCAGCATGGAGGTGGAGGCTGGCACTCAGCATCATCAGCAGCAGTCTTTTAGGGATGATTTACAGTCCCAAGAAACCAGTGGACTTGTACGTGGCTGGGAGGAGGTGGCTGCGGATCATGTCGTCCTTAGTGACCCAGAGGACTCCGGAGCGAATGCCTCAGCAAACCTACGCTGCATGGCCTCCCTGATCCTGCAAAGTCTGCGGAAGGATCCTCGTATTCTTCGGATCAAGGAGAGGGACCATTACTGGCTGGCCACTCTCGGTACAAGGGTAAGGTTGCGGACCTTATGTTACCGTCGCAGAGGGAGCAGAGGATGAGACAACTCCGGGAGGCCTTGCAGAAAGGTCTGTGCAACGCGTTCCCAGAGACTGGGAGGTTGCAAACTCCTGGTCCTGGACAACGAGTTGCTGAGGCTTCGGCCAGTCAAAGAAGGAGCGGTGGGGAAGGTGGCCGTCTGACCGATGCGTTCAGACAATTCTTTAGTCCGCAGCCCCAAAGTATGATCGGTTCCAGCAACCATCGCCAGCGTCTGATAAACATGGTGCAGGAATATCTAGGGGCAAGGTCAGACTTGGACACCTTCCCCACCGAAAATCCTCTGGCTTACTGGGTCTTGAGGATGGATCACTGGCCAGAGCTTGCACAGTATGCAATTGAGCTACTGGCCTGTCCTGCATCCAGCGTTCTTTCGGAACGCACATTCAGTGCTGCTGGAGGATTTGTCACGGATCACAGGGTGCGCCTGTCCACCGACTCGGTTGATCGACTGACTTTCATCAAGATGAACCAGTCTTGGATCACCACCAGCTACCACACACCTGATGCTGATATAACAGACTAATTGATTTTAACATGTCACATCCCTTCAAGACTGATGCTGATGCTGAGTGCCTGTGCTGTTATGTTGACTGGCTATCCTCCTCCTCCGAGTCCTCAATGATACGATTGATGATGATAGCTTGTAAGATCATTTTTGTTTATGGGTGCCGCCACAAGTGCCTAACGCCCAATTTTTCAGCCCCTGTTTAACAGGGGCGTGTAATTACAATTTTTGAAGCAATACTTTGCAACAGGGCTCATTGCTGTGCTCCAAGTACAGTATCTGTGAGGAGTTGCAGTGTTGTGCCACCAGTGCCTAAGGCCCAATTTTTCAGCCCCTGTTTAACAGGGGCGTGTCATTACAATTTTTGAAGCAATACTTTGCAACAGGGCTCATTGCTGTGCTCCAAGTACAGTATCTGTGAGGAGTTGCAGTGTTGTGCCACCAGTGCCTAAGGCCCAATTTTTCAGCCCCTGTTTAACAGGGGCGTGTCATTACAATTTTTGAAGCAATACTTTGCAACAGGGCTCATTGCTGTGCTCCAAGTACAGTATCTGTGAGGGGTTGCAGTGTTGTGCCACCAGTGCCTAAGGCCCAATTTTTCAGCCCCTGTTCAACAGGGGCATGTAATTACAATTCTTGATCTAATAATTCACAGCAGGGCCCATTGCTGCACCCACCAAGAGTAACTGTCAGGGCTTACAGTGTTGTGGCACCAGCACCACCATCAAAGGCCCAATTTTTACTACCACTGTTCAACAATTATATGTAATTAAAATTCCTGATATAATAGTTGACAGCAGGGCGTTCCAGCACCAACCAAGAGTAACTGTGAGTGCTTACAGTGTTGTGCCAACACCAACAACTAAGGGGCCTATTTCTGCAGAGTATATACGGCAGGTCCCTACTTTCAAACATCCAACTTACAAACGACTCCTACTTGCAAACGCAAGAAGACAACAGGAAGTGAGAGGAAATCTACCACTAGGAAGGAAAATTCTCTCCTGTAAGAATAAATATGGGAGAAAGGTGTCTCCTCTGTACTGATGCTTTATCAGCAATCCTTGTTTCAAGAAAAAGACCACATTTCAAAAAGAGTTGTCATTGGGACGGAAAGTGAGGTGAAATGTTCTGAACAGGGGCACAGACAGCAAAACAAATGTTACAGGGGTGATAACCCTTACCTATGTTTTCCAAAAAGTTTAAAAATAGATTTTTGGTCTGGAGCTACACTTCAACAATGTACCTGTTCAAAATTACAAACAGACTCTACATAAGAACAAACCTACTGTCCCTGTCTTGTATGCACCGCCTGTATAGGGCTGTTCAGAGTATATAGGGCCTTTTTTATTTTATGTGCGGGGTTCCCCTTAATATCCATACAAGACCCAAAGGGGCTGGTAATGGGCTGGGGTAGGGGGGGTCATGGGGTAGCTATGCCATTTTTCTTAAAGAATTTCATCCATATTACCGGGACCAGACATTACATTAAAGCCGCAAGCAGTTTTAAATGGCTTTTTTTTCCTTTAGAAGTGTCATTTTGTGCAGGGACAGTTCTAAACACGGGAAACACGTGGCACTTCACAGGCATACTTTAGACACCCCCCAGGTACGATATTTAAAGGAATATTTGACTTTTTTTTTTTCACTTTATGCATCATTAAAATGACTGCTCCCGAAAAACGACCGTTTTTAAAACTTCTTTTTGCATTGATACATGTCCCCTGGTGCAGAACCCGGGTTCCCAAACCCTTTTTAGGACAATAACATGCATAATAGTTGTTATAATTAGCACTTTAGAATTCGAACGTTCGCATCCATTGTATTTAATAGGGTTCTAATGTTCGTTCGAACTTTCGGTCCGTTCGCGGGTTCTGGTGCGAACCGAACCCGGGGGTGTTCGGCTCATCACTAATTAGCACAGTGAAAGAAACTGACACTCTCCCTACCTATAGTTTTCTGTCCCTAGAAAAAATGTTTTTTTAAAGATGGTTGATGATCAATGCTTTAGCACAGTATAGCACAAGGAGAATTTCCCTCACTGTCCTTCCCTGTCCCTAGAAACAAGGATTAGCACAGTGAAAGAAACTGACACTCTCCCTACCTATAGTTTTCTGTCCCTAGAAAAAATGTTTTTTTAAAGATGGTTGATGATCAATGCTTTAGCACACTATAGCACAAGGAGAATTTCCCTCACTGTCCTTCCCTGTCCCTAGAAACAAGGATTAGCACAGTAAAACACACTGACACTCTCCCTACCTATAGTTTTCTGTCCCTAGAAAAAATGTTTTTTTAAAGATGGTTGATGATCAATGCTTTAGCACACTATAGCACAAGGAGAATTTCCCTCACTGTCCTTCCCTGTCCCTAGAAACAAGGATTAGCACAGTGAAAGAAACTGACACTCTCCCTACCTATAGTTTTCTGTCCCTAGAAAAAATGTTTTTTTAAAGATGGTTGATGATCAATGCTTTAGCACAGTATAGCACAAGGAGAATTTCCCTCACTGTCCTTCCCTGTCCCTAGAAACAAGGATTAGCACAGTGAAAGAAACTGACACTCTCCCTACCTATAGTTTTCTGTCCCTAGAAAAAATGTTTTTTTAAAGATGGTTGATGATCAATGCTTTAGCACAGTATAGCACAAGGAGAATTTCCCTCACTGTCCTTCCCTGTCCCTAGAAACAAGGATTAGCACAGTGAAAGAAACTGACACTCTCCCTACCTATAGTTTTCTGTCCCTAGAATTTTTTTTTTTTAAAGATGGTTGATGATCAATGCTTTAGCACAGTATAGCACAAGGAGAATTTCCCTCACTGTCCTTCCCTGTCCCTAGAAACAAGGATTAGCACAGTGAAAGAAACTGACACTCTCCCTACCTATAGTTTTCTGTCCCTAGAAAAAATGTTTTTTTAAAGATGGTTGATGATCAATGCTTTAGCACAGTATAGCACAAGGAGAATTTCCCTCACTGTCCTTCCCTGTCCCTAGAAACAAGGATTAGCACAGTGAAAGAAACTGACACTCTCCCTACCTATAGTTTTCTGTCCCTAGAAAAAATGTTTTTTTAAAGATGGTTGATGATCAATGCTTTAGCACAGTATAGCACAAGGAGAATTTCCCTCACTGTCCTTCCCTGTCCCTAGAAACAAGGATTAGCACAGTGAAAGAAACTGACACTCTCCCTATCTATAGTTTTCTGTCCCTAGAAAAAAATGTTTTTTTAAAGATGGTTGATGATCAATCCTTTAGCACACTATAGCACAAGGAGAATTTCCCTCACTGTCCTTCCCTGTCCCTAGAAACAAGGATTAGCACAGTGAAAGAAACTGACACTCTCCCTACCTATAGTTTTCTGTCCCTAGAAAAAATGTTTTTTTAAAGATGGTTGATGATCAATGCTTTAGCACAGTATAGCACAAGGAGAATTTCCCTCACTGTCCTTCCCTGTCCCTAGAAACAAGGATTAGCACAGTGAAAGAAACTGACACTCTCCCTACCTATAGTTTTCTGTCCCTAGAAAAAATGTTTTTTTAAAAATGGTTGATGATCAATGCTTTAGCACACTATAGCACAAGGAGAATTTCCCTCACTGTCCTTCCCTGTCCCTAGAAACAAGGATTAGCACAGTGAAAGAAACTGACACTCTCCCTACCTATAGTTTTCTGTCCCTAGAAAAAATGTTTTTTTAAAGATGGTTGATGATCAATGCTTTAGCACAGTATAGCACAAGGAGAATTTCCCTCACTGTCCTTCCCTGTCCCTAGAAACAAGGATTAGCACAGTGAAAGAAACTGACACTCTCCCTACCTATAGTTTTCTGTCCCTAGAAAAAATGTTTTTTTAAAGATGGTTGATGATCAATGCTTTAGCACAGTATAGCACAAGGAGAATTTCCCTCACTGTCCTTCCCTGTCCCTAGAAACAAGGATTAGCACAGTGAAAGAAACTGACACTCTCCCTACCTATAGTTTTCTGTCCCTAGAATTTTTTTTTTTTAAAGATGGTTGATGATCAATGCTTTAGCACACTATAGCACAAGGAGAATTTCCCTCACTGTCCTTCCCTGTCCCTAGAAACAAGGATTAGCACAGTAAAACACACTGACACTCTCCCTACCTATAGTTTTCTGTCCCTAGAAAAAATGTTTTTTTAAAGATGGTTGATGATCAATGCTTTAGCACACTATAGCACAAGGAGAATTTCCCTCACTGTCCTTCCCTGTCCCTAGAAACAAGGATTAGCACAGTGAAAGAAACTGAAACTCTCCCTACCTATAGTTTTCTGTCCCTAGAAAAAATGTTTTTTTAAAGATGGTTGATGATCAATGCTTTAGCACACTATAGCACAAGGAGAATTTCCCTCACTGTCCTTCCCTGTCCCTAGAAACAAGGATTAGCACAGTGAAAGAAACTGACACTCTCCCTACCTATAGTTTTCTGTCCCTAGAAAAAATGTTTTTTTAAAGATGGTTGATGATCAATGCTTTAGCACAGTATAGCACAAGGAGAATTTCCCTCACTGTCCTTCCCTGTCCCTAGAAACAAGGATTAGCACAGTGAAAGAAACTGACACTCTCCCTACCTATAGTTTTCTGTCCCTAGAAAAAATGTTTTTTTAAAGATGGTTGATGATCAATGCTTTAGCACAGTATAGCACAAGGAGAATTTCCCTCACTGTCCTTCCCTGTCCCTAGAAACAAGGATTAGCACAGTGAAAGAAACTGACACTCTCCCTACCTATAGTTTTCTGTCCCTAGAAAAAATGTTTTTTTAAAGATGGTTGATGATCAATGCTTTAGCACACTATAGCACAAGGAGAATTTCCCTCACTGTCCTTCCCTGTCCCTAGAAACAAGGATTAGCACAGTGAAAGAAACTGACACTCTCCCTACCTATAGTTTTCTGTCCCTAGAAAAAATGTTTTTTTAAAGATGGTTGATGATCAATGCTTTAGCACAGTATAGCACAAGGAGAATTTCCCTCACTGTCCTTCCCTGTCCCTAGAAACAAGGATTAGCACAGTGAAAGAAACTGACACTCTCCCTACCTATAGTTTTCTGTCCCTAGAAAAAATGTTTTTTTAAAGATGGTTGATGATCAATGCTTTAGCACACTATAGCACAAGGAGAATTTCCCTCACTGTCCTTCCCTGTCCCTAGAAACAAGGATTAGCACAGTAAAACACACTGACACTCTCCCTACCTATAGTTTTCTGTCCCTAGAAAAAATGTTTTTTTAAAGATGGTTGATGATCAATGCTTTAGCACACTATAGCACAAGGAGAATTTCCCTCACTGTCCTTCCCTGTCCCTAGAAACAAGGATTAGCACAGTAAAACACACTGACACTCTCCCTACCTATAGTTTTCTGTCCCTAGAAAAAATGTTTTTTTAAAGATGGTTGATGATCAATGCTTTAGCACACTATAGCACAAGGAGAATTTCCCTCACTGTCCTTCCCTGTCCCTAGAAACAAGGATTAGCACAGTAAAACACACTGACACTCTCCCTACCTATAGTTTTCTGTCCCTAGAAAAAATGTTTTTTTAAAGATGGTTGATGATCAATGCTTTAGCACACTATAGCACAAGAAGAATTTCCCTCACTGTCCTTCCCTGTCCCTAGAAACAAGGATTAGCACAGTAAAACACACTGACACTCTCCCTACCTATAGTTTTCTGTCCCTAGAAAAAATGTTTTTTTAAAGATGGTTGATGATCAATGCTTTAGCACACTATAGCACAAGGAGAATTTCCCTCACTGTCCTTCCCTGTCCCTAGAAACAAGGATTAGCACAGTAAAACACACTGACACTCTCCCTACCTATAGTTTTCTGTCCCTAGAAAAAATGTTTTTTTAAAGATGGTTGATGATCAATGCTTTAGCACAGTATAGCACAAGGAGAATTTCCCTCACTGTCCTTCCCTGTCCCTAGAAACAAGGATTATCACAGTAAAACACACTGACACTCTCCCTACCTATAGTTTTCTGTCCCTAGAAAAAATGATTTTTTAAAGATGGTTGATGATCAATGCTTTAGCACAGTATAGCACAAGGAGAATTTCCCTCACTGTCCTTCCCTGTCCCTAGAAACAAGGATTCGCACAGTAAAACACACTGACACTCTCCCTACCTATCCTTCTCTTTCCCTAAACTAAAGGAATCCAGGTTAAGCAAGAAAAAAAAATGTCACTGTCCCTGCCTATGCTTCTCTTTTCCTGCTCCGGAACACACTACACTAGGCCGCCGTGCTGGCGGCCTTTTATAGTGTGGGGCGTGTACTAAACACCCTCAGCAATAATTGGCCACAGGCATCCTGCCTGTGGCCAATCATTGCTCTCCTCGCTGCCGGCGCTGTGATTGGCCAAGCATGCGGGGTCACAGTGCATGCTTGGCCAATCACAGCGCCTGGATAACACTGCGATGGCGTAGTGCATTGTGGGCCGTTCGCGTCACTCGAATTAGGCGCGAACGGCCCAAATCGTTCGATCTTCGTCGAACGATCGAACAGCCGATGTTCGAGTCGAACGTATGTTCGACTCGAACACCGAGCTCATCCCTAGTTGGGACGACTTCAGAGAGAACTCATCCAAGGGAATCAGTGCATGAAGCAGTGAGTAAAGTTTAGTTGCTAGAGGAGACAGCTTGTCCTACAAAATACAGATGTGCTGGTTCAGCTTAAAGGCTCTTATTCCTGTACTTCCGTCTGCCTTACTTCACCTATTTTTGTCTAAGGTGTCTGCCAATCTGCCTATTGCTGATCGTTAATAAGGGTGTCCTGTGCCCTATTCCCCTCTCTCCCACATTTTTCCTGTTTGAGAAATAAACGTCTCTATTGTTTAAAGCATAAAAGTGACTGGCGCCCAACTTCTTTCTTGTTCATCACCCACCATGTCCACGAACCTGCACCCTGAGGATGTATGTCAGACAATCCTACCCCCCCAGTAGTCACCATCCGGCTCCCAGAAAGTCAGGGCCAGGGCTATATACAAAAAAAAAGAATGCAATGGTTTTCAAATCTCATAAACCCATACTTTATTCTCAATAGAAAAAATAAAACATATCAAGTGATTAAACTGAGAAAATGTACAATTTTAAGAAAGAAAATAATGTAATTTTGAAATTAATGGCAGCAACACATCTCAAAAAAGTTGGGACAGGGCCATGTTTACCACAGTTTAGCTTCTTTTAACCACTTCCCGCCCGACCTGTAGCAGAATGAAGGCCGGGCGGTTGTTCAGTTATCCTGACTGGGCGTCATATGATGTCCAGCAGGATAACTGCTGGCGCGAGCAAGTGGGGGCTCGCAGCGCGCTGATCGGTGGTGCCGTGTTCAGTCTGACACACCGCTACACCGATCTCGGTAAAGACCTCTGACGGAGGCTCTTTACCATGTGATTAGCCGTGTCCGATCACGGTGTAAACAGGAAGAGACGTTTATCGGCTTTTCCTCACTCGCGTCTGACAAACGCGAGTAGAGGAGAGCCGATCGGCTGCTCCTGACAGAGGGTTCTGCGCTGATTGTTTATCAGCGCAGCCCCCCGCAGATGCCCACACTGGACCACCAGGGAGGCCGCCAGGACCACCAGGGATAACCACAACGGATGGATGACCAGGGATGCCACCCATGGCCACCAGGGATGCCAGTAAGTGCCCAAAAGATGCCAGTAAGTGCCCGCACATCTTGCCAGTCAGTGCCAACTATTATGGCCTGCCAGTTGTCTCCTCATCAGTGATGCCCAGCAATGCCACCCATCAGTGTCCATCAGTGCCATCTATCAGTGCCCACCTATCAGTGCCAATCAGTGCCCATCCGTGCCACCTATCAGTTCAGCCTTTCAGTGCCCATCAGTGCTGCCTATGAGTGCCCATCAGTGCTGCATACCAGTGCCGCCTATCAGTGCCCATTGTTGCCCATCAGTGAAAGAAAACACTAATGCCCCATACACACGATCGTTTTTCATGCCGTTAAAAATGCCATTTTTAAAAATGGGCATTAAAACTGATCGTGTGTATGCTCCAGAGCATTTTTAACGGCGTGAAAAACGGCCATTAAAAATTTCAAACATGCTCTATTTTTTCATGTCGTTTTTCATGTCGTTTTTTTTAACGACGTGAAAAACGATAGTGTGTATGCTTTAACAACGTGAAAAAAAATGCGCATGCTCAGAATCAAGTATGAGACGGGAGCGCTCGTTCTGGTAAAACTAGCGTTTGTAATGAAGATAGCACATTTGTCACGCTGTAACGGACTGAAAAGCACAAGGCTGAAAAGCGCGAATCGTCGCTCAACAAACTTTACTAACATGAAGGGTGGCACCATCCGAACGGAACTTCCCCTTTATAGTGCCGTCGTACGTGTTGTACGTCACTGCGCTTTGCTTGAAGGTTTTTTTTAATGATCGTGTGTACGCAAGACAGGCTTGAGAGGAAACATTAAAAAAAACGACGAGAAAAACGTCGGTTTAAAAAATGGCATGAAAATCGATCGTGTGTACGCCGCATTACTTATTTACTAAATTTTCTAACAGAAACAAAGAAAAACGTATTTTTTTTTCGAAATTTTTGGTCTTTTTTTATTTGTTGCGCAAAAAATTAAAACCCCAGAAGTGATCAAATACCACTAAAAGAAAGCTCTATTTGTGGGAACAAAATGATAAAAAATTTGTGTGCAGTGTAGCATGATTGCGCAATTGTCATTCAAAGTGCGACAGTGCTGAAAGCTGAAAATTGGCCCGGGCAGGAAGGGGGGAAGTGCCCTGTATTGAAGTGGTTAAATGAGTTTGGCCCAGAGAAGATGTCTGCGTTTTTTGGTTAAGGTCAGATATGGCTTCTTCTTTGTGTAGCACCACCCCGCAATGTTTGGGGGCGCTATGTGAAATTTAAGGGCCGTCTGAGCCAGTAATTGGGCTCAGACCAATTGTGTTCAAGTTGTTGTTCTGCTCGGGGTGTGATACTGCCCGGCAGTGTTATTCTCCTTTGCCTGCAGGTGGCGCTGTCACCGCCGGCACGGGCTGGATTACAGGGGTATCACAGCACCTTGGATGTCCTCTCTCGGCGGCCGTGCAGTGGGCGTGGTCTGCCCGCTGTGCATGCTGGGAGAGGGTGCAGAGGGCGCAGGCGCCTTTTGGCGTGGGGCGATTCCAGGGGGACCCCATGGCTTACAGGGGGACCTCTGGTCCAGTGAGTGTGCCTTGTGGCCCGCATGGCATGAGGTGCGCTAGAGTGCTTAGGCCTTGGGCACCTTCAGCCCTGTTGCTGCATTGTAGGCCCAGCTCCGCTGACTAGGGCCTACGCTTCAGAGAAGATTCCCAAGCTGCCCGTTTGAAGGGGGCCCATCTTTAGGAAAGGAGTTCCAGGGGAAGAACAGTCCCCGCGGAGATAGCGACGGTACTGCTGTCTCGGGGAGAGGTCTGGAGGCCTACCTAAAGGGGGATCTATCATCTCTGACATCCGTGCTCCATCCCGGCTGCTAGGACTGCTCTCATAGGGACTATCCGGGTGAGCAATACCCACTCAGGCTTGAGTGGCGACGAGTGTAGATATTGGACTTAAGTGTTGCGTGCCTGAACCTTTCCCCACATCTTTCAACTCTTCTACTCTTGCTTTTCTTCAAGTTTAACTCAAATTGCAGAAAAAGAATAAAGCCTTGCTGATTAGGGTTTACTCAAGTGTGGCCTTATTCCAAGGAGTCGTCGGTGTGCCTAGACAACGGAGCTAAAGGATCCACTCGTGGGAGGTATTTTGCTGCAGACCCAAAGTAACAAAACCAGTAGATCCCATTAACAAATCGGGGTCTGCGGGTGTGTGGCATCTCGGGGAAGTAGGGAGATTAATTCGCATAATAGAGCTTTAAGTTGCATTTCTAGATGGCACAGCGAACTGTGTTCACAGACAAGGATTTTGGACATATTCCCGAGCCCATGCAGTGTTGGCCATCACAGAATAATGCCTGTTTTTAATGGAGTTCTGTCTGAGGGCAAGGAGATCAAAAGCATCCAATATTGCATTTCAGCCTTGTCCCTTGTACACAGATATTTCTCCAGATTCTTTAAATCTTTTGATGATAATATGTACTGTAGATGATGCTATATTTAAAGTCTTTGCAATTTTACGTTGCGAAAAATAATTCTGAAATTGCTAGACAATTTTTAGATGCAGCTTTTCATAGATTGTGAACTTCTGCCCATCTTTACTTCTGAGACACGGGGGGGGGGGGGGGGTTATTTGCTAAAGGCAAATCCACTTTTCACTGCAAGTGCACTCTGAAGTGTAGTTGTTGTGAGGGGGTTAGCTCGGCAGCGGGTGTGTGTGACCCCCGGGATGGGCTCCCCACACAAAAACAGGCCCAGCAAACGGAGGTTGTGGTTTTCAAAATCAAAAAAAGGTGCGGTTTATTTTCTATTTACAGTGACAAAACACAGCAAAGCCAAAAGAAACATAAACAAAATAAATCCTGGTCAACTTGACCTCTGACTAAACATACAGGTTTCCTAACTAACAACTGGGATCAGCCTAGTGCTGTCCTAGTCCCTAAGTCCCTGGTTTTAAATGTCCAAGCAAATAGCCACACAGGCTTTGTCTCACCGCACAGGGGTTCACTCTCCCTAGACAGTCCACACAGGTCTGGGTCCAGGCATGAGCTAACATCTAATGAAGCTGGGAGTTCTTATAGAGGCCTAAATGAGCTGACAAGCTTCAGCTGGTCTCATCAACTCCCTGTCTGCACGACGCCCCACACTCTCCCTAGAGGTATGAGTCATCCATGAGCCCACTAGCCTCAGCTGGGCTTATACAACTCTCCACCTAGTTGTATAAGTCGGCGTAAAGCCTGAATCTGGGCGAAATATATCTACCCCCCTGGATGCAACCAGGTGACTTTACCTTCCTGCTGTCACATACCCCCCCTCTTGTTTTAACCTCGGGGTTGGAACACCAGCAATCAGGCATTCATGTACTCGAGACAAAGCATCCACATTCCCCATTTGAACGCCAGGGCGATGCTTTACTGTGAAGTTGAATTCCTGGAGGGCCAGGAACCACCTATTCACTCTTCTATTTGTTTCCTTGTTTTGAGCCATCCACTTTAACGGAGCGTGATCCGTAACCAGGTCAAAGTGCCTACCTAGCAGGTAGTACCAAAGGGAATCTAGAGCCCACTTCACCGCTAAACACTCCTTTTCAACGGTGGCGTAATTTACCTCATGGGACTTCAACTTCCTGCTGAGGTAAATGACTGGGTGCTCTTCCCCGTTCCAGACCTGGGACAATACTGCTCCTAACCCCACATCTGACGCATCACTTTGTACGACAAAGTCTTTAGAGAAGTCGGGTGAGTACAACACTGGCTGGCTACATAAGGCTTGTTTCAAGAATTGGAATGCTGCCTCAGCCTCGGGGGTCCATTTAATCATGACCGACCCTTTCCCCTTCGTTAGGTTGGTTAGGGGCACAGCCTTAGAAGCAAAGTGGGGAATGAATCGCCGATAATACCCAGCGATTCCCAGAAAGGCTCGTACCTGCTTCTTGCTGTTGGGACGTGGCCAACTCTGGATGGCCTCGACTTTGTTGAGTTGGGGTTTTATTACTCCCCTCCCAATGGTGTACCCAAGATATTTGGCCTCCTCCTGCCCAATGGTACACTTCTTGGGGTTAGCCGTAAACCCCGCTTCCCGAACAGAGTCCAGGACTGCTTGCACTTTTGGCAGATGTGAGGCCCAATCTGTGCTATGGACAATTACGTCATCCAGGTAAGCCGCAGCATACTTCCGATGGGGCCTCAGCATCTGGTCCATTTTCCGCTGGAATGTGGCCGGCGCATTCTGTAACCCGAACGGCATTCTTTTATATTGGAACGCCCCGTCTGGGGTTACAAATGCGGTTTTCTCTTTGGCCAATTTGGCCAGGGGGATTTGCCAATACCCTTTTGTGAGGTCAAGAGTCGTCATGTATCGGGCTGTTCCCAGCCGGTCGATCAACTCATCTATACGTGGCATGGGGTAGGTGTCAAATTTTGTAACTTTGTTCAACTGACGAAAATCGTTACAAAATCGCCAGCTCCCATCCGGTTTAGGCACCAACACAATGGGACTAGACCAATCACTTTGGGACTCCTCTATCACCCCTAAGTTCAGCATTTTCTGTACTTCCTCCCGTATTGCCTCCCGTCGGGCCTCTGGGATCCGATAGGGTTTTAACTTCACCCTTTCACCGGGCGGGGTAATGATGTCATGCTCTACCCCAGATGTTTGTCCCGGCAGCTCAGAGAATACCTCCTTGTTGCGAAGCACAAACTCCTTAACCTCCTGTTGTTGGGGTTGTGACAAGGTGGCTGCTATTCCAACCTCAGGAATCACGCAACCAGTTTGAGCTGGTGACCAAGTGTCTGCGACTAGGGACTCTCTATCCCTCCAGGCTTTCAACAGATTAACGTGATAGATCTGTTCGGGCTTTCGCCTTCCTGGTTGTCTGACCTTGTAATTCACTTCGCTCACTTTTTCTATTATCTCGTAGGGGCCTTGCCATTTGGCAAGGAATTTACTTTCAACCGTAGGGACAAGTACCAGTATCCTATCCCCCGGGGAAAAGGTACGGGTCTTGGCTCCACGGTTGTACACTCTCTGCTGTGCTAACTGCGCTTGGGCCAAATGTTCCTTCACGATGGGCATTACCTGTGCAATTCGGTCTTGCATCAGGGCGACATGCTCAATCACACTCCTGTGGGGAGAACTCTCACTTTCCCAAGTTTCCTTGGCAATATCCAACAGCCCTCTTGGGTGTCTCCCATACAGTAACTCAAAGGGGGAGAATCCCGTAGAGGATTGGGGCACCTCCCTAATAGCAAACATCAGATAAGGAAGTAGACAGTCCCAATCCTTTCCATCTCTATCCACCACTTTCTTCAACATTTGTTTTAGGGTTTTGTTGAATCTTTCAACCAGCCCATCGGTTTGGGGGTGATACACAGATGTACGTAATTGCATCACTTTGAACAATTTACACAGCTCCTTCATAACCCGGGATATAAAGGGTGTACCTTGGTCCGTAAGCAGTTCTTTACAAATACCCACCCGGCTAAACACAAGAGATAGCTCTTTGGCTATGGTTTTGGCCGAGGTATTTCGGAGAGGGATCGCTTCTGGATAACGGGTGGCATAGTCCATTATAACTAATATGTACTGGTGCCCCCTAGCGGACTTGATTATAGGACCTACCAAATCCATGGCGATCCTCTCAAACGGGACCTCAATGATGGGTAGAGGGACCAGCGGGCTACGGAAATGTGGCATCGGGGCCGACCTCTGACACACAGGGCAGGAGGAACAATAATTTTCTATGTCCTTCATCACTCCCGGCCAATAGAATCTCTGTAATACCCTCTCTCGGGTTTTCTCTGTCCCCAGATGACCTCCAAGAATGTGCCCATGGGCCAACTCCAACACCAACTTCCTGTAAGGTTTGGGCACCACAAGCTGCTCAACGGTTTCTTCTGCCCTTTTTGCCACCCGATACAGTAGGTCCTTCTCTACGCTGAAGTATGGGTAAGTGCAGGTATTATCTGGGTTCACTAACTCGCCATCTATTTTCACTACGTTTTCCCGTGCCTTTATTAGGGCGGGGTCTTTCAACTGTTCTGTGGCAAAGTTTTCCCTGTGAACCTCAAGATCAGAAAACTCCACAGACGGTAGGTTTTCGTCTGAGGAGGTGGGCTCCTCTCCAGTTTCTTGAGTCTCCCCTGCCAATACTGATAAGGGAAATTCCGGAGAGTCCTCACCACTCTCAGGGGAGTTCTGGCTATCACATTCCTGGTACATAGGGGCACCAGTGGGGGGCTCAGGATCATCCCACAGTTCCCAGAACTTCGGAAAATCCCTTCCCACAATGGCGTCATGCGGTAACTGAGATACTAAGCCCACTGGATGAGAGAGGGTACCTTTGGGGGTCTCGAAACACACTGTAGTCACTGGATACTCTTGGGTGTCCCCATGCACACAAATAACAGCTACCTTGCTATTCCCAGAGACCTCTGTTTTAACTAACTCAGCCTTTATCAGGGTCACAAGGCTACCTGAATCCAGCAATACCACAACATTTCTACCATTAACACACATTTTGCATAAATGTTTCTCAGTTCCACGAATGGCAGTGCATGCGACTGTCGCACACAGCGACTGACGTCTGCCCGTCACAAAGTCACACTGCATGTGTTCCTCCACAACCGGGCAATTGGCTGCAATATGTCCCGCTTGCCGGCAGCGGTAGCAAACGATCCTTCTTGCGGCCTCTTGAGCCGCTGATTTCCCAGGCTGTTCTCGCCAAACTTGGGGTAGAGCTCCCACCCTCTCACTCTCTCCACCCTCACCCCTTGGAATCCTCTTATCCGCCCCTGGGGATGGTCTGGTCTTAGGGTGGAAAGTCCGAGTGTCTCTGGAAGAGGCCGTCAGGTTCTCTGTAGCCAAGTATTTCTCCACACGATCCACAAGACCATCGGCCGTCTCTGGGTCTCCATGGCTTACCCACTTTTGGATGGCAGTAGGAAGAGCTCTCAAAAACCGATCCATTACAACACGTTCCACAATCTTTGGTGCGGACAAAGTCTCTGGCTGTAGCCACTTTCTGCTCAGGTGAATGAGATCATACATTTGAGACCTGGGGGGTTTTCCAAGCTGGAAAGTCCAGTTATGCACACGCTGAGCCCGGACAGCCTGGGTGACACCCAGCCTTGCCAATATTTCAGCTTTTAGCATCACATAGTCTTTTGCTTGGTCAGGCTCTAGGTCATAGTAAGCCTTCTGCGATTCACCAGTTAACAGAAGAGCCACCAGTCCAGCCAACTGCTCCTCAGGCCACTTTTCTCTTTCAGCAGTCCTTTCAAATGTGGTCAAAAATACCTCTGGATCATCCTCTCCAGTCATTTTTGTCAATAAACGACTCACCCCAAAGGACGCGGTATTAGTGGGACGGCTTTCCTCACTGGTCTGCGGACGTTGCTGCATTACTGCTTCCATTTGTTGAAGTCTCTGCTCTTGCTTCTGTAACAGGTCTATGAAGCGGGCCTCAGATTGCTGCTGGGCTTGTTGCTGAGCTTTCAGACTCTGTTGGTGAGCTTGCTGCTGGGCTGCAAGGCTCTGTTGATGAGCTTGCTGCTGGGCTGCGAAGTTCTGTTGTTGAGCTGCAAGGCTCTGTTGATGAGCTGCAAGGCTCTTTTGCAAACCTGCATTTGTCTGCTGTTGATTGGCATTTGCTAGAGCCAGCTGCTTCAGTATCTCCTCCATGCTGGCTTAAAAAAAACTGCCACTGGTTCTCCACCAACTGTGAGGGGGTTAGCTCGGCAGCGGGTGTGTGTGACCCCCGGGATGGGCTCCCCACACAAAAACAGGCCCAGCAAACGGAGGTTGTGGTTTTCAAAATCAAAAAAAGGTGCGGTTTATTTTCTATTTACAGTGACAAAACACAGCAAAGCCAAAAGAAACATAAACAAAATAAATCCTGGTCAACTTGACCTCTGACTAAACATACAGGTTTCCTAACTAACAACTGGGATCAGCCTAGTGCTGTCCTAGTCCCTAAGTCCCTGGTTTTAAATGTCCAAGCAAATAGCCACACAGGCTTTGTCTCACCGCACAGGGGTTCACTCTCCCTAGACAGTCCACACAGGTCTGGGTCCAGGCATGAGCTAACATCTAATGAAGCTGGGAGTTCTTATAGAGGCCTAAATGAGCTGACAAGCTTCAGCTGGTCTCATCAACTCCCTGTCTGCACGACGCCCCACACTCTCCCTAGAGGTATGAGTCATCCATGAGCCCACTAGCCTCAGCTGGGCTTATACAACTCTCCACCTAGTTGTATAAGTCGGCGTAAAGCCTGAATCTGGGCGAAATATATCTACCCCCCTGGATGCAACCAGGTGACTTTACCTTCCTGCTGTCACATTGTGTAGATCTGAGGGGGACATGCAAGGAAAATAAAAAACAGCATTTTTGTTTGCACATGATTGAATGATAAAATCAGCAGAGCTTCCCCTCATTTCAGATCTTCCCCTCAGATCTACAGGCTGTGGCTGGAGGGGACTGAACACTATACCAAGTGGTATCAGTGTTTAGGGCCCTGTGCATTCAGGGACAAGTGCAGTGCTCAGCCTCATCCAGCCACACCCTTCCAGAAAACCAGGAAGTAACTGAAGAAATTAGAAAAAAAAAATTAAAATAAGAAATATGATATACTATCCTATCAATCTACTAAAGCTAGTAGCATAAGAATAAAAATAGTCAATGTTGATTGAGAGAGTGAATTTTCACTTTAACCACTTGCCGCCCGCCCTATTACAAAATGACGGCGGCAAAGTGGTTTCAATATCCTGACTGGACGTCATATGACGTGATCAGGATATTGAGCCGCTGCGTGCCCCCGGGGGCGCGCATCGCGGCGATCGTTTTTGCGGGGTGTCAGTCTGACACCCCGCAACACCGATCTAGGTAAAGAGTCCCTGACGGAGACTCTTTACCACGTGATCAGCCGTGTCCAATCACGGCTGATCACGATGTAAACATGAAGAGCCGGTGATCGGCTTTTCCTCACTTGGCATCCATCAGTACAATACATTACAGTACATCAGTGCCATCTATCAGTGCCCGTCCATGGCACCTATCAGTGCCCATCCATGCCACCTATCAGTGCCCATCCGTGACGCCGATCAGTGCCCATCCGTGCCACGATCAGTGTCCATCCATGCCGCCGATCAGTGTCCATCCGTGCCGCCGATCAGTGCCCATCCGTGCCGCCGATCAGTGCCCATCCGTGCCGCCGATCAGTGCCCATCCGTGCCACATAACAGTGTCACCTATCAGTGCCGCATATTTGTGCCCATCATCAGTGCCACCTCATTAGTGCCACCTCATTGGTGCCACCTCATTGGTGCCCATCAGTGCCCGTCAGTGCAGCCCCATCGGTGCCCATCAGTGAAGGAGAAAACTTACTTATTTACAAAGTTTTGTAAATGAAACAAAAAAAATTTTTTTTTTTTAACATTTTTGGTCTTTTTTTATTTGTTTAGCAGAAAATGAAAATCGCAGAGGTGATCAAATACCACCAAAAGAAAGCTCTATTTGTGGGAAAAAAATGATAACAATTTTGTTTGGGTACAGTGTAGCATGACCGCGCAATTGTCATTCAAATTGCGACAGTGCTGAAAGCTGAAAATTGGTCTGGGCAGGAAGGTGTATATGTGCCCTGTATTAAAGTGGTTAAGCAGCCCGTACAGTGCACCAACACTATTGGAGGGGTCACCTTGTTCCAGTTACTTGTATATGGGGCAACCTATCTCTGCCTCTGGTAAGAGCTATCTTTTGATCATAGAAGAATAGCTATCCTACTAGAACTTCAGAATGTCATACAAAAGTGGACATACGTGAACACAAAAAGTGAAAATTTGCAATGTATAGGGAACATACCCCTAAAAATATACCCTTTGTTTGGAATTTCTAATGAAAAACAGCAGTGCCCTTCCTGGTATGTGAGTGTCCCTAGGCACCCCTGTCCTGCATAGCTTCCAACTGTCCCTCATTTAGAGGGACTGCCCTCTTGTGATACCAAATCCCTTTGTCCCTCTTGTAGCTTCAGCTGTCCCTCTTTTTTGGTCTGATGTGTACATCTCTACACAAAGAGGTATCATTTTACTACTAAAGGAGTTATATTGCACTAAACTTTTTATCCAACTTTTATATTAGACCCCTTTCACACTGAGGCAGTTTTCAGGCATTTTAGCGCTAGAAATAGCCTCTAAATAACACCTGAAAAACACCTCCTATTCATTTCAGCAACCTTTCACACTGGGACGGTGTGCTTGCAGGATGTTAGGAAAATTCCTGCAAGCAGCATCTTTGGGGCGGTTTGGGAGCGCTGTTTACAGCGCTCCCAAAACGCCCTGCCCATTGAAATTAATGGGCAGCGCTTCCAAAGCATCTGAAAAGCGTTTTGGAAACGCCGAAACACTTGCGCTTTTAACCCCTTCTTCGGCCGCTAGCGGGGGTTAAAAGTGCCCCGCTAGCGGCCGAATAGCGCCGCTTAAACAGCCGATAAAATGAGCGCGCTTTAGCGCTAATGCACGGGCAGCCCCAGTGTGAAGGGGTCTTACTGCTTTTGTTATTTCAAAAGGCCAATATAAAGGACAAAGAGAGGTAAAAAAAAAAAGCACGTGTGTGGTTTAGCCAATTAATTTCTGCAAATTAGATCTTTGAGGTCTATGTAACCGGGACCATGGTAGGGAAGTGTCCTTTGCCTACATACTGTGTACTAAAAGGTGTCTTTTTAGCACAGGGGATTCAAACTGGCGGCCCTCCAGCTGTTGCAGAACTACAAGTCCCATAAGGCATTGCAAAGCTGACAGTTACAAGCATAACTCCCACAGGCAGAGGCATGCTGGGACTTGGAGTTCCTCAACAGCTGGAGGGCTGCCAGTTTGAGACCCCTGCTTTAGCATGTCAGAAGGTTGGGAAGTATGCTGTTGTGTGAGATCCAAAGCACTGCTGCCCCTGACTGCTAGTTTCAGGAAATCTGGGGTGAGATTTGGTGCAGTTCTGCTCATTGTTCTCCTTGCTGGAAGCTGTGACATCAGGAAGCAAAACCCTGTCTGTACCAAGATGGCCACCTCCACACAAGCACACAGTGCAGAGCAAGGCATGGTACATCAGTAATGGGGAAAGACTTACTGCAGGGAGACTAAAGACAATATTGGTGACCAATTCTTTGCCTTTTGCCTGCCTTCTTTTGGACACAGCTTTCAAAGGTCATTTCCTCTTTAAGCAATTCCTAATAAATGCATTTTAAATTAGCAGTTCTCTGCTACAAAGGATGTTCAATACACATCACTGGTATCAATTACCTGGCAAGCAAATTACTGTGGTACTGCAAACAGCAATTTCTGTCAATTGTCAGGACTCTAGATTCCCAGAGGAACACCCTGTACTAACTGGAGTGGTCTGCAGCAACAAAAAGCGGCACAAGAAAATCTCTCATTATTTGCTAATGAAAATAAATGTATCTATTTTCCAGCTTACATTTACAGCTGTGCATCACAGTTTGTCTTCAGTCCCTGTTTTACATAACTTATTTTAAGGCCATTGTCAATGCTACAAAAGGCAGAAGATGACACATGTATCTAAGTATAACTGATGACATCAGCTAGTTTCTAATAATACAGTTTATCTCTGCAACATAATACTACTTGTAAATTACATTGTCACAATGGAAAGCCTGTAAAACACATTGGCGAAATCTCATTTTTAAAGAACAATTCCATTCTTCACAACTGTGCTAATCCCTCAGTATACACCTACATGGCAAAAAATGTAAATGTTTTCACAAAAGCGTCGTTTTCAGAATGACATTGGCGATATGATTGGCACAAAATAAGCAAGGCTCTTCTGATAAGTTGATAAGGGCAGAGCTTTTTTCTCAGCGAACCCACCTCCGAGCACTGTCCCCCAACTCCTTACCCACCACCCAGTACCACCCATTTTAGAGAATACACAACTAAGTATCATTTTATGGTGCTAAGTAATTTGTATGGAATTTGTTGGCCAGCAACAATAGACCCCCCCAGCAACAATGGACCCCTTACAACAGAATACCTCTCCAGCAACAACAGATCTCCCAGAAGCCAGCATCAATAGATCCTCCAGAAACAATAGATCTCTCCCTCAACAATAGATCCCTCTCAGCAACAATCGGCCCCCCAGCAACAATAGATTCCCCATCAGCAACAACAGACCCCACACAAATATAGACCCCCTTCAGCGACAACAGATCTCCCAGAAGCCAGCATCCGTAGACCCTCTAGCAGCCAGCAACAATTGATCTCTCCCTCAACAATAGATTCCTCTCAGCAACAATCGACCCCCCCAGCAACAATAGATTCCCCATCAGCAACAATAGACCTCACACAAAAATAGATCCCCTTCAGCGACAACAGATCTCCCGGAAGCCAGCATCCATAGACTCTCCAGCAGCCAGCAACAATAGATCTCTCCCTCAACAATAGATCCCTCTCAGCAACAATCGACCGCCAGCAACAATAGATTCCCCATCAGCAACAATAGACCCCACACAAAAATAGATCCCCTCCAGCGACAACAGATCTTCCAGAAGCCAGCAACCATAGATCTCTGCCTCAACAATAGATCCCTCTTAGCAACAATCAACCCCCAGTAACATAAGACCGCCCATCAACAACAATAGACCCCCCAAAAATAGATCCCCTCCAGCGACAATAGATCCCCCAGCAGCCAGCATCAATGGACCCTCCAGCACACCCCAAGCACTCCTTGCCATTACATACATTCAGTGTTGGAGGTGCGGGAACTGCTTTTGCCCATGTTCCTGCTAAAAAAAAGCCTGGATAAGGGTACTGCACATTTCACATCTACAGGTGTTTTGTCTTTTATTGAATAAGCTCATTTGTGTCAATTGTGGACTTTGGTGTTCCTCCTATTATGTAAATTGCATGTCCTCTAAACCAAAATCCAAGAAAGATTTCACATTAATTATTAAGCCTTTATTTATTTATTACAGGTATTTATAACTTACCAACAATTTATACAGCACTTTATAATAAGTCCCTGCCCTCAAAGAGCAATCTAAGGTCCCTATTTCGCACGCATACATACATACATACACAAGGGTCATTTTAGACAGGATCCAATCAATCTAACAGCATGTCATTGGAGTGTAGGAGGAAATCAGAGTACCCGGAGGAAACCCACACAAGCACAGTGAGAACATGGAAACTCCATGCAGACAGCGTCTTGGTCAGGATTTTAACTGAGGGAGAAGTGCTGTCCATTACTTTACACTTTGACAAAAAGCACCTCTTAGCTACCCCCTCACCTCAAATAATGATGCAGACACAAGCTGGTCAGACAAAAAGGATTTTTTTCTGTACTCACCATAGAATCATTTTCATCTGTAGTTAAAATGATACTAAACCCTATCTTTTTTTTTATTAAAAAAGTTTATACTTACATTCTCTGTGCAACGATATTACACAGAGCGGTCCCTTACCTATTCTTTAGCAGTCCCCCCTTGGTGCTCTCTGCTCCTTCTTCCTACAGGTGCCCCTTGCTTGTGGGCATTCACCTGAGCTGGGCTGTGTGCGTCCATAGACACACACAATGCAGCTTAGCCACACCCCCCAGCTCCCTCCTCACAGGATTTGACTGACAGCAACGGGAACCTATGGAAGTGTAGGAAAAAGAGCTGTAGCTGATCGGATCAATCAGAAGAGATAGGAAAGTATTTAGGGATGGGGGGAGGGGAAGAAAAGGTAGCTAAATCGTTTTACCTCAATGCAGGTAATGCATTAATTTAAAAAACATTTAGACTTTAGAACTCTTCTCGGGTCTCCTGCCGGCGCTCCTGGCTCCTCCACCATGACCAGTGCCCCCAATAGCAAGCCACTTGCTCTGGGGGCACTGGTGCATGCTTGCTGCCGAGTCCTGCTCTATGCACCCATAAGACACATCCCAGATAGCAAGGATAACTTGCCACAAATTTGTGACAGTGTTGAATTGTAAGTCTTGTTAACTTGCTGCACATTTTCACTGGCAAGTTGTACATTTGAAGCACAAGTTCTAGTTTACACTTTTCCAATGTCTAGCAAATTTGCATGGCAAGTCTCTAGCAAGAGTAAAGTTGCAGTGGTGAGTCTACAGCAAGAGCTCTGTCAGTCTACAGCATGAGAATTCAGCCACAGTGACCCCTGTGGTGGGATGACTAGTGCACAACATAACTGAATCAGAACTTGCAGCAAACTTGCAGAATGTTTGCAAAGATGCAATGCAGACTTGCTGCAATTGTGCAACAAATTTGTGAAGCCGGGCAAGTCTAGCAATAGCTTAGCAAGTCTTTTTGAAACTTGCAGCACAATTGCTTGCTATTGCTGCTTGGCTCCACACCCTGCTCTCTCCTCATTGGCTGTGATTGACAGCAGTGGGAGCCGATGACTCTGGCTGATGCCTCAGCCAATGAGAAGATGGAGTCCCAGGACAGCCGAGGCTCTCATGGACATTGCTGGATCGAGAGGGGGCTCAGGCGAGTATTGGGGGGCAGTGTTGTAACTAACGCCATTTAAATAAACGGCGTTAGGTAACGTAGCCACTTTTTGGGGTAACGAGTAATCTAACTGATTACTCTTACCCTCGTGGCACCGCCGTTCCCATTACTTGGGCGGCGTTACCCTAATTACATCTACTCGCCGCAGCCGCCGCGAGTAGATGTAATTTAACATTTAACTAACTGCAAGCCGCCGTCTGCCTACCTGAACAGCGTGTCATGCAGACAGACGGCGGCCATTGCAGTTTTCAAAAGCCGCGCCTCCCGAGTCCTCGTCGTCTGTGATAGGCGGAACACTCAATTTCCCAGCAGGCAGTGTTCCGCCTATCACGGACATCCTCTCATCCTCGTCTGTGTTATGAGGATGAGCGGATGTCCGTGATAGGCGGAACACGGAATGCTGGGAAATTGAGTGTTCCGCCTATCACAGATGAGGAGGACTGGAGGAGGCGCGGCTTTTGAATAATGGAATGGCCGCCGGGATTTGGGACGCCGCCGATCTTAGGTACTGTACACTGCGGGCACAGTGACTGAGACTTGGGCACATTGAGGCATGGGGCACAGTGAGGCACGGGCACAGTGAGGCATGGGGCACAGTGAGGCACGGGCACAGTGAGGCATGGGGCACAGTGAGGCACAGTGAAGCATGGGCACAGTGAGGCATGGGGCACAGTGAGGCACTGGGCACAGTGAGGCATGGGGCACAGTGAGGCACAGTGAGGCATGGGGCACAGTGAGGCACAGTGAAGCATGGGCACAGTGAGGCATGGGGCACAGTGAAGCATGAGGCACAGTGAGGCATTGGGCAAAGTGAGGCATGGGGCACAGTGAGGTACAGTGAAGCATGGGGCACAGTGAGGCACAGTGAGGCATGGGGCACAGTGAAGCATGGGGCACAGTGAGGCACAGTGAGGCATGGGCACAGTGAGGCATGGGGCACAGTGAGGCATGGGGCACAGTGAGGCATGGGGCACAGTGGGGCACAGTGAGGCATGGGGCACAGTGAAGCATGGGGCACAGTGAGGCATGGGGCACAGTGAGGCATGGGCACAGTGAGGCATGGGGCACAGTACCAATATTATTTATTGTTATCCCTCCTATTATTTTTATACACTGAAAAAATTACGTATATCATCCTTCTACCTGTGCACCAAATGGTGTTTTAAAAAACGGCCCTCCTAATAAAAACACCGCTCAGCGCTTAAGATACAGTCAGTGAGATAACAGTGAAATAGATAAACAATGAATACTCCAAATAGCAGCTGCTTAAAAAGTTATGATGTATAAAAAAAGACAGTATAGAAAAAACTCTAGATAAATACACAGAGTCCTAAATGATACTGTAGCAGCGCTTCTTTCAAAATAAATTTCTGAAAGTCCTCTATACAAGTTCAAGTATAGGTAATGACAATGGTGCAGATGGTTAAAGATGTGACTGCAATAATATTGATTGTGCCAGATTATTCCTTTATCTCCAGTTGTTCACCACGTGGGGGGAAATTTAAATTCCCCTTAAGGGGATGCACTTACCAGAGGTAAGGTTCAAAAAGGCATGAACCAATAGTCCACATCCGACCTGGTCGCTGCAATCTCCACCAGCCACACTGTTATGTTGAGGTCCGTATGACATATAAGGCAAAAGTAAATTCTGCATAGGGTAGTACTGTTAAAAAACCTTTATTTAAGTCCCCACAGCCCCCCTTTATACATATGTGCGTACCACAGTGCAGATGTAAATACACAGTGTTTAAGGTGACTAAGTGCCCTCTGAGCAGGAATAGTGAACGGCGGCGCCGTCTGGGTTACCAGTAACCTCGCGTCCTTCTCCTCACTTCCTGGTCTGTGGAGCGCATCTGTCGTCACTTCCGGTGATTGGTTAGAGAGTCACGTCCTGACGTGTTTCGTCACTTCCGGACTTCGTCTGAGGGCGTGACTCTCATTACCAACACCGAGTTTAAGTAAGGACTGACTCCGCCCCCTTGTCCGACGTCAGGCGCGACTACGTGTGTGCGCCATGACCGGACATCCGCCCGCAAGGTAAACATTGCCAGCTTAGGAGCGGAAGTACTGGAACGGCCATATTATGTGTGGGATGCAGTTGTGTATATCATTAGTCAGCCAGTAATTACACCAGCGGTCCCAACTTTCACCACATGAATTACATATCCCACTCATACTATGTGTTTGACGGACAACAGGTGCTTATGCAGCAAACCAATGTCTATCATATGTCCACAGGAGGGGAAGGTCTGGTTGTAAATCCGCTGCCGTTGCCCTCATACACTGACCGATTTGTTTGGGACAATTTCCATCGGCTGCAAACTGGCAACTACATCAGACCACCCCCACTCTGTGTGATACAATACAATATAAAATAACGGTCATGTTGTACATAATTCCTTATATTAATGTACGGACTGCTATGTTTCATATACCTTTAAAAAACGTCTTTAAAAAAACGTCTTTTTAAAACCATTTTTTAAAAAAAAACATTTTCTAAAACACCATATATACATGAAAAAACACAACTGTACCATATGACTTGAATTAAATCCGGTAAACTCAAATAAAAAAAAAAAAATATATAAAAAAAATATATAAAATATATATTATTAAGTCTACACCTATAATCTGTAAAAAAGTATTATTGTGAGCTCACGGCTGTATATGTTTACATGATTAGGCCTATTGCAGCACCAAACAGTATATATCGCCTCATGTTTCTCTTATACTTTCTACAAATTGAAATAATGTTTAGATAACCCATTAATTTAAGTCCTAAATTAAGGTGCTAAAATGGGTAATCAAATAGGTAGACTGGGTTTGAGGTAGACTAGACAGACTAGTTATGGTGTGAACTAATACTGTTTCATTGTATATTATCTTTATGGACTGTTTCTCCACTCTATAAACATACATAAACTTAGCCAGATGTTAAAAAGAGGACACATTAAGAGTAAAAAATATCTAGAGTAAATTATCTAAAATTGGAACATAAAACGTTTAAAACTGAAGGATGAGACATATAACCATGTAAAAGAGACTTTCCAACTGGAATGTTAAGTGTCACTTATAAAACAGTTGATATCAAGTTCAACATTCAGGCCTTTGGGTACTAAAACTTCTGTTAGAAATATCCACATAGTTTCTCGCTTGGAGAGTTCCCGGACTCTGTGAGAGCCTCTCCAATGTGGTTCTAAGTGTTCAATTCCCCAAAATTGTAGGCCGGAAGCGTCTTGATTGTGTTTTAATTTAAAATGTAGTGACACATTATGGTCCTTATAGCCGATTTTAATATTCTGTATGTGTTCTGCTATTCTGATTCTCAGTAGTCTTTTAGTGCGGCCTATGTAAAGTAGGCCACAAGGGCATTTTAAGGCATACACTACATATTGGCTATTACAAGTAATAAACTGTTTTATATCAAATTTTCTGTTGTTGTATGGGACAGTGAAGTTGTCAATTCCTCTCAGTGGTCGTGCCACTTCTCTGCACGCTTTGCATCTTTTACAGGCAAAGAACCCATTTTTGTCCCAAAAAGATTGTGGTTTCTTAGGAGGATCTAAAATTTTCTTAACCACACAGTCTCCATAGTTGGGTGCTTTCTTGTAGATGAATTGTGGTCTGGGAGGTAGAACAGTATTTAATTTTTTGTCCATTAAGAGAATGTGCCAATGTTGATCAAAGATAGACTCCACTTCCTTGTATTGTGTGTGGTATTGCGAGAGGAAACCCCATTCTTTAGTAGTCACAGGTTTCAAATTGGATGTTTGTTTGTTTTGAAGGGTCAGTTCCCTAGGGATGATTGCAACCTCCTCCACCAGTTTTTTTAGAGTCTGGGGATTATAGCCTTTGGCCTCAAATCTGTCGGTGAGTATTTTCGCTTGCTGGAAGAAATTAATATCTTCTGAACAATTCCTTTTGACTCTCATCAGTTGCCCTTTCGGTATGTTTTTGAGCCATAGGGGGTGATGGCCACTCGTGGTTGGTAAGGAGCTGTTGCGGTCAGTTTTTTTAAAAAACACCTTGGTTTCCAGTTTGTTCTCTTGACGGTAAATGCAGACATCTAAGAAATGTATCTCTTTGTTATGCCATTCTGTCGTTAATTTAATGTTTTTGGTGTTGTTATTTAAAACATTTAAAAACTCAATTAAAGAAACTATTGATCCTGCCCATATAAAAAATATATCGTCGATGAAACGTTTAAAAAAAAAAATTTTAGATCCTCCTAAGAAACCACAATCTTTTTGGGACAAAAATGGGTTCTTTGCCTGTAAAAGATGCAAAGCGTGCAGAGAAGTGGCACGACCACTGAGAGGAATTGACAACTTCACTGTCCCATACAACAACAGAAAATTTGATATAAAACAGTTTATTACTTGTAATAGCCAATATGTAGTGTATGCCTTAAAATGCCCTTGTGGCCTACTTTACATAGGCCGCACTAAAAGACTACTGAGAATCAGAATAGCAGAACACATACAGAATATTAAAATCGGCTATAAGGACCATAATGTGTCACTACATTTTAAATTAAAACACAATCAAGACGCTTCCGGCCTACAATTTTGGGGAATTGAACACTTAGAACCACATTGGAGAGGCTCTCACAGAGTCCGGGAACTCTCCAAGCGAGAAACTATGTGGATATTTCTAACAGAAGTTTTAGTACCCAAAGGCCTGAATGTTGAACTTGATATCAACTGTTTTATAAGTGACACTTAACATTCCAGTTGGAAAGTCTCTTTTACATGGTTATATGTCTCATCCTTCAGTTTTAAACGTTTTATGTTCCAATTTTAGATAATTTACTCTAGATATTTTTTACTCTTAATGTGTCCTCTTTTTAACATCTGGCTAAGTTTATGTATGTTTATAGAGTGGAGAAACAGTCCATAAAGATAATATACAATGAAACAGTATTAGTTCACACCATAACTAGTCTGTCTAGTCTACCTCAAACCCAGTCTACCTATTTGATTACCCATTTTAGCACCTTAATTTAGGACTTAAATTAATGGGTTATCTAAACATTATTTCAATTTGTAGAAAGTATAAGAGAAACATGAGGCGATATATACTGTTTGGTGCTGCAATAGGCCTAATCATGTAAACATATACAGCCGTGAGCTCACAATAATACTTTTTTACAGATTATAGGTGTAGACTTAATAATATATATTTTATATATTTTTTTTATATATTTTTTTTTTTTTTTTTTTTTTTTATTTGAGTTTACCGGATTTAATTCAAGTCATATGGTACAGTTGTGTTTTTTCATGTATATATGGTGTTTTAGAAAATGTTTTTTTTTAAAAAAATGGTTTTAAAAAGACGTTTTTTTAAAGACGTTTTTTAAAGGTATATGAAACATAGCAGTCCGTACATTAATATAAGGAATTATGTACAACATGACCGTTATTTTATATTGTATTGTATCACACAGAGTGGGGGTGGTCTGATGTAGTTGCCAGTTTGCAGCCGATGGAAATTGTCCCAAACAAATCGGTCAGTGTATGAGGGCAACGGCAGCGGATTTACAACCAGACCTTCCCCTCCTGTGGACATATGATAGACATTGGTTTGCTGCATAAGCACCTGTTGTCCGTCAAACACATAGTATGAGTGGGATATGTAATTCATGTGGTGAAAGTTGGGACCGCTGGTGTAATTACTGGCTGACTAATGATATACACAACTGCATCCCACACATAATATGGCCGTTCCAGTACTTCCGCTCCTAAGCTGGCAATGTTTACCTTGCGGGCGGATGTCCGGTCATGGCGCACACACGTAGTCGCGCCTGACGTCGGACAAGGGGGCGGAGTCAGTCCTTACTTAAACTCGGTGTTGGTAATGAGAGTCACGCCCTCAGACGAAGTCCGGAAGTGACGAAACGCGTCAGGGCGTGACTCTCTAACCAATCACCGGAAGTGACGACAGATGCGCTCCACAGACCAGGAAGTGAGGAGAAGGACGCGAGGTTACTGGTAACCCAGATGGCGCCGCCGTTCACTATTCCTGCTCAGAGGGCACTTAGTCACCTTAAACACTGTGTATTTACATCTGCACTGTGGTACGCACATATGTATAAAGGGGGGATGTGGGGACTTAAATAAAGTTTTTTTAACAGTACTACCCTATGCAGAATTTACTTTTGCCTTATATGTCATACGGACCTCAACATAACAGTGTGGCTGGTGGAGATTGCAGCGACCAGGTCGGATGTGGACTATTGGTTCATGCCTTTTTGAACCTTACCTCTGGTAAGTGCATCCCCTTAAGGGGAATTTAAATTTCCCCCCACGTGGTGAACAACTGGAGATAAAGGAATAATCTGGCACAATCAATATTATTGCAGTCACATCTTTAACCATCTGCACCATTGTCATTACCTATACTTGAACTTGTATAGAGGACTTTCAGAAATTTATTTTGAAAGAAGCGCTGCTACAGTATCATTTAGGACTCTGTGTATTTATTTAGAGTTTTTTCTATACTGTCTTTTTTTATACATCATAACTTTTTAAGCAGCTGCTATTTGGAGTATTCATTGTTTATCTATTTCACTGTTATCTCACTGACTGTATCTTAAGCGCTGAGCGGTGTTTTTATTAGGAGGGCCGTTTTTTAAAACACCATTTGGTGCACATTCAGCTATTTAACTTTCTCAGCTGCTATGGATCCACTGAGATTCTTGAGTAATAGAAATATAGACATGAACAATCTCTTTATTGACATTGAACCCACTAATACTCAGATAAACTATAATGGAGCCATGTCAGCACTCGGTAACACTTTAGAAAAACAAGTGAGGACATGGTGGGACATATTTACACTGGAACATTATATTAAAGAAAAAATCATCATCAGGAGTCTCCGGTGGGAAGTTACACCACAGGATGCCCTTGATGATCCTGGTTCAATTCAAGAATGGCTGGATTTCTTCAATGGGGTTGGGTTCAAACTGCAGGAACTCATACTCCAAAGAAAGAAAAGGAAAATGTCCATTATTGAATCAAGAATCAATGAACTACAACAGCAATTAGACCCAATTAAGGATACACAACCTGTTTTAGATTTTAACAACAGGACCCACAAAAGGCTGGAAAAAGTAGACAGGGACACACAAAGAAAGAAAGTGAAAAAATATCAGAGAGATTTGGGAGATTTCAAAACCAACACCATTTATGCATGGCAACAAAATCTACCAGATGATAAAAACCTGATAGAAAGAATACCAGCAGTAGTCAACACTAATCCAATACCGATCAGATTAAGAGAACCAACACGGGAAATTGAAGAGGAGGTAATTTTAGATTCCCCAATACGGTTCTCAACCCCAATCCAAAGAGGAAAAGGGAAGATCAAAGGCACTAGAGGTAGAGGAAACCAGGGTAAAGATCAACAACCTGGACACCAGGTACCAACCCAAAACAGGTTCCAACCATTATGGGAACATCAAGAAAACCATGAAAATTATGGAAACAACATACCTGCACCCCGTCCTTTTTTAGGGAGAGGGGGGGGAGGACAGAGGAGGGGACGGGGATATCCGCCTCTTCGAGGCAAACCCCAACGGCCCCCACAACTACACAGAGACCAAGATTGGAGAGGGCCCCCAACGTACAACCAATGGGAAATGAATCATTACCCTTACCAATATCAGAAGGACGAAGAACCAGAGGATGTAGGGCAGGAAGGAGGATCAAGAAAAAGAAGAAGGAATCACTAATTGGAGGAATCTTTAATCTTAGCCCGGTTGAACTAACACACAAAGAGCTAAATATTTTGAATTTAGGATTAAAATGTGGCATGAAACAACCCGTGAACAAATTTAACGTATTTGTGGATGTCCACAAATACATTAGGAAATTAAACATTAAAAAACATTTCATAGGTTGTGACACCCAACCTACAGTGGGACAGACGAACCCCAGTATGGCGGTTAATAGTGGTTTAAAAAACAAATCCTTGTTTAATCCCTTAAATAACCCAAACCACCAGGTGGAGGTATTTAAGGGACTAGTGCTAAGAGACTTAAATGGTTTAAAACCCAAGAAGGACCACAATCTAAACCATATTAAAGAGGGCATCGAAGCACTGGAGAAGAGGAAGGACATAGTGATAAGGCCAGCGGACAAGGGAGGGGGAGTGGTTATACTGCCTAAAGAAGTATACCACAATCAAATTGTGAAAATGCTGTCTGATGAACTTACCTATGAAGAACTGAAGAAAGATCCAACTCAGGCTTACATGAACCAGCTGGAGATTCTGGTAAACATAGGTACTGGATTGAGGGTACTCACAAATAAAGAAAAAAATTATCTATTACCCAATAGCAGCAAAATTCCTACAATTTACACACTGCCTAAGGTACATAAGGATCCCCTAAATCCACCAGCAAGGCCAATAGTGAACAGCATTGATTCTATAACCTCTAGAATGAGCCAATATCTTGACAAATTCTTGCAAAAAAGTGTCATCTCTACCAAATCATATTTGAGAGACACAAAAGATTTTTTAAATCATTTGCAGAATATCAATCTAACAGAAGAACAAGAAGTGCTGTTAGTAACGGCAGACGTATCATCTTTATACTCGATTATCCAACACGATGACGCATTATTAGCTCTAAATTGGGCATTGCGCCAAAGGGAGGATCTACCCCATGACCAGAAAATTTTTATTGGACATGCGCTCAATTACTGTCTCTCCCACAACTACTTCTGGTATGACAGTAAATTCTACTCACAGAAAAGAGGAGTGGCGATGGGCGCTAAATTTGCGCCCAGTATCGCAAATTTATTCATGGCCGAATGGGAGGACAAAACTATTTTTAACAACATAAAAACAGAGCTAATTTTTTATAAACGTTTCATCGACGATATATTTTTTATATGGGCAGGATCAATAGTTTCTTTAGTTGAGTTTTTAAATGTTTTAAATAACAACACCAAAAACATTAAATTAACGACAGAATGGCATAACAAAGAGATACATTTCTTAGATGTCTGCATTTACCGTCAAGAGAACAAACTGGAAACCAAGGTGTTTTTTAAAAAAACTGACCGCAACAGCTACTTACCAACCACGAGTGGCCATCACCCCCTATGGCTCAAAAACATACCGAAAGGGCAACTGATGAGAGTCAAAAGGAATTGTTCAGAAGATATTAATTTCTTCCAGCAAGCGAAAATACTCACCGACAGATTTGAGGCCAAAGGCTATAATCCCCAGACTCTAAAAAAACTGGTGGAGGAGGTTGCAATCATCCCTAGGGAACTGACCCTTCAAAACAAACAAACATCCAATTTGAAACCTGTGACTACTAAAGAATGGGGTTTCCTCTCGCAATACCACACACAATACAAGGAAGTGGAGTCTATCTTTGATCAACATTGGCACATTCTCTTAATGGACAAAAAATTAAATACTGTTCTACCTCCCAGACCACAATTCATCTACAAGAAAGCACCCAACTATGGAGACCGTGTGGTTAAGAAAATTTTAGATCCTCCTAAGAAACCACAATCTTTTTGGGACAAAAATGGGTTCTTTGCCTGTAAAAGATGCAAAGCGTGCAGAGAAGTGGCACGACCACTGAGAGGAATTGACAACTTCACTGTCCCATACAACAACAGAAAATTTGATATAAAACAGTTTATTACTTGTAATAGCCAATATGTAGTGTATGCCTTAAAATGCCCTTGTGGCCTACTTTACATAGGCCGCACTAAAAGACTACTGAGAATCAGAATAGCAGAACACATACAGAATATTAAAATCGGCTATAAGGACCATAATGTGTCACTACATTTTAAATTAAAACACAATCAAGACGCTTCCGGCCTACAATTTTGGGGAATTGAACACTTAGAACCACATTGGAGAGGCTCTCACAGAGTCCGGGAACTCTCCAAGCGAGAAACTATGTGGATATTTCTAACAGAAGTTTTAGTACCCAAAGGCCTGAATGTTGAACTTGATATCAACTGTTTTATAAGTGACACTTAACATTCCAGTTGGAAAGTCTCTTTTACATGGTTATATGTCTCATCCTTCAGTTTTAAACGTTTTATGTTCCAATTTTAGATAATTTACTCTAGATATTTTTTACTCTTAATGTGTCCTCTTTTTAACATCTGGCTAAGTTTATGTATGTTTATAGAGTGGAGAAACAGTCCATAAAGATAATATACAATGAAACAGTATTAGTTCACACCATAACTAGTCTGTCTAGTCTACTTTTGCCTTATATGTCATACGGACCTCAACATAACAGTGTGGCTGGTGGAGATTGCAGCGACCAGGTCGGATGTGGACTATTGGTTCATGCCTTTTTGAACCTTACCTCTGGTAAGTGCATCCCCTTAAGGGGAATTTAAATTTCCCCCCACGTGGTGAACAACTGGAGATAAAGGAATAATCTGGCACAATCAATATTATTGCAGTCACATCTTTAACCATCATCCTTCTACCGCCCCGCCCCGCCCCCGTGTATATATAATATAACCAATATAGTTACTTTGCTGAGTAACTAATTACTTTTTCAATGTAGTAACTGAGTGAGTAACTCCATTACTTTTTGGAAGAAGTAATTTGTAACTGTAACTAATTATTTTTTTAACGTAAGATGAACAACACTTTTGGGGGGCGGGGGATGTCAGGGGAGCAGCACACAGAAAGTTTTTTACCTTCTTGCATAGAATGCAGGAAGGTAAAAAACTTCAGCCTTTTCAGCCTGGGGTGAGATGTCCTACCTCTTTGGGACACTAAGCTGTACTAAGCTTATTTAGTACATCCAGTTGTCTAGCCACTAGATGGTATGCATCCTCTTAGAGATGGCAGCTATAACCAGCCGTAGATGATTGTTTCCCTTCAATGAAGGCTGAGTACAAAAACAGCCATTTGTTAGGCAATTTTAATCTTTTCTTTGATCAAATTCATCTCAGACTTTGCTCACAAAAAGAACAAAACAATAAATGCAGCCTATCAATAAGTTATAATCAACACTGAGAAATAATCTAAAGTTATGGCGGGAGGTTCCCTTAATTTAATTTGTATTTTTTTTTTTTTTTTAAAGCTGGCTGAAGGTGGTTAACATTACTTGAAAATTGTCATATAAATGGCCAGCATTTTGAAAATTGTCATTAGGTGTTAATAAATCGAAAGGTTATTGTGTGATCAAGTCATATTGTGAGTAGCCATATACTCACCGGCCACCTTACACCTTTTCAATTGTTTGGTAAAACAAATTGCTGATCAGCTAATCACATGGCAGCAACTCAATGCATTTAGGCATCTAGACGTCGTGAAGACGACTTGCTGAAGTTCAAACAAAGCATCAGAATGGGGAAAAGAGGATTTTGATTGACTTTGAACATGGCATGGTTGTTGGTGCCAGAAGGGCAAGTCTAGGTATTTCAAAAACTGCTGATCTATCTAGCACTATCAAAATAAATTGAACATGACAAACTATGAATCAATATTTAGCATGTGATATAAACATAAAATTGTAAATATACTAAATATAGGTGAAAAATTCAAAAAGTTGCATAAATATAAGTGCCCTTGTGCTCAGAAATGTGGAAGTGCAAAAGGTGCGTCCAATCTTCAGTATAGCTCCCATAAATTCAGTGGAGATAGGCCATAAAATTGGAAGCTTACCAGACCACAATTGCCTTTATGCTATTGAGTAGTCAAAAATGCTTATATCACAAACAAGACCATTGCAGATGGTGTAATCCTGCTCCATCACACAGTATAGGGGCATGTGAAAAAAAATTGAGCTCATAGTGCAGTTTATCAATATAAAATAATATTTATTAAATTCAAAGTAATGCACTCGCAAAGTATTAGAAGTAAAACGGCATATTAAAAAGTTGCAGCGCAAGAACTTCCACTGTGCGATCCTCCTGGCCAGTGGCTCCTATGCGTAATAATGTCATGTTAGGCCCCACTTACGGGTTTCGTCATACGTTTGACATTATCAGGGGCGTGGCCCTGCCCCTGAATTTTTTTTTTAAACTGTGTTATGTTTATACTATATAGTAATCTCTAATGCCGCGTACACACGATCGTGATTCAGGGCGGTTAAAAAACCGCTGTGAATCATGACATGAAAAACGAGGGAACGCCTTGTTCCCCCACACACGGTCGTTTTTCCCGTCATTTTTTCTCTTGTCGAGAAAAACGACCGTGTGTAGGCTCCTTGGCAGTGTTTCCCTATGGGAAAACTGCCGCGGAAAAAAATGACGGGAAAAACGACGAGAAAAATTAGAGCATGTTCTAATTTTTCTCGTCGTTTTTAATGCCGTTTTTCACGTCGGGAAAAATGACAAAAAGACCACAGACGGTCGTTTTTCTTGTTGAAAAAAAAAAAATTCATTTTTCACGACATGAAAAATGATCGTGTGTACGCGGCATGATAGAAACACATTGGCAGAGTTCTTCTTTAACTACCAGGTTTATTTTACAGGGCAAAGAATCTATAAAAAAAAAGCTAACTGAAGCAACCAATTAGCAATCGTTTTTCATAATCTTTCATTCAATCAATTAATGAATTGTAAAATCTGACTGGCTGCTATAGATTACTACACTGTGCACATTACAATTGCGTTGCACAGTTTTATTAATAACCCTGTACTTTGTTAGATGATGTCAGTCTTCTGAGACATGTCATCTTTGGAGATTGTACAAACTGCATGTGCTGATCACTGATGAAATGGCTGTCAGTGCCACCTACACATCACACAGAGACCTATCTTCTGAACAAAGCACAGCAAATACTCTTCAGCACAAGCGTCTTACTGTGTTATCTAAATTCCATGGCTGTAAGCCAAGATGCTTTATATATAGGAAAACAGAAAATAGGAAAAGAGCTGCCCTATCATTCTCAGCAGCATCACACAGTATTCCAGTGTTCTTACTGTGTAGCCCACAGAAGAAAAGAGAAAATCAGTGAATATATTACAGGGGCAGATTCAGTACTTAACCTAAATAAACCAATTTTCCTGAAACCCCTCCCCAGCTACAACGTTTTGAGGGTATGGTTGGTATTGTGGCAGCATTTGTCCTCCTATCTTCTGAAAAGTTCTCATGGACGATGGAGATGGACACTGATGCCACATTAAAACACAGTTGAAATACTCTTTTACCTGACAAAGTTCAGCATTGTGATCACGACACTCCTAGCAAACAACATAGTCACATTGTCACGTAACTTCATTTTTCTTTCTACTGCAACCAAGCAATACATCTTAGTCCCCAAGCTCGCTTCAGTCTGTGTAGTGCAAGCCATAGACATCAAGGTACTTACTTTATTTTCCAACAAATACAGGTAATAAACTGTTCTGTTATCCTGGACTGCAGAACACCTCCCTTTCCCCTCATCTTAATAACATAAGGGGGAGCATAACACTGCTCAGGATTTCAGTACAGAAAGGGAAGCGTTGTTAACTCACTATAGGAAGTCCTTTGGATTTCTGGCAGGGCATGGGTATTTTGGTGCACTTTCAGCATTTTTAAAGAGAAACAAACATGGGAAATGATCACATCTTGCAGAGAAGTACACTATATATTATGGCAGGTCGAGCACGTGACACTGCTTAAAATGGCAGTCTGGACCAGGTTTTCTGGGAAGCAAGCACACTAAATGATGCAGGTGTGTGCTGCATTCATGTTAGAGCCAGAGTTAGAGGTCTGTGGTCCCACCCTCCTAAAGGGGATCAGAGTGAGAAGGGAGCTGTGAGGTGCACATCGCACCATAATATCCAGGTCAGGACAGACAAAGGCCCGAGCCTGTGAGGATGTAACAGCTGGGAGCTGCAGGAGAAACAGTCAAGCTGACAGAGATACACTGTTTTGTGCACGAGCACTGGGACTGTGTGTTTGACGGTCTGGAGGACCAAGGCAGGAGGCCTGAGAAGTGAAGCTGCAAAGAGAGGCAGGAGGCTGAATTCTATGTTTTGTTGCATTGATAGTGATAACCCCTTGTGCAGGAAACTATTCAAGTGTGAACTTTTTGCTTTGTTTTAAATAAAAGTGGGCAGACAAAGCCCTGAAGCGTACTTCTGGCGTGGCGTAAACTCACTGTTTAGCGCTACCAATGAGCTACAAATTCCCCAACTTGTCACAATATATATTGTAAGGGGAACATGCTCAACTGGTATTGACAGCGGTATATATCATGCATGAGACAGGACACCCAGAGACAGTTTTCAGTGCAGAAGGTTTTCATCAGCAATAATAAAATAAAAAAACCTTCCCAACCGAGTTACTAACTAAACTCATTTCCTGGCAAACAACGTTCTTCCCCAAAATAAACAGGCAGCACTTGAATCTTTTTGGGCCTCATGCACACTGGATGTTCTTTCTGCTGCTCATTTGGTGTGTTTTTTTCAGCCTCTAAATGCCCCTGCATGTTAGCCTATGTGTCCATGACTGTGGCCATCTCATCCCTACAGGTAAGCCTGGGATCTAGGAATCAAGGCTTTATACCATCCAAAGCTGTACAAAGCCCCTAGGCTCCAGAACCCAGAACAGAACTTCTTAAGATGCAGAAAAAATAAACATTTTGTTTTCTGCACATCAGCCATAAACCCTAGAGCCCCTTACCGTACGTGAAAAACCTAGGTGGCATATATACAAAGTCCGCAATCCTGCCAGCCACTGCCTCACAATTTATGTATCAGTTTTTTGACCAGACATACACTTTACAAATGTGCATGTTTTGTGTACATTGGGGGCTACCGGTGTGACCTTTCTAAGCTACTGGCTGGAAAATAAATATCAAGGCCACAAACTTTTATGAGATTATGAGACTTTTGCAGTTGATCAAGACACAATCATCTAACATCTAAAGAACTTTTTTTGGAAACAGTCTAATATTTAGATCAGTGCAGAAGATTTTAGGATAAGTTGCATTGATTGGATCAGGCTGTGTAGAGTTTCTCTAAGGACCCAATCAGAAGTGCCCATTACTGTAAATATGTACTTTTTCCACAAATTGGTCATAAGTGCTGCATTCAAACCTTAACGATACTGGCAAGAAACCTAGAAGGTCCAAGTATGGCAGTCAAACTTCCAAGTTATATGTTAATTAGTTGGGAAACTCATCTATGGCTACTAAAAGCTGACCATTTGGTAACTTCCCTGTTTAGGTCATCTGACTGTGCACATGCTTACTCCAAATCTTTCTTGCCAAATTATTTCAAACTACCTGTGCAGAATTTGCATGTTCTCCCTGTGCCTGCATAAGTTTCCTCCGACACTCCAAAGACATGCTGGTAGCAGAGGCGGCCACTCAAGCAGGGTGCAGGGGCGCCGCCCCCCTAATCCATTTGCCTGGCCCCTAATCTACATGCAGGGTGTTGGACGCATGGATTCCAATGTTTTTTTTTTATTATTTAGAAGTACACGATTAGAGCCTGAGGCTCTAATTGGCTTCCAAAATGGTGGGCTGGGTGCGCAGAGCACTGCGCCCTGAGCCCACCCAGTTGTGTGGCTTTAGCAAATTTATATTCACTAATGTCTTCCTGTTTCTCCTCCCGGGCCAATCAGGAAGCGGGTCCTGAGACCCGATTGGCCTGGAGTCCTAAGACCCGATTGGTCGCGAGGCCTAAGTCCTTATTGTCTGGGGAGAAAAGCGACCGCTGGGACTCGGGAGGAGACACAGGGGGAAGCACCCAAAGCCGCAACCTGGATGGGGTAAGTGCGGAGGGCCTGGCGGGCAATGGGCGAGCAATGCAGCGATTGAGCAACAGGAGGGGAAGCGGTGATCGATCGAGTGAGCGCAAGGGGGGGTGGTTGGTTGGATGGCTGGGGGGGGGGTGGCCGGCTGGCTGGTGGGGCCGCTCCCCTCAAGAAAATTGAGCACCAGCCGCCACTAGCTGGTAGGTTAATTAACTCCTGTCTGATTTGGCCCTAGTATGTATGCATGTGAGTTAGATTGTAAGCTCCTTGAGGGCAGGGACTGATGTGAATGTACAATATGCAGTATATGTAAAGCGCTGTGGAAATTGACAGCACTATATAAGTACCTGTAATAAATAACTGATTCTACTTGATGTCAAATACAGCTTTATGAAGCACAAAGGTAAAATCCCCACTGAACCATCTAAAGGAAGCAGTGGATTCACTCCTTATGCACATGTACACGCACACGCACGCACACATTGTCTTACAGTGCAAAATGAGTAACTGCATGTATGATTTTATCATTGCATACATTCTGCACACTGAATAAATCATTATGTTATAAAGGTCATATTTATCTAGATCAGTAAACGTCGTTTTAAATAGAATTAAAATAAATCTGCATGCATCTGAAATAAATTGTGTAGAAATGCTTTGATCCTACAAAGGGAACTTTATTAAGCTACCCATACATAGATATGAAAGTGAATATTTAATGTCTTGGCTAGGCCAAAAAAATAGGTGCCAAAAACAGTAACTATGGTAACCCATACACCAGGCAAAAAGAACAACTGCAGTGTGTGGTGGCTTAGAAACATGGGAATTAGCCGAGCTATCAAGCAAGCAGAGGAGATGAAAATAATTCTGCTTAATAATGTCATACCATTTAGCTGCATTGATAGCATTCTCTCAGACAAAGGGCAGGCTCATGGATGGAAACACTGTGCATAGGCTTCTTCTATACTGCTCTATTTAGGCTCAGTGATCTGGAAATTATAGCATTATGAACTGAATTTGTTTGAAAATATTATTTTCAAAGAAAAGTCCATAAATTAATAATAAAGAAGGTTTGTGGACAGTGGCAAATATCATTTCATTCTATGCCACTAGCCTGTGTAGTGATATGCAATTCTACGCTATGCACATCCAGGTCTCATAGTATATCAGCTCCTTATGAATATATAAGTATACATACACATTGGTGACAAGGATGCATATCCTAGTATCAAGTTGCAACCGTATTTGCTTGTTAGTGCACTATCACCATGTAGTGAGTTGGGTTACGTTTTACCACCATTGTGACCAACACCACCCGTGCACAATTCAGAGTTAATTTACTAAATAAATGATTGTCAAAGCTGACCCAAAAAATCTGTCTATTTCAATTACACAATTAGCGTTAAAGCACCTTTCCCTTTGATCTTTACTGAGTATTTTTCCATTTTGCACAAATTAGACATTAGATGGCAATCAGATGTGCACTCAAAAAATTATTTGTGGACCATCACACGCACATACATGCTTGGTTCATCTCAATATGTATGTTTATCTGTAAAGAGTTGTACGGGAAAGGTGGCCAGAATGGATAACCATGAAGGGAAAGAATAACTGAAAAAATCTAATACAGGTCACCTGCCATCCAGTCAGCCTTGAGTTTCTGGTTCTGTCTGTTGTCACTCAGGCATTGAAAATTGTCACACGTTCTATGATAACCAAGCTAAAAAAGGTTAGTTGAGTTGAATGCATACTCAGCATCTCACAAAAATATGGTAGTTACCGACTGTCCATTCTTATGGTGTGGCTCTTGTTTAAATCAATGGATCCTTGACATGGAAACCTGCTCATGAGATTCAAAATCTAGCACTCATGTATAGGGATGAGCCGAACACCCCCAGGTTCAGTTCGCACCAGAACCTTCGAACAGACCGAAGGTTCGCGTGAATTTTCGAACCCTATTCGTTATAATGGACGCGAACGTTCGAAATCAAAATTGCTAATTACAACAGCCAATATGCATGTTAATGTCATAAAACAGGTTTGGGGACCCGGGTCCTGCCCCAGGGGACATATATCAATGCAAAAAGAAATTTTAAAAACTAAAGTTTTTTCGGGAGCAGTCATTTTAATGATGCATAAAGTGAAAAAAAAAAAGTGAAATTTTCCTTTAAATATGGTACCTGGGGGGTGTCTAAAGTATGCCTGTGAAGTGGCATGTGTTTCCCGTGTTTAGAACTGTCCTTGCACAAAATGACATTTGTAAAGGAAAAAAAGAAGCCATTTAAAACCACTTGCGGCTTTAATGTCATGTCTTGTCCTGGCCGCCATATGGCTGAAAATCCTTGAGAAAAATGGCATGGCTACCCCATCACCCCCCCCCCACCCCAGCCCCTTTGGGTCTTGTATGGATATTAAGGGGGACCCCGCACCCAAAATAAAACCCTATACCTACAACCCTATATACTCTGAACAGCAGTATATAGGTGGTGCAAACAAGACACGGACTGTAGGTTTGTTCTTAAGTAGAATCTGAACAGGTACATTATGAAGTGTAGCTCCATCCCAAAAAAATCAATTTTTAAGCTTTTTGGAGAACATAGGGAGGGGTTATCACCCCTGTAACATTTGCTGTCTTTGCACATCTGTTCAGAACATGTCACCTCACTTTCCGTCCCAATGACAAATGTTTTTGGAAAAGTGGGGTTTTAATTGAAACAAGGATTGGTGATAAAGCATCAGTAGAGAGGAGATACCTTTTTCCCAAATTAAATCTAACAGGATAGAATTTCCCTTCCTAGGGGTAGATTTCCTCTCACTTCCTGTTTTCTCTTGCCGTTTGCAAGTAGGAGTCGTTTGTAAGTTGGATGTTTGAAAGTAGGGGCCTGCCGTACATACTCTGCAGAAATTTGCCCTATTAGATGTTGGTGTAGCCACAAGACTGGTGGGCACAGGAATGGGCCCTGCTGTGAGTTAATAGATCAAGATTTGTACTTGCATGCACCTGTTGAACCGGGCAGAAAAATTGGGCCTTTGGTGGTGGTGGTGGTGGTGGTGGACGGTGTTGCCACAAGACTGTAAGCCCTCACAGTTACTCTTGGTGGGTGCAGGAATGGGCCCTGCTGTGAGTTATTAGATCAAGATTTGTAATTGCATGCACCTGTTGAACAGGGCAGAAAAATTGGGCCTTTGGTGGTGGTGGTGGACGGTGTTGCCACAAGACTGTAGGCCCTCATAGTTACTCTTGGTGGGCGCAGGAATGGGCCCTGCTGTGAACTATTAGATCAAGATTTGTAATTACACGCCCCTGTTAAACAGGGGCTGAAAAATTGTGCCTTAGGCATTGGTGCTGGTGCCACAACACTGCAACCCCTCACAGATACTGTACTTGGAGCACAGCAGTCACACCTGTTGCGAAGCATCTTTTTAAAAAATTTTAATTACACGCCCCTGTTATACAGGGGCTGAAAAATTGTGCCTTAGGCACTGGTGCTGGTGCCACAACACTGCAACCCCTCACAGATACTGTACTCTGAGCACAGCAATGAGACCTGTTGCAAAGCATTGCCTAAAAATTTTAATTACACGCCCCAACAGGGGCTGAAAAATTGTGCCTTAGGCACTGGTGCTGGTGCCACAACACTGCAACCCCTCACAGATACTGTACTCTGAGCACAGCAGTCACACCTGTTGCGAAGCATCTTTTTAAAAAATTGTAATTACACGCCCCTGTTATACAGGGGCTGAAAAATTGTGCCTTAGGCACTGGTGTGGTGGCATGGATCATTGAGGAGGAGGAAGAGGATAGTCAGTGAACATAACAGGACAGTCACTCAGCATCAGCATAGGTAGTCTTGAAGGGATGTGACATTATAAATTATTCCGTTATATCCGCTTCAGGTGTCTGGTAGCTGGTGGTGATCCAAGACTGATTCATTTTTATGAAGGTCAGTCGATCAACCGAGTCGGTGGACAGGCGCACCCTATGATCGGTGACAAATCCTCCAGCAGCACTGAATGTGCGTTCGGAAAGAACGCTGGATGCAGGACAGGCCAGTAGCTCAATTGCATACTGTGCAAGCTCTGGCCAGTGATCCATCCTCAGGACCCAGTAAGCCAGAGGATTTTTGGTGGGAAAGGTGTCCAAGTCTGACCATGCCCCTAGGTATTCCTGCACCATGTATATCAGACGCTGGCGATGGTTGCTGGAGCCGATCATACCTTGGGGCTGCGGACTAAAAAATTGTCTGAACGCATCGGTCAGACGTCCACCTTCCCCACCGCTCCTTCTGCTACTGACCGAAGCCTCAGCAACTCGTCATCCAGGACCAGGAGTTTGTAACCTCCCAGTTTCTGGGAACGCGTTGCACAGACCTTTCTGCAAGGCCTCCCTGAGATGTCTCATCCTCTGCTCCCTCTGCGACGGCAAGATAAGGTCCGCAACCTTACCCTTGTACCGTGGATCAAGGAGAGTGGCCAGCCAGTAATGGTCACTCTCCTTGATCCGAAGAACACGAGGATCCTTCCGCAGGCTTTGCAGGATCAGGGAGGCCATGCAGCGTAGGTTAGCTGAGGCATTCGGTCCGGAGTCTTCTGGGTCACTGAGGATGACATGATCGCCAGCCACCTCCTCCCAGCCACGTACAAGTCCACTGGTTTGTTGGGACTGTACATCATCCCTAAAAGACTGCTGCTGCTGATGCTGAGTGCCAGGCTCCACCTCCATGCTCACACAATCCTCCTCCTCCTCCTCATCCTCATCCTCTTCCTGTGTGATGGGTGGGACAGAAGGAACATTGTCTGGATAAAGGGGGCCTTGAGAGACAAGGAAGTCCTCCTCTTCCTGCCTCTGTTCTGCCTCAAGTGCCCTGTCCATTATCCCACGCAGCGTATGCTCCAACAGGTGGACAAGAGGTACAGTGTCACTGATGCATGCACTGTCACTGCTCACCATCCTCGTGGCCTCCTCAAATGGTGAGAGGACAGTGCATGCATCCCTGATCATGCTCCACTGGCGTGGGGAAAAAAAGCCAAGCTCCCCTGACCCTGTCCTGGTGCCGTAGTCGCAAAGGTACTCATTGATGGCCCTCTGCTGCGTGTGCAGTCGCTGCAGCATGGCCAACGTTGAGTTCCACCTGGTGGGCATGTCACATATTAGGCGGTTCTTGGGCAGGTTCAGCTCCTTTTGCAGCTCAGTCAGCCGAGCACTGGCATTATAAGATCGGCAGAAATGCACACAGACTTTCCTGGCCTGCCTCAGGACATCCTGTAAGCCTGGGAACCTGCCCAAGAACCGCTGCACCACCAGGTTGAGGACGTGAGCCATACAGGGCACATGGGTGAGCTGCCCCTGTCGCAGGGCGGAGAGGAGGTTGGTGCCATTGTCAGAAACGACCATTCCTGGCTTAAGCTGGCGTGGCGTCAACCACCTCTCGGCCTGCCCCTGCAGAGCTGCCAGAACCTCTGGCCCAGTGTGGCTCCTGTCCCCCAAACACACCAGCGCAAGCACGGCATGGCATCTTTTTGCCTGCGTACTCGCGTAGCCCCTTGTACGCCTACGGAGCACCGCTGGTTCCGAGGACAGAGCACTCGAAGAGGACATGGAGGAAGAAGAAGAGGAGGGGGTGGAGGAGAGAGATGTGTCACAACCAGTAGTAGCATTTTGGAGGCGTGGTGGCGGAACAACCTCCAACACTACTGCACCTTGTCCTGCATCCCTCCCAGCTGCCAATAGAGTGACCCAATGGGCCGTGAAAGAAAGATAACGTCCCTGTCCATGCCTGCTGGACCATGAGTCAGCGGTAATATGCACCTTACCGCTGACCGCCCTGTCCAGCGAGGCATGGACATTGCCTTCCACATGCCGGTAGAGAGACGGAATCGCCTTCCGTGAGAAAAAGTGGCGTTTGGGAACCTGCCACTGAGGAACCGCACATTGAACAAACTCACGGAAGGGGGCCGAGTCTATCAACTGAAAAGGCAGCAGTTGAAGTGCTAGCAATTTAGCCAAGCTAGCATTCAACCGCTGGGCATGTGGATGGCTGGGAGTATACTTCTTTCGACGGTCCAGCAGCTGGGGCAGGGAAATTTGCCTGCTACAATCGGACGTCGGTGTACTGCAAGTACTTGGTTGTGACACACCTAATTCTACACCTTCAGTCCTCTCAGAGCAGCTTTCAGAGAGGACTGAAGATATAGTGGGGATGGAGATCCCAGCTGATGAGGAGCAAGGAGAGGTCCGCTTTGTTCTTTGGTGTGGGTCTTTTATGTGTGCTTGCCAACGAGCTGCATGGCAGGTCGACATATGTCTGCTCATGCTTGTGGTGCCCAAGCGGCTGATGTTTTGGCCACGCGAGATACGCTTGAGACAAATATTGCAAATAGCAGTGGTGCGATCTGATGCACTCGTCTCAAAAAAGGCCCACACCAAAGAACTTTTGTGATAACGTGCAGAGGCAGCGCCCTGCACAGGCGGAGCTCTGCGGTGTGGTACAGTTGCTGTGCTGGCCTCTAGCTGGCCTCCAGGGGGCATCCTGCCTCGTTGGACATGTGACGCTGCATCCTCCTCCTCCTCCTCCTCCTCCTCCTCTCTCCCTTCAGGCACCCACGTGGAGTCAGTGACCTCATCATCCCCTCCCTCTTCACCACTAGAGCAAACCTGGCAGTAAGCTGCAGCTGGTGGAACACTACTGCCAGATTGCTGTCCTTCAGCATCCCCTCTCTCTGCGCGCACACTACTGACTTCCTCAAGCTGGGTATCATCATCCGAGCCTTCGAATCATTGGGCATCCTCCTGGAGCATGTACCCAACACTGTGCTCAAACAGTTCGGGGGACTCCTCAGGAGGACATGGTGGGTCTAGGGAAGGGGTGGCTGATGATGCCATTGAGTACGCGTTGGCAGCTGCTCTGCCAGTACCCTGAGCCTGGGTGAGAGAGGATGAGGAGGATGAGGAGGGCTTGGTCATCCATTCTACCAAGCCTTCGGCATGATGCGGCTCCACATGTCCAGCTGCCGAAAACAAAGACAAGCGTGTCCCATGGCCACGTGCTGATGACGATGCACGACCACGTCCACGGCCAGCACTGTTGTCTCTAGAAACAGAGCCTGCCTGCCCTGTGTTCTTGCCTCGGCACGCTCTGCCTCTCCTTGGCGGTCTTCCAGCCATTGTAGTCGGTAGTGTATATAGTATAAAAAATAGAACTCCTATGTGTGCTCACAACACACTGTAGGTCCTATGGGTGCTGACACTAACACACTATAGGTACTATGTGTGCTGCTGACAAGAAAATATAGGAGCTCTGTTTGCTGCCACTAACACACTAGAAGTCCTATTGGTGCTTCTGAGATGAAAATATAGGAGCTCTGTGTGATGCCACTAACACACTAGAAGTCCTATGGGTGCTGCTGAGAAGAAAATATAGGAGCTCTGTGTGATGCCACTAACACACTAGAAGTCCTATGGGTGCTTCTGAGATGAAAATATAGGAACTCTGTGTGATGCCACTAACACACTAGAAGTCCTATGGGTGCTTCTGAGAAGAAAATATAGGAGCTCTGTTTGCTGCCACTAACACACTAGAAGTCCTATGGGTGCTGCTGAGAAGAAAATATAGGAGCTCTGTGTGATGCCACTAACACACTAGAAGTCCTATGGGTGCTTCTGAGATGAAAATATAGGAGCTCTGTGTGATGCCACTAACACACTAGAAGTCCTATGGGTGCTGCTGAGAAGAAAATATAGGAGCTCTGTTTGCTGCCACTAACACACTAGAAGTCCTATGGGTGCTGCTGAGAAGAAAATATAGGAGCTCTGTGTGATGCCACTAACACACTAGAAGTCCTATGGGTGCTTCTGAGATGAAAATATAGGAGCTCTGTGTGATGCCACTAACACACTAGAAGTCCTATGGGTGCTGCTGAGAAGAAAATATAGGAGCTCTGTGTGATGCCACTAACACACTAGAAGTCCTATGGGTGCTTCTGAGATGAAAATATAGGAGCTCTGTGTGATGCCACTAACACACTAGAAGTCCTATGGGTGCTGCTGAGAAGAAAATATAGGAGCTCTGTTTGCTGCCACTAACACACTAGAAGTCCTATGGGTGCTGCTGAGAAGAAAATATAGGAGCTCTGTGTGATGCCACTAACACACTAGAAGTCCTATGGGTGCTTCTGAGATGAAAATATAGGAGCTCTGTGTGATGCCACTAACACACTAGAAGTCCTATGGGTGCTGCTGAGAAGAAAATATAGGAGCTCTGTTTGCTGCCACTAACACACTAGAAGTCCTATGGGTGCTGCTGAGAAGAAAATATAGGAGCTATGTGTGATGCCACTAACACACTAGAAGTCCTATGGGTGCTTCTGAGATGAAAATATAGGAGCTCTGTGTGATGCCACTAACACACTAGAAGTCCTATGGGTGCTGCTGAGAAGAAAATATAGGAGCTCTGTGTGATGCCACTAACACACTAGAAGTCCTATGGGTGCTGCTGAGAAGAAAATATAGGAGCTCTGTGTGATGCCACTAACACACTAGAAGTCCTATGGGTGCTTCTGAGATGAAAATATAGGAGCTCTGTGTGATGCCACTAACACACTAGAAGTCCTATGGGTGCTGCTGAGAAGAAAATATAGGAGCTCTGTTTGCTGCCACTAACACACTAGAAGTCCTATGGGTGCTGCTGAGAAGAAAATATAGGAGCTCTGTTTGCTGCCACTAACACACTAGAAGTCCTATGGGTGCTGCTGAAAAGAAAATATAGGAGCTCTGTGTGATGCCACTAACACACTAGAAGTCCTATGGGTGCTTCTGAGATGAAAATATAGGAGCTCTGTGTGATGCCACTAACACACTAGAAGTCCTATGGGTGCTGCTGAGAAGAAAATATAGGAGCTCTGTTTGCTGCCACTAACACACTAGAAGTCCTATGGGTGCTTCTGAGAAGAAAATATAGGAGCTCTGTTTGCTGCCACTAACACACTAGAAGTCCTATGGGTGCTGCTGAGAAGAAAATATAGGAGCTCTGTTTGCTGCCACTAACACACTAGAAGTCCTATGGGTGCTGCTGAGAAGAAAATATAGGAGCTCTGTGTGATGCCACTAACACACTAGAAGTCCTATGGGTGCTTCTGAGATGAAAATATTGGAGCTCTGTGTGATGCCACTAACACACTAGAAGTCCTATGGGTGCTTCTGAGATGAAAATATAGGAGCTCTGTGTGATGCCACTAACACACTAGAAGTCCTATGGGTGCTGCTGAGAAGAAAATATAGGAGCTCTGTTTGCTGCCACTAACACACTAGAAGTCCTATGGGTGCTGCTGAGAAGAAAATATAGGAGCTATGTGTGATGCCACTAACACACTAGAAGTCCTATGGGTGCTTCTGAGATGAAAATATAGGAGCTCTGTGTGATGCCACTAACACACTAGAAGTCCTATGGGTGCTTCTGAGATGAAAATATAGGAACTCTGTGTGATGCCACTAACACACTAGAAGTCCTATGGGTGCTTCTGAGAAGAAAATATAGGAGCTCTGTTTGCTGCCACTAACACACTAGAAGTCCTATGGGTGCTTCTGAGATGAAAATATAGGAACTCTGTGTGATGCCACTAACACATTAGAAGTCCTATGGGTGCTGCTGAGAAGAAAATATAGGAGCTCTGTTTGCTGCCACTAACACACTAGAAGTCCTATGGGTGCTGCTGAGAATAAAATATAGGAGCTCTGTGTGATGCCACTAACACACTAGAAGTCCTATGGGTGCTGCTGAGAAGAAAATATAGGAGCTCTGTGTGATGCCACTAACACACTAGAAGTCCTATGGGTGCTGCTGAGAAGAAAATATAGGAGCTCTGTTTGCTGCCACTAACACACTAGAAGTCCTATGGGTGCTGCTGAGAAGAAAATATAGGAGCTCTGTTTGCTGCCACTAACACACTAGAAGTCCTATGGGTGCTGCTGAGAAGAAAATATAGGAGCTCTGTGTGATGCCACTAACACACTAGAAGTCCTATGGGTGCTGCTGAGAAGAAAATATAGGAGCTCTGTTTGCTGCCACTAACACACTAGAAGTCCTATGGGTGCTGCTGAGAAGAAAATATAGGAGCTCTGTTTGCTGCCACTAACACACTAGAAGTCCTATGGGTGCTGCTGAGAAGAAAATATAGGAGCTCTGTGTGATGCCACTAACACACTAGAAGTCCTATGGGTGCTGCTGAGAAGAAAATATAGGAGCTCTGTGTGATGCCACTAACACACTAGAAGTCCTATGGGTGCTGCTGAGAAGAAAATATAGGAGCTCTGTTTGCTGCCACTAACACACTAGAAGTCCTATGGGTGCTGCTGAGAAGAAAATATAGGAGCTCTGTTTGCTGCCACTAACACACTAGAAGTCCTATGGGTGCTGCTGAGAAGAAAATATAGGAGCTCTGTTTGCTGCCACTAACACACTAGAAGTCCTATGGGTGCTGCTGAGAAGAAAATATAGGAGCTCTGTTTGCTGCCACTAACACACTAGAAGTCCTATGGGTGCTGCTGAGAAGAAAATATAGGAGCTCTGTTTGCTGCCACTAACACACTAGAAGTCCTATGGGTGCTGCTGAGAAGAAAATATAGGAGCTCTGTTTGCTGCCACTAACACACTAGAAGTCCTATGGGTGCTGTTGGGGTGCAATGCTGTGCTAACAGCACTGCGGTTGGTACTACTGCAATACTGTACTAACAGTAAGCACGCACCAGACTAATCCCCAGCAGCAGCTAATAACACACTAACTGTGCAATCAGCAGCAATGACCGATCAATGACTTAGGTAGCAATGGTTTAGCAAAGAAATAGCCAATGGTTTAGCAAAGAAGAGCAAATCTTTCAGTATCAAGCAAAGACAGAATCAGCAGACTGATCTCTCCTAAAGCCGGAACTCATGTGACCGGGGCCGATGGCGTGGCGGCCTTTTAAATGGTGGGGCGTGTACTAAAGCCCCTGAGCTGTAATTGGCTACAGGCGTCCTGCCTGTAGCCAATTATTGCTCTCCGAGTTTCGGGCGCTGTGATTGGCCAAGCATGCGGGGTCACAGTGCATGCTTGGCCAATCATCAGCCAGCAATGCACTGCGCCGGCCGCGCCGGCCGCAATGCATTGCGGGGCCGCTCGCATCACACGAATGTGATGCGAACGGCCCAAATAGTTCTGGGCTCGACGAGCGAGCGAACGCCCGGTGCTCGATTCGAACATGGGTTCGAATCGAGCACCGGGCCCATCCCTACTCATGTATACAAGTCTTTAGGCAAGCATGACATCTTAAAGTGGAAGTAAACCCGCCTATCATTTGCAGCCAAGGAAGCATTCATCTTGGCCTCGGTTAAAGCGGAAGTAAACCCATCGATTTTGAAATTCAAAAAACAGTTAACATTCCCGGCATACCGCAAATGCTAGCGGTCACATTGGTTGTGCTCTCAACCAAACTGTCAAACCATCCAATGGCTGGTGTCATAATGGATTACATGTGCAGCAACATGGCAGTTGCAGATTACATTTGCAAAAAAAAGTATACAAACCCTTTTGGAATGATATGGATTTCTGCAAAAATTGGTCATAAAATGAGATCTGATCTACATCTAAGTCACAACAATAGACAATCACAGTCTGCTTAAACTAATAACACACAAATAATTAAATGTTACCATGTTTTTATTGAACACACCATGTAAACATTCACAGTACAGGTGGAAATAGTATGTGAACCCTTGGATTTAATAGCTGGTTGAACCTCCTTTGGCAGCAATAACTTCAACCAAACGTTTCCTGTAGTTGCAGATCAGACGTGCACAATGGTCAGGAGTAATTCTTGACCATTCCTCTTTACAGAACTGTTTCAGTTCAGCAATATTCTTTGGATGTCTGGTGTGAATCGCTTTCTTGAGGTCATGCCACAGCATCTCAATCGGGTTGAGGTTAGGACTCTGACTGGGCCACTCTAGAAGGTGTATTTTCTTCTGTTTAAGCCATTCTGTTGTTGATTTACTTCTATGCTTTGGGTCGTTGTCCTGTTGCAACACCCATCTTCTGTTGAGCTTCAGCTGGTGGACAAAATGCAAAATGTCTTTATAAACTTGGGAATTAATTTTTCCTTCGATGATAGCAATCCGTCCAGGCCCTGACGCAGCAAAGCAGCCCCAAACCATGATGCCCCCACCACCATACTTCACAGTTGGGATGAGGTTTTGATGTTGGTGTGCTGTGCCTCTTTTTCTCCACACATAGTGTTGTGTGTTTCTTCCAAACAACTCAACTTTGGTTTCATCTGTCCACAGAATATTTTGCCAGTACTGCTGTGGAACATCCAGGTGCTCTTGTGCAAACTGTAAATGTGCAGCAATGTTTTTTTTGGACAGCAGTGGCTTCCTCTGTGGTATCCTCCCATGAAATCCATTCTTGTTTAGTGTTTTACGTATCGTAGATTTGCTAACAGGGATGTTGGCATATGCCAGAAGCTTTTGTAAGTCTTTAGCTGACACTCTAGGATTCTTCTTCACCTCATTGAGCAGTCTGCGCTGTGCTCTTGCAGTCATCTTTACAGGACGCCCACTCCTAGGGAGAGTAGCAGCAGTGCTGAACTCTCACCATTTATAGACAATTTGTCTTACCGTGGACTGATGAACAGCAAGGCTTTTGGAGATACTTTTGTAACCCTTTCCAGCTTTATGCAAGTCAACAATTCTTAATCGTAGGTCTTCTGAGAGCTCTTTTGTGCGAGGCATCATGCACATCAGGCAATACTTCTTGTGAAAAGCAAACCCAGAACTGGTGTGTGTTTTTTATGGGACAGGGCAGCTGTAACAAACACCTCCAATCTCATCTCATTGATTGGACTCCAGTTGGCTGACACCTCACTCCAATTAGCTCTTGGAGATCTCATTAGTCTAGGGGTTCACATACTATTTCCACCTGCACTGTGAATGTTTACATGGTGTGTTCAATAAAAACATGGTAACATTTAATTCTTGGTGTGTTATTAGTTTAGGCAGACTGTGATTGTCTATTGTTGTGACTTGGATGAAGATCAGATCACATTTTATGACCAATTTGTGCAGAAATCCATATCATTCCAAAAGGGTTCACATACTTTTTTTTGCAACTGTAAACAGAGGCCAAGATGGCAGCTTCCTTGGCTGAAAACAATAGGAGGGTTTACTCCCATTTTAAATCTTCAACTGTCATGGTGCTGTACATGTGATCAATTATGACACCAGCCGTTGGATGGTTTGACAGTTTGGTTGAGAACTATCCCCAAACTATCTCCTGATAGAACAGAGCCGTGGGGGCACTCTGCATATGCTCCGTTTGGTGTGTATTGATAGAGAGTTATTTTCTCTTCGGAGAGTGCATGTGAACAGCACATGGCCAATCAGCACTGTCCAGACAGAGGGTCAGGGCCCCTGTAGCTTCATAGGACAATCAGGAGAGAATGAAAATGCCTCCTACAAGCTTTATCCAGACACTGATAGAAGTCAAAAGACTGCTATATACTGCTGATGAGAAAAGGTATTTAGCAGTTTATATTTACTAAAATATTTGCATTTCCATGTTCTGTGTACTGTGGGAGACCAGGGTCCGGGGTTTAGTAACACTTTAACAGCTGTTGCAAAAGATGTCGGACCCAACAGGAGTGCATTATTTCTAATCAGTGAGCCAACTCCTAGTTTTGGATAGTCAGAAGGAGCAGTTTAAACACAACTATTGGGCAGTACTGAAAAGCAGCAAACAGAGCCGAAACATGTAACAAGCAAATATGGCTCCCCCCATTAAAAAATTAAAAAATAGTAATCTCTACTTATGTATTTTCCTGAGGGCAGCCATACTTGTCCATTACATATTACTATATTACTCGTTGGATACGTACTTAGAAACAAGGTTTTTAAAACAATTACTGATAAGCCTAAATAATTCACAGGTAAGGTCTAAAAAAATCCATGTTTTTTTTTTACATGTTTGCACATATATCTTAAACAAAAAAAAATAAAAAATTAAAGTGGATATCATTTTTATGCACTAAACCATTGCCCATATTTCCCTCCTGGTTTAAACAAAGGAATAGTGTATAGCTGACTAATGAATGACCATGAATATTTTATTGCTCATAAATCCTAACCCAAAAAAATATTGCAGTATGTAGTGAAATCTCTGCCACTGGGTGATTGTTTCCAGAGAGAGAAAAAATGAGATTCTTTGTTGTTCTGACAAAGCTGCATGCAGCTTCGAGCGCAGAACTGTAAACAGAGCCTTAAACCCCAGGAAATCATGCAAGTGTGAACAGGCCCTAATAAGTCACACTATGCAACAGTCTGTCATTGTATCTTAGAATTGATGTGGTCAATGTGGTATATATTGCACAGCTTAGGAAGGGAAATCGCAACTTACCTAGCAGTACAGAAGGACCAAAATAAACAGCCTTTATAATGAATCTAGTTTTATATGGAACTAGCACTGGTATATCTATTTTGCTTTGCACAGTGCACATTTGAACATGGTTATAGAGGAATACAGCAGAATGATGACCTGCCTGGGGTATTGTCCAAGTACCGGCTGTTATGCCACCTACCCACATACCCTTACCTTAACTAAATGACTCAGATTAGACATATAATTTGGGTTTAAATGGCCATAGCAGCCCCTTTATTACATAACCAACCATAAAACTCTTTATTACATCACATACAAAATGAAAACATGTTATAACCTCTCTGACTGAACATAACTGCCTGTTTTATGTGTTAGGATTTTTGAAGGCACCCATTGACTGACCAAATAGCTGTATCTGGCCCACCTTGCCTTTCCACGGCCCCCAGCCATAACTTACGCCAGCTCGGGGACAATTGTTTGGCCAATTAATCAGTCAATACAGCCAACTGCACCACCACGTGTTACTTCCCCCTTTATTAGGGCAGGTACACCCATACCATAGATGGGCCCAACCCCTCGTTCTCCAAAGAGCGTAACCATCCCCGCCTTCAAAAACCCTATGACCTCTGCCACAGACTCCCATCGTGAAACCTCACGCCTGGGCGGCCCTCCACACCCACAGGGCACACTGGATACCATCCTGTAGGCCCAAAGACCACAGATTGATCCCCACCACACTCAAATGAACCCCATTGCCTCTCAAAAACAGCCATGGTTCACCTTCCAAGTCTCGATGGCGGATCGCCAAGCCGCCGTTACGGACAAAGAATGATGCTACCGCTTTATTCACTTTGATCCTGGCTCTATTAACTTGGTCCACCGACACCGTGAAGCACCATGACGCCCTAGCAACCATGTCGGACCACACCACAACGGTGTCAGGGAACAGAGACCTCAAGCACAGGAAGTCAAATTTTATGTCCCTGCACAGTTCACGGGAGGCCCAGAGCCCCAAATCGTTACCCCCCACATGCAGCAGGAGCACATCTGGGGGCCTATCAAGCCTGGAGTAATGATGCACTTCCGGAAGAACCCTAGACCATAACATCCCCGGGACCCCGATCCACCGGATCCTGACCTGGCCCCAGGGAAAACCTAACTGCCGACCCTCGGGCCTAAATTCAGCCCTCTTAGCCCCCCAGAACACATACGAATGGCCCAGGATCCAGACCAAGCATTTCGAACCTGTAAAACAAGCCAGAAGCAGAAACTAACACATGCCCACGAAACACAAACAACATAGAACCAACAACATAGAACCAACAACTACACACGGACAGACGACGCCACACACAACCATACAGGAAAACAGAAGACAGCTGCCCCCGCTGACACAATCCTACCAGGACCCTGCCAACCCTACAAAAGGTGGGGCCGGACATACAACCTGAAACGCTGGGACTCCCAGTGCCCGAGCTGCCGCACTAGCCTGTCCTCCAGCCCCCATCGTGCCACCTCAGTGGCCGCTCTGATCCTGAACGAATGTGAGGAATAATCCTGCGTGGGAAAGCCCGCAGCCAGGAGACTTTTCCGGAAAACCAACCCAAATTGGAACCTGGACAAAGCGGACCCATCCAGGTGTCGTAGGAAAGGCCCGGGCTCCGCCCCCCTGAGCGCGAACCAGTCACAAACCGCCCGTAGCGGGCAGACAGGGGACCCTTGGACCACACCCAAAGTGATCCAAGTACCCTTCCCTCGCTGGTCAGTCTTTGACCTGCTGATGAAAAGAGAAACTACCCCGTCCCATAGCACCGCATTGCCCACGTCTAAACCTCCACCACCACGCTTGGACTTGCACACCAACTCACTGACCCTCAACGCCCCAAAAAAGGCCAAAATAAAAGCCGTCCTAAAAAGCGCTGCTTCGTGAGCCGATGTACACACCCTATCCAGACTACCCAGGAGGTCGCCCAACATGTCAAAGGAGACCGGCTGATGCTTATCCGACACGGCCTTACCCCTACGGTATCCCCTCAGAACCTTTTTAACCAACGCATGCTTAGTGACATCTCTTACTCCCGAGACCTGAAACAAAAAGGCCAAGCCCGACATTTTTTGACCCAACTTAGAGACAGAGACCCTCTCCTCCACATTCCTACCAATAAAATCCAGAACCAAGCACAAACGACTTTCATCACCATGACATCTGCCTACCTCATGCACGAGTGCTTGCCACTCACCCCACACATTCTCGTATGCGCTCCAAGTGGCCGGGTATACCGAACCCCGAAGTAGCCCAGCTACCGAGCGAAGGCGACGTCCCACAAGCGATCCGGGCAAGGCCTCCCGTGCTGCTCTGCTCCTGGCGCCAAGCCACGGAATCTGTCCCACTGCAAGCGAGACAACCCATCAGCCACATTGTTCTGGACACCTGGCACATGCACCGCACACACAAAACAATTGAGACACAAACACTGAAGCACCAGGTGCCTAGGAAACGCACCACCGGAGGAGAAGACACAGAAACTTTGTTAATGGCCTGCACAACCCCCAGATTGTCGCAATGAAAACGCACTTGCTTGTTCTTGAACTCATGTTGCCAAATATGAACAGCCAGCACTATGGGAAATAATTCCAATAGCACCAGGTTGCCCAGCAAGCCAGCCTCACGCCAGGAGTCTGGCCATCTGCCCGCAATCCATTGATTCCCAAGAATCGCCCCGTATCCCACCGCGCCAGCCGCATCGGTAAACAGTTACAAATCGCAATCCGACACCATCTCCTCCATCCACAAGGACCGCCCGTTGTATTGCTCTAGAAACAACTGCCAGACCCGCAAGTCATCGTTGTGCTCCGCAGTCAAGCGAACGTAATGGTGCAGAGCCCTGACCCCAGACGTGGCAGCCGACAACCTTCTGCAGAAAATCCTACCCATTGGCATGATATGGCACGCAAAATTCAGCTTGCCCAGCAATGACTGCAGGGAACGCAACTGAATCTTTTTGCTACCAAGGGCAATGGACACCCCCCGCACGCAGATCCTTTACCTTATCACTCGAGAGCCTGCATTCCATCAACTCCGAATCTATCACAATCCCTAAGAATTTTAGCGAGGAGACCGGCCCTTCCGTCTTCTCGGTCGCCAACGGCACCCCGAACAACTCAAAGACATGTTGCAAAGTGGCCAAAAGCATATGGCACACCCTGCCCACCGAAGGGCCGATCACCAAAAAATCGTCCAGGTAGTGAATAATGGACTGTAAACCCGACACGTCCCTCACCACCCATTCCAAGAATGAGCTAAAAGCTTCAAACAAGGAACAGGAAACGGCACAGCCCATGGGCAAGCAGAGATCCACAAAGTAATGGCCCTCCCAGACACAGCCCAACAAGCAGAAGCTGCTAGGATGCACCGGCAAAAGGCGGAAAGCTGACTCAATGTCAGTCTTCGCCAGAAGAGGCCCCCTGCCAAACTTTTGCACCCAAGCCACCGCCTTGTCAAACGACGCATACGAGACAGCACAAAACTCGCGGTCAATGGCATCATTGACCAAATCTCCCTTTGGATGGGAAGAATGATGGATCAGCCGAAAGGAATTAGGCTCCTTCTTAGGGACCACCCCCAATGGAGAGACAACCAGTCCGGGGACGGGAGGAACATGGCCAACGCACAGGGGATCACGAAACCCGCAGAAAAACCCTGGAATAGAAGCCGAGTCGCCGCCCGGTCGGGATACCTATTTAGGAATGGAGCCAACTTTTACACCCTCACCAGAGTCCTCCCTCTTGCCAGCCTCACCGAACTTACCTTTGTTATTCTTGAAGCACTTCGAGAGCGGATGAGCCCCCCCCCCCGCATCCGGAGCACTCATGGCGAAAACGACAGGATCCCCCGAATCTGCAGGTCCCCTCATTGTACTGCCAGCAGAATCCCTTACGCTTTATGGCCGGTAGCGACGAGGTTCCGGGACCACCACCAGCCCCCCCTTGAAAGGGAGCGTTGGTGGCCCACGCCTGAGTCATCAGTTTTATCCACAAACTTATATCTTTGTGGTCCCAGCCAATTGCGGGCCAGAGAGCCTTCCGCTGCCGGAACTACTCATCGTATCTCAGCCAGGCCACACCCCCATAGACGCGCTGGGCCTCGGCAATAGCATCCGCATAGCCAAAAAGCGCTGCTCGGGAGACTTTTCGCCAATCACGCTAGCCAGAATATTAAACGCTTGGAGCCAATTACCAAACATCCTTGGAATAAGCCGGTAACGCCGTTTTTCTTCCTCCTCCTTTTTACTCTCGTCCAGTTTGACCTTGTCCAGGTTAAATTTTTCTAGGGGTAGAAGGGAGAATATCTCCACATACTCCCCCTTCCAAATCCTGTCATGCACCTCTGATTTCAAAAGAGCACCTAGCGGTCCCTCGAAGCACACGTAGACTTCGCATTTTGCCGCATCCGCCAAACGCACTCCATCCACGACCCCCGTCATCTTCTTGCTCTTGTCGGCAGACTTGTCCTGCGCTGGCGGCGGAGCCTCCACTGAAGTAACTGCCCCCACCTGCTGCCTCGCCCCCGCCGGAGGAGCCGTTAACGACTGGGCCCCATAGACCTGCCCTGCGACCCCCAATGGCGATCCCTGGCTGACCGTAGCCCCAGGTTGCGCCGCGGGAGCCCGCGCAACGGTCCATGCTGCCGCCAGGGAAACAACCCCAGCAGACCCCGCCGTGTCACAGCGAGCTAGCACCTCACTGAACCCGGCCAGAAACGCTTGCAGGATGCTGGTCACACTACCCCCCGCGGCTGCCGCCACCGGCACCACCTGCTGAGGCACCCCCGGGAACAGAGCTCACCCCCAGCGATTGACCCTGCACACCACTGCTACCAGCCACCACCACCTGCTGAGTCACCCCTGGACCAGAGCCTGCCCCCATAGACTGACCCTGTAATCCACTGCTAAAAGCCACAACTACCTGCTGAGGCACCCATGCCACAGAGCCCCCCCCAGAGCTTGACTCTGACCTCCAACCCTCATGCTCCCACCAAACACCCCAGACTGCACATTGGACATAAAAGCAGACAAACACCGAGTGTACTCACCAGGCAGCCCAATCCCCGCAGCCGTTGATCCGGATCCCTGAAGCCCAGCATCAGACCCCTGCACGGGGCCGTCCACAGCGTCCATCTCTCCCTCCTCCGATGAAGACAGCTCCCCCTCCGACCGCTCAACATCCCCCAGCAGCCCGCAGCCTCCCGATCCTCCACCCAGGAACAGGCACGGGCTGATGAAGTCACTCGCGGCCTTCTCATCAGTTCTTCTCTCACGCTAAACTCCCTGCCTTGAAGGGCGAGCAGAAGCTGAAAGCTGCTCCGGACTAGTTGCAGATGCGTCGCCAGCTCCTCCCCGCACACCTCCGCTTCTCCGACCGGCAGCCCCGGCCACCCCAGGTAACGTGATCTCACCCTCCCTCGCAGGGTCGCGCCAGCGCCGGGCAGGGGACCCGCCGCGACGGCCATAGGGTCCCGCAATTCAGTCGCAGGGGTGCGGGAGCGGGCAGATGACCCCCGCTTACCCCCGGGGCACGCCTCTGAAGGGGATTCCTCCCAGCCCCGCCAGCCGGACGAGAAGGCGTTCTCTTGGCTTCGGTAGCTGAAGGGTCCAGGATTGGGCTCCCAGTGCGGCGACCACCCCTCAGAGTCCATTCAGGGCTCAAACGCACAGGAGGCAGTGACCTCCTAATGCGTGGAAGTTCAGGGGCAGGTGCAGCAGGCACTTCCCCCGACCTCGGCAATAGTCCAGAAAGCTGCGAACGCAGCCATTGCGGCCCTTTGGCAACCGCCGCCGCGCGAATGTCAGCCAGCATGCTCTCAAGGTCCTCCATTTGCCAAGCAAACTACTGCAGTATGTGGATAATCTTGTCCTTAGCTGTCCTCTGGTCAGACTGAATACTAGAGGGCCGCCACCCCCTAGTAACCCCTTAGGACCACCCTGTCCACACCCTGCCCCACCCTACTATCCTCCAATAAGGTGCTACTTGAAAATTATAACTCCTACTATTAATTTTTATTAACCCCTACCTTACCTTAACCTTCCTGATCAAACCCCATCATGTAGGCCCTACGCTTATGCTGTGCCTGAGCTCCTGGCCTATGCTTTATCAGTGTGCTGCTGTTCCTGCTGAAATACGGCACCTCCTGTTTTAACCCTGAAAAGGCAGCAACACCATTTGTCACCAATAACATATTATTTTGAAATGCAGGTCTGAGAGTTCTAGCAGTAGAAGGAGTTTTAAGTATTAAGTATACCAAAAGGATAGATAGATAGATAGATAGATAGATAGATAGATAGATAGATAGATAGATAGATAGATAGATAGATAGATTTAAAGGGGTAGCCCCATGCAAAAACAAGAAAAAAACATGGAGTTCCTCATCCTCCAAAATCTACAACAGACCCTGATCCAAGCATGCGTTCCCTCCCTGAACTATATCAGGCATTATGGGGGGAGCAGAGGCTAGTCCCCATAACCATGGCCCAGTGGTTGTGGGAGTCTGTAAGCGAGTGGCTTGTCAGAATAAGGAAGCTCCCTTTAACAATAAGGACCACACGGGACGGGAGAAAAGTCTCTTTCCCACAACCCTGTCAAAGAGGTTGTGGGGGGGGGGGGGTCTGTGGACAAGGGGCTTATTAAAATCTGGAATCCCTGTTGACAATAAGGGCCCCCCAGATACTCCCCCCATGTGAATGAGTAAGGGGTGCATAGTACATCTACTCATTTACAAAAAAATGTAAACAGTAAGCACACTTTTTGGCAGGTAATACAATAAAAAAAAAATAATAAGTTTGCCATGATGTAAATCCATTGTCAATTACATAAGTAAAGTCCAGTATATATATGTCAATCCCGATGATTGATGCCTCCCAACCCATCAAAAAAAAGAAACCCGATGACCGCCAACATGCCGCGAATTACATCTCTCTGTCCCTGAAAGTAAACAAAGGGGCAGGATCTCCTGGGTGACATCACTGACCAAATATGGACATGACCTCTTTTTTTAACGAAGTACACCACAATGCAAATGTAGCACACCCGTGTAGGAGCTGCTGGTTTAGATTTGGGCCTTGCACGTTACCTCACTGTTCGTTGTCTAGGGGATGAGAGTCTACAGAAAGTTCAATGTCCACACAAGTTATACACCTTTTTGTTAGGCTTTATTTCCACACAAACTTGCATAGGTAGAGGGATGGAGGGTTAGGGGAAGGTTCAGGCACACACAGCAGATCACTGGGGAAACTTCTAAGCTTCTAAAGTCACATTCACCACTTTCCTTTAAGTGGGTATTGCTCACCCGGATAGGCCCCTCTCACTTGGCCTAGCAGACGGGATGATGCACGAAAGAATAAAGAAATAACAGTCTCTGCCACAGACCTTTAGGATGATTAAGTTGAACTGTTCAATAATCCTCTGCCACAGGATTTTAGTACCCGGATATCCAGCCTTACAGCTTAAGAGCCTTTAAGCCAACCCAGCAAACTGTAAGGTAACTTTAGCTATGGTGCATCCTCCAATAGGGTCACCAGGCCTTCCTCAAGATACCAGCCTTCCGCTTGGTCCTATCCAGGACAAGTCCTCCCCTGGTTTCCTCCATTGAGTGGCGTCCTCCCGCAGGACAGACAGCACAGGATCACCTTCAACGTGTAGGCCCCAGTCAGGACAACTGGGCCTACCTGCCATAGATGCAGCCTCGGGCCAACGTGGCTCCGAGGCTGGAATCCCAGTAACACATGCCTCAAACCAGGAGGGCCACAAGGCGAAGAGAGCCCCGAGAAATGGCGTCTGCCCCTTAAGTACCCTTCCCCAGCATGCTCAGCGGGGAGACCACACCGACTGAGCTGTTCCCGGGGAAAGACACCCAATACACCTTGGCCTGCTTGTGTTTCAACATTGGCCTGGGGTGGTAACGCCACCTACAGGCAAACAGTGGGAAGTTCTTCCAAACACAGCCATAGCCGGGACAGAGGCCAATTTAGCCTTCATCATTACAAAGTCTGAGCTAACTACCAGCTCAGACACCCACTAAATTTAACATAGCGCCTGATCATCAGGAGCAAGGCGCTACACAAATGCAGTAGTAACGCATCAATGTAAATGGGCGCTTAATATTGAACTATGTTAAACAATTTAATGGTTGTCTTAAAGGAGGAGGAGTTCTTCCATTCTTGTGCATGTTTCATTATGACCAGTGAATTTTTATTTTTAAAGGGGTGCTTGATACAAGAACTGTGTAAACCCTTTGGAATTCATAAATCCTGGACTTCTGCCTAGTAGCCATTTTCACCATTGGTTGTTCATTAAAAGTTTAAGTGTTCAGTGCTAGCTCTTGTTCTGTCATTTCTCTTACATCATTACACAAACATGTCACACAAATAAAATCTTGCATCCAGAAAAATGTCAGAATACATAACTTTCACCATTTTCATACATAATACAATTTCTTGCAGTTCTACACCATAATAGCAATGTCTTGACTGACTGAGCCTTTGCATGTCCACAGATGAGTTGTGTAAGCTGTCCTCCCAGTTGATAACATACACGTGTGTTCTTGTGTGGTCGTCTGAGTTAAGCGCATAAAACATAAACGGCTTGAAAAATAAGATCCACATTTTTTCGGTGTCTACCTAATCCACGCTTCCTCTGTTTGACGTTGAGTCATTTGTTATCATTTTTGAAGGAAGTATCACTTTTTTATTTTGAAAATCCATATGTATGCCAGATATCCTGTCCATGTTCAATAAATCATAGGGTTTTGGAAAATGGTACTAACAGAGGTAGTAGAGATATTTTTACCAGATTAGTCCAGCTGTAATAATTTACCCAGCGAAGAACTATAGTAGTTGTTGGTGATACTTTAAAGAGTAACTCTAGGTGACAAGTTAAATCAGCCACTGAACTGCTACTTCACGAAATACAGCAACTGTGATAAGGTCAAAAAGGTCATAAAATTAGCTTGAAAGGGGAACTCCAGGAAACTTGAAAATGTTTCCTTTGCAGTCGGGTTTCACCCACATTGCAAGAGTTTACTGCTTTTTTATGTCTAGGGGGCAAAGAAAAGCAGCTTCTTAAAGAGGAAAAAAAAAAACCCTGCAAAAGAAAGGCATAATGAGCTATTATGCATAGCATACTAGCTCATTATGAGTAATTTAACTGAGATCGAAGCCCCCGCAGCAGTCCTCGGTCACCTCCGCTGCCATCTTGCCTCGATGTCCCATCACTGCTGTCAGTGTATCGCTGCTCCGGCGCTGTGATTGGCCGAAGCGGCGATGACGTCACACGCATGCACGCTCGGGCCGGCAAGATCCCATTCAGAAAACCTACAATGATGGCAGGCCGCTAGTGCGCATGCGTGTGACGTCATCGGTGCTGTGTTTTACAGCAACTATCTCCTTAAAGTGGTTGTAAACCCTCCTAAAAAATTTTTTTTTTTTTAACTAGCTGTAAGAGAAAGCCATAATGAGCTAATATGACTAGCATAATAGCTCATTATGCATCACTTACCTTAGATCGGGGCCCCCGAAGCCGTCCTCGTCTCCCTCTTCAGCCGCATCCATCGCTGCGGTGATAGCCGGAAGGTTACTTCCGGGTATCGCCGCTCCAGCCAATCACAGCGCCGCTCCGGCGCTGTGATTGGCCGGAGCGGCGAAGACGTCACTCCGCGCATGTTGCGACCTATCCGATGACTTTTTAGTTGAAACGCGTCGGGTGGACCCATTCACACACATCGCTCTTGCATTTTGTGATATGCCTATGATGTTCTTCCAAATGTGAGTGTACATTTTTTAATCTTTTTTTTAATAAATACTTCCTTGTACGGTATCACACTATGTGAGTTTTTTTCCCCATTACGCATGTTATGTGGTTACCGTATCTCTGGCTCCAACAAGACTATATGTATTCACACTTCCTGGTGTTTATGGGAATTTGCGGTGCCGACTGATATGCGGATTCAGGACCAGCTGGATACACCTTGCTGACTGATTATTTAAGCCTGTTTTGACTTGGGTGGTATACACCTTACCAAGTCAATACCATCTGGTAAGCCTCCTCCTTATATCGGTGGTGGTGTCTCTATCCTTTCACAGAGAGGGTCATATCCATGTGGGACTCTTTATTTCAACCTTGCAGTTTTTTCTACACTTTTGGACTGTCATTTGTGTGTGGTCACAATAGAGGACTGCTTCGTTCTGATTTATTTGTTACATATATTTTTTTTCACGGATCACACTCAGTCACTTGGTGTCACTGAAATTAATATATATGCATGTTTGCAACATTTGTTATGTGTTGGTAACTGACTCTTTCACAAAAATAAGCGCTACACTTTTTCATATTCAATGGATAGATTGATGCATGAATCTATCCATGTGGCCGCCCCCTATTCATGAGTCCAGCCCGTTCGGGGCACCGAGCGCAGGAATTACAGTTTTTTTTGAAGCACCTGATAAGAGCCATAGGCTCTAATAGGCTCCAAAATAGGGAGGACTTGGGATGCTGAGGATGCGTCCTGAGCCCACCCAGGTGTGTTGCAACACGAATGAAAGCTGCAGGGCTGCAGAGCTGGAAGTTTGCCTCTGTGTGTCTGTGTAAATCCAGGAAGTGAACAGGCAGCAGCTTCAGCTGCCCATAGTTAAAATGGATGCAGAGCAGCATATTTGGCAAATACAGAATCACAGTATATATAAAATAATATGAAAAGTGGTAGGAGGGAAGCTTTAGAATGGCAAATTTTATATTACAAATTATGTGAGCAGACTGCAATTCCTCTTTAATGTGGAACATTAGTTGCTCAGTTGCTCTCTATTTTAGGCACTGTGCCAAATTTGTAGAGGCTGATCTGCTGATAGCCTTAAAGAGGTTGTATACCTGCAAAAATAATTCCCCCCCCCCCAAAAAAAAAACCCTGCAAGCCAAAGGCATAATGAGCTAGTATGGATCACATACTAACTCATTATGAAATACTTACCTTAGAACGATGCCCTCCAGTGCCACCTGCACTTCGCTCACACGGCACGGGCCCTGAAGAAACGGCACGAGCAGGCCGTTCCTTCAGTGCGCATGCGCCGATGGCGTCGACGGCAACGTATATAGTAAATATATCCTAAATGGTGCAAGTTTAGGAGATTTTTACAGTACCTACAGATAAGCCTTACTATACGCTTACCTGTAGGTGAAATTAAAGAGGAAGACTTTCATTTCTCTTTAAGAATTACTATTGTTAATGGGTTATGGGCTTCAGCAAAATGGCAGCCTCTGGCAAGAAGAAACAGGATGAATGCTGGAGGCAATTTACAGCACACACTAAATTTGATAGCATAATTATTCATGTGGAATGTATGTTTCTTGCTAAAGAATTTTTATTTAAATCAAGCTATTATGAGTAAAGTTCCACTTTAAAGAGTGGAGGCTTTTAAAGCTGCAAATGGGGGCCCATGGTTTTGGAATGTAATGCCCAACAAGTTCATACCTGAGATGGTCAAGCTCCCACAAACTTCTGGCCATATAGTGTATGTTGTGAAGAGGCTATACCTTATATGAAAGAGCAAAATAATTCTGCTACCTGAACTCAATGATAATGAAGACAATGTGACACGGGAAATAAAAAGCAAGAGGATTTACTGGAGAGAGGTGTAGTTATTAGTGTTACATTGACAGCGGAAACATGGGTACGAACAAAAGCAGAGATGAATAGACTTAGAACAGAAAAGAAAAATGAAGAGCTGTAAGCGAGATTTTAGGAAAGAATTTGTTATAGAAATATAAAAATATAAAATTGTAAAACTGCCGCCAACAAACAACTATAGTATTGAATATAATAACACAGAGGCAGGAGGAAGAAGAGGGGAACACAAAAAGGAGATGGATTATAAATGTGGAAAAAGACCCAAGGTAAGCAGTCAGAAGAGAAGGATTAAAAGCAATGAATAGAATGGAATGAGCTACAATTATGTAGGAAGGAGGCCAGGGCCCTTCAAGGGCTGTAATCCCAGAGAGAGAGAGAATGTTACAAGCTTTTAAAAAGGCACTATAGACTCTTGCTACATGATCTTGTTCTGAACAATGCAAACTGAATCTTATGCCGCGTACACACGACCGTTATTCATGTCATGGAAAAAACGAAGTTTTTCTCGACGTGATTTTTTGTGTTTCCTCTCAAGCCTGCCTTGCATACACACGTTCGTGAAAAAAAAATGCTTAAGCAAAGCGCGGTGACGTACAGCACGTACGATGGCACTATAAAGGGGAAGTCCCATTCCAATGGCGCCACCCTTTGGGCTGAATTTGCTGATCCTCGTGTTAAGAAAGTTTGGTGAGAGGCGATTCGTTCTTTTTAGTTCGTTACAGCGTGACGAATGTGCTATCTCCATTACCGTCTCATATTTGATTCTGAGCATGCGCATTTTTTTCCCCTCGTAAAAGCATACACACGACCGTTTTTCACGACGTTAAAAAGAACGACATGAAAAACTACGAGAAAAAATAAAGCATGTTCTAAAAAAAAATCGGGCATTTTTCTCGTCAAGAAAAATGCTCTGGAGCCTACACACGACCGTTTTTCATGACCATTTTTAAAAATGTAATTTTTCTCGCCATGAAAAACGGTAGTATGTATGCGGCTTTATGCTCCATTGTAGGTAGGTGAGGTTGTAGCAAGCTGAAAAAAAAAAAGACAGCGCTGGAATAAGGGAATGCTGTGAACTAAATTTTCACAGGTCCGAATTGAAATTTATTTAGAAATTCAGTACATTAGCAAGTAAGAGGACTTTTAAAGTTCAACATAAAAACCATGCAGCAGTTTAAAGATCTCCTGAATATGTTTACATGCAAAAATGACATGGCTGATTATGTATTTTTTATTTTTTTTAATACATTTTGATTGAGTCATTTTCATCAACAAGACATACAGCCATAAAATGTCTGGAGAAGGTACAAACCTATACAATAGACAAGTACATGGGTATAACATTTGTTAATGATGCTGATGTTATGATGAAAAAAATGTCTTTAACAAAGAGAACAAATGAGAAGCTCTCGAGTACATGTCATCATTGGTGTTGCCCCACCAGACAGGAGAACAGTAAAAAAAAGGAACAATGAGAAAAAGATTTAAAAAAAAAATAGTATAGAGATTCTAGAAAAAGTTGAAGAAAGAAATGAAGGCCCCTTTCACACTGAGGCACTTTGCAGGCGCTATTGCGCTAAAAATAGCGCCTGCAATGCGCCCCGAAAAAGCCGCTCCATTGTATCCAGTGTGAAAGCCTGAGAGCTTTCACACTGGAGCGTTGCGCTTGCAGGAGGGTAAAAAAACTCCTTCAAGCCGCACCTTTGAGGCACGATAGGAGCAGTAAAAATACCGCTCCTATAGCGCCCCTGCCCATTGAAATCAATGGGGTAGCGCCTCCAAAACGCCCGCAAAACGCCGCAAAGAGGCGTTATTGCGGGCGGTTTTAACCCTTTTTCGGCCGCTAGCGGGGGTTTTAGATTTCCTTTTCTTTTTTTTATTACATTTGTTTAATTTTTACACTGCCCCTTTAAAAAAAAAATTTTTTTCATCACTTTTATTGCTATCGCAAGGAATGTAACATCCCTTGCAATAACAATACAGCATGACAAGTCCTCTTTATGAAGAGATCTGGAGTCTAAAAGATCCCAAATCTCTCTCCTCTACCCTTAAAAGCAAAAGATCAAAAAACATATTTTTTTTGATCTTTTGCCTTAAAGCGGGATTCCACCCGCGATTTTTTATTTTTTTTTAAAGTCAGCAGCTACAAACACTGTAGCTGCTGACTTTTAATAAGGACACTTACCTGTCCTACTCGTCTGCGATGATGGCCCCCCCGATGCCGATCCCTCGATCACTGCAGGTCCCGCGCCGCCATCCTCACTAAGGGAAACAGGCAGTGAAGCCTTACGGCTTCACTGCCCGTTTCCTACTGCACATGAGCGAGTCTCGCGCCGATTTGTGAATGGGCGGCTGCTCTCTGGGATTACACAGAGTTCCCAGAAGGCAGCGCACCCCATTCACTAGAAGAGGATGCGGAAGGAGACCCACCGCAGATAAGGAAGAGGCAGATTAGGGACTTCCGCATAGCAACCGCTATTTCGGGTGAGTAAAACATTTTTTATTTTTTTCAATTTTTTTTTTCAATTTTTTTGTTGTATTTTGCTGTAATTTTTTTTTTCAGGGTGGAACTCCACTTTAAGAAAAAAAAAAAACACGTTTACATGGCCCGAGAACTGGAAGTATTTTCATGATGTTGCTCCAGTCCTCCAAGGGCATAGAGATGAGCAGTGGCCATCTTGCCATCGCTCATCTCTATGGAAAAAAACTGCAGACGCCGTATGGTTCCCGGGCTCACTGATTGGTAACGTAAGTCGGGAAGCGGCGGAAGGGGGGGGGGGCACCTCTCCCATTTCTTCTAAAGGTGATTCCATGACAAACCTGCCACAGGGAGCACTTTTATCTGAAAGCTGTCCGCCTGAGGGAAAAGAAAATACTGGGGTTATGGCATCTAAACATAACCCTGGTATTTAATGTCAAAGTAATGACATAAGTTCCCAGTTAGGTGATCAGCAAGTGGATAATGTTTGCAGAAAAATTGTGGGACCTGAATTTATGGATCAACACAAGCAAGATCTCCACATGAGGGGAACATAATTCCTGTTAAAGTGGGGAGGATATACTGCGCTGAGATAAATAGTGAACCAAAAAACAAAAACAGCCGCCAACACTGCTGTAGACAAAGCAATAAGGAAATGTGGGTGTAAGTGTAGCGCTAATTTTGTTGGTCTATGTACACTGTTAAACTATACATAAAAGTGACTGGGAACGTGATACAGTGTGCACTAGATGAAAACCAGTGCAAAACCCAAACTATATCAAGAATGAATGAATCATATAATTATACATAAACCAAAATCAAGTCGAGAAAGGCTTTGGGGGTTAACAAACCCAATGTAGATAATCTGGAGTCTGAGGGGCTTTGTTATTCCACTTCATGTCCTGTTTGACTGAAGTGGAATAACAAAGCCCCTCAGACTCCAGATTATCTACATTGGGTTTGTTAACCCCGAAAGCCTTTCTTGACTTGGTTGGCGTATGCCTTTCCTAGTCTGAGATTTCCGGTAAGCCTCCTTCAACTCACTCTTGGTGGCGGGTTCCACAACATTCCATATTTGAACTGCAAGTTTTATCCCAAATGAACACTTCTTTTCTTTCTGGATTGATCTTCACTTCACTTCCAAGTTGATGAACGTTCCTTTTTTGGACATATTTATAAATATTTAAGTTGTCCTAATTAATATTTATCATAATATCACTGTAATGATTTTGGTTTATGTATAATTATATGATTCTTTCATTCTTGATATAGTTTGGGTTATATACCGTAGTTTGGGTTTTGCACTGGTTTTGATCTAGTGCACACTGTATCACGTTCCCAGTCACTTTTATGTATAGTTTAACAGTGTACATAGACCAACAAAATTAGCGCTACACTTACACCCACATTAACATAATTCCTGTTGTCCTACAATACCAACATTGGTTGGAGGCTCATGGAAAAAATATCTGGATATCATATGGGCACCAATACAAGTGTGTTAGAATTGTGTAGCTTCTTTCTTGAGCTGAGGATGCAATGCACACATTATGTGTAAGTATAACTATCTTTTGAAGGGTACTTCCTGTAAGTGCTGGTAGAGTTCTCTTTTACATATTCCAATGTAGTAAAGGGGATTTGGATTTTCTCACCTTTAGGTAGAAAGATATGGAGAACAATCAATTTGAATTATTTTTAAAATTGCTAAAAAGAGGCAAATTTGTGTGATATAGCAAGGAAAACTAGTATAAAGTATGATAAGTAGAGGTGATGTTCGCCAATAATTATACCTTTGGTTCTTGGGTTTTTGCAGATCGCTCTAGCTATGTGGCTCATAGCTAAAATTAGGGTAAGAGTGGGTGACCCTGGCAAGTCCCATTGTGAAATTTGGACATAAAGTCAGAAAGAGATTCGTTGACGTGAATTCTGGCAAATAGGGAGTAGTAAAGGACCATCACTTTATCATGTAAAGTTGGAGGTATGCCGATTGATCAGTGTTGGGTATAAAAATCTCTAGTCAAGATAATCAAATGCCGTTCAGCATCTATACAGGATAGGCACAGGGGGGTGTTACTGTTTCGTAGCCTAGTCAATAATGGAAATTGTGCTGTCCTACATCTATCTCAGAGGAACAACCAACACTAGTTTTGTGAAAATTAATAGGCAGTATGTAGGGCTTCAGTCTATTTACAATAATTTTGGCATAGATCTTCAGATCAACATGGATCAAATAAATTAGGCAATAACTAGAATACTGAGGGTGGTAAACTAGCTATACTTCTGAAGATGAGTCTGGTAGTCAGTTAAAGGGCTGAAACCAGATTGCAGGTGAATGCTATATGAAATCTGTATACTATTTATAAAATGTTGAAGCTATGTCAATAGGACTATGAACTTCATGCCCTGTAGAGGTCACAGTTTTAGGAATAAAGGTTTGAAATTGCTTAGTAGGGACTGAATGTGCTAAAAGCTTACTACTGTACATTTATTACTGTACTCATGGATCAATTTAAGAAAATGATCTCTATGTCAAGCATGGTATTGAGCAAGTAGCTTTTGCAATTAAGTTTTCTTGAAGCATATAGGCTGGTATACAGCAGGGTCTTGGTTGCTTTTATGGTCTTTTTATAGTTTTAGAAGTTCTAAAAAGCAGTTGTTGCAGGTTTCTTCCATTTGATATGGGAACCATGGGCTATTAATGGCTCTCTTAGTATGTGTCTGATGGGTCTCCTATTTAACAATTTGCTGACTAGCGACGTACCCATACGGCACCGTTTTTTAGAGCCAGCGGTCAACACTCTGGTAAAAGCAACCCTAGAGGCTAACTAGCCGCTGGATTGCTTTTACAAGCAGCGGGAGGATAGGTTTTGTCCCCCCCCCCGCAACGGCTTTCTCAGGCTGTCCCATTCCATCGGGAGACCCAAGCTTCCGCCGGCTTATCGGAGAGCTGAACAAAGCCTGAATCGGACCAAGGCTATGTTAACCCGAAAGCAATGACCTGGCATCACTTCCGGTGTACCCGGATGTCAATAGCGCCATTTTCTAAATCAAATGCATTTGAAAAACACTGATCTTTGTGTGATCAAATACTTTAATAGGCTGAGGAGGGATCTGAGGTCTCATGTTAACAGAAAGTGGCAGAAAAGGCCTGGTCTGGAAGTGGTTAATAGGGAGAAAAGTCATTTTCACCTTATGGACTATGAGGAGGTTGGCAGTGGTTTAGGAAATGATGTCTCTTGCCGAGATGTCTGGGTCAGGCGGCAGAGGGTTTAGAGGTGTTCAAGATCCAAATGAAAAAAAGGAGGGGGAAACAGCCTAACCAGATTTGAAGTCCAATGGATGCTTTAGATTGCCAATGCAATATATGGTAAGAGGTAAGAAAGCAATCTGTTCCACTGTTAATTTAGACTGTCTGTTAATTTAGACTTAACTTTGTTCAGTCTGGACAGGGGGGCAGTAGTTCTGCCAGTAGAGGTGTCAATTGCAGGACTGAGGGCTTTTTTTTAGGTCACCTCCAATCACGATCCTACACTCTGAAAAATCTTAGAGGTGCTGCATACGTTTTAGGAGAAACAAAAATTGGCCCTTAATCTAAATCATGAGTCGGTAAACTGAACACTTTTGTACATTTGCAAAAACCTAAAAAAAAAAAATCGACATTAATTAAATAAAAAGTAGGGAGGTATGGACCTTTTAACTTGTGGAGCTAGAGAAGGCAAGCAATAAACTACAAGTGAGATGATGTCAACATACTTGTGCCAGTGTGGCCTGTGAGGCGCCCTGCTGTGTATGGATCTGGGAATGGATGATGTAACTGTGTGGGTGTAGCCACATACAGCTATACTAAATTCAATGGGACTTTTTAGGGAGAAGCACCCCATTATTCAGGTAAGTGGTGTGTGGTTTCAGGGTGGAGGGTTGGGGAATATGACCATGTTTTATGTTACACCCTAAATATCGGTGTAACATGAAACATGTTCCCAAAGGTGGACTAGACCTGTAATTTTACACCTTTAATTACTATGCATTTAAGCAGGGCTTTTTTTCTCAGAGAATGGGTGCAGGAACTCCCCCCGACTGAATCAGCCCTTGTCTTCGCCCCCAACGCACCTCCTATCAATGTCCCCCAGCTCCTATCAACGTCCCACCCCCACCACCCCCAAAAACAATAGACCCCCAGCAGCAATTGATCTGCCCAGCAACAATAGACACCCCAACAACAATAGATCCCCCAGTAGACAGTAGATCTCACCCATCAACAACTGACCCCCCCCAGTAACATAAAATCCCTGTGAGCAACAATAGATCTCCCCAGCAACAAAAGATCCCCCAGCACACCCTAGCACCCCTTGTCATTATATGCATCTAGTGCTGAAGGTGCCAGAACTGCGTTCCCCCGCATTCCTGCTGAAAAAAACCCTGCCTTTAAGTAGTGAACACCAATCGCTACACTCAAAGATTTCTGCAGGGGTTTATTACTGTGGAAGCATGTCTTATAATGCTTCGTAGGACAAGTGGGAATAGATGACTTAAGATGAGTTTTCTGAAGGAATAGGATCTGCACATTCTGCTTGTACATATGGTAGAGACTGTCATGAATTTTTAATGCTTCCTACACAAAAACAAAAAAAATTTTACTTACTGTTTTAAGTGTGAGGTGAACTCTTATTTACTTTACCTACTGTGTTCTAACATCTGTTTGTTCCAATATTACTTATTCCATAAATGGATAGGCAGACAAAATGTTAAAGCTGGATTCCAGACAAACAGCGAAATCAGGAACTGAAATGCACATATGGGAACTGTTTTAGCTGCCAATGAGTTTGTTGATCTAGTCCTACATAACCCTGTCAGACAACTCAGCCAGGTTAGTAACCTTACTTTACTGCAGTTAGAAAATACAGCTTGGTCACTTCCTAACCTGTGACTGTACAATAAATGAAAACTAGTGTACTGATGAGTTTATCAGCATTATTAATTATTGCTCTCTCCTCCTGTAAGTTTCATTGTCATTATATTTGCATGCAGTATACCTGATTGGTTCCTAGCGCTGCCAATCCTTCTCCAACTAGGGGCTTACAAAAGGCTAGTGCCAAGTAACATTTAGGTACTTCAGGTGATAGCTGCATTTAAAAATAGGTTTTTGTATTTACTGTAAAATTCCTTTCTTTGAGTCCATTGAGGGACAAAGCTTGATTATAATATGCAATCCGGGGACGTCCAACAGCAGTCCACACTGAAGAGCAGGAGCACTAAAACACAGGCAAACCAGCCCAACAAAAAACAACAAGATGTAGCACCCTGGATTTAAGGCAGGGATGCTCCTCACAAATGTACTTGCCAGGAGTAGTTATCCTGGTTGATTGTTGGTGATCTATTGATTTCTCCCTAAGTTTGGCCTTTTTGCACTTTTTTCTTCTACCACGAGTTTGCCAGGCACTTGGTGGTACTAGATATGAGAAGGGCAACTCAAGGTCAGGTTATGGGTATATGGGGTATCTCAGCCAATGGGCAGGGGTTTTCTTAAATCCCTTGGCCTGCTGGCAGAGCCTATATATTCGGGTGAAGTCAGGTGATCTAGGTTCTGTGCCACCTGGACGGCTGTCTGGGTGGATGTGTGTCTTTTTGCTCTGGGCTGCTAGGCCAGAGATTGGGCCTATCCCGGGGGCATCTGGCTGCTAGGCTGTCTGAGGGCCTATCCAGAAGCAAGAGAGCAGCGCAGGGTTGGGATTGCGGCTTGCAGTCCAACCAGAAGTGACGGTTCTGCCGGCCGGAGAACCTGTCAATGGTCGGAGGTAGAAGGGAAGCTGTTGCCACAAAGGGACCAATCACCTTATTACCAGAGACCACAGTGAGTAACTGAATCAAGTACTGGAGCAGTATTCTCACCGAACGGGCACTGTAGAGAATCTTGCAGGGCAGCCTTGTGTGCCAAGCTAGGGACCGAACAGGCCAGTGGGGTGAAGCTTGAGAAGTATCGGGAGTGCTAAGCTAGGGACCCAGCAGAGTGGCGTGGGTGACGCTTGAGGAAGATACCACCGTGAAGATTGGAGGAACGCAAGGGATTCAATGGCAGTGAAACATCTAGTCTAGTGAGAGACTGGGAGTTCAGTGGGCTGAAGAACTATAGGGAGAAGTTGTAGTGGAGCTGAAAGGACTGTTACGCTTTGTGTTAGGAACTGTTAAAGACTGTAACTTCAGACCAGAAAAATAGTTTACTGAGGTCGGTGTACAACTACATTTCAGTCACTTGATGCCAAGTCTAGTGTGCTAAAAGCAACAATGTACTGCAGACTGTGACAGCCAATCAGAAGTCAACTTGCCACATAACAATGAGCAGACTTCTGATCATTTCTTCAGGGCTGGCAAAAAGCCCTCAGTGACAGATCATAGGAAGGACGCTCTTGTCATAAAGGTGCAAAAACTGGGGCCTGAGTGCACATTTTCCTGCTGCTTCTGAAGTATTCCAAAAGGAGAAGAAACATGAGGAAAATTTAAAGAGTAAAAATAAAAGTGTACATTCCTCCTATCTCAGCTTGCAAAAACCTATATAAAGGGCAGGGGCGGATCCAGGGGGGGGCAACAGAGCAATTGCCACTCAGAGAAATTAGTTTTAGTTGCGGAACTTGCGGGCGCTTGAGAGTCTGAGCAGGCGGGAGTTGCGGAACTTGTGGGCGCCTGAGAGTCTGAGCGGACGGCTCCGCGTGCGAGTGACAGAGCGGGCGGCTCCACAGGTGGGTGACAGCGTGGGCTGCCTGGTGCCTCTGCGTGTGGGCAGGCGGCTCGGCGGCAAGTGAGAGTGAGAGAGTGGGCGGTCAGCTGGTCGGCTCTGTGGGTGAGCGGGCGGCTGGCCAATCAACAAGCCGGCGGCTGGGGGAGCAGAGAGATGACATCATCTCTCACTGCCCCGCGCCCGCCCTGCATCCCTGCAGTAGCTTCCGCCCTCACTGTGCAGGCAGCACAGAGATTACATCATCTCTCTGCTGCCTGACTCTGACAAGCAAAACACCGCCTTAGCAAGTGAGAATCCGCAAGGTGTGGCAGGTGAGGTGGCAAGTGACAATCTGCATTTGGTGGCAGGCAAGTGACATTCCGCAACTTGTGGCAAGTGACAATCCGCAACATGTGGCAAGTGACAATCCGCAACTTGTGGCAAGTGACATTCTGCATCTGGTGGCAGGCAAGTGACATTCCGCAACATGTAGCAGGTGACGTGGCAAGTGAGAAGCTGCATCTGGTGGCAGGTGACGTGGCAAGTGACACACTTAGGGCACCCACTGATTCTGCATTATGGTGAGTTGAATGATTTAATTTTATATTACAATGTAATAATATAAATAATGCGCTTCAATCATCCTGACACCATAACAACCATGGTGCCGTGATCATTGAAGCGTCATTTCCCTGATAAATTGCCCCCAAAAAAAAAAGAAATTCTGGTAGTGCCCCCCCCCCCCCCCCCGAGACTAGACTCTGGATCCACCCCTGTATAAGGGTAAATGGCAAGTTCAGAGGGAGGAGAAATTGAAATCTCCTTCACAAGAGCTCAACCAAATACAATTTAATCACACATACACATCTGCAGGGAAAATAGGAGGGAAAATCTTCAGCACAGCATATAGCTTGCTTGCTACTCACAAGAAGTGAGTCTTCAGAGACAGGACCATGCCACAGCTCTGGTCCTGATACCTCTGTAAGGAATACTCAGATAAACTGACCTGACCAAAATAGCAGAGTCTTGTGCTAGCTGGAACACAGACTGGTTGCCACTGTCCACTGCAGGACTGTCTCAGAGAGAATACAAGTATACTTAATGAACTGGAAAAACATGCTAACTGAAGGGACTTCCAATATTCAGCTTGAATCAACCAGTTGCTCCCGATAGTAGAAAAATCCTTCAATTCAAGCACAAAAATATAGCAGAAAGGAAAGAGACATCAATTACTAAGGGCACCAAGTGACACTGAGCTAGTGTGAGGTGGGAAGTGTTATATTATTATTATTATTATTATTTAGGTACTTACAGTGGGTACGGAAAGTATTCAGACCCCCTTAAATTTTTTACTCTTTGTTATATTGCAGCCATTTGCTAAAATCATTTAAGTTCATTTTTTTCTCATTAATGTACACACAGTACCCCATATTGACAGAAAAACACAGAATTGTTGACATTTTTGCAGATTTATTAAAAAAGAAAAACTGAAATATCACATGGTCCTAAGTATTCAGACCCTTTGCTGTGACACTCATATATTTAACTGGTGCTGTCCATTTCTTCTGATCATCCTTGAGATGGTCCTGCACCTTCATTTGAGTCCAGCTGTGTTTGATTATACTGACTGGACTTGATTAGGAAAGCCACACACCTGTCTATATAAGACCTTACAGCTCACAGTGCATGTCAGAGCAAATGAGAATCATGAGGTCAAAGGAACTGCCTGAAGAGCCCAGAGACAGATTTGTGGCAAGGCACAGATCTGGCCAAGGTTCCAAAAAAGTTTCTGCTGCACTTAAGGTTCCTAAGAGCACAGTGGCCTCCATAATCCTTAAATGGAAGACGCTTGGGACGACCAGAACCCTTCCTAGAGCTGGCCGTCCGGCCAAACTGAGCTGTCGGGGGAGAAGAGCCTTGGTGAGAGGGTAAAGAAGAATCCAAAGATCACTGTGGCTAAGCTCCAGAGATGCAGTCGGGAGATGGGAGAAAGTTGTAGAAAGTCAACCATCACTGCAGCCCTCCACCAGTCAGGGTTTTATGGCAGAATGGCCCGACGGAAGCCTCTCCTCCGTGAAAGCCCGCATGGAGTTTGCTAAAAAAACACCTGAAGGACTCCAAGATGGTGAGAAATAAGATTCTCTGGTCTGATGAGACCAAGATAGAACTTTTTGTCCTTAATTCTAAGCGGTATGTGTGAAGAAAACCAGGCACTGCTCATCACCTGTCCAATACAGTCCCAACAGTGAAGCATGGTGGTGGCAGCATCATGCTGTGGGTGTGTTTTTCAGCTGCAGGGACAGGACGACTGGTTGCAATTGAGGGAAAGATGAATGCGGCCAAGTACAGGGATATCCTGGACGAAAACCTTCTCAAGAGTGCTCAGGACCTCAGACTGTGCCGAAGGTTTACCTTCCAACAAGACAATGACCCTAAGCACACAGCTAAAATAATGAAGGAGTGGCTTCACAACAACTCCGTGACTGTTCTTGAATGGCCCAGCCAGAGCCCTGACTTAAACCCAATTGTGCATCTCTGGAGAGACCTAAATATGGCTGTCCACCAATGTTTAACATCCAACCTGACAGAACTGGAGAGGATCTGCCAGGAGGAATGGCAGAGGATCCCCAAATCCAGGTGTGAAAAACTTGTTGCATCTTTCCCAAAAAGACTCATGGCTGTATTAGATCAAAAGGGTGCTTCTACTAAATACTGAGCAAAGGGTCTGAATACTTAGGACCATGTGAAATTTCAGTTTTTCTTTTTTAATAAATCTGCAAAAATGTCAACAATTCTGTGTTTTTCTGTCAATATGGGGTGCTGTGTGTACATTAATGAGGAAAAAAATGAACTTAAATGATTTTAGCAAATGGCTGCAATATTACAAAGAGTGAAAAATTTAAGGGGGTCTTTGCGTACCCACTGTATATAGCGCCGTCATCTTTACGCAGCGCTTTACATATACATTGTAAATTCACATCGGTCCCTACTCTCAAGGAGCTTACAATCTAAGGTCCCTAACTCACATTCATATACTAGGGCCAATTTTAGACAGAAGCCAATTAACCTACCATCATGTCTTTGGAGTGTGGGAGGAAACCGGAGTACCCGGAGGAAACCCACGCAGTCACAGGGAGAACATGCAAACTCCAGGCAGGTAGTGTCGTGGTTGGGATTCTAACCAGCGACCCTTGTTATAGCCTTAAGGGGGGCTGGCCTTCAGTTTTCTATATGTCTAGGGTTTATTTCTCTTTCGGGTGGCGATATAACCATAGGTTGCTTATTATCTTCAAACTGTGTCCCTTTAAAGGTCGAAAGAGAAAATATTAGTTTTTTTATGTATACATGACTGCATTAATTGGTGCTGATTTACTTCACTTAGAGTTACGTTATCACTTCAATTGGAAGTTGAACTTTGCTGTTGAACTGTGGGAGTTGCTGACTTCATTTTGGCCTTAAAGTGGTTGTAAAGGCAGAAGGTTCATTTATCTTAATGCATTCGATGCATTAAGATAAAAAACCTTCTGCGTGCAGCAGCCCCCCTAATACTTAACTGAGCCCTATCTAGATCCAGCAATGTTGCACGAGTGACTCGGCTGTCCGGGACTCCCCTCCTCATTGGCTGAGACAGCGGCGTGGCACCATTGGCTCCCGCTGCTGTCAATCAAAGTCAGTGAGCCAATGAGGATAGAAAAAGGAAAGGGTCGGGTCACGACTCTGTGTCTTTTTTTATATTAATTAATCTTTATTTTCTTTACCATAACATTTACAATAACAAAACATCAGACATATACACAATCATAACAAACATTAAGCATATATAATTAGATTTTGAGAGGCGGGTCTCCCTGTAAAAAAAAAAACAAAAAAAAACCAAAAAAACAAAAACAAATAATTAAACCCCTCCATTTCTTTTCCTCTTTTTTTTTTCCCCCCCTTCCTTCCCTCTTTCCTTCCCTTTCCCTCTTTCCCTTTCCTTTACTTTCCCTTTCAATCATTTTAATTACAAAAACCAGAAAAAAATGTAGGAGAGATATTATCTTTTCTCCGTGTCTTAATAGACACATTGAGCAGCGACTCAGCTCAGTTATGTAAAGAAAGATAGTGCTGAGCTGTTGGTAATGGATGTGGAAGAGAACCACTATATAACAAATAATACCATAAAAATGCAAAGAATAAATAGACAGTAATGATGTCAATGGTATAGGTGCAACATGCAAAATAAAGTGCAAGTGACAAACAATCAAGGTGCAAAATGCGACTCTTAGGGTGTACTCCAGTACTAAAGAGAGTCTACTACAAAGTGACAAATGCTCATCTCAAAAAAGGTACATAAAGTGCAAATCATACATATGGAAATTCATACAAGCAAAAAAATTGAATACATGCAATGGTTGTCACGGAATATATCACAGAGTGGGATGCAGGTGTGCAACTGTGCATAGGTGAAAAAAACTTGAAGATTGTAGCAAAAGTGCTGGCAATGAGGCTGAATAAAATAATTTCTAAGGTGATACATCCGGATCAAACCGGATTTATCCCGGACAGATCTACAAGTATTAACATAAGGAGAACGTACCTAAACATACAGCTGCCAATAGAAAATGGAGGGTCAAGAGCCATCCTGTCCCTAGACGCGACCAAGGCGCTTGATAGCCTTGAGTGACATTACTTGTGGAAGGTATTAGAGGAATTCCAATTCGGCCCAAATTTTATCCAATGGATTAAAATATTATATGTAGGACCTAGGGCCAAGGTAAGAATAAATGGTAAGTGCTTGGATTGGTTCCACCTGGCGAGGGGGACAAGGCAGGGGTGCCCTCTGGAACCCCTTGCTATCGCTATGAGATCATCCCTGAAAGTACAGGGCTTTAAGAGACGAAGGGGGGAAGAGAAAGTCGCCATGTACACAGACGATGTGTTACTGTTTCTAGGGGACACAGAGTCCTCATTGGAGACAGCAATGGGTATAATAGGGGACTTTGGAAAATTTTCAGGGTTGGCAATTAACTGGGAAAAATCTGCAATTTTGCCAATAGACCCACTATTACAACATATAACTCAAGTAAGAGTAGTAAGGCAAATTAGATATCTAGGTATTAATATAACGAAGGACCCGGGGTAGTATATAGCTGGAAATTTAGTCCCTCTGGTGACAAAATTGAGGCAGAAGTGCCGAGTTTGGAATCACCTTCCACTCTCAGTGGCAGGGCGATGCAGCCACGTTAAAATGGTTTGGATGCCACAGATCCTATATTTGTTGCACAACTCACCTGTGTGGATCCCAAAGTATTGGTTTAAAAAACTGGATAGGGTGTTCAGAGAGCTGATTTGGAGGAAGGGAGCAGCAAGAATTCGCCTAAGAACCCTACAGCAACCAAGAAAGGTAGGAGGATTGGCACTCCCAAACCCAAGACACTACTACTTGGCTGCGCAAATGCAACATATGAGAGGAAGTAATTTACCGGGGGGGGGGGAGAGAGACTGCAGGGGGCTTATTGCTGAATGACACTAGCCATGATACAGAAGTAGAGGCAGTAAAGGCGGATTCTTTCTGCTCCAGAGTCCCCACAGTGCAATTGATGGTTAAGTGCTGGGAAACCGTCAAGGCTATGTTAGGGTATAACGGATTCTCCGAATTCTCCCCCTTATGGGACAATAATAATTTAAAAGAACTTAAAGCGATGGGAAAGATTATGGAATGGGATAGAAGTGGTATACATCTCTTGGCTGAGCTATATAGGGGAGACAGAATGAAGTAATTTCAAGAGATAAGGGAGGAATATGCAGTTCCAAACCGCTCTTTCTAAAGGTACCTGCAAATTAGGCATGCCCTTAACGCACAGTTCGGGAGGGAGATACCGGTTTGGAATGAAATGCCCTCTCTTTGAAAATTGGTAAACTCAGATACATCCAGAGGATTGATCTCCGATATGTATAGGTGTATAGGTGAGGAGGACCGGCAAGTAGGACCAGACACTACAAATAAGGGTAAATGGGAGAGAGATGTAGGCCCATTGACACAAGAACAATAGAGCTGTATACTGGAGTTAGGGCCCAGGGTATCATTATCTCCATCTCAGATAGTGTCTTACCTTTACTTAATACATAGAGCGTATTATACACCACAAAAGCTATCCCAATTTGGAAGGAGACCTGATTAGAAATGTCAGAGATGTGGAAACATTAGAGGAGACCTGATATAAATGGTCTGGAGATGTCCCAAACTGTATTGGTATTGGAAAGAGATAGTAGATAAAATAAATATGGCTTTGAGACATCTCTACACCCGGAGGTTAAGATGTGTGTTTTGGGCCTCCTGGAAGCAATGGCGTCCCTAGGGGGGGACCAGAGGGGGCCCTGGTCCCCCCAACATTATGCTGTGCCCCACCATGTGCCCCCCCCCCCAAAAAAGAAAAAAATATATTTTATTTTATTTTTTTCCGCTCGGACTGCTGCTGGGGTAACATAGTCTCTCCTGAGAGGGAGAGCGTCCCCAGTCAACTCCTGCGGGGGATTCCTCCCCCTCCCTCTGCTCGCTGACACTGCATAATGCGAGTGCTCACACAACCACAGCCGCTCGATCTGCTCCTTTCCCTGCATCCTCATTGGCACGGAGAAGAGCGAGTTGCAGGAAGGACTCCACGAGCACTGTGGGAGGGGGGCCCCAAGCCTTCATCTCAGTTACTGAAAAAACAGACTGATTTCTCCCATCCTTAGGACAGGAGAACCAGCCTGTAAATTCCGAGAGTGGTGACTGCAAGCTGAGCCGAGTGTCAGTCTATGACACTCTTTCACAGCCCAGCGAGTCCAGCCACCCCCCCTCACTCTCCTCACATATGAGCAAGGAGGAATACAGCTCCTCCTCCTCCTTCCAGTCCCGCCCACACTATCCCAGCGTGCTGTATCTGAAGAGAGGGGATGTGTGGGCGGGAAATATGAAAATCAGCAGCATTCCTGGCTGTGTGTGAATGATGCCTGAGATTCTAGCCTGGACCGTGGGTAAGTGTGTGCACTGCAGACTGCAATGCACTGTAATCACTGAACTGCATTATCTCCATCCCTTCTCTCCCCCATCTGTCTCCCTCCCCCTCTTCTGTTCTTTCAAGACATTCACAATTTACTTTCACTTTCAGTTAGGCAGGGAATAGACGGTGCACATTTCTTTCCTGTGTCCACAGATTGCAGGAAAGAAACTTGCATAATTCCCCCATCAACACAGACAGTGCTGACAGGGGAATATCCCTCCTGCCCAGCAACTGTATTCTCCCGACAAACAGTGATTATCACTAGTGACTATAGCAACCACTAGTGATAATCATAAGAGAATCTGCTCATTAATGGATCAAATCTCAGCCAGTTCCTGCTGAACCAGCTGAGATTTAAACCGTCTATGGCTGGTCTTGGCTCTTAGGCAGCCCATACATTGATCACTTTTTTTCATTCAACTATTAGGTTGAATGAAAAAAAAAAGGAAATGATCTAATTCCCCCATCTACACATTATAGGTGGATGGGGGAATCCTCCCAGTGTGGACCAGTACTGGAACAACCAGAGTTGCTGTCCTGTCCCGGCTATTCACAGCGCTGGTCTCTGTCCCCATGGCAGCGGCGGCAGCACATTGGAACCCAGTGCTGGTTACTTTATGGGGCTGATGTACAGGAGGGCCAGCACAATTTGTTGTTAGAGATGGGCTGGGCATGTTCAAAATTCCACATGCCAGAGGCTGCCAGGAAGCCCACACTGCACAGCGCTAATCATAGGCAATGAGACATTTCCCGGTCCGCAGCTCCACAGATCAGGAAATATCTCACTGGCTGTGATTAGCACTGTAGAGTGTCGGCTTCCTGGCGGGATCGGGCATGTGGGATTTCAAACACACCCGAGCCCATATCTATTGGTTTTAGACAGTTGAGCTCCCTTCAGGTTGCTTAGCAGCAGTGGCGCCTTCTCTGACATGCTGATCGGGATGCAATCCAGGTGAGGCTCCTAGTCTAATCCTAGTGTTAAATATCAGTGATTTTATTGCTCAAAGCCCACACTTTACAGGCATAGAGCCCACATGGCTGCTGAACATACGGTTGATTATATATATGTGGTTGTACTCTTGATGCTAATAAATACTGTGTTTATTAGATCTGACTGGGAGCATCACTAGGATCACATCCCGATCAACATGTCAACAGAGAAGGTTATACAGCATTACTGCTGCTAGGTGACCAGCTGGGGGCTCGGGTCTCTATAACCAATAGTGCCAGCCTTCCCCTACATGCACACATAATGTCACCAGCACAAAGTCCTAATAGACTGCCTCCGGGGCCAAGGAGACAGATGTCAGACCAGCGCTGTCAATAACAGGGACAGGACAGCTGGGGAACCCCACAGTGGCAGAACACCAGGGCCCGGTGGCAAGACAACCTTTGCAACCCTGATAGTTCTCCCACTGCTTTGAACCCTTATATTTTCTTGGTGTGCTGGTGACATATATCTCTTGTTTTCTGCCACCCTGGTGGGGCCCCAGTATAGTAGGAAGGGAGCTCACTGCAGAACATGTGAAAGGGCCCATTGTGGGATCGTAGTAAAGGGCCCCAGGATATATATATATATATATATATATATATTTGCATTTTATAGTTGGCCCCCCTACTTTTGTCCCTGTCCCCCCATGTGCCTCCCCTAAATATGAAAGCTGGAGACGCCACTGCCTGGAAGAAAGAGGAATGCCAAAAGATACACAAACGGCAATAATTAGGTGTTTGTTTCTGGGAAGAAAGCTTATCGCACAGAGGTGGCAAGGAAAAAAAAAAACCAACGGGGATAGAATGGAGGAAAGTAATGGAGAATACCATTAGGAAGAGGAATTTATATATAATCAAAGGGGAAATAAAAATAAATTTAAGAATTTATGGAAACGATGGCTTGAGGTAGAGACACACTAAATGGTGGGTGAAAGGGATGAGAGAGGGGGAGGTTACATAGTTACATAGTTACATAGTTAGTCAGGTTGAAAAAAGACAAAGTCCATCCAGTTCAACCATAAAAAAATAACTAAAATAAAATAAAAAAATATCGTGCAATCCCATATACCCAATTCTATACCCATAGTTGATCCAGAGGAAGGCAAAAAACCCCAGCAGAGCATGATCCAATTTGCTACAGCAGGGGAAAAAATTCCTTCCTGATCCCCCGAGAGGCAATCGGATTTACCCTGGATCAACTTTACCTAGAACTGTTAGTACTCAGTTATATTATGTACATTTAGGAAAGTATCCAGGCCTTTCTTAAAGCAATCTACTGAGCTGGCCAGAACCACCTCTGCAGGGAGTCTGTTCCACATTTTCACAGCTCTTACTGTGAAGAAACCTTTCCGCATTTGGAGATGAAATCTTTTTTCTTCTAGACGTAAAGAGTGCCCCCTTGTTCTCTGTGTTGACCGTAAAGTGAATAACTCATCACCAAGTTCACTATATGGACCCCTTATATATTTGTACATGTTAATCATATCCCCCCTTATTCTCCTCTTCTCAAGAGTGAATAAATTCAGTTCCTCTAATCTTTCCTCATAGCTGAGCTCCTCCATGCCTCTTATCAGTTTGGTTGCCCTTCTCTGCACTTTCTCCAGTTCCCCGATATGCTTTTTGAGAACTGGTGCCCAAAACTGAACTGCGTATTCCAGATAAAGCCTTACTAATGATTTGTACAGGGGCAAAATGATATCTCTCTCTCTGGAGTCCATACCTCTCTTAATACAAGAAAGGACTTTGCTCGCTTTGGAAACCACAGCTTGGCATTGCATGCCATTATTGAGCTTATGATCTACCAAAACCCCCAGATCCTTCTCCACTACGGATCCCCCCAGTTGTATTCCCCCTAGTATGTATGATGCATTCATATTCTTAGCCCCCAAGTGCATAACTTTACATTTATCAACATTAAACCTCATCTGCCACATAGCCGCCCAATTAGACAGGGCATCGAGGTCGGCTTGTAAATTGGAGACATCTTGTAAGGACGTTATTCCACTGCATAGCTTGGTGTCATCTGCAAAGACAGAAATGTTACTTTTGATCTCAGACCCAATATCATTTATAAAGATATTAAAAAGTAAGGGTCCCAGCACTGAACCTTGGGGTACACCACTGATAACCTTAGACCATTCAGAGTAAGAATCATTAACTACTACTCTCTGAATTCTGTCTTTTAGCCAGTTTTCTATCCATTTACAAATTGATATTTCCAATCCTGTAGACTTTACCTTACACATGAGCCGTGTGTGGGGAACTGTATCAAACGCTTTTGCAAAATCCAAGTATACCACGTCCACAGCCACGCCTCTGTCCAAGGTTTTATTTACCTCTTCATAAAAAGAAATCAGGTTTGTCTGACAACGTCTGTCTTTCATGAATCCATGCTGTCTGTTGCTGAAATAGTTTTTTCCCAGCAAGAACTCATCTATGTGGTCTTTTATTAATCTCTCCAGTATCTTCCCAACTATGGAAGTTAAACTAACAGGTCTATAGTTACTTGGTAAAGACTTTGTTCCCTTTTTAAATATAGGCACCACATTGGCCCTGCGCCAATCCAGTGGTACTATTCCTGTCATTAATGAGTCCCTAAAAGTTAGATACAATGGCTTTGAAATTACAGAGCTCAATTCTTTTAGGATCCGTGGGTGTATGCCATCTGGTCCAGGTGCTTTATCCACCTTTATTCTGTCTAAATATTTCTGGACCATATCACTTTTGAGCCATTGTGGATTTGGGGCTGTGTCACTACCACCCCCATTATGGACATGAACTCCCCCATGCTCCATTGTATACACAGAGCTGAAGAAAGTATTTAATAAATTAGCCTTCTCTTTGTCCCCAGTCACCCACTCTAGATTATTTTGTAAAGGGCCTACATGCTCAGACTTGACCTTTTTACTATTAATATATTTGAAGAATTTTTTGGGGTTTGTCCTACTAGCTTTTGCAATCTGTCGTTCGTTTTGAATTTTTGCATCCTTGATTTCCTTTTTACATATCCTGTTATATTCTTTGTAATATTTAAATGACACTAGTGTTCCTTCATTTTTGTATTTTTTAAAAGCGCTTTTCTTATTGTTTATAGCTTTTTTAACTTTAACTGTGAGCCACATAGGTTTTATTTTTAGCCTTTTAAACTTATTCCCCATGGGAATATACTTTGCAGTGAGTTCACAAACAGTCTTTTTGAAGAATTCCCATTTCTGTTCTGTGCCCATTGATGCCAATATTCTCTCCCAGTCTAAGTCCTGGAGAGCAGCCCTCATCCTTGGAAAATTAGCTTTATTGAAATTAAGTGTTTTTATCCTTCCTGCATGTATTTCTTGCTTACAGCTAACATCAAATGAAATCATGTTATGGTCACTGCTACCCAGGTGTTCCTTTATCTGAACATTAGTAATATGCTCTGCATGGTTTGAGATTACCAGGTCCAACAGAGCATCATTCCTAGTTGGGGCCTCAATAAACTGGACCATAAAATTGTCCTGCAATAGGCTTATAAATTTTTGCCCTTTAACTGTCCCAGCAGTGCCATTACTCCAGTCAATTTCTGGGTAGTTAAAATCCCCCATTATTATCACCGTCCCAGCCCTTGCAGCCCTTTCCATCTGTGCAAGGAGCTGAGTCTCCACCTCCTCATTAACATTGGGTGGTCTATAACAAACTCCAATGATTAACTTTGAACTACGCACATCTGTATGCAGTTCCACCCATAATGCTTCAGCCTCATCACACTCTCCATCAACCAGGTCCTCTTTCACACTCGCTTTGAGATCACTTCTCACATAGAGACAGACCCCGCCACCTTTCCTTTTTGCCCTGTCTCTCCGAAAGAGTGCAATGCCAGGAATATTAATAATCCAGTCATGTGAGGATTGAAGCCACGTTTCAGCAATACCGATTACGTCATAGCTCTCCTCATGCACCAGAGCTTCCAACTCACCTATTTTGCTTGGCAGACTTCTGGCATTGGTGAACAAACACTTTAATGTATTACATTTTTCTCTGGTGTTTTTCATATAATTTTTAGTAGTACAAATGGCACTATAGTTTCCAATGGCTGTTTGCAACATGGGAACTTTCTTGTCACCTGCCATAACCCACCCCCCATCTATCCCCATTCCACTCTCCATTAATGTCTGACCACTAACTGACCTGTGTGCCCGATGTAATTCTAGTTCACCCTCCCCCCTCAAACCTAGTTTAAATACTCCTCCAGCCTTCCCATAAACCTCTCCCCCAGCACAGCAGACCCCCTTCCATTCAAGTGCAAACCGTCTTTAGCATATAGGTTGCACCCCAATGAAAAGTCAGCCCAGTGCTCTAGAAACCCAAATCCCTCCTCCCTACACCAGGTCTTTAGCCATGCATTCAGCTCTCTAATCTCCCCCTGCCTTTCCTGTGTTGCGCATGGCACAGGCAATATTTCAGAGAATATCACCTTGGAGGTCCTTGCCTTCATCTTGCAGCCTAGTTCTTTAAATTGATTCTTAAGGAGCCTCCACCTTCCATGTATACTGTCATTGGTTCCAACGTGGACCAAGACAGCTGGGTCATGCCCAGCCCCTCCCAGTAATTTATCCACCCGGTCCACCACATGCCGAACCCTGGCACCAGGGAGACAGCAAACTATTCGGTTGAGGCGATCCTGGCGACAAATTATTCTATCAGTCCTTCTGATTATAGAATCCCCTATAACCACCAACTGTCTTGGCCTACCTGCACTCCCCTCACCACCTCTACTAGATGGGTTGCTCTCCCGGCTGTTAGGGGTAGCAGTGACATCTAGGGCTGCCACCTCTGTGTTTGCCACCTCCACATCTTCACCCAACGTGGAAAATTTGTTTTGATGCACAAACACAGGACTGGCCTTCCTTTTCTGCAAGCCCCTTCCACTCCCTCTAACTACATTAACCCATCTTCCTATCTGATAATCCCGACTTGCCACTCCACCCTCCACATCAGCCCTACTGACCACCTGCTCAGCGAGTAGAGGACCCCTTTCAAGGTTGTCCTTTCCGCCCAGTGTTGCAACTTGCTCTTCCAGATCTCTAATGTGAGCTTCCAGAAGGGCAACCTGCTCACATCTGTCACAGCGGTATCCATCCTGGAGCTGTTGCACCAATTTTGCATACATGTGGCACACTGTGCACTGACCAAAACCTTCAACCCTGCTAGCACTCATTTCCCAGTTGCAATATAATTACTTGTAGGAAGTTTATAATGTTACTCACAGTTTAGAAGACTCCTGTCTTAACTCCTGTTTTAAACTCCTGGTTTTTAACTCTCCACTGTAGTTCAAAATTCCACTGATGTTCACAAAATCCACATGCAAGCCACCATCAGCAGGGAGCCAGCTCCTACGGGAGTTTGTACAGACACTTATATACTCACCTGTGAACAATTAACCACTCCCCTTAATTAGCAGAAAGAAAAAAAGCTGTTTAAAAAGTGTCAGAGAAAGGAGTGGGGGGGGGGGAAGTATTTTTAAAACTGATAAACGTATCAAATAAAGGACAAAAAAGGTGGTGGGGGAGGGAGAGACGAAAGGGGAGTAAGAATGTAGGTGAAGGTGAAGGTGAAGAGGAGGATCTGGGCTGCTCTGTGCAAAACCACTGCACAGAGTCGGTAAGTATAACATGTTTGTTATTTTTAACAAAAAAAAAAACAAGACTTCATTATAACTTTAAAGGGGGTCTTTCTTTTACATTTTTATTGGAAAAACTCACCAAAAATAAACATATATACTGTAGATCTCTATGTAGTACAAGAGAAATCTGGTATGGGAACATTTTTGCCATCTACTGCATTGGCGCAAACCATATCCCTGCCACAGCCCACAAAGATCTAATATACAAAACATTATTGGCTAAACAAGTGCCCTTTTTACCTTTATTTTTCCTTTAAATTGGCTTTTCAAAATAACAAATACAGTAGAGATGGGGTTAGATAAAATGTTTGGTGCAGCATAACACTTTTGGTAGTAAAATAGAAAAGCCCGGAGCAAGGAATGCAATGACTGGGTGGAGGGCGAACATGACTAGGAAAACAGGGACTTATGTGAAGGATTAGGGGATTGGTGGGGTAAGGCTGAGGAAGAGGGGATAAGATTGGTGGGTTAATTTGGGTGGGAGGGGGCATTGAGTGTATAAAGGAAGACTCCGCCCCCTCCCCGGATAACATGCGGCGCTGAGAAAGTTGGAGATGGCAGACTTGGAGCAGCTCCTGGCCCAATTGCGGGCAGAAACAGCAGCGCGAGGCCCACAGTGGGCCCAGAAACATTTAGGGCCTTTACTCGGGCGTCCGGTGGAGGAAGAGGTTAATGGGGGGAGAGTGTCAGCGCGAGCTCGGCAGTCAAAACCGCCGGAGCGCTTCTCTCCTGACCTCTCCTCCGGAGGTCGCAGACACATTGGGAATCCCCATTCGCGGGCCCCTTCGGGTCCTCCCGCGAAGCGAGCTGCTGTCGCCGGGTTGGACGCCGGAAGGAATCCCCGGCAGAGTCGGAGCTCCGCGGGCGGCCGTTCCGGGAGTTCCGGAGCGGCCACCAGGCCCGCACGGCGATGGGAGTCAGAAGCAGCGGGCCCCGCCCCCAGAGTGATGTCACCGGGGACGGCGCCTCGGCGGGGGAGATCCAGTGTGGCGGTGGCCGGGCCTTCCACTGCGGCGGCCGGGGACCTTGCGGCGGAGGAGCAGAGGGAAGAGGCAGCGGACGTAGGCGACAGGGCTGGACGGAGCCCCCCGGCCTGGGCAAGGCAACGAAAAAATCAGTGGGCGGGTCCAGAACACGCAGAAGGAGTCGGTGTGGAGCGGGACCCTCGGCATCCAGGGATCCTTCTCCTGGAGGGCTTGCATCGGGAACGGAAGGGGAGGAGCAACGGTCCGACGGTGCAGGGTCGGAATCGGAGGCGGAACGTGAGCCTCTCGGAAGGTCAGCATCGATGGAGGCGGGACGGTCGGCTGGTGGGTCGCTTCCTAGGCAGCCCGGTAAGTTTGTTTTTCCTTTATCTTCACTGGGTCAGTCACAGGTGTTGGGTGCTGGGGGCTGCAGTGGTAGGGGTGATGCTGGGACGTCTGGGTGGGGGTGCCCGGCTGGGGATGGTGATTTGGCAGACCGGGGTCAGAGGTCGGTAGTAGGGATGGATACAAGTATGAGGGGGTTTTTAGCAGGGATCAAGGAATTGGTGGACAGGTTTGAAAATTCAGCAGGTGGGGCGCCATGCCCGGCAGAGGCATGGGTTCCCCCGGTGGGGGGGATGGCAGGAGCGGGGTGGCAGGGGCAGCGGTGGTGGTGCCACAGCAGGGGGGGACGGATAGTCCTCCGCTAAGGAAGGAGGGGGTTGATACGCCCGCGGCAGTGGGGGAGACGGGCAGGCAGGACCTGGTAAGGTTTGCTGACGCGGCGATGTGCGAGGTCTATATTTGTTTTGAGGGACCGTTGGGAGCGCATTTAAAGGTGGAGGTACGGGACAAGATTTGGAAAGGTGAGTATGTGGAGAAGGAAGAAGGAAGATGAGGAGAAGCGTAGGTATCGACTTATCCCTCGGACATTTACAAATTGGCTGCAGGCATTTGGCATTTTGGCAAGTGTGATAGGGGTAAAGAAGCCGGAGTTCTGCTCTGCTCTGTTTTGCTACCAGGATGCGATAGGGGAAGCATACAGAACCTTCGGAGGCACGGCTTGGTTGAGGTACGATGAGCAGTTTCGCCAGAGGATGGCGATGCGGCCGGAGTTGAGATGGGACCACAAAGACATTAGTTTGTGGATGCGATTGATGACTTCGGCGAGGGCCCCGAACCAGTTTTTTCAGGGGGGGGGCCGGTGGATCGTCTTCCCCTGGACAACCGGCCGGTAAGGCAAAAGGGGTGTGTTGGCAGTTTAATTCGGGTACATGCAAGTTTGGAGGAACGTGCCGTTTCAAACATGAGTGTTCCGGATGCGGGGGTTCCCACCCCTCGTCTAGATGCTTTAAACAAGGGAAGAACCGTTCCGGAGAACTTACGAATAAGAGGGAAGACGCCGGTGATGGTGGAAAGGATGCGGCCGTTTCTAGGTAGGTATCCTGACAGGGCGGCTGCGCGGTTGTTGGAAAGGGGGTTTGCGGAGGGTTTTCGTATTCCGTGCTCGTTGAGGGAGGTTCCCCCTGTGCCGCGCAATTTGCGATCGGCGTTGCTACATTGCGACGTAGTTTCGGAGAAACTGCGAAAGGAAGTGGCGTTGGGCCGCATGAGCGGCCCATTTACAGTTCCCCCTTTAGAGGATTTGGTGGTCTCTCCGCTGGGTGTGGTGCCAAAAAAGGAGCCGAATAAATTTCGGCTCATTCACCACCTTTCTTTTCCTAAAGGGGGGTCGGTTAATGACGCCATTGAGCCGGATGCTTGCACGGTGAGTTACACATCATTCGATGCAGCAGTGGTTTGGGTCCGGCATTATGGAAAGGGGGCTCTCATGGCAAAATCAGATGTGGAGGCGGCCTTTCGGCTTCTTCCGGTTCACCCGGATAGTTTTTGATTATTGGGGTGTCACTGGAACGGGGAGTTTTATGTGGACCAGTGCCTGCCTATGGGCTGTTCCATATCGTGTGCATTATTTGAGGAGTTTAGCTCCTTTCTGGAATGGGTGGTCAGGGACGTGGCAGGGGTAAATTCGGTAATACACTATCTGGATGACTTCCTCTGCGTGGGCCCGGCTTCATCCAGGGATTGTGCGATTCTGTTAGCAACGCTGGAGCACATGGCGGATCGTTTTGGCGTCCCATTGGCGCCGGACAAGACGGAGGGGCCAAGAACGGTCATTACGTTTTTGGGGATAACGCTGGATTCAGAAGCCATGGAATGCCGTTTACCGGAAGATAAGCTTGCGGATCTGAAAGAAGAACTTAAACTGATGTTGGGTTTGCGCAAGGTACAGCTGCGAACGCTGCAATCTTTATTGGGGAAGCTGAATTTCGCCTGTCGCATTTTGCCGATGCGGAGAGCGTTTTGCCGACGGTTGTCGGCAAGTACGGCGGGGGTGCAGTCGCCTCGACATTTTGTTAGGCTGGTACGTTCACACAGGTCTGATCTGCAGGTCTGGCATACATTCTTGGAGTCCTTCAATGGTAGGGCATTATGGATGTCGGGCCCGGTCAGCAACTTTGATATGGATTTGTTCACAGACGCGGCGGGCTCAGCAGGTTTTGGGGCTTTTTTCCAAGGCCGATGGAGTGCGGGTTCGTGGCCACAGCGTTGGGTGGAGGCAGGCTTCATAAAGAATATGTTGCTGCTGGAACTGTTTCCAGTAGTACTGGCGGTGGAACTATGGGGCGAGGCTTTCCGGGATCGGAAGGTGCGTTTCCACATCGACAACATGGGCGTGGTGCAGGTGATTAACAGAGCTTCGGCGGCATTGCCGCCGGTGGTTTGCCTGCTACAACAGCTGGTGTTGAGATGCCTACAGTTAAACATCTTCATGTATGCAGTTCACCTTCCGGGAGTGGACAATGTGGTGGCTGACGCTTTATCTCGCTTTCAGTGGGACAGGTTCCGAGAGTTGGCACCGGACGCGGAGCAACGAGGGGTACCTTGTCCAGACTGGCTGATTAGTCGCCGGATGGATCAGCAAGTCGGTGAGTGAGACGACGTGGGCTGCATATCAGAAAGTTTGGTTGGAATGGGCGGATCTGGGTAGAATGACGGGAGTTGAGATTGAGGGTCCGGAGGTGAGGTTGCTAGTCTTGTACTTTATCTCCAGGAGCATGGAAGCAGGGGTGTCGGTATCCGCGCTGGATAAAAAGGTTGCTGGATTGGCATTTTTGTTTAAATGGCAAGGTTTGCCTGATTACACGAAAGACTTCTGGGTTCGACAAGCGCTCAAAGGTTATAGGCGGGTTAGGCCGTTAAAAGACATCAGACGCCCGGTGTCCTTTGGGGTCCTGAAGGGGGTGTTGGCTAAGCTACGGGAGGTTTGCACCTCAGAATACGAAGCTGCCTTGTTCCGAGTGGCATTTTCCTTGGCATTTTTTGGGGCGTTCAGGATTGGCGAGCTGGTTAGCCCATCTAAGAAAGTGCACGGGGGGATTGGGGCTAATGAAGTGCGTTGCCAGGAGGATAGAGTGTCCTTGTGGTTACGTAGATCAAAAACGGATCAAAAAGGGAGGGGCAAGAGAGTTCAGGTTTTTTCGTTGCTGGGCTCACCGCTTTGTCCGGTTGGGGCCGTTCGGGGCTTTCTGGCGGTACGCCCAGGGAACGTGGGGTCCTTTCTGATACATGCGGATGGGTGTCCGTTGTCCAGGTTTCAGTTCATATCGGTTTTCCGAAAATGTTTGGGGTGCCTGGGTTTAGAGGCGAAAGAATTTTCGTCACATTCGTTCAGAATTGGGGCGGCTACGGAAGCGGCTCGGAGTGGGTTGGAAAGTGAGTCGGTCAAGCGCATTGGGAGATGGGAATCAAGGAGATTTCGATCTTACATTCGCCCTCACTTAGTGGTAGGGGTGTGAGGAGAATAGGAGGAAGGGTATGAGGAGTGAAGGAGTGGGGCTGATTGGAGTTTAAAAAAAAAAAATAATGAGGTTAAGTTGGCAGGCTTGGCTGTGGTTACGGTGGATACATGTTTTTCTCTCTTTCAGGTGTGGCGCCGGCGTTGGTCTGGATACTGGGGCACTCTTACGTCTACAGGGGGGGTAAGAGGGCTGAGGCAAGACCGGAAGGTCGGCAATTGGGGTTTTCAAGGCAGGAGGCCCGGATTCGCTGGCTGGGAATTCCAGGAATGTTATGGAGTAGGACGGTTCCAGAAGTGCATCGTTATGCGCGACTGGACCGCCCACCTGACGTTTTAATTTTGCACGTAGGTGGGAATGACTTAGGTGTTAGATCTATGCTGGATGTGACGAAGGATATCAAATTTGATATTCTTCGTCTTCGTATGGCATTCCCGGAAATGGTGATAGTGTGGTCCGACATGGTGGCTCGTACTTCATGGCGGACGGCTAGATCCATAGATGGCATCAATAGGGCGCGGAGGAAAGTTAATCGGGATGTGGCCAGGTTCATGGTTAGGAATGGGGGTTTGGTGATACGCCATTTTGAGCTGGAGTTGGAGACATGGCGGTACCTTCGGGGTGATGGGGTACACCTCAGTGATGTGGGTATAGACCTATGGGCGTTAGGATTACAGGATGGTATACAGAGGGCTCTCAGGGTGTGGAGGGGCACCCAATTGTAAAGGTTTTTACATTTGGGTGCTGTGGCGGGTGTCTGTTCTTTGCAGGGGAAGGATGATACCTCGGAAAGAAGGGTTCAGGACCTGTCGTTGGTATGGGTCCTGACGGTGGGCTTACAGTTAACGGAGGTTTAGCTTGAAGCATTGGGATGGTGCACTGCGGTCATGGTTGTCTCTGAGCCAGCATGTCGGCTTGAGGCCTATTAGCGGATTTTGAGAAGTACCGCAGTGCAATAATGGACACAAAAGTTAATAGAGGTTCCTGCAGAGAGCGACACCAGTAATCTACTGAGGGTCCTTTAGGACAGAGTTTATGGGTACTGTTAAAAAAGTTATACAGCGTTTTTTAATAAATAAGGCTGCTACGGCCTATATATATTTCTCCAACTCCTGGTGTGGTCTTGTTTACTTAGTCATAAGTAAGATAATAAATAAGGGGTATATAATAAGGACATCTGTTATACGATAGTCAAGAAAAGCCCGGAGCAAGGAATGCAATGAATGGGTGGAGGGCGAACATGACTAGGGAAACAGGGACTTATGTGAAGGATTAGGGGATTGGTGGGGTAAGGCTGAGGAAGAGGGGATAAGATTGGTGGGTTAATTTGGGTGGGAGGGGGCATTGAGTGTATAAAGGAAGACTCCGCCCCCTCCCCGGATAACATGCGGCGCTGAGAAAGTTCCCGCCCACCCTCCCCAGAATTTGGACGGAGTTGGGGATGTTGTCTCTACATTTTGTTTTACAGGTACAAGTGGGGTCATTGCAGATGTCGTGGCAGTGGCGGGTGTCTGTTCTTTGCAGGGGAAGGATGATACCTCGGAAAGAAGGGTTCAGGACCTGTCGTTGGTATGGGTCCTGACGGTGGGCTTACAGTTAACGGAGGTTTAGCTTGAAGCATTGGGATGGTGCACTGCGGTCATGGTTGTCTCTGAGCCAGCATGTCGGCTTGAGGCCTATTAGCGGATTTTGAGAAGTACCGCAGTGCAATAATGGACACAAAAGTTAATAGAGGTTCCTGCAGAGAGCGACACCAGTAATTTACTGAGGGTCCTTTAGGACAGAGTTTATGGGTACTGTTAAAAAAAGTTATACAGCGTTTTTTAATAAATAAGGCTGCTACGGCCTATATATATTTCTCCAACTCCTGGTGTGGTCTCGTTTACTTAGTCATAAGTAAGATAATAAATAAGGGGTATATAATAAGGACATCTGTTATACGATAGTCAAGTAAATTTTACATAGAATTGTACACATCAGAGGGACAACTGAGGCTGCACAAGGGACAGAGGGATTTTGTCTCAAAAGAGGAAACAAAATGAGGGACAGTCGGGATCTATGATGTTAAGTAAGGTGGCAAGACTCAAGTCATGTAAGACCATGATCCTCACATAGTAACTCACTATAGTTAGCTCTTTATCCAAACTATAACTAAAATTGTGCAGGACTAACAGCTGTAAATAGAAATAAATACTGATTAAAACACAGATCGCATTTTTAGTATGAAGCATTCATCAAAAGTTGCTGTGAAATATGTTTGGATAGCCAAATTAAATAAAGGTACTTGCAAATAACAGCATGATGTGTGAGCGTACACATATCACTGTACACCCACTCTTTATGTTTCCTTTCACTGATGACTAATGATGAGTAATAATGATTAATAATATGGCTGCCAAATATGCTTCACAGAATAAAACAACTGTTGTCAGCACACCTTTTCCAACAACCACACAAGTTAAAAGTGGGGCTGGTTGATTAAAACTAGACAAGAAACTATCTGTTATGTATGTTTATTTTATTTTACTTTTTATACTTTTTTGAAAACCAGACTAGTGCAGTACTTGCTGTATTTACCTTTGGCTACGTTTGTTGAGATGTACTGCCTTACCTCTTACAAATAAAGATTTTACAAAAAAAAAAAAAACTAGACAAGAAAAAAATAAAAAGTAAAAACTATAGCAACTAATCAGGTTTCATCTTAAATTTAAAATGTAAGCAAGAAATCTGATTGGTTGCAGAAGGCAACCACTCTGTTTTTTTCTCATTTTCTTTTCTCTGGTTTTGATCAATAAGCTTCATTGTTTAAAGGGGTAGCAAACTCTGCCAACTTTTTTTTGCAGTGTGATGTCATAATGTACTAATATCCAAACTGAGCACTCCATTGCTGAACTGTCATCACTGCGCTTACATCTTTGCCCAGTCTTCCTTCGTGCTCTCTGGCCTTTTGAATGACCAGGCCACAATGATGCCACTCCCGTGTGCATTCTTCACTTAGTGTGCCCTGAATGCAGAACACACTTTGCATGCACATTGATATCATTGGCTATAGCTGATGTGAACATCTCCTAAATGGTGCAAGTTTAGGAGGTATTCACTGTGCCTACAGGTAAGACATATTAGAAGCTTACCTGTAAGACAAAATTCAATATAGGAGTTTACTAACACTTTAAAATAAATGTGGTGGGTTGTATTATTAAATGTTAACAAAATGTTCACTTTACAAAATAAATTGTAGCACTACCCCTACAGGAGCTGCTTAGTAGATTGGGTTCTCTGTTCTTTTGCTGGCTAATGTTGGGGCCCAGTCTTTATGATGGTGCACGTGACTACAGTCCCAGTAAAGTCTGAATGCAGTAAATAATCCTGATAGTTAAATAGCCAGTCTCTATGTGCTCAGCCTCTGCTAGTAGAAACATGTTATTGGCAGCAGTGTCCTCTCATTAGTCCCAGCAATACAGCAACAGAGGTCCCGCTGTTCAGATGTCAGCTCACTTCTGGATTTTCCTGGAACGACCCCAGTCCTCAGTACATGGCCGCAGGCTTGTAGCAGGATGATGTGCGCACAGGAGCAATGATGTGCACACCTTGGTTTCCTCGCAGAAAATAAGAAATTCCCTGTGAAAATACAGCTCTCTCTCTCTTTATACCCGCCTCACATTGGGAATTATAGTCCAATCTTCCATTCATTGCCATAGTAAAGTTTTATTCCCAAACTTTATCTACCATATATTAATGCTGCCAACCATTAACCACTTAAGCCCCGGACCATTTCGGGCCATTAGGACCAGGCCTGTTTTTGGGATTCGGCACTGCGCTGCTTTAACTGTAAATTGTGCGGACATGCAATGTTGTACCCAAATGAAATTTGCGTCCTTTTCTTCCCACAAATAGAGCTTTCTTTTAATGGTATTTGATTGCCTCTGCGATTTTTATTTTTTGCGATATAAACAGAAAAAGACCGAAAATTTTGAAAAAAAATGATATTTTCTACTTTTTGTTATAAGAAAAATCGAATAAACTCAATTTTAGTCATACATTTAGGCCAAAATGTATTCAGCCACATGTCTTTAGTAAAAAAAATGTCAATAAGCGTATATTTATTGGTTTGCGCAAAAGTTATAGCGTTTACAAACTAGGGTACATTTTCTGAAATTTACACAGCTTTAAATTTATGACTGCCTATCTCATTTCTTGAGGTGCTAAAATGGCAGGGCAGTACAAAACCCCCCCAAATGACCCCATTTTGGAAAGTAGACACCCCAAGGAAATTGCTGAGAGGCATGTTGAGCCCATTGAATATTTTTTTTTTTGTCCCAAGTGATTGAATAATGACAAAAAAAAAAAAAAATTACAAAAAGTTGTCACTAAATGATATATTGCTCACACATGCCATGGTTATATGTGGAATTGCACCCCAAAATACATTCTGCTGCTTCTCCTGAGTACGGGGATACCACATGTGTGGGACTTTTTAGGAGCCTAGCCACGTACGGGACCCCGGAAACCAAGCACCGCCTTCAGGATTTCTAAGGGCGCAAATTTTTGATTTCACTCCTCACTACCTATCACAGTTTCGAAGGCCATAAAATGCCAAAATAGCACAAAACCCCCCCAAATGACCCCATTTTGGAAAGTAGACACCCCAAGCTATTTGCTGAGAGGCATGTTGAGTCCATGGAATATTTTATATTTTGCCACAGGTTGCGGGAATATGACAAACTTTTTTTTTTTTGCACAAAGTTGTCACTAAATGATATATTGCTCACACATGCCATGGGCATATGTGAAATTACACCCCAAAATACATTCTGCTGCTTCTCCTGAGTACGGGGATACCACATGTGTGGGACTTTTTGGGAGCCTAGCCGCGTACGGGACCCCAAAAACCAAGCACCGCCTTCAAGGTTTCTAAGGGCATACATTTTTGATTTCACTCCTCACTACCTATCACAGTTTTGAAGGCCATAAAATGCCAAGATGGCACAAAACCCCCCCAAATGACCCCATTTTGGAAAGTAGACACCCCAAGCTATTTGCTGAGAGGCATGTTGAGCCCATTGAATATTTTTTTTTTTTGTCCCAAATGATTGAATAATGACAAAAATAAAAAAAATAAAAAAAATGTACAAAAAGTTGTCACTAACTGATATATTGCTCACACATGCCATGGGCATATGTGAAATTACACCCCAAAATACATTCTGCTGCTTCTCCTGAGTACGGGGATACCACATGTGTGGGACTTTTTGGGAGCCTAGCCGCGTACGGGACCCCAAAAACCAAGCACCGCCTTCAAGGTTTCTAAGGGCATACATTTTTGATTTCACTCCTCACTACCTATCACAGTTTTGAAGGCCATAAAATGTCAAAATAGCCCAAAACCCCCACAAATGACCCCATTTTGGAAAGTAGACACCCCAAGCTATTTGCTGAGAGGCATGGTGAGTATTTTACAGCTCTCATTTGTTTTTGAAAATTAAGAAAGACATTTTTTTTTCTTTTTTTTTTTCTTTTTTTACATTTTCAAAACTTTGCGACAAAAAGCGAGATCTGCAAAATACTCAACATACCTCTCAGCAAATAGCTTGGGGTGTCTACTTTCCAAAATGGGGTCATTTGGGGGGGTTTTGTGCCATCTGGGCATTCCATGGCCTCCGAAACTGTGATAGGCAGTGAGGAGTGAAATCAAAAATTTACACCCATAGAAATCCTGAAGGCGGTGCTTGGTTTTTGGGGTCCCGTACGCGACTAGGCTCCCAAAAAGTCCCACACATGTGGTATCCCCGTACTCAGGAGAAGCAACAGAATGTATTTTGGGGTGTAATTCCACATATGGCCATGGCATGTTTGAGCAATATATAATTTAGTGACAACTTTTTGTAAATTTTTTTTTTTTTGGTCATTATTCAATCACTTGGGACAAAAAAAAAAATATTCAATGGGCTCAACATGCCTCTCAGCAAATAGCTTGAGGTATCTACTTTACAAAATGGGGTCATTTGGGGGGGTTTTGAACTGTCCTGGCATTTTATGCACAACATTAGGAAGCTTATGTCACACATCATCCACTCTTCTAACCACTTGAAGACAAAGCCCTTTCTGACACTTTTTGTTTACATGAAAAAAAATTTTTTTTTGCAATAAAATTATGTTGAACCCCCAAACATTATATATTTTTTTAAAGCAAAGGCCCTACAGATTAAAATAGTGGGTGTTGCATTTTTTTTTCCACACAGTATTTGCGCAGCGATTTTTCAAACGCATTTTTTGGGGGAAAAACACACTTTTTTTATTTTTAATGCACTAAAAAACACTATATTGCCCAAATGTTTGATGAAATAAAAAAGATGATCATAGGCCGAGTACATGGATACCAAACACGACATGCTTTAAAATTGCGCACAAACGCGCAGCGGCGACAAACTACATTCATTTTTAAAAGCATTTAAAAGCCTTTACAGGTTACCACGTTAGATTTACAGAGGAGGTCTACTGCTAAAATGACTGCCCTCGATCTGACCTTCACGGTGATACCTCACATGCATGATGCAATTGCTGTTTACATATGACGCTAGACCGACGCTTGCGTTCGCCTTTGCGCAAAAGCAGGGGGGGACAGCGGTGCTTTTTTTTTTTTTTTTTTTTATTATTTATTTGGCTTTTTTATTTTATTTTTAAACTGTGCATTCCATATTTTATTTTTTTACCATTTTTATCGTTATCTCAGGGAATGTAAATATCCCCTATGATAGCAATAAGTAGTGACAGGTACTCTTTTTTTGAAAAAAATTGGGGGGTTAGACCCTAGATCTTTCCTCTGCCCTCAAAGCATCTGACCACACCAAGATCGGTGTGATAAAATGCTTTCCCAATTTCCCAATGGCGCTTTTTATATCCGGGGGGGGACATTCCCTCCCACTGCTTGTAAAAGCAGTCTAGAGGCTAATTATCTTCTAGAATTGCTTTTACATGAAAGCCGGCTGCTGGCTGAAAAGAATGATACCAAGATGATACCTAAACCCGCAGGCATCATTCTGGTATAAACATTCAAAGTCCAGCAACATACCAGTACGTTGCTGGTCCTTGTTGGACATGTATTGTAATCTTTTTTTTTCATACAGCCTATTGGCTGAATGAAAAAAAGAGATTGATTGGTGGGTATGCCCACCATTAGAATACCTCCCTTCATCCACCCACTTCTAATGATGGGCATATATGCCGAAGCATGGGGGCATCCTCCCGCAAAAAAGTTATGCCGCGTACACACGGTCAAGCCTTCGTCGGAATTTCGACCGTATGTACGCGGCATAAAAGGTTATGCCGCGTACACACGGTCGGACTTTTCCACGGGCAAGCCTCCGTTGGAATTTCGACCGTATATACGCGGCATTAGGAGCAAAATCGCTCCTCCGCCCCTGCTGCCCCCATGCTTCGGCATATATGCTCTTTTTTTTAACTGTGGTGGTGAAATCACCTCCTACAGCGTTGGAGTCACGGCTGTCAAGATAAATAGATCCGCGCTGCAACTGAATGGCGTACCTGCTAAGCAAATGGTGGTTAACATTAAAACAAAGTAACATTACAGTACAACAGTAAGACCTTACCATGCCATTCCTGCAAAGCAAATACCAAAACAAAACCTAGTAAAAAATAAAAAAATGTTTTAACGCAACCTGTGCCTAAAATATATATATGCCGAAGCATGGGGGCATCCTCCCGCAAAAAAGTTATGCCGCGTACACACGGTCGGAATTTTCCACGGGCAGGCCTCCGTCGGAATTTCGACCGCATGTACGCGGCATTAGGAGCAAAATCGCTCCTCCGCCCCTGCTGCCCCCATGCTTCGGCATATATGCTCTTTTTTTTAACTGTGGTGGTGAAATCACCTCCTACAGCACTGGAGTCACGGCTTTATGTATCGTGGGAGCAAACGCTGTTGCTGTCAAGATAAATAATTCCGCGCTGCAGTTGAATGGCGCACCTGAAAACAAAAAATTACATACCTGAAAAGCAAGCATGATAAAACATTGCAGAATAGAATACAGTAAAAAAGAGCAGAACAATAGAGAGAAAATAGAGAGAGAGAGAACAATAAAACGACAACTATTTTTGGTTTTTTTCTTTTATGTTTTTTTTGTGTTTTGTTTTTTACGTTTTTTTTTTTCTTTTTTACACTTTTTTTTGTAACTTTACAACTGTAATGGTTCGGGTCTCTCAAAATGTAATGGCATCTTGGGAGACCCTGTGTAAGTGTGTCCTTGTCTGTGAAATGCTGTACCCTACGCTAAAACTTCACTTTTGAGTGGTAGCGTTCAAAACATTCACCTTGGACTGGTTGATATTGATGGTTGCTATGGACTGGTTGCTATGGATGGTTGCTATGGACAGTTGCTATGGACGGTTGCTACGGATTGGTTGTTATGGACGGTTGCTATGGATTGGTTGCCATGGACAGTTGCTATGGACTGGATGCTATGGATAGTTGCTATGGATGGTTGCTATGGACAGTTGCTATGGACGGTTGCTATGGACTGGTTGCAATGGATGGTTGCTATGGACAGTTGCTATAGACTGGTTGCTATGGATGGTTGCTATGGACGGTTGCTATGGACTGGTTGCTATGGACGTTTGCTATGGACTGGTTGATATGGATCAGGCCTGTCTCTGCGAACGCTGCAGTTATGTGTGTTGTGTTTGGTAAGTGACAGTGATCGATCGATACTGCACTTGGGTGGGCTGGGCGGAGGGGCTAAATGCAGGCGCTAGCAGGTATCTGGGCTGATCCCGCTAACACTGCGTTTTTGGGAACCCTAAACCGCTGGGGATGCTAGTATAGATCTGATCAGATACTATACCACTAAGGGGGGTGTATGCTTTGCGCGTGGGTGTTAGCGTTACTGGCACTAACCTAACACTGCCTGGGGCGACGCAGACCCTCTCTGGCGCTAAAACCTAATTGATCTCACCCGCCGGGCGATCAGGGGGGTTAAACCTTTATTGGGTTATATACGGCGGGTGCCCTGATGCTATAAAAAGCAAACTAATCAACCAGCGTCACCCGTAACCTTTATATGGTGATCACTGGTGAAAGGGTTAACTAGGGGCAATCAGGGGGTTAAAACCTTTATTAGGTTAAATATGGGTGTACCTGACACTATATAAAAACCTGACGGGTAACCTAAATAACTAAATAACTTACTGGCTAACCAGTGACACCAGTGACGCTTATACGGCGATCACTGGTGAAAGGGTTAACTCTAGGGGCAATCAGGGGGTTAAAATAATATATGGGGGTACCTGACACTAATAAAAACCTGCGGCGAACCTAAAAAAAAATAACTGCCTATCTAAAACACCAGCGACACGAATACAGCGATCGGAAAAACAATCGCTTAGTGACGCTGAAGATAGGGGGTGAAAGGGTTACCTGGGGGGTGATCAAGGGGTTAAACCTTTATTAGGGGGGGGGTTAGGAGGCTACCCTGGACCTAAAGGGGCCTAATCCTAACTGCCCTGCAACTTTTTACTATCACAGATGACACTAAATGCAGTGATCAGTAAAATAAATGATCACTGCAATCAGTGACACTGTGATTGGGGGCTTTGGGGTGACCTGGGGGGTGATCTGGGGGTGACTGGGGGGTGATTTGCGTGCCTATGTGTACCTACGTGTCAGTGGACTGTTGGTGCACTAACCTGCTTCTTCTGTCCTCGGCGCCGGGAACGAAAAGACTGCAGCGAGGGAGATGACATCACTTCCTCCAGCCTGTATTTACATTTCAGGCAGGAGGAAGCAATTTCATTCGCCGGGAGCGATCGCGAGGGGGGGGGGGCGGAATCGAGCGGCCGCCCCCTCATGCCTGATCGCTCCCGAACACTTAACGGCCGCTCACTGCAGTGAAGGGGGGTCCGGATGGACCCCCCAACTGCACAAAGGCGATCACGTAGATCTACGTGATTCTGCCTGTCTGTGCCATTCTGCTGACGTAAATCGGCGGTGGGCGGTCGTTAAGTGGTTAAAGGGGTTGTAAAGCTTTAAAAAAAAAATAATTAAATAACAAACAGGTCATACTTACCACCACTGTGCAGCTCATTTTGCACAGAGTGGCCCCGATCCTCGTCTTCTGGGGTCCCTCGGCGGCTGTCTCGGCTCCTCCCCGCTTCTGGTAACCCCCCTGGGAAGCGCTCTCCAAATGGGGTTACCTTGCGGGCGCGCTCCCGAGTCCTGTATTCAGCGTCGATAGCCGCCAACTACAGGACTCTGCCCCGCCTCCCGCATCATTGGAGTTGATTGACAGCAGCGCGAGCCAATGGCTGCACTGCTATCCATCTATCCAACGAAGAGCCGAGAATAGCCGAGAAGACCGGGCCAAGATCAAGCGCATTCTCGACGCAAGACTTTAGACGGCTCAGGTAAGTAAACCAGGGGGCTTGGGGGCCGGAAAACATCAGATGTTTTTTCACCTTAATGCATAGGATGCGTTAAGGTGAAAAAACATGAACCTTTACAACCCCTTTAAGTCTTTCAAGAGCTCCTTCTGCTTGTCAGCTCCCCCTGGTGGATGAAGGTGAGGTAGTGTTAAATCATTCACCTGAAGTACAGTGGATACACAGAAAGCACTGCAGCATAGTGTCCTAAATCGCGCTCTGTCTCTGGTCAAGCACCTGACTACCAAATGTTCCAATGTGAATGCTGAAACAGTATTTACATGAAAACATATGAAAGCACATAAATGTGTAATTAAACCAACAATTGCACATAATTGGGTAGTCAAATTGTAATAATAAAAGTCAAAGTGGAAATATCTTGATTGTAGTTACTAAGCTAAGTGAACATTCACTTTGATAATGGCACACTCTTTTCTCCTTTAGTACATCACCAGTTTGCATAATGTACCTTCTCACACACTCGCACATACATACACACAAGGCCTGAAGAAGAAAAGGGATGAATTGTTATTGTTCACTTGCACTGCAGGTTCAGAGGAGCACAGAGATGTACAGACACATAGCAAACAAGATCCCAGAACCTATACAGCAAATCGCACACTGATGTTTAATGTGTACTGCGTGGTCCTAGCTTAGACATCTGTCATGAGATAATTATATGTTACAAACCTTTATTTATTAACTATTGTGGAGTGCCCACCAGCAATGTACTGCTGACAGGTGCCCCATGTTGGAAGAGCAACAGCATGTAATGTAAAGTTGCTTTATTCTGTGAACAATACTGTATGCATGATACCTATCTATCCAGCAGGTGGCACTGCAGTGTTATAGTGTGTTATTCTATGGTAATGTGACCACAGGATGTTCTGTCTATGTTCAGTGTATGTACTTGTATGCTCCTTGTTCCTGTTTCTGTCTACATGCTGTAAAGCCATGATAAAAATATCCTCCATGAAAGTAAAGGTGTATACAAGAAGCTTCCAGCACTTAATTGCAATACTCTGCACAATAGTCCATACAGGCAAAGCGACATACTGGTACGTAGCTGCCTGTTTTCAGGTTTAGGGCATGCGCCCCCCGCAGACAGACACCAGCTGTGATTGTACACAGCGGGAGTCTGTCAGCAGGTCAATCAACACAGGGCTCTGTAAAGAGGGAACAATCTCTTTGTTTCTTATCCCTGCAAAGCACACTTATTAGGATTTGTTTACCAAAGACATGTAGCAGAATACATTTTGGCTTAAATTTATGAAGAAATTTTATTGGATATGTTTTATAGCAGAAAGTATAAATGATTGGGGTTTTTTCTTTCAAAATTTTCAGCCATTTTTCGAAAGCTCTATACAGTATAGAAAGCTCTATTTGTCTGAAAAATCTAGAAATTTTAGTTTGGGTACAGCGTTGCATGACTGCACAATTACCAGTTAAAGAAGTGCAGTGCTGAATTGGTCTGGTCAGGAAGGGGGTAAAACCTTTCCGGAGCTGAGGTGGTTATTATACAGTACGTTGCTGCTGGCCTCCTTCTGAAAATGGTAGGGTCCTGGCTGCTTATCAATATAATTGCTCTGGGTCAGTGACTCATGGAACACTGAAGTCAAAGGATCAGCATGACAGCCAGGTAGGTAATACTTTGATAGAAAGGGTCGGCAAACACAGTCTACATATTTCTCTTATTACAGGTTTCCGTGAGAACATGTATGTCTAAACATTTTAAAGGATATATTTGTCTTGGATCTCCAGTTCTATATGCAAACAGGTCTTTCAGTATGCCTCCGCAATTTGTTTTAGTTTTCAAAACTGTAAGTTTAAATATGTGCAGAATTGAGTGTCCTCCGATATTGAGCCGGATAATTATCATACTACGATGAACTATGATGGAATAATTAGCATGGTTGATTGGGCTTACCTTTGGTGAGCACATATCCACAATTATCATCTAATGTGTTAGATCAGAGGTCTTCCCACTGTATGATACTCCCACCCCACAAGCCATAACGGCTATAAGTTTATTCCAATTCCCAAACCAGCCTTTAGCCTGTGGGCCCTTCAAGAGATTTAGCAAAGTAGCACAATACTTAAGCCTTGTACACACGATCGGATTATCCAACGGGAATTGTGTGATGGCAGGCTGTTGTTGGAAAATCCGACTGTTTGTATGCTCCATCGGACAATTGTTGTCGGATTTTCCGCGGACAAATGTTGGATAGCATGTTTAAAATTGTCCACCAACAAATGTGTGTTGTCGGATTTTCCGATCGTGTGTACAGAAGTCCGTCGGACAAAACTCCAAAAGTACAAACACGCATGCTCAGAAGCAATGCTCACCATAACACAACATTACCAGAAGTTGCCCAAAGGGTGGCGCTAAAGAGCTGAAAAAACATGTAGTTTCGTGTTTGTTAGCCAACAATTCTTTGCCGTTTGTATGCAATACAAGTTCACAGCCAACGCCCTTCGGACAAAAGTCCTACGCTTTGTCCGCAGAAAATCTGATCGTGTGTATGAGGCTTAAGGTTCCATTCACACCTGGGCATTCTGAATCACGGAAGGAACCGCTGCGATGCATGTTCTTTTGAGCGACACGTGTCCCACGATTTTGTTTGCATGATTTGTTTGGGGGGCCATTGAAAAATAATGGCATCGCAAATGCGTTGCACCTTTTCCTGCGACTCTGATTCAGAACGCACAAATGTGAATGGAGCCTTAGAGGTTGCATGTGCAACTTATGGCCCGTACACACGATCCGAATATCGGACGAAAACGATCGTCCGAGGAAGAATCGTACGATTTTCGGATTGTGTGTATACTACTTTCGAGAGCCGATCACGACAGTTCATCCGATATTATTAGATCGGACAAGCACGAAAATGTTCCTCGTACGATACCAGATCGTACGATATTCGTTTAGTTAATATAGTTGTCGTCCGAAAATACAAAACAAATACATTACAACACATGACATCACTTCCAATTTTTTTTTCTGTCGTACGAGAATTTTCGTGACTTTAGTAACCTATTTCAATTTTCTGTCGTACGATATTCGGATCGTGTGTACGGGCCATTAAGCCTAATATACACGATCGGATTTTCCGCAGACAAAGCCTCTTTTGTCCGAAGGGCGTTGGCCAGGAACTTGTTTTGCATACAAATGGCACACAATTGTCGGCCAACAAACACAAAAGGTAGTTACATACTACGTGGTTTTTCAGCTCTTTAGCGCCACCCTTTGGGCACCTCCTACTAATGTTGTGTTGGTGAGCATTGCTTCCGTGCATGCGTGTTTTAACTTTGGACTTTTGTCCGACGGACTTGTGTACACACGATCGGAAAATCCGACAACAGACTTTTGTCCACGGAAAATTTTAAAGCCTGCCATCCAACATTTGTTCGCGGAAAATTGCCTGATGGAGCGTACAAACACCAACAGGCTTTCAACACACAATTCCCGTCGGAAAATCAGATCGTGTTTACACTCACTGGCTACTTTATTAGTTACACCTGTTCCGTTGCTTGGCAACACAAATTGCTAATCAGCCAATTACATGGCAGCAACTCAATGCATTTAGGCATCTAGATGTGGTGAAGATGACTTGCTGAAGTTCAAACTGAGCATCAGAATGAGTAAGAAAGAGGATTTAAGTGACTTTGAACGTGGCATGGTTGTTGGTGCCAGATGGCTGGTCTGAGTATTTTAAAAACTGCTGATCTACTGGGATTTTCCGGAGGTCCTTGCCAGCTTGGTGATTCAATTTTACATGCGCATGTTTTTTTAAGCCGATGTAAGTGTATTTACTTACTCTTTTTTTGCATGAATACCCCTGTGTGGAGCTTTGCTTGGTTTATTCAGTGGTGGACTTTCAGGTGATCTAAGATTGTTGGGGAAATAAAGTGACAGCTTTTGGATTGATCTTATATACCAGGGATATTCAATTAGCGGACCTCCAGCTGTTGCAGAACTACAAATCCCATGAGGCATAGCAAGACTCTGACAGCTACAAGCATTACACCCAGAGGCAGAGGCATGATGGGACTTGTAGTTTTGCAACAGCTGGAGGTCCACTAATTGCATATCCCTGTTATATACGTTACATGACTTCTCTTTGGAAAGAGAGTCATGGAGTTCTGGTAAGCAGATACCATATCACAGTTAGGGTGACGGTGGCTGCTGGTGACACGTGTTTGGTGTTGAATTTAGTTAAGGAGCACTACTTTATGGATATATTGATTGATTTTTTGGACTTTTTGTGGACATTAAATTTTCCACTTATTTTTCATTTTGTTTATGGTACTAATGTTGTTACATTTCATAGTTTTTTCACATATTTGGTTACTGCACAACACTATTTTAGACTTACTATAGATAATAACATGCCATTTTTGGCGTTTATTGACTGGCCAATGTAAGATGAGAAAAGACAAGGTACTTACATCAACTGTTGGTGACTGAGCTAATTTCTTAGATTTTTGATCATATGTCCCTTGTCCCTTATATGCCCAAACAAATCCCGAATTCTCAGTCATCTACTGGCGTCATGTTATGCCTTAACTATTTTCATCAAAATGCTCCTTATGTGAGCCAATGTAGTTAGAAGTGTCCTTCAGATGGTTGATTCCCCTTGTTCCCAACCTGTGGCCCCTTGGTATATGATGTGTGGCCCTTGGACCTCAGTCGGTTGTAGTGGGAACATTGATTAGTGTTATAACATTGATCTCTTCTAGCCTCATGTAACATGTTCCCAGTTTAATATTGTCTTCTGCAGCCATCCCCTGCCAAAAATGTAGCATGTCCACACTCTCTGACCCTCATTTCCTTTATTAGGTCTGCAGTCTCTGACAATCCTCCCAAGCATTACATATATTGAACATTATGCGCTTCCCTTTGGTGATGTCAGGGGCCACATTTGAGGCCTCCTTTAGCTCATAAGTAGACAACCACTGGTCCATTCGCTTGGCAGCCACAGGTTTCTTTAAATTTCTATCACTCAACAAAACTTGTCCCAATACAAATCTTGATCAAATGGCCATAAGTGAGTATGTTTTGTGGGAGCATTCTTCCCTGTTGCAGAAATCAGCATCAAAATTCACCTTTACCTAGACCTAGGTTCACATTTGAGCGATTTGTCATGCAATTTGAGAGATCAAATCGCATGACAAGTTGCAGCCTATTGGAGGCAATGACACCTGTGTATGAAGCCACACAAATGTCTATCAAGTAGCACCTGAAATCGCGCCAACCTTGCTACTTTGAAATCGCGCTACTTCACGTGAAGTAGCGCAATTTCAAAATAGCATCAATGTGAACCAGAGCTCAAGCACACACATGGAGTTCATTCAATTTAGATCTTTATATATAATCTCCCAAGTAGAGAATGAAACAAAGTTAATTTATTCTTGTTGCATAGAAGGAATATAGGCGTGCGCACAGGGTGTGCCTGGGCACACCCTAATCACCCCAATGCGAATAAGCATTATCCAGGGCCGGCACCAGGTGGGTGTCATGGATATGCAGTAGTGTTTGTCTGTCAGCTTACCTTCCTTCCCATGTGTTCATCTTAGAGGCCTGAACCCTTTCACCTGGCTTCCTTATAATCTCCTCCCAGCCAGACTCCACCCCAGGCCCTATCACAGAACACTATATTAACCTGTGCACTGCAAGCCTGCTTGGCTGATCAACGTGTTTGTTAGGCATTGTGTGTTTGGGTTCCTGCCTGCCGTGTGCTACGTCTGTCTCTCTGTTACGTTATTGGCTTGTCCCCGACTATCCCGGTCTGCTCGTGACCCTTGACCTTCGGCTCGTTCTTCGTTATCCTTGTCTGCTTGTGGCCCCTGACCTTCAGCTTGTTATTCGGTTCTCTCTTATCGTGTGCTGCTGCTTCCCCTCTTTTCCCCTTATCCTACGGGGCGTGAGCTAGGAAACTCCAGGGGCCGCGACCTGGTCCCAGCCTGCAGCATAACATCCTCACCACTAGAGGCCCTGGAGAAGACCTGCTGGGTCTTAGACTCCGCGCCCTGGGGAATCTTGGCTCTAGCTTCCGTTAGGATCCTGGTTGTGCTCCTCTGGTCCCGCTTTCCACAACCACCCAGTTTCCTATCCGCAGAAGCCAGCCATAGGGTTCACTACCTCGCGGTGCACTCCTGTCCCCCTACGGTGTGCATCTGTCACCTGGCCACAGGTGACCTTGACAGTTTGATCAGCCATGAACCCGGCTGACATCCCGGTCCCCGCGGATGATCCATTGCAGGGCATAGTTCGCAGACTTGAAACCCAGGAATCTAATCAGACTCAGGTGATGCGATTCCTCCAGGATCTGATTTCTCGCTTCGAGCAGCTTCAGGCCTCCTTGGGAACCCTGAATCCGCAACCTCAATAGATCTTCTTGTCATCTCCCTACCTCGTTTTCGGTCTCTGAGGATAATCTTAAGTACGAGGTTAGACAAGTTCTGGATTCTCGGCTCTGCAGAGGCATTCTTCAGTACCTTGTGCATTGGAGAGGTTTTGGTCCTGAGGAGGCGTCTTGGATCGCTGCATCTGATGTCGCTGCACCTCATCTGTTGAGAAGGTTTCATCAGAGATTTCCCTTTAAGCCTGGGCCCAGGCGGGGGAGGGCCCATAAGAGGGAGGGTACTGTCATGGATATGCAGTAGTGTTTGTCTGTCAGCTTACCTTCCTTCCCATGTGTTCATCTTAGAGGCCTGAGCCCTTTCGCCTGGCTTCCTTTATAATCTCCTCCCAGCCTGACTCCACCCCAGGCCCTATCACAGAACACTATATTAACCTGTGCACTGCAAGCCTGCTTGGCTGATCAACGTGTTTGTTAGGCATTGTGTGTTTGGGTTCCTGCCTGCCGTGTGCTACGTCTGTCTCTCTGTTACGTTATTGGCTTGTCCCCGACTATCCCTGTCTGCTCGTGACCCTTGACCTTCGGCTCGTTCTTCGTTATCCTTGTCTGCTTGTGGCCCCTGACCTTCAGCTTGTTATTCGGTTCTCTCTTATCGTGTGCTGCTGCTTCCCCTCTTTTCCCCTTATCCTACGGGGCGTGAGCTAGGAAACTCCAGGGGCCGCGACCTGGTCCCAGCCTGCAGCATAACATCCTCACCACTAGAGGCCCTGGAGAAGACCTGCTGGGTCTTAGACTCCGCGCCCTGGGGAATCTTGGCTCTAGCTTCCGTTAGGATCCCGGTTGTGCTCCTCTGGTCCCGCTTTCCACAACCACCCAGTTTCCTATCCGCAGAAGCCAGCCATAGGGTTCACTACCTCGCGGTGCACTCCTGTCCCCCTACGGTGTGCATCTGTCACCTGGTTACAGGTGACCTTGACAGTGGGTGGTTAGGGATGCCAGTGGCCAGTGTAAATGCCTCCATTATATTAACCACTTAACGACCGCCCACTGTAGATATACGTCGGCAGAATGGCACCGACAGGCAAAGTCACATATATCTACGTGATTGCCTTTGTATAGTTGGGGGGTCCAATCGGACCCCCTTCCTCTACAGTGAGCGGCCGTTTTCCGTTCGGGAGCGATCCGAGATGAGGGGATGGCCGTTCGATTCCGGTCACCCCCTCGCGATCACTCCCGGCGAATGAGAGAGCTTCCTCTGCTGTGTAATGTTTACACAGGCAGAGGAAGTGATGTCATCTCTCATGCGGCGCTCACATATACCGAGCGCTGTACAAGAGAAGACACACAGGTTAGTGCACAAACAGCACACTGACACCAGGACACATAGGCACACAAATCGCCCCCCCAGACACCCCCAGACACCCCCCAGCCCCCAGTCACAGTGTCACTGATTGCAGTGACCATTTATTTACTGATCACTGCAATCAGTGACATTTGTGACTGTAAAAGTGTCACTACAGTTTAGTTTTAGGTCCAGTGTAGCCCCCTAACCCCCCCTAATAAAGGTTTAATCCCCTGATCGCCCCCCAGATATCCCTTTCACCCCCTAGCACCGCCGTCGCTAAGCGATCGTTTTTCTGATCGCTGTTTTATTGTCGGTGATGCCGATCGGTAGCCAGTTATTTTTTTTAGGTTCGCCGCAGGTTTTTATAGCGTCAGGTACCCCCATATATTACCTAATAAAGGTTTAACCCCCTTGATCGCCCCCCAGGTAACCCTTTCACCCCCTATCACCACTGTCGCTAAGCGATCGTTTTTCTGATCGCTGTTTTATTGTCAGTGATGCCGATCGGTAGCCAGTTATTTTTTTTAGGTTTGCCGCAGGTTTTTATAGCGTCAGGTACCCCCATATATTACCTAATAAAGGTTTAACCCCCTTGATCGCCCCCAGGTAACCCTTTCACCCCCTATCACCACTGTCGCTAAGTGATCGTTTTTCTGATCGCTGTCTTATTGTCAGTGATGCCGATAGGTAGCCAGTTAATTTTTTTAGGTTCGCCGCAGGTTTTTATAGCGTCAGGTACCCCCATATATTACCTAATAAAGGTTTAACCCCCTTGATCGCCCCCCAGGTAACCCTTTCACCCTCTATCACCACTGTCGCTAAGCGATCGTTTTTCTGATCGCTGTCTTATTGTCTGTGATGCCGATAGGTAGCCAGTTATTTTTTTTAGGTTCGCCGCAGGTTTTTATAGCGTCGGGTACCCCCATATATTACCTAATAAAGGTTTAAGCCCTTGATCGCCCCCCAGGTAACCCTTTCACCCCCTTTTGCCAGTGTCACTAAGCGATCGTTTTTCTAAACGCTGTACTAGTTATGCTGGTGCCGATAGAAAGCCAGTTATTTTTTTTAGGTTCGCCGCAGGTTTTTATAGCGTCAGGTACCCCCATATATTATCTAATAAAGGTTTTAACCCCCTAATTGCCCCTAGTTAACCCTGCATCACACCCCAGGCAGCGTCAGGTTAGTGCCAGTAATGCCAACACCCACGCGTGAAGCATACACCTCCCTTAGTGGTATAGTATCTGAACAGATCAATATCTGATCTGATCAGATCTATACTAGCGTCCCCAGCAATTTAGGGTTCCCAAAAACGCAGTGTTAGCGGGATCAGCCCAGATACCTGCTAGCACCTGCGTTTTGCCCCTCCGTCCAGCCCAGGCCACCCAAGTGCAGTATCGATCGATCACTGTCACTTGCAAAACACAACACACATAACTGCAGCGTTCGCAGAGACAGGCCTGATCCCTGCGACTCCAGTGCTGTAGGAGGTGATTTCACCACCACAGTTAAAAAAAAAAAGCATATATGCCGAAGCATTGGGGCAGCAGGGGCGGAGGAGCGATTTTGCTCCTAATGCCGCGTACATACGGTCGAAATTCCGACGGAGGCTTGCCCGTGGAAAAGTCTGACCATGTGTACGTGGCATAACTTTTGCGGGAGGATGCCCCCCCATGCTTCGGCATATATAAATGGTGCATGTATGCCCATCATTAGAAGTGGGTGGATGAAGGGCGGTATTCCAATGGTGGGCATACCCACCGATCAATCTTTTTTTTTCGTTCAGCCAACAGGCTGCATGAAAAAAAAGATTACAATACATGTCCAACAAGGACCCCAGTTTTTTCAAAAAAAAAGAGTACCTGTCACTACCTATTGCTATCATAGGGGATATTTACATTCCCTGAGATAACAATAAAAATGATTAAAAAAAAAATATGGAAGGAACAGTTTAAAAATAAAATATAAAAGCAAAATTAATAATAAAAAAAAAAAAAAAAAAAAAGCACCCCTGTCCTGCCCTGCTCTTGCGCAATGGCGAACGTAACCGTGGGTCTGGCGTCATATGTAAACAGCAATTGCACCATGCATGTGAGGTATCACCGCGAAGGTCAGATCGAGGGCAGTCATTTTAGCAGTAGACCTCCTCTGTAAATCTAACGTGGTAACCTGTAAAGGCTTTTAAAAATGTATGTAGTTTGTCGCCAATGCGCGTTTGTGCAAAATTTTAAAGCATGTCGTGTTTGGTATCCATGTACTCAGCCTAAGATCATCTTTTTTATTTCATCAAACATTTAGGCAATATAGTGTGTTTTAGTGCATTAAAATTAAAAAAAGTGTATTTTTTCCCCAAAAAATGCGTTTGAAAAATCGCTGCACAAATACTGTGTGGAAAAAAAAATGCAACACCCACCATTTTAATCTGTAGGGCCTTTGCTTTAAAAAAATATATAATAATTGGGGGTTCAACATAATTTTCTTGCAAAAAAAAAATTTTTTTTCATGTAAACAAAAAGTGTCAGAAAGGGCTTTGTCTTCAAGTGGTTAGAAGAGTGGATGTAAGCTTCCTAATGTTGTGTATAAAATGCCAGGACAGTTCAAAACCCCCCCAAATTACCCCATTTTGGAAAGTAGACACCCCAAGCTATATACTGAGAGGCATGTCGAGTCCATGGAATATTTTATATGTTGACACAAGTTGCGGAAAAAAGACAATTTATTTTTATTTATTAATTTTTTTGCACAAAGTTGTCACTAAATGATATATTGCTCAAACATGCCATGGGCATATGTGGAATTACACCCCAAAATACATTCTGTTGCTTCTCCTGAGTACGGGGATACCACATGTGTGAGACTTTTTGGGAGCCTAGCCGCGTACGGGACCCCAAAAACCAAGCACCGCCTTCAGGCTTTCTAAGGGTGTAAATTTTTGATTTCACTTCTCACTGCCTATCACAGTTTCGGAGGCCATGGAATGCCCAGATGGCACAAAACCCCCCAAATGACCCCATTTTGGAAAGTAGACACCCCAAGCTATTTGCTGAGAGGTATGGTGAGTATGTTGCAGATCTCGCTTTTTGTCAAAAAGTTTTGAAAATTTGAAAAAAAAAAAATATAATTTTCTTTCTTCATTTTCAAAAACAAATTAGAGCTGTAAAATACTCAACATGCCTCTCAGCAAATAGCTTGGGATGTCTACTTTCCAAAATGGGGTCATTTGGGGGGGTTTGTGCTATTTTGGCATTTTATGGCCTTCGAAACTGTGATAGGTAGTGAGGAGTGAAATCAAAAATTTGCGCCCTTAGAAATCCTGAAGGCGGTGCTTGGTTTTCGGGGTCCCGTACGCGGCTAGGCTCCTAAAAAGTCCCACACATGTGGTATCCCCGTACTCAGGAGAAGCAGCAAAATGTATTTTGGGGTGCAATTCCACATATAACCATGGCATGTGTGAGCAATATATCATTTAGTGACAACTTTTTGTAATTTTTTATTTTTTTTTGTCATTATTCAATCACTTGGGACAAGAAAAAAAAAATTCAATGGGCGCAACATGCCTCTCAGCAATTTCCTTGGGGTGTCTACTTTCTAAAATGGGGTCATTTGGGGGAGTTTTGTGCTATTTTGGCATTTTATGGCCTTCGAAACTGTGATAGGTAGTGAGGAGTGAAATCAAAAATTTGCGCCCTTAGAAATCCTGAAGGCAGTGCTTGGTTTTCGGGGGCCCGTACGCGGCTAAGCTCCCAAAAAGTCCCACACATGTGGTATCCCTGTACTCAGGAGAAGCAGTAAAATGTATTTTGGGGTGCAATTCCACATATAACCATGGCATGTGTGAGCAATATATCATTTAGTGACAACTTTTTGTATTTTTTTTTTTTTTTAGTCATTATTCAATCACTTGAGACAAAAAAAAAAAATATTCAATGGGCTCAACATGCCTCTCAGCAATTTTCTTTGGGATGTCTACTTTCCAAAATGGGGTCATTTGGGGGGGTTTTGTACTGCCCTGCCATTTTAGCACCTCAAGAAATGAGGCAGTCATAAATGAAAAGCTGTGTAAATTCCAGAAAATGTACCCTAGTTTGTAGACGCTATAACTTTTGCGCAAACCAATAAATATACGCTTATTGACATTTTTTTTACTAAAAACATGTGGCTGAATACATTTTGGCCTAAATGTATGACTAAAATTGAGTTTATTCGATTTTTCTTATAACAAAAAGTAGAAAATATCATTTTTTTCAAAATTTTCGGTCTTTTTCCGTTTATATTGCAAAAAATAAAAATCGCAGAGGCAATCAAATACCATTAAAAGAAAGCTCTATTTGTGGGAAGAAAAGGACGCAAATTTCGTTTGGGTACAACATTGCATGTCCGCACAATTTACAGTTAAAGCAGCGCAGTGCAAAATTCTGAAATCATCTCTGGTCCTTTAGCTACCAAATGGTCCGGGGCTTAAGTGGTTAAAGGCTAGGTTCAACCTTAGGAACACATTAAACTCGTATTTAATATGCTCCCAATCAACCTTCTCCCACCATCAGAGCCTCCTCCCTGTGACAGCGGGTGACATTCATGTGTGTTTGAGCTTTGGGGTGCACACCCTAATGCAAGAGGAGAAACATAATGTTACAGTAATGCATCAATGAAAATATTAGTTTAGTGTACTTTGCATATACAGTGGGGCAAAAAAGTATTTAGTTAGCCACCAATTGTGCAAGTTCTCCCACTTAAAAAGATGAGAGAGGCCTGTAATTGTCATCATAGGTATACCTCAACTATGAGAGACAAAATGTGGAAACAAATCCAGACAATCACATTGTCTGATTTGGAAAGAATTTATTTGCAAATTATGGTGGAAAATAAGTATTTGGTCAATATCAAAAGTTCATCTCAATACTTTGTTATATATCCTTTGTTGGCAATGACAGAGGTCAAACCTTTTCTGTAAGTCTTCACAAGGTTGTCACACACTGTTGCTGGTATGTTGGCCCATTCCTCCATGCAGATCTCCTCTAGAGCAGTGATGTTTTGAGGCTGTCGCTGGGCAACACGGACTTTCACCTCCTTCAAAGGTTTTCTATGGGGTTGAGATCTGGAGACTGGCTAGGCAACTCCAGGACCTTGAAATGCTTCTTATGAAGCCACTCCTTCATTGCCCGGGCGGTGTGTTTGGGATCATTGTCATGCTGAAAGACCCAGCCACGTTTCATCTTCAATGCCCTTGCTGATGGGAGGAGTTTGCACTCAAAATCTCACGATACATGGCCCCATTCATTCTTTCATGTACACGGATCAGTCGTCCTGTTCCCTTCGCAGAGAAACAGCCCCAAAGCATGATGTTGCCACCCCCATGCTTCACATTAGGTATGGTGTTCTTTGGTTGCAACTCAGCATTCTCCTCCAAACACGAGTTGTGTTTCTACCAAACAGTTCTACTTTGGTTTCATCTGACCATATGACATTCTCGAAAATCCTCTTCTGGATCATCCAAATGCTCTCTAGCAAACCTCAGACGGGCCCGGACATGTACTGGCTTAAGCAGGGGGACACGTCTGGCACTGCAAGATCTGAGTCCCTAGAGGCGTAGTGTGTTACTGATGGTAGCCTTTGTTACGTTGGTCCCAGCTCTCTGCAGGTCATTCGCTAGGTCCCCTCGTGTGGTTCTGGGATTTTTGCTCACCGTTCTTGTGATCATTTTGACCACACGGGGTGAGATCTTGCATGGAGCCCCAGATCGAGGGAGATTATCAGTGGTCTTGTATGTCTTCCATTTTCTAATTATTGCTCCCACCGTTGATTTCTTCACACCAAGCTGCTTGCCTATTGCAGATTCAGTCTTCCCAGCCTGGTGCAGGTCTACAATTTTGTTTCTGGTGTCCTTCGACAGCTCTTTGGTAGGGATGAGCTTCGAGTTCGAGTCAAACTCATGTTCGACTTGAACATTGCCTGTTCGCCCGTTCGCCGAACAGCGAACAATTTGAGGTGTTCGCGGCAAATTCGAAAAGTCTATGGGAGAAATCTAAAGTGCTAATTTTAAAGGCTTATATGCAAGTTATTGTCATAAAAAGGGTTTGGGGACCCGGGTCCTGTTCCAGGGGACATGTATCAATGCAAAAAAAAGTTTTAAAAACTGCCATTTTTTCGGGAGCAGTAATTTTAATAATGCTTAAAGTGAAACAATAAAAGTGAAATATTCCTTTAAATTTCGTACCTAGGGTGTGTGTATAGTATGCATGTAAAGTCGCGCTTGTTTCCCATGCTTAGAACTGTCCCTGCACAAAGTGTCATTTCTGAAGAAAAAAAAGTCATTTAAAACTCACTCGCGGCTATAATGAATTGTCGGCTCCCGGCAATACATAGAAAAGTCATTGATAAAAAAAAACGTGGGGGTCCCCCCAAATTCAATTACCAGGCCCTTCAGGTCTGGTATGGATATTAAGGGGAACCCTGCCGCAAATTAAAAAAAAAATGCGTGGAGTTCCCCCAAATATCCATACAAGGCCCTTCAGGTCTGATATGGATTTTAAGGGGAACGCCACCCCAAATAAAAAAAAAATGGCGTGGAGTTTCCCCAAAAAATCCATACCAGACCCTTTATCCGAGCACGCAACCTGGCAGGCCGCAGGAAAAGAGAGGGGGACGAGAGAGCGCCCCCCCTCCTGAACCGTACCAGGCCACATGCCCTCAACATGGGGAGGATGTCCCCATGTTGATGGGGACAAGGGCCTCATCCGCACAACCCTTGCCCGGTGGTTGTGGGGGTCTGCGGGCAGGGGGCTTATCGGAATCTGAAAGACACCTTTAACAAAGGGGACCCCCAGATCCCGGCCCCCCCCCTATGTGAATTGATAAGGGGTACATTGTACCCCTACCATTTCACGAAGAAAGTGTAAAAAATAAAAAAAATTAAAACACACAGACACCTTGGAAAAGTCCTTTATTTAAAAAAAAACAACAAAAAAACATTCCAGCGATGAAATCCAATGTCCCGTGGCGATCCGATGTCCAGCGCTGTCCACACGAAACGTCATTGGCTGAGCCTGAGCGGACCTGATGGGGAAATTCCTCTGCAGTGTATTAAATGAATAGACCCCCCCCTTCTAAAGTTACCCATCAGGTCCGCTCAGCCAATGACGTAGGTGTAAGGCTAAGCGGACCAGTTGCGGAACGTGAGAAGGGGCGGGTCTATTCATTTATTACACAGTGGAGGAAGTTCCCCATCACGTCCGCTCAGCCAATGACGTAGGCAGGGTCTGACATACGAGGGGGCGGACCTGATGGGAAACTTCCTCCACTGTGTAATAAATGAATAGACCCGCCCCTTCTCACGTTCCGCATCTGGTCCGCTTAGCCTTACACCTATGTCATTGGCTGAGCTGACCTGATGGGGAACTTTAGAAGGGGCGGGTCTATTCATTTAATACACTGCTGAGGAAGTTCCCCATCAGGTCCGCTCAGGCTCAGCCAATGACGTTTCGTGTGGACAGCGCTGGACATCGGATCGCCGCGGGACACTGGATTTCATCGCTGCAATGTTTTTTTTAATTTCTTTTTTATTTTTAATAAAGGACTTTTCCAAGGTGTCTGTGTGTTTTTTTTTTTTAATTTTACACTTTCTTCGTGAAATGGTAGGGGTACAATGTACCCCATTACCAATTCACATAGGGGGGGCGGGATCTGGGGGTCCCCTTTGTTAAAGGGGTCTTCCAGATTTCGATAAGCCCCCTGCCCGCAGACCCCCACAACCACCGGGCAAGGGTTGTGGGGAAGAGGCCCTTGTCCCCATCAACATGGGGACATCCTCCCCATGTTGAGGGCATGTGGCCTAGTACGGTTCAGGAGGGGGGAGGGTGCTCTCTCGTCCCCCCCTCTTTTCCTAAGGCCTGCCAGGTTGCGTGCTCAGATAAAGGGTCTGGTATAGATTTTTGGGGGAACTCCACGCCATTTTATTTTTAAATTTGGGGTGGAGATCCCCTTAAAATCCATACCAGACCTGAAGGGCCTGGTATGGATATTTGGGGGAACTCCACGCAATTTTTTTTAAATTTGCGGCAGGGTTCCCCTTAATATCCATACCAGATCTGAAGGGCCTGGTAATTGAATTTGGGGGGACCCCCAAGCTTTTTTTTTTTTTTATCAATGACTTTTCTATGTATTGCCGGGAGCCGACAATTCATTATAGCCGTGAGTGAGTTTTAAATGACTTTTTTTCCTTCGAATTACACTTTGTGCAGGGACAGTTCTAAGCACGGGAAACAAGCGTGACTTTACAGGCATACTATACACACACCCTAGGTACGAAATTTAAAGGAATATTTCACTTTTATTGTTTCAATTTAAGCATTATTAAAATCACTGCTCCCAAAAAAAGGGCCGTTTTTAAAACTTTTTTTTGCATTGATACATGTCCCCTGGGGCAGGACCCGGGTCCCCAAACACTTTTTAGGACAATAACTTGCATATTAGCCTTTATAATTAGCACTTTTGATTTTGAACGTTTGAGTCCATTGTATTTAATAGGGTTCTAAAGTTCACGCAAATATTCTGGCTGTTCGCAGGTTCTGGTGCGAACCGAACAGGGGGGTGTTCGGCTCATCCCTACTCTTTGGTCTTCACCATAGTGGAGTTTGAAGTGTGACTGTTTGAGGTTGTGGACAGGTGTCTTTTATACTGATAACAAGTTCAAACAGGTGCCATTAATACAAGTAATGAGTGGAGGACAGAGGAGCCTCTTAAAGAAGAAGATACAGGTCTGTGAGAGCCAGAAATCTTGCTTGTTTGTAGGTGACCAAATACTTATTTTCCACCACAATTTGCAAATAAATTCTTTCCAAATCAGACAATGTGATTGTCTGGATTTGTTTCCACATTTTGTCTCTCATAGTTGAGGTATACCTATGATGACAATTACAGGCCTCTCTCATCTTTTAAGTGGGAGAACTTGCACAATTGGTGGCTGACTAAATACTTTTTTGCCCCACTGTCTCACCATTGATTTATTTGACTTTGTTTTGCAGAAATGTAATGTAAATATTAACTCAATCACTAAAATAATGTTCATGTGATTTTATGCTATTTGCAGCTTTTCAAACCTTCAGCTTTTATAATAATAATACCTTGTTTTTCTTCAATGAAGATCTTTGTTCAAGCCCTGCCTGCCATAGATTGACACTCTGCCCCTCCTCTCTCCAAATTGTGCTCCTGTGTTGTCACCCTGTCACTGGTTCTTACAATTGACACTACAAGCAACTGCATTAACATGTTGCACTGTTGTCACGATCAAGAAACCTGCCCTGGAAAATGGCCAGCAGCAATTGCCGAGGTGTAGACAAGTAGTCTGGAAGTGGTTGTAAAGAGGGTGCATGAGATTAACAGTGCTGATATTACTGTATATACTCGAGTATAAGCCGAGTTTTTCAGCACATTTTTTGTGCTGAAAATGCTCCCCTCGGCTTATACTCGAGTCACCTTTTTGCGCCTGATCTCCCAGACTTTGGGGACCCGGTACCAGCCGGCCGTAGGTCCTCTGGCCCCTAAACTTGGCATACATATAGCCTCCTCTACAAGTGTGCAAAGTTTGTTGTCTGGGGGACCTACGGCCGGGGAGCAGCGATTTTTCAAAGCTGGGCACCCCTTCCATAGACTCCCATGTTAAATGTCAGTCTAGTCGTGGTCGCAGTGAGGCATGGGCACAGTGAGGCATGGGCACAGTGACAGTGAGGCATGGGCACAGTGAGGCATGGACACAGTGAGGCAAAGTTAGGCATGCAGATGGACACTCTAGGCTTATACTCGAGTCAATACATTTTCCCAGTTTTTTTGGTAAAATTAGGTGCCTCGGCTTATATTCGGGTCGGCTTATACTCGAGTATATACCGTAATTAATGGATGAAAAAAGGTAAAAATGTTGTTTGATTTTTTCAAAAATGGCAACTGCTTACATAGTACTTTAGCAAACTAAATGCCATTCTGTTAGGGTTTACATCTACTTTATTAAAACTTCATCGATGACGCAACAGTGTCCTCAGCGTCAGAGAGCTCCTGTGGCTACAGATACCAGTGCAAGCACCCAGATATCAGCAGACTACTCCTTATGCGGCGTACACACGATCGTTTTTCATGCCATTTTTTAAACCAACGTTTTTCTCGTCGTTTTTTTTCATGTTTCCTCTCAAGCCTGTCTTGCGTACACACGATCATTTTAAAAAACGCTCAAGCAAAGCGCAGTGACGTACAACACGTACGACGGCACTATAAAGGGGAAGTTCCGTTCGGATGGCGCCACCCTTCATGTTAGTAAAGTTTGGTGAGAGACGATTCGTGCTTTTCAGTCCATTACAGCGTGACGAATGTGCTATCTCCATTACGAACGCTAGTTTTACCAGAACGAGCGCTCCCGTCTCATACTTGATTCTGAGCATGCGCGTTTTTTTTCACCTCGTAAAAGCATACACACTATCGTTTTTCACGTCGTTTAAAAAAACGACGTGAAAAAAGAGAGCATGTTCGAAATTTTTAATGGCCGTTTTTCACGTCGTTAAAAATGCTCTGGAGCCTACACACGATCATTTTTAATGGCCATTTTTTAAAATGGCATTTTTAACGGCATGAAAAACGATCGTGTGTATGGGGCATTAGTCTGAGAACAGTATTTTTATACCAAAATATGGTAATATTATCAGTGTTATTTAGTAATTCTGAGTAGTGATGAGCCAAACATACATGGGTTTGGTTTGCATGAGTGTCCCCCTCCCTTCCTGCGCTGATAAGGGTCTTTTGATATATATATATATATATATATATATATATATATATATATATTGGGGGGGCTTATGATTTTTTTTGTAGGGGTTCCCACTTAAAATCCATACCAGACCCAAAGGGAGTGAGATCTGGGGGTACTTCTTGCTGTTTTTTTTTTGGTTTGTTTGTTTATTTGCATAGGGTTTCCCTTAAAATGCATACCAGACATGAAGGCCTAGTGTTAATTGTCAGCGAATCCCCATGCCATTTTTTAACCTGGCAATGTAAGTGAATGGGGCTGAGTGATATCACTGGTAGTTAAGGATTTGGTGGTGCCTGCACCCACCGGCATCTTTAGCAACCATTGACAGCAGGAGCTGTCATGTATAACAGCAGTTGTAATAATGCTGCTATACATGATGTTCAGCCCGGACAAATGGGTAAATGTTCAGATGTTTGAACACCCGATTTGCCAAGGTTTGGTTCGAATCATCCTTAATATTAAGATGTGCTTTACAGATTCCTATGATGTTCCCAATGCCAAGCTTTTACTGCGCTGCATCTCAGCATGACTCTGCTTTTCACACTGCTTGAAATTTGAAATATACAGAAAGCTCTTCCCATCTTCCTCGCACGTATTGGCAGTAAACAGACTGGCAATCTGCTACCTGTCATAGTTTGCTTTTGACTTTTGTTAGCAACTTTTACATCCTGACTCATATCCTAATCCTTTACTGTTGTGTGTGATTCATCATTCCCTGCAACCTCCATCTCATTCCTCTCTTAAGAATGGTTTCATTCTATGTTTAGGCGCTAAACTCTGGAACTGTTACCTGGGTTAAGAGCTTGTCTGGACCTGTTTCCTCTGCCACACCTCATAAATCCAGCTATCTTTACTGTTCTTTGCTTAGTAATCTGCTTTCTAAAGTCTTTTCAAAGGGCTGCTAAATCTAAAACACAAGCGCTCTACATAAAAACACTAGTGAAAGCATTTACAACTATACATGCACACCTTACCATTATCAGGAAGGAGCTTAATAAATGTCACATGCGCTGCTGTTTGGTGTGCAGCAATTTTAGACTGGGAAGAGAAAATTATTAAAGTGGTTGTAAACCCATATAATTTTTTTTTTCTTTTAAGCCAACCTGCAAGACAAAGCTATAATGAGCTAGTATGACTGGCATACTAGCTCATTATGTACCACTTACCTTAGATCGGGGCCCCCGAAGCCGTCCGTGTCCCTCTCTCCAGCCGCAGCCATCGCTGCGGCAATAGCCGGAATGTTACTTTCGGGTATCGCCGCTCCAGCCAATCACAGCGCCGCTCCGGCGCTGTGATTGGCCGGAGCGGCGAAGACGTGACTCCGCGCATGCGTGCGGGAGCCGTCAAATTTGGCTGAGCCCAAGTGTTGCTGGGACTTAGCCGAATTTGTGAATGGGATTAACCCCATGAATGCGCCGTTATCTACGGCGCGCATGCGCCGTAGACAGCGGCGCCTGTGATTTTAGTAAATATCTCCTAAACGTGTAGGTTTAGGAGATATTTCTTGCACCTACAGGTAAGCCTTAATCTAGGCTTACCTGTAGGTGCAAGTTGCAAAAGTGGACTTACAACCACTTTAATGATTTCCAGTTCTAAGAGCTCATGAAAGCAGAAGCTGAGAGATGTGAATAGTGCCTGAGCCTAGGTTCACAAATACGAACCTCATGTGAATCACACCATAATCCTGTGCAAATCACATGCAATTCTTTGCGGTGCAATTTGAGCCCATTATTTATTTTTTCATTTATATTTTCTTTATTGATTTTCTCCAACGTTATAAGTAACAGTTAGAGCCCATTCACACAGGGGCGGCACGACTCGTGCAGCGACTGTGCTGGGCGATTTGCAGACGACTTCAAAGGAGACTTCTAAAATGACTTCTGTATTGAAGTCAATAGAAGTCGCCTTGAAGTCGTCTTGAAGTAGTACAGGAACCTTTTTCTAAGTCGGAGCGACTTCAGTCGCTCCGCTTAGAACGGTTCCATTGTACAGAATGGGACGCGACTCGTCAGGCGGCTGAGACACCTGACGAGTCGCCCCTGTGTGAATGGGGTCTAAGCATACGTATGCATATGTGATTTTCAGAACTTACAGTGACAAGATATTAATAATGAGATGCATTTATACAATTAACACATTTTCCATTCTATTAGTTATTTTCCCCTCCCTCCCTCCTCCCCCCAACTCAATAATTGCTCATACTGAGGTTTCTATCTTCTTTTCTTTCCTTTTTCACACAGTATTTATTTTGTTTTTTGTTATTTTATTCATCTTCTACTTGCTACATTATGTCTGTGTAGCGATACCCCCAGCTAAGAGGGCCGCTGGTATGATTTGTTTCGGGCCCTGTAGCACTCACTGTCAACCACCGGCAATTGGCTCTACCCTCCCTTGGCAGAGTCAGTAGGGGATGATGGGATTGTCTGACCGGTGATTTCTGGCAGCACAATCCCACAATAACAGCGCACAACAGTATGGGGTAGCTATCACTAACCGTTTCTCCTGCACAGTGAATGACACAAACAACTGATATACTTAACCCTGGTACTTTACTGAAAATAATGGGTAAGCAGGCAAACAGTATACATAGACATATGCAGAGCCCTGCAATGAAAGAGTGTTTTAGCACACAGACAGATATACAATTCTATAACAAGAAACTAACAGAACCCCGCTGCAGCTCTTCTCCCTCGTGGGCAAGATGGCGCCCAGCAATGTCACTACTACTAAGACAGGCCTGACTGTACTATGTGAAAGTTCTGCAGAGAAAGATCTTCGCTAGCAAATGGTGGTGCACTTCTGGAACAATTTGTAATCCACAAGAATAAAAGAATTTGATAACTTGGTGAACCCAGAATAACTCTACTAGCGTTATTCAATGCACTGTCCCTCCAACGTGGAACTGCAACACTAACGTTAGTTCCGAACAACAGTTATTGGGTCTAGAGATCCTGTATTATTCTCATGAGCAAGTGCTCTCTCACCCAACTGGAACAGTTTGTGTCCGTATCTTCCGTTGCTGTGTCTTGGTACACAGATTCCACGACACCCGGGTCTTCAGTCCTCCTGGTAGTAGCAGAACAGCAGCAGGATGCGACGTCCCTCAGGCTCCTCAGTGGGTACGGAAGGCTTCAGGCCCTGTATTCTCAGCAGACTCAGCACAGAGTTCCACTTGCTGGGCGGGCAGTGTCCAAAGAGACCGTGCTCCAGCCCGCCCCCTGGTTAAATACCCCGCCCCAGCAGTCCTTGCGCAGGGAAATGCATCCTGGGTATGGTAGTCTCTGGACCTTAAAGCATACCCCCGCTACATCTGTTTTTACAAGGGGTACCCCATGCTTTCCAACCACGGTTTCCACATTTTTTCGAACTCTCTAATATTCCTTCTCTTTGTGTAGGCTACTTTCTCCTTCCATATTATTTCCGTGACTACATTAACCCAGTCTTTTACCAGAGGCGGGCACTCTGCTTGCCATCTTTGGGCAATTAATTTTCTTGCCTGAAAGAGACACTTGAGCACTGCTTTTATTGTACTTGCCTCTCTGCTTATTCCCTCACCTAGTCCCAAAATACACAGTCTAGGTTCCCTTTCCAATGTTATTTTATATATCATATTTATGGTGTTATGGACCTCGGACCAATACCTAAATAACTTTGGGCACCTCCATATCATATGCATCAAGTCCCCCGTGCCCTGGCACCTTGGGCACCCTGCATCTGTCCTCCACCCAAACCTATACATCCTTTTTGGTGTCTAATACGTCCTATGTATCAGCATCAGAAATGAGAACTTCTATGTGGGCGAAACTGTTACCAGATGTCCCCTCTCTAATATCTTCAACCATTGCCCCTCTGATATGGGCCCTAGATCTTCTTCCCATTTACCTTTACTTTTAAGAAGTTTGGGGCCCTCAATACTTCCTTTACATATATGTGGATAGATTTCAGAAATAAAGCCCCCAGTCCTACTCTGATTACCCAATCTCTGAAGAATAGGAGATTTACACCAGACTGGCCCCAACCTGTCAAACTGAACATTTAAAGCGTGTCTAATTTGAAGATATCTATAAAATGTGTATCTAGGAACATCATATTCCTCTCTCAATGCAGTGAAAGTTTTTAGGGTTCTTCCCTCATACAACTGGGCCAGCCTGACTATCCCCTTTACTTCCCATTCCTTAATTTTTCCCACTGTCTCCAACTCCTGAAGATTCCTATTGTCCCAGAGGGGCATGTACTCTATCACTCCACCTTGTCCCCCTATTGCTTTTACTGCTTTCCATACCTTTATGGCCATTTTAGCCGTAGGGTATCTATTGACAAATGAATTGGCCTCCAGTACCTCCACCACTTTTTTACGGGGTGCCCCCGCCGTCATTAATCCCCCATTTAAATCTCCACCGCACCGCATCCTTTTTGTTTGCCGCACTGGAATCGGATCACATGGGTGTTTATACCCTTGCAATCCAGTTCAGGCAAACGCACTGAGTTTGTGACCTGCTTTTGGGGTGTCACTAACTGACGCCTGCAGCAGATCGCGGAACGCAATTCGATTGCGATGCGGGAAACACACAGAATTAGCTGCGTTTACCGCACCGCATCAGTGTGAATCAGGGCTTAGGCTTCTTTCAAGCAGGCAGTAAGCTTATACCCCACTTAACCACCTCAATACTGGGCACTTTCACCCTTTTCCTTCCCAGACCAATTTTTAGCTTTCAATGCTCTGGCACTTTCAATGACAATTACTCAGTCATGCTACATTGTACACAAGTGAAATTTTTATCATTTTGTTCACACAAATAGAGCTTTCTTTTGGTGATATTTAATCACCAATGGGTTTTTTATTTTTTGCAATATAAATGAAAAATAGCAAAAAAAATAAAAAAAAAACAATATTTTCTACTTTCTGTTTTAAAAAATAAATCCAAAAAAATCAAATTTCGGCATAAATTTAGGCCAGAATGTTATCTGCTACATGTCTTTGGTAAAAAAAAATCGGAATAAGTGTATGATAATAGGAATGTGTGAAAGTTATAGAGTCTACAAGCTATGCTACTTATCATTGAAAAGTCATCAATCTTGATGCACTGACGGCCTATCTCAATTCTTGAGGCCCTAAAATGTCAGGAAAGTACAGATACCCCCCAAATGACCCCTTTTTGTAAAGATGACAGTCCAAGGTATTTTGTAAGAGGCATATTGAGTTTTTTGAAGTAACAATTTTTTGCCCACAATAGTTTGGAAAATAAAGATTTTTTATTTATTTTATTTTTTTCCCACAACATTGACACCTTAACAAGTTATTTCTCACACATGGCATAGATAAACTTGCAATTACACCCCAAAATATATTCTGCTACTCTCCTGAGTAAAGTGATACCACGTGTGAGACTTTTCCACAGCCTGGCCACGTACAGAGGCCCAATATACAGGGAGAACCATCAGGCATTCTAGGAGCATAAATTACACATTTTGTTTCCTGATTACCTACCACATTTTTTAAGGCCCTGGAGCACCAAAACCATGGAATTACCCAAAAAATTACACAATTTTGGAAAGAAAACACCCCAATGTATACTCTACGAGGCCTAATGAGTCTTTTGAACATGTCATTTTTTCCCACAAGTTTTTGAAAAATGTGGAAAGAACGTGAAAACGTATTTATTTTACGCAAAGTTTTCAATTTATACGATTTTTCTACACATAGCATGTACATAGCAATAATTACACCCCAAAATACATTCTGCCACTCCTCCTGAGTATGGCAATACCACATGTGTGAGACATTTACACAGCCTGGCCACATACAGAGGCCCAACATCCAAGTAGCCCTGCTCCATCTGTCAACCACTTGTCATATGAAGCTTCAATAAAAAGGATTATTGGAAGTGCAGCCGAAATCATTTCCTTATGTTACCCATCAGCTTTTTATTGCTGTCTGTGTCCCCAGAAACGAGATATACTCTCTTGATTTGTCCTGGTGACCATTGTTAATAAGACATGTGAGGGAGAAACCATTTTTGAGTTGACACCAGGACAGGAATTAGGGGGGAAATCTTACAATGGGGACACTTTTGGTGTGGCGATAATTGTCCAAAGCTGGCCATACATTATAAAATTTTCTTATACAATTTAGTTTAGATATACCTTCAACTACCGTATGTAGTGCAAGGGCCTGCCTTTCATGTAAATTGAAAGTGTTTTGTAAATCTAAAGCCTCATACACACAATGAGAATAACGGACTGATCGCCTGTTTTTTTTTTTCCATGCTAATCTCATATGGAATATGAAGCGGTTACTTAACCTATGAAAATTCTCATATGACAGAATACAACTACGGAAGTAATGTAATGTATTCTTTTGTTTCCGAGCATGTGTAGTTTTGCTCTTCTGATTTTTTTGTGGATGAATACTGTACAGATTAAATGAAAATCGTATGAACTGGTATTGTACAAGAAAAACTTTTGTGTTTGTCCCCTTGTGTACTAACGATTAGATTATCGTATGATTGCTTCAAAAGTTGTTTTTTATGTCTGATTTTCTAATTTCCCACAGTGTATACATGGTTTAAAGGTAAATTGTACAAAAAAAAATTGTATCATGTATAGCCAGCCTTAGGGGGCATTTCCTTGTGTTTACACAACAGAAAGTAAAGATAAGTATCCTCAAAGAGACTTTCTTTACAGAGTTGGATAAAATAGTGAGGGGTATAGAAGCCCTGTCAGGTTTGTATGTTTGTCTGTGTTCCCATTAGGAAGATTCACTCGCTCTAAGGCTCAGCTCACATGTTTACACTGTGGGAATGTGCACAAAACCGCACGTGTTGCATGTTGACTTGCTGTGATGCCAGCTCAACTAAACTGTAAAAAACACCAATTTCAAGTAAGCAGGATCTTTTGTGCAGAAGAGACATGCAATAAAATAAACAGACCCTCCTGTTCGCAGTCCTCTGCAGAATGTACGCTGACCTGTATGTGCGTGTGCAGTTCAGAGTCTCCATTTGCGGCACACCATTCCCTGCCAGCTAATCAAGTGGGCCGAATACCCGTCACCTGGAAGAAGCCGAGGAGAAGATATCAATGCCAGTGAGGGGGTTGAGTAATTGCAGACTTTAATTCAGTTTTAATGGCACCACATTACAGCTTGCTTGCAGCACACCACAACGCATGGTAATGCACTACAATGCATTGTGGTGCACTGCAGTACAAAATAAAAGCGCATGCACTTTTTTGGTGCGATTTGCTGTTAGGCAGTTCATGCAAATGAATGGGCTTCCTGAGTATGAAAAAACACGCACCAACACACATGCGTTACTGCAGTGCTACAGTATAAGCCCGGGTTCACATATGTGCGGCCTTGGGTTCATGTCTGGGGTCTGGTGTACACTGGTGTGATTCAGGTCCAAATTTTAGCTTGAATTTGCATCTGAACCAGACCCAAAGACGCCCCGGACCCTTTTTCAATCCGGACCGCGGCCGCCCCATACGCGTGTGAACTGGCTCCATTGAAAACCGATCAAACATGCCTGTAATGTGAATTGGATGTGGAGGAAAGCCGCATCCAATTCGCATATGTGTGAACCCAGCCATAACCTAGTCTAATTGTCCTGATTACCAATGTCATAAAGAAATAAACTGGGGGAAAATCTACAATCCAAAACACGCATAGAGAGGAAATCTTCCAATGGGTTCTACACATTGGAAACACACTGTTGATTTAGTAAAACCAGAGAGTCAAAGCTTAAAGTGATTGTAAAATCTAGTTCTTTTTCCTATATAAAAAAAAAAAAAAACATGTTATACCCACCTGCCCTGTGTAGTGGATTTGCACAGAGCAGCCCGGATCCTCCTCTTCTCGGGTCCCTCTTCTGTGCTCCTGGCCCCTCTCTCCTGTTGAGTGCACCGAGCTGAGTCACAGCTCCCTGTGTCCATTCAGACATGGAGCCTTGGCCCAAACCCACCCCCTCTCCCTCCTGATTGGCTAACTGACTTTTATTGACAGCAGCGGAAGTCAATAGTGCAAATTCAAAAAGTACACAAAACATAACACATACACAGTACACTGTAATCTTACAGATTACATTACTGTATCAAATCATTTGCATCCCTTTTGTCCCTAGTACTTTGTCCAGTGCCCTGCATGCACTTTTATATTATATATACTGTTCTTTCTGCCTGGAAACCTGAGATTGTCCATGACAACCAAAAAGTGTTGCTTTACATTAAAAGTGGTTTTAGACCAGCTAGAAAACAGTGATAGTAAATTAGAACACTTTCAGAATTGAGCGATAGTGATTTGTGGGGGAATTCATTTTATTATTATTATTTTTTATAATTATTTATACGTATTTATTATATTATAATTTATGATTTCGTGTTTCAAACTTTATTATACCCGGGATGTCTACTAGCCTCTTGTTTGGACAGAATTAAGTGTGTTATTACTAAGAATTACAGGCCTACAATATAAAACGCCAAATTTCTATGCAAAATAATGTACCGATTAGAGATGCAAAAATCGGACATAAGCATACCGCCAGGGGGGCTACCTGAAAAAGCTGAAGTTAGAAACTGATTGGCTACCATGCACAGCTGCACCAGATCCTGAGTGCTCCAGTTTTATTAAACTTCCCCCACTGTATGCTCTTATTTCCTGTAGTCTAATGAAATGGGAAATGAAGGGGGGTCTCCCTAATGAGACAAGCTAGCAAAAAAATGACACTACTTTTTGCCCTACTCTATCCAAAAAAAATAAAAAATGTTTTAGTTATACTTTAAGCTCCAAAGAAAGGAAACATGTCTTACATCAACTAATTCCAATCTTTTCCTAGAGGTTTGTATATTTTTCCAAATCCTATGGTATGCTATATTGTATATACAGTTCAGATAAACCTTTTTAACTTTAGTAAATCTTTAATGTTGTTCTTGCAACTTTTACAATATGTCATTGTCCCAGCATAGATGGGCAGATCTTGTAGGTGACAACTGGATCAGGGAAGTTTAATGCCGTGTACACACGACCGTTTTTCATGACGATAAAAATGCAATTTTTTAATTTGGTCATTAAAAACGATCGTGTGTGGGCTCCAGAGCATTTTTCACAATGTGAAAAATGGCCATTAAAAATTTGGAACATGCTCTAATTTTTCTCGTCGTTTTACACGTCGTCGTTTTTCCCGTCATGAAAAACGGCCGTGGGTAGGCTTTAACAACGTGAAAAAAAATGCGCATGCTCAGAAGCAAGTGATGAGACGGGAGCGCTCGTTCTGGTAAAACTAGCGTTCGTAATGGAGATAGCACATTCATCACGCTGTAACAGACTGAAGAGCACGAGGCTGAAAAGCGCGAATCGTCTCTCAGACAAACTTTACTAACACGAGGATCAGCAAAAGCAGCCCAAAGGGTGGCGTCATCTGAATGGAACTTCCCCTTTATAGTGTTGTCGTACATTTTGTACGTCACCGCGCTTTGCTCGAGCATTTTTTTTTCATTATAGTATGTAGGCAAGGCAGGCTTGAGAGGAATCACGTCGAGAAAAACGTCGTTTTTTTCAATGACATTAAAAACGGTTGTGTGTATGCGGCATAAGGGTCCATTCACACTGCAATGTGTGCATTCATGCGTTATAATTAAAAATGCACAGATTTTTATTTTTTACTTCACTAAGCATTTTTTTGTAAAGAAAAATTAAAGTGTTTCTAAAGCCAAGACGCTTTTTTACCATAACGCATTAAAGCGGAATTCCGCCGAAATTTTTTTTTTTAAAGTCCGCAGCTACAAACACTGCAGCTGCTGACTTTTAATACATGGACACTTACCTGTCCAGGGTGCCCGCGATGTCGGCACCCGAAGCTGATCTGTTCCTCAGGTCTTGGGTGGAGGCACGCTGCGCGATCCCACTGGTCCCTGTGTGTCTCCCAGAAGACAGCAGGGGGGGCGGAGGAGGGGCTGGACATGGCGTAGATCGCCGCGGATCTAAGTGGGAGCAAATACCTGGATTACACAGGTATCTGCTGCCCCTTCCCCCCTGAAAGGTGCCAAATGTGACACTGGAGGGGGGGGGGGGTTGGGAATCCGAAAAACAGAAGTTCCATTTTTGGGTGGAACTTCGCTTTAAGATATAAAATGTTCCGGTAGCAGTATCACCCCCCTCACCCTTGTAAATACTCCTCACTCGATCCAGCGCTGTGCCCCTCTCCCCACTCTCACAGGCTTTGCTGAGGTAGCGGGAGCCATTGGCTTCTGCTGCTGTCAATCAAATGTTGTGAGCAGAGAGTGGGCAGGGCACATCACCGCAACACACTGATGTGAACTGCTCCTACTGATATACCTTGCCTTTATAATATATATTCACTGGAATGCGTTGATCAATGCATTCCAGCGCATCTGGTATGAATGGACCTTTAATCAGAGAGTAAAAATGGGGTTAATGCCAAACTCATTAGGACAGACAACCTGTAAGACCGAATTCACACAGTTGCATTGCAGCAATATGTGTGTTACTGAACACACCTACATCGCAGCCTACCACAACAAATGGTAGCCCACTACCCTTGTGGTGCGGTGCATTGCTCAAATAACCGCAGGCACCTTTTTTGATGTGTCCCTTTGGCCTCCACATGTTGGATACATTAACCATACCTCCCAACCCGCCCGGATTCTGCGACCCCTGCCGAACCTCCAGCGCGCCAGAGCGGCAGCGGAAAAGCAGGTGAGTTGGGCGGGCGGGCTTGTGTGTTGTATTCGGCGATCCCCCCCCCCGCTCAACAACTTCGCGAGAACCCCCCCCCCCGCTCAACAACTTCGATGAGAGGGGGAAAAAAAATTAAAGTCCTGCAGTGGACAATGTTGGGAGGTATGCATTAACCACTTGCCGACCACCTACCTGAGAATGTACGTCATTATTTTGACATACCCCCCCATCCCGCTGATGACTAGGCAGGAAGCACATGAGAACAAAATAGCCCCCACTCAGCTCTATGCCTTGGAGGACCGGAGCGACCTCCGATGCCACTTCCGGTCCTTGGGCAGATAGACAGGATTTATTTTTCTTTAACCTGTTCACGACCGCCCCACCCAGATATACTGTGGCAGGGAGGCTGCTCTGCTCCCTATCACATACTAGGTATGTTATCTGGCACTTCCGGGGTGGGGGCGTGCATGCACGCCACCAGCGACCGCTTCTGCTGTGATTGGGCACAGGGGGAACCAATCAGTGGGTCTGATAAATGTGATGTCCGTCTAGACCTGCCGATTGTTTGGGAGATAGGCAGAACAGCGGTCTGCCTATAGAAACAAGGCAGACCGCCATTCTGTGACAAGGGAAGGCAGATCTTGTGTTTCTGCTAAACAGTGCAACCACCCCCTCACACAATTAGAAAGCACACCCAGGGAACACAGTTAACCCTTTGATCGCCCCTGATGTTAACCCATTTCTTGCTAGTGTCATTAGTACAATGACAGTGCATGTTTTTGTTAGCACTAATCACTGTCCCGCTATAAGACACTGATCACCGTCATCACTAGTAAAGAAAAAAAAATATCCCAGTTTATAGATGCTATAACTTTTGTGGTTCTGTATATGGGAGGTTTTCTATTTTTCTTTTGGTTGAACTAGATGGACCTGGGTAATTTTTTAACCTGAAGAACTATGTAACTACAGTATGTAATGGTTATACATAGGATCTCCTGCTCACTGCAACCAAAATTTGTGTATCTAAAGCTTTGATTATACATTTAATAAATAGTTATACAAAACACATTTGTAAATAACAAAAACAGTCTGAAGCATTGTTATTTTTTAAAACCTCATTTACCATAGTGGACAATTTGTGCTGTCTGATAGCCACAGGGCACTGACACTGAATAATTCCTATTCAGCCAACTCACTGAAACAATCCTTTCATTGCAGGAGCAGATAAGATCTGAACTCTGTCTATAAAACTGACTGTGACTCCAGGGCATATTTATCAAGTTCAAGTGAATGAAAAAACTCACTTCGCCAAACTTTGATGAAATTGTGTTTTACAGTAATCATGTTTTTTAAGGTAATTTAAAAAAGGGCAAGTAAAATTAAAAGGGGTTGTAAAGGTTCCTTTTTTCTTTTTTAAATAACAAACAAGTAATTTTTACCTCCTCTGTGCAAGGGTTGCACAGAGCGGCCCCAATCCTCCTCTTCTGGGGTCCCCCAGCAGTACTCCTGGCTCCTCCCCACATCAATTGCCCCCTTGAAGACCTGCATTGCAGGGGGGCACCCCTGCTGGCGCGCTCCCGAGGCCTGCTGCTGCGTCCATTGACACAGACAGCAGGATTCGGCCCTGCCCCCTGGCTTCCATGTTACTGGATTTGATTGATAGCAGCGGGAGCCAATGGCTTTCAATCTATCCAATGAGGACCAGAGACAGTGGCTGGAGCTGTTGGGCTCGTCCCCGTCGATGGAACAATCGGGTTCAGGTAATATAGACAGGCTCTGGGGGGCTGCTGCACTACGGAAGGTTTTTCACCTTAATGGATAAAATCCATTATGGTGAAAAACCACGAAGGTTTACAACTCCTTTAAAGCTGTATTAAACCTAAAAGCAAAAATATTCTGGTTTACCAATCCTTATATGTGGTGTCTGCATTTATTTTCCTTTTTTTTCTACTAGTGGTCCTGCCAGTAAGTCTGTTATTTTTCAACATCCTATAACAGACCAAGCTGTCCAACAAAAGTGGCAGTTAGCGGGTTAAGATAAACCATTTACCACTGACAGGGGTGCTTACAGTTCTCTGCTTTTATTCACGTATGTAAAACTTTTTTCCCAAAGAAAAAAAACTGTTGCTGTAACTGCTTAAAAAGTATTTGCTGTAGCTCAACTAAAATTTGTTAGTGAAGTCCATCTAAATATGCTGGTGCACCTAAAGCCCCATACACACGGGCTGAATGTCAGGGCGGCATCGCCCGCTTCCTGATAAAACCGGCTGAGTTTCGAACAATGTATGGCCTGCCTTAGACAGAATTGTGTTACAGGCCAGATCACCAAAAAAAAATAAAGAATGCAGCTACCACATTTAAAGAGGAAGTAAACCCATGTTTTTGTTTTTTTTTAAAACCCCTGCAAAAGAAAGCCATAATGAGCTAGTATGCATAGCATATTAGCTCATTATGAATGACTTACCTGAGATCGAAGCCCCCGAACTGCTCGTCGTTGCCCTCCGCCGCCATCTTGCCCCGATGTCCCGTCACTGCCGTCAGTGTATCTCCGCTCCGGCGCTGTGATTGGCCGGATCGGCGATGACGTCACACGCATGCGCGCTCAAGCCGGCAAGATCCCATTCAGAAAACCGGCAAGGATGCCGGCCCGCTAGTGCACATGCATGTGACATCATCGGCGCTGTATTTATAGTAAATATCTCCTTAACCGTGTAGGTTAAGGAGATATTTCTTGCACCTACAGCTAAAGCCCTGTACACACGATCGGATAACCTATGGATTTTCGTCCGATGGATTTGACCATCGGAAATCCGATGAAACTGTTTTTCATCAGTCTTGGCCACACACCATCAGTCAAAAAACCGACCGTTCCAAACGTGGTGACGTAAAACACTCCGATGAGCCGAGAAAAATGAAGTTTAATGCTTCTGAGCATGCGTCCACTTGATTCTGAGCATGCGTGGGTTTTTTAACCAATGGACTTGCCCATAGACGATCGCAAATTACCATTGGTTCTTGATCCATCGGAAAATTTTAAAACAAGTTCTATTTTTTCCATCCGATGGAAAAAAGACCGATGGGTACCATACACGATCGGTTTGTATGATGAAAACCATCCATCGGACGGTTTTCATCAGTTAAACCGATCGTGTGTACGGGGCTTAAGCCTTAATCTAGGCTTACCTGTAGGTGCAAGTTGTCTAAGTGGGTTTACAACCACTTTAAAGTGGTTGTTAAGCCACTCTAACCTGTATACACCATCCGCACGGCCTCTTATTGTCCCCCCTTTGTGTGTGATTTATAAAAATAAATGCTGCAAATACCTAATTTCACTGCCGAGATTGCGATCACATGACTGGCTAGCTTTTGCCTTTCCTCCTCTGAGAGATGCAGTGGGCGGGGCTGAGATTCCTCTGCTGAGCTCAGTCTAGAGAGGAGGAGGAGAGAGATGGCTGGTCATGTGATCGCAATCTCAGCTCTTAAATTAGGTATTTGCAGCATTTATATTTTGTGACAGCAGGAAGGTAAAGTCACCTGGTTGCATCCAGGGGGGTAGATATATTTCGCCCAGATTCAGGCTTTACGCCGACTTATACAACTAGGTGGAGAGTTGTATAAGCCCAGCTGAGGCTAGTGGGCTCATGGATGACTCATACCTCTAGGGAGAGTGTGGGGCGTCGTGCAGACAGGGAGTTGATGAGACCAGCTGAAGCTTGTCAGCTCATTTAGGCCTCTATAAGAACTCCCAGCTTCATTAGATGTTAGCTCATGCCTGGACCCAGACCTGTGTGGACTGTCTAGGGAGAGTGAACCCCTGTGCGGTGAGACAAAGCCTGTGTGGCTATTTGCTTGGACATTTAAAACCAGGGACTTAGGGACTAGGACAGCACTAGGCTGATCCCAGTTGTTAGTTAGGAAACCTGTATGTTTAGTCAGAGGTCAAGTTGACCAGGATTTATTTTGTTTATGTTTCTTTTGCTTTGCTGTGTTTTGTCACTGTAAATAGAAAATAAACCGCACCTTTTTGATTTTGAAAACCACAACCTCCGTTTGCTGGGCCTGTTTTTGTGTGGGGAGCCCATCTCGGGGGTCACACACACCCGCTGCCGAGCTAACCCCCTCACAGTTGGTGGAGAACCAGTGGCAGTTTTTTTTTAAGCCAGCATGGAGGAGATACTGAAGCAGCTGGCTCTAGCAAATGCCAATCAACAGCAGACAAATGCAGGTTTGCAAAAGAGCCTTGCAGCTCATCAACAGAGCCTTGCAGCTCAACAACAGAACTTCGCAGCCCAGCAGCAAGCTCATCAACAGAGACTTGCAGCCCAGCAGCAGACAAACGCAACTTTGCAACAGAGTCTGGAGGCTCAGCAACAAGCCCAGCAGCAATCTGAGGCCCGCTTCATAGACCTGTTACAGAAGCAAGAGCAGAGACTACAACAACAGATGGAAGCAGTAATGCAGCAACGTCCGCAGACCAGTGAGGAAAGCCGTCCCACTAATACCGCGTCCTTTGGGGTGAGTCGTTTATTGACAAAAATGACTGGAGAGGATGATCCAGAGGTATTTTTGACCACATTTGAAAGGACCGCTGAAAGAGAAAAGTGGCCTGAGGAGCAGTGGGCTGGACTGGTGGCTCCTCTGTTAACTGGTGAATCGCAGAAAGCTTACTATGACCTAGAGCCTAACCAAGCAAAAGACTATGTGATGCTAAAAGCTGAAATATTGGCAAGGCTGGGTGTCACCCAGGCTGTCCGGGCTCAGCGTGTGCATAACTGGACTTTCCAGCTTGGAAAACCCCCCAGGTCTCAAATGTATGATCTCATTCACCTGAGCAGAAAGTGGCTACAGCCAGAGAATTTGTCCGCACCAAAGATTGTGGAACGTGTTGTAATGGATCGGTTTTTGAGAGCTCTTCCTACTGCCATCCAAAAGTGGGTAAGCCATGGAGACCCAGAGACGGCCGATGGTCTTGTGGATCGTGTGGAGAAATACTTGGCTACAGAGAACCTGACGGCCTCTTCCAGAGACACTCGGACTTTCCACCCTAAGACCAGACCATCCCCAGGGGCGGATAAGAGGATTCCAAGGGGTGAGGGTGGAGAGAGTGAGAGGGTGGGAGCTCTACCCCAAGTTTGGCGAGAACAGCCTGGGAAATCAGCGGCTCAAGAGGCCGCAAGAAGGATCGTTTGCTACCGCTGCCGGCAAGCGGGACATATTGCAGCCAATTGCCCGGTTGTGGAGGAACCCATGCAGTGTGACTTTCTGACGGGCAGACGTCAGTCGCTGTGTGCGACAGTCGCATGCACTGCCATTCGAGGAACTGAGAAACATTTATGCAAAATGTGTGTTAATGGTAGAAATGTTGTGGTATTGCTGGATTCACGTAGCCTTGTGACCCTGATAAAGGCTGAGTTAGTTAAAACAGAGGTCTCTGGGAATAGCAAGGTAGCTGTTATTTGTGTGCATGGGGACACCCGAGAGTATCCAGTGACTACAGTGTGTTTCAAGACCCCCAAAGGTACCCTCTCTCATCCAGTGGGCTTAGTATCTCAGTTACCGCATGACGCCATTGTGGGAAGGGATTTTCCGAAGTTCTGGGAACTGTGGGATGATCCTGAGCCCCCCACTGGTGCCCCTATGTACCAGGAATGTGATAGCCAGAACTCCCCTGAGAGTGGTGAGGACTCTCCGGAATTTCCCTTATCAGTATTGGCAGGGGAGACTCAAGAAACTGGAGAGGAACCCACCTCCTCAGACGAAAACCTACCGTCTGTGGAGTTTTCTGATCTTGAGGTTCACAGGGAAAACTTTGCCACAGAACAGTTGAAAGACCCCGCGCTAATAAAGGCACGGGAAAACGTAGTGAAAATAGATGGCGAGTTAGTGAACCCAGATAATACCTGCACTTACCCATACTTCAGCGTAGAGAAGGACCTACTGTATCGGGTGGCAAAAAGGGCAGAAGAAACCGTTGAGCAGCTTGTGGTGCCCAAACCTTACAGGAAGTTGGTGTTGGAGTTGGCCCATGGGCACATTCTTGGAGGTCATCTGGGGACAGAGAAAACCCGAGAGAGGGTATTACAGAGATTCTATTGGCCGGGGGTGATGAAGGACATAGAAAATTATTGTTCCTCCTGCCCTGTGTGTCAGAGGTCGGCCCCGATGCCACATTTCCGTAGCCCGCTGGTCCCTCTACCCATCATTGAGGTCCCGTTTGAGAGGATCGCCATGGATTTGGTAGGTCCTATAATCAAGTCCGCTAGGGGGCACCAGTACATATTAGTTATAATGGACTATGCCACCCGTTATCCAGAAGCGATCCCTCTCCGAAATACCTCGGCCAAAACCATAGCCAAAGAGCTATCTCTTGTGTTTAGCCGGGTGGGTATTTGTAAAGAACTGCTTACGGACCAAGGTACACCCTTTATGTCCCGGGTTATGAAGGAGCTGTGTAAATTGTTCAAAGTGACGCAATTACGTACATCTGTGTATCACCCCCAAACCGATGGGCTGGTTGAAAGATTCAACAAAACCCTAAAACAAATGTTGAAGAAAGTGGTGGATAGAGATGGAAAGGATTGGGACTGTCTACTTCCTTATCTGATGTTTGCTATTAGGGAGGTGCCCCAATCCTCTACGGGATTCTCCCCCTTTGAGTTACTGTATGGGAGACACCCAAGAGGGCTGTTGGATATTGCCAAGGAAACTTGGGAAAGTGAGAGTTCTCCCCACAGGAGTGTGATTGAGCATGTCGCCCTGATGCAAGACCGAATTGCACAGGTAATGCCCATCGTGAAGGAACATTTGGCCCAAGCGCAGTTAGCACAGCAGAGAGTGTACAACCGTGGAGCCAAGACCCGTACCTTTTCCCCGGGGGATAGGATACTGGTACTTGTCCCTACGGTTGAAAGTAAATTCCTTGCCAAATGGCAAGGCCCCTACGAGATAATGGAAAAAGTGAGCGAAGTGAATTACAAGGTCAGACAACCAGGAAGGCGAAAGCCCGAACAGATCTATCACGTTAATCTGTTGAAAGCCTGGAGGGATAGAGAGTCCCTAGTCGCAGACACTTGGTCACCAGCTCAAACTGGTTGCGTGATTCCTGAGGTTGGAATAGCAGCCACCTTGTCACAACCCCAACAACAGGAGGTTAAGGAGTTTGTGCTTCGCAACAAGGAGGTATTCTCTGAGCTGCCGGGACAAACATCTGGGGTAGAGCATGACATCATTACCCCGCCCGGTGAAAGGGTGAAGTTAAAACCCTATCGGATCCCAGAGGCCCGACGGGAGGCAATACGGGAGGAAGTACAGAAAATGCTGAACTTAGGGGTGATAGAGGAGTCCCAAAGTGATTGGTCTAGTCCCATTGTGTTGGTGCCTAAACCGGATGGGAGCTGGCGATTTTGTAACGATTTTCGTCAGTTGAACAAAGTTACAAAATTTGACACCTACCCCATGCCACGTATAGATGAGTTGATCGACCGGCTGGGAACAGCCCGATACATGACGACTCTTGACCTCACAAAAGGGTATTGGCAAATCCCCCTGGCCAAGTCGGCCAAAGAGAAAACCGCATTTGTAACCCCAGACGGGGCGTTCCAATATAAAAGAATGCCGTTCGGGTTACAGAATGCGCCGGCCACATTCCAGCGGAAAATGGACCAGATGCTGAGGCCCCATCGGAAGTATGCTGCGGCTTACCTGGATGACGTAATTGTCCATAGCACAGATTGGGCCTCACATCTGCCAAAAGTGCAAGCAGTCCTGGACTCTGTTCGGGAAGCGGGGTTTACGGCTAACCCCAAGAAGTGTACCATTGGGCAGGAGGAGGCCAAATATCTTGGGTACACCATTGGGAGGGGAGTAATAAAACCCCAACTCAACAAAGTCAAGGCCATCCAGAGTTGGCCACGTCCCAACAGCAAGAAGCAGGTACGAGCCTTTCTGGGAATCGCTGGGTATTATCGGCGATTCATTCCCCACTTTGCTTCTAAGGCTGTGCCCCTAACCAACCTGACGAAGGGGAAAGGGTCGGTCATGATTAAATGGACCCCCGAGGCTGAGGCAGCATTCCAATTCTTGAAACAAGCCTTATGTAGCCAGCCAGTGTTGTACTCACCCGACTTCTCTAAAGACTTTGTCGTACAAAGTGATGCGTCAGATGTGGGGTTAGGAGCAGTATTGTCCCAGGTCTGGAACGGGGAAGAGCACCCAGTCATTTACCTCAGCAGGAAGTTGAAGTCCCATGAGGTAAATTACGCCACCGTTGAAAAGGAGTGTTTAGCGGTGAAGTGGGCTCTAGATTCCCTTCGGTACTACCTGCTAGGTAGGCACTTTGACATGGTTACGGATCACGCTCCGTTAAAGTGGATGGCTCAAAACAAGGAAACAAATAGAAGAGTGAATAGGTGGTTCCTGGCCCTCCAGGAATTCAACTTCACAGTAAAGCATCGCCCTGGCGTTCAAATGGGGAATGTGGATGCTTTGTCTCGAGTACATGAATGCCTGATTGCTGGTGTTCCAACCCCGAGGTTAAAACAAGAGGGGGGGTATGTGACAGCAGGAAGGTAAAGTCACCTGGTTGCATCCAGGGGGGTAGATATATTTCGCCCAGATTCAGGCTTTACGCCGACTTATACAACTAGGTGGAGAGTTGTATAAGCCCAGCTGAGGCTAGTGGGCTCATGGATGACTCATACCTCTAGGGAGAGTGTGGGGCGTCGTGCAGACAGGGAGTTGATGAGACCAGCTGAAGCTTGTCAGCTCATTTAGGCCTCTATAAGAACTCCCAGCTTCATTAGATGTTAGCTCATGCCTGGACCCAGACCTGTGTGGACTGTCTAGGGAGAGTGAACCCCTGTGCGGTGAGACAAAGCCTGTGTGGCTATTTGCTTGGACATTTAAAACCAGGGACTTAGGGACTAGGACAGCACTAGGCTGATCCCAGTTGTTAGTTAGGAAACCTGTATGTTTAGTCAGAGGTCAAGTTGACCAGGATTTATTTTGTTTATGTTTCTTTTGCTTTGCTGTGTTTTGTCACTGTAAATAGAAAATAAACCGCACCTTTTTGATTTTGAAAACCACAACCTCCGTTTGCTGGGCCTGTTTTTGTGTGGGGAGCCCATCTCGGGGGTCACACACACCCGCTGCCGAGCTAACCCCCTCACAATTTATAAATAATTCACAGAGGGGGACACTACAATAGGAGGCAGTGCTGATGGTGTATACAGGCTAGTGTTATGAGAACAGCAGGGGGGGGAGGGGCGACTCACACACAGACAGAGAGGGGAGGGGGGAGGACACAGGAGCAGAGAGGAGAGCAGATAGCCGGCTGCTGATGACAGAGGCATGTAAACTGACCACGGTGTCTGGTCTCAACAGCCATGATACACCGTGGTCAGTTTACAGAGGGGTGGGGAAAAACTGGCAGGATCAGACAGGTTTTTTAGGTGTTACAGGGGGCCAAATTACACAGGACAAGCGCTGTGTCATATAACATGCTTTAAAGGAGCAGGATATATATATTTTTTTGTTGGGTTAACAGCTTTAAAGCGGAGGTCCGGCGTAAAAAATAATAATTAAAAGTCAGCAGCTACAAACACTGTAGCTGCTGACTTTTAATAAGGACACTTACCTGTCCAGGGTGCCCATGATGTGAGCAGCAGAAGCCGAGCAATCCCTCGGGTCTCGGCTGCCCCACCGCCATCCCCGGTGAGGGAATCAGGAAGTGAAGCAATGCGGCTTGACTTACCGGTTCCCTACTGCGCATGCGCGAGGAGGAGAAGAAAGAAGACCACTGTGGACCAGGAAGTGGCAGATTAGGACGATCTGCCTAGTAACAGCCATTTCTGGTATGTATAAAAAAAGGGTGCACCTCTGCTTTAAGGACTAGAAAGCTACAATACACTACATTTTTGGTTTTAGTGTTTAAGCCAGAAAAGTGTTTTTGGCAAAGTCTCATGAAGCTAAGATTAATAATATGAAAAAATTAGCAAATTTGTATTCTTTGAAAAGAGCCTGGTAGCACAGTCCCTGCTCCTGCTCTTATCTTCATGCATCAATTTAGGAAGTTATGCTGTTGTTTCCTATAGGTTAGTGGTAGGCTAATTAATGACAGGGGGACAGGGACACTATTGCTGGGCTTTAGTCATAAAATACATGCAGTGAACATGAAATAAGTGGCATACGCCTATGTAAATTGTTGTCTTGCATTAAAATAGGGGCAACACGCATTTCAGAAATAGTGACAGGCAGTTTTAAAGATGGATTGTGTTACTAAAAGGACCCCCTACCATTTCAATTTGGGGAAGGGGGACTTTACATTTTTTAATTAAAAATGTAGCACAAAAATAAGAAAAAAATGCATTAAATGGTTAAAGTGGTTGTAAAGCCTAAATATTTTTTACCTTAAAGTGGATCTTCAGTAATTTTTTCAACGTTCCTTCTATTATATCTTCTGCCCATGTTGTTTTAACTTTGGATAGTAATTTTTATTTTTTTTTGCCAGTAAATACCTTATACCTTAGTCCACTTTCTGTTTCTTGTCTGGTCATTAGCCCAGGCTTATTACATCATTCACAGCTCTCTCTCTAACTCTTGTGAGAGTTTGTCAGGAAGGGAGGAGGGATGAGTCATGAGAGGGCCAATGAGAGTTGCAGGGCTGCAGAGCTGGAGGTGCGCCTCTGTGTGTCTGTGTAAATCCAGGAAGTGAAAAGGTAGCAGCTTCAGCTGCCCACAGTTAAAATTGTTGCAACATATTTGGCAAGTACAGAATCACAGTATATATAAAATAATATGCAAAATTGTTGGAGGGAAGCTTCAGAATGGCAAAGATGTTTTTAATACAAAATGTTTTGATCACTTTTATTCCTATTACAAGGAATGTAAATATCCCTTGCAATAGGAATATGGCATGACAGGTCCTCTTTACAGTGAGATATGGGGTCAATAAGACCCCACATCTCACCTCTAGGCTGGGAAGCCTGAAATAAAAAAATAAAAAAAGCGATCCTGGCTTCGATCGTAGCGGTGAGTCGGTAGAAGCACCGGAGGGCGGCGGGAGGGGGGGAGACGTCCCCTCTCACCTCCCATAAGAACGATCAAGCGGTGGAACAGCCGCTATGATCGTTCTTATGGTGTAGGGAATCGCCGGCTAAAAAAGCTGATATCTGAATGATGCCTGTAGCTGCAGGCATCATTCAGATATCCCTGCACAAAGTCAAGGCTGTCATATGACGGCCGGCGGGCGGGAAGTGGTTAAAACACTTTTTTTTTTTTACACAAAGTTGTCCATTTATACAATATTTCTAACACATAGCATGTACATACCAAAAATGACACCCCAAAATAGATTCTCCTACTCCTGAGTACGGCGATACCACATGTGTGAGATTTTCACAGCCTGGCCACATACAGAGGCCGAGTACAGCCGAGCATGGCCGAGCATGGCCGAGCATGGCTGGGTACGGCTGAATATCGTCGAGTATCACCAAGTATGGCTGGGTATCGCCAAGTATGACTGGGTACGGAAGGGTATCGCTGAGTATGGCTGGGTACGGCTGAGTATGGCAGGGGGTGGATGGGATGGCTGAGCATGGATGGATGGATGAGTATTGCTGAGTATAGATAGCTGGATAAGTATGACAGAGGGATGGATGAGTATGGATGGATGAGTATGGATGGCGGGATAGCTGAGTATGGATGGCGGGATGGCTGAGTATGGATGGCGGGAGTATGGATGGTGGGATGGCGGGAGTATGATAGGCTGAGTATGGATGGCGGAATTGCAGAGTATGGATGGCGAGATTGCAGAGTATGGATGGCGGGATTGCAGAGTATGGATGGTGGGATTGCCGAGTATGGATGGATGGCTGGCTAGCTGAGACTGCAGTTCTCACAGAGCAGCGCTGTGGACACTACACATGCAGCCCACAGCGCTGTTGCATCCGATCTCTCCCCCTCTCCTCTCACACTGTACCAATTGGTACAGAGAGGGGAGAGAGGAACTGGCGTCATGACATGACGTCTGTTTGTTTACATGTGATCACTTTGTCATTTGATGGAGCGATCACGTGGTAAACGGCTACTGTCAGTGGTCATTTACTGTGATCCGTGATGGACCCGGCGGTCACGAATATTCCCGTGTGCGCGCCCCACGGGGGGCGCGGGAGCGCGATTCTGGGAGGACGTCAATGTACGCCCTCCCAGAGTTATCGAACCGCCCTGTAGCCATCATTGAGCTATAGGGCGGTCGGCAAGTGGTTAAATGAATGACCTGGTCATGGACTTAGGTTTGTCAAAATCAAAATCAAAAGTGGTGTCAAGGCTGCAAAGATGATGTTTGCTAACACCAGGTACAAAAATTTCTGTCTTTTGAAGCTGCCAAGATCATTTAACAAAATTTTGTTGCCCAGGTCGAAAACCTTGTTTTCTGTATTGACATTGATCGTTTGTTAACAGCTTTGGGCTGTGAGCACTAGAATGGCATCTCTTTATTGATTCATTAGTGTTAAGCCTCAAGGCTGGCTTGTTAAACAATGGCATTGTACACCCTTCAATACCTGTTGGCTATGCTGCACACATAAAAGAAACATACAAAAACATGGAACTGTTGTTGAAGCACATTCAGTACACCAAGTAGAACTGGGATACCTGTGGAGATCTAAAAGTAGTGGCTCTGTTGTATGGAATGAAGCTTGGATATATCAACTACTGTTATTACATATGCAAATGGGACAATCATGAAAGAGAGCTGCATTACATTCAAAATAAATGGGCACTCTGAAAGAATGTGGTTCTAGGACAAAAAAAAAAAGTACCACATGAAGCACTTGTTGACCCAACAAAGATATTTTTGCCTCGGCTTTACATAAAACTCGGCCTGATGAAAAATGTTGTGATAGTGACGAACAAGGAAAGGTAAAGGTTTCTTTATTTGAGACAGTTATTTCCAAGAATAACTGATGCCAAGAATAAGGAAGGCATTGTTCCTGGTCCATAGATCAAACACATCATCAATGAAAAATGGAGCAGAGATCTGTTAGTGGCACCAGAGAAAATCGCCTGGAAAGCATTTGGGGACGTCATTGAGAATTTTCTTGACAAATACAGAGAATCAAACTACATTCAGCTCACTGCTCACTGACCAACTTCTTACAGCATACAAGACCGTGAAGTGCAACATATCGCTGAGGATTAATTTTCTCCGATCACACTTGGACTTCCTGCTCAAAAATCTAGGTAGTCAGTGAGGAACATTTTTCTCAATGGAAAAAAGGTATCAGGGTGACTGGAATCCATCAATGCTTGATGACTATTTTTGGACACTACAGAGAATGCAGCAGACAGAGTACATGAAAATCAGCAGCAAAACATTTTTAGCCCTGTTGAGCTCACGCAGCGTGGGGGAAACATTAGGCGATTAAATACATTATAGTCATTAAAAGGTCATTTCATATTTCTCAAGATCCCTACACGATACCGTCATTCTGAAATTATATGTGTGTTCAGTTTGAAGGGGCCTATCATAATTTATCAAAACAATTTCGGAAAGCAAAACTTTAAAAATAAATTGTTGTCCAGTGTATGGTACAAGAATGCACATCTGCTTCAGGTAAACAAGTATTCTATGCTTGTGGGGATGGGAAGATAAGCATTTATTGGAAATTCATGACTTCTCCTCACATGAATCTTCTCTTATTCTCCCTTCTTGTATGTTAAAAATACAGTTGAAAGCAACGTGTTTGATAAGTGGGAAAAAAAAACACCTGTTGACCCTACCAGAAATCCTGGGAGATTAACCCTTTCTATGCTGCACTATTATTAGTTACAGTCCGAGCTCTCTCTGTGGACTGCTGGACACCTCCCCCTTATGTTACGGAGAAGAGGAAAGGGGACGGTTTCTGTAGTCCTGTCCTGGAAGTGACAACATTGCTTCTACAGTGCCTTGAAAAAGTATTCACACCCCTTGAAATTTTCCACATTTTGTAATGTTACAACTAAAAACGTAAATGTATTTTATTGGGATTTTATGTGATAGACCAACACAAAGTGGCACATAATTGTGAAGTGGAAGAAAAAATAGGATTTTTTGTACTCACCGTAAAATCCTTTTCTTTGTCGTCCATGGACGGACACAGCTCCTTAATTCTTGACAGTTGGGTTATGTTCCTGTTCTTTAGGAGAGGACTAGGCAGAACATGTTAGATATTAAATACATGTTACTTTAACAGAGTTGAACAGCCCCGCCCAGGGGGCGGTCCCTCCAGACATAACCCTCCACCCTGCAGTCAGCAGCTCAGTTCAGAAAAAGCAGTACAAACCAAAAAAAGGAGGAGTGGGTGCTGTGTCCGTCCATGGACGACAGAGAAAAGGATTTTACGGTGAGTACAAAAAATCCTATCCTTTTCGTCCATGGACGGACACAGCTCCCTAATTCTTGACAGTTGGGATGTCCCAAAGCAGTGTCAAAAAATGAGGGGTGGGAACAGCAATCAAAAAACAAATTTCACCCCAAACAAGCAGAGCTCCTCAACGGAGGAGTTGCAACCTCAAACAGCCGCCTGCAAAACTTTGCGGCCGAAGCTAGCATCCGAAGATCACATCAACCTTGTAAAACTTTGAAAAAGTGTGAACGGACGACCATGTCGCCGCCTTACACACTTGTGAGACAGACGTTTGATGTCGGAAAGCCCAAGTGGCACCAATAGCTCTGGTCGAATGCGCCGTGACAGGAAAGGGAGGCGCCCGCCCCTTAAGGGCATAGGCCTGGATGACGGTCTGCCTGATCCACCGAGAAATGGTGGCCGACGAGACCGCCAGACCCTTCTGCGGACCAGACACCGACACAAACAGTGAGTCAGACCTCACGGAGCCGTAGCAGACAGGTACACCCGCAAGGTACATACCACGTCTAAAGAGTGCAGCACAACCTCCTTGGGATGCGATGGCCGAGGACACAAGGATGGAAAAACAATGTCCTCATTCAGGTGAAAAGCTGAAACTACCTTCGGAAGGAAGGAAGGCTGTGGGCGAAGCACCGCTTTGTCCTTATGGTGGAACAAATATGGGGACTTGCAAGACAAGGCCGCAAATTCAGAAACCCTCCTGACGGATGTGATGGCTACTAGGAAGGCAACCTTCTGAGAGAGCGTCAAAAGAGGAATTACTCTGATGTCCTCAAATGGAGGTTTCTGAAGTACCAAGAGCACCAGATCCAAATTACACGGAGGTAGTGGTGGTCGGACTGGAGGGGCCACATGCCGGACCCCTTGCACAAAAGTGCTCACCAATGAATGAGCCGCCAGGGGTAAGGTGACCAGATTTTTAAAATGAAATCTGGGGACTTATTTTTATTTTTTACTAGTAATGGCGGCAATCAGCGACTATTTGCCCTTCGCCGCCCGCCTCACAGCCTGTCAAGTCTTACTCTCCGGGCCCCGGCTAATACTGGGTGGGGAGCAGAGGAAGATCACTCCGCCAGGGAAGGCAAGGAGATAAGCAGGCAGGCGGCTGGCCGGGACTTGAGCCAAGGCAGAAGAACATGCGGGCGGAGCTGAGTGGGCATGCACCACAAACTGAAGAAATATTCCCTCCGCTCCGACCAGCACATGATGATCATCAGAAAGGGGCACAGATAATGGAATAAATACACCCCCCTAAGCTAGTAGGAGCTGCGGAGCGGGGGTGTGTCATTCCGATTTTTTTCTTTAATTCTGCACTGACTGTCTTTGAAATTGCCCCAGCCCCTGTTCAAATCCAATCCGGGGACAGAACCGGGGACAGATTTGGTCCGGGGACAGTGTCCTCAATCCGGGGACTGTCCACTGAAACCGGGGATGTCTGGTCACCCTAGCCAGGGGTCGCTGAAAGAAAACAGCCAAGGCTGAAATCTGGCCCTTAATAGTGCTTAAGGCAAGTTTTTGATCCACATCACACTGTAAAAACAGCAGGATCCTGGAAACCGAATATGCCCGTGGACGCCATTCCATCTCCTCACACATAGAGATGTAGGCTCTCCACATGCGATGGTAGATCTTCCTAGAAGATTTCCGTGCCCTTAACATGATTGAAATGACCGAATCCGACAGGCCTCGGTCCCCTAGTACCTGGCTTTCAATAGCCATGCCGTTAAAGCCAGCAACTGTAAAGCAGGATGAAGAATGGGACCTTGCGAGAGAAGGTCCTCCCGCATTTGCCACCAGGCGCACGAGATCGGCGTACCAGGGACGCCTGGGCCAATCCGGGGCAATGAGAATCACCGGAATCCCCTCGGACTCTACTCTGCGGAGCAGACGAGGAAGCAAATTCAGTGGGAGAAAGGCATAAATTAGCCGATACCGACCCCACGGGGCCAACAACGCGTCTGACGCGTCTGCCCAGGGATCTCTGGACATGTCCACGAACCTCGACACCTTGCGAATGAGTCGAGCAGCCAGGAGATCCACGTCTGGCGTGCCCCATCACCGGCAAAGGAGTTGAAAAACCTCCGGATGTAACAACCATTCCCCTTGGTCCAGCATCTGGCGGCTCAGATAGTCCGCCTGCTTGTTTTCCATGCCCAGAATGTAAACTGCAGAGAGAGCCGGCCGCTCCTTTCCTGCCCACCGCAGGATGTGAGCGACCTTCAACGCTGCAGCCGAGCTTCTTGTTCCTCCTTGATGGTTGACGTATGCCACAGCCGTGGCGTTGTCTGACTGGACCCCCTCTTAGTCTCTGTGACCATTTGAGGAGGCACAGCCTGATTGCCCAGAGTTCCAGGACATTGATCGGCAGTTGGGATTCGTCCAGAGGCCAGCGGCCCTAGGCCGCCTGAAACCCCCAGACTCCCCCCCAACCGGTCAGGCTGGCGTCCGTCGTGATCACAGTCAATGAAAGGGGAGGAACGACTTCCCGGACTGAAGAGCCGGGGATCTCAGCCACCAATTCAGAGAGGCCCTGACTAGATGACTTATCTGAATCTGACGATCCAGAGACAACGGAGATTTGTTCCATTTGGAGAGAATCTCCCTTTGCGAGACCCGAGTGTGGAATTGGACAAACGGCACTGCCTCGAACGAGGCTACCATGAGGCCCAGGACTCGCATGCAAAAACGGAGAGAGGACCATTTGCGGGATGTCAACAACCTCATCGCAGTCTGGAGTATACGCAATTTTTCCAAAGGAAGAAAGACTCTGGCCTCCGAGGAGTCCAGAATCAATCTAGGCGCTGGGTCAGTACTAACACCGACTTCTGGAGGTTCAGTACCCAACCAAACTCCCGGAGGGTCTGATTGGCTATAGACATGTCCTCCTCTAATTCTGAGCTTGAAGCAGCTCTTAGAAGAAGCTCGTCCAAGTAGCCCACGATTGCAATGCCGCGCTGTCTCAGCAAGGCTAAAATCGGGGCGAGCACCTTGGTGAAAACTCTTGGTGCCGACGCTAGGCCAAAGGGAAGGGCCACAAATTGATAGTGGTCTTTGCTGATCGCAAAGCGCAGGAACCTGACGCAGATGGGGACATGCAAGTATGCGTCCCTGATATCCAAGGACGCCAGGAAATCCCCCGGGTGGAGCACAGCAACCACCGAACGAATCGATTGCATCCGGAACTTTTGAACCTTTACAAAGGCATTGAGGGCCTCAAGATCCAAGATTGGACGGACTCTGTCCTTCTTTGGGACCACAAACAGATTCGAGTAGAAACCCTGAAACCTGTTCTGCGGTGGTACGGTTAAGATCACCCCGCACCTCAACAAGTCTTGCACTGCCCCCAGTAAGGCAGTCCGACGAGCCGGAAGGAGAAACAGATTTGAGGGAAAGAATCTGCTTGGTGGACAAGAAAGAAACTATCTTGTACCCTGAAGTGACCACCTCGCAGACCCACTAGTCGGAGAGCAGGGACAACCACCGAGCTGCAACCCCGCAAAGCCGTCCCCCCCACCCAAGAGTCGGGTGGGGGCAAAACTTCATGCGGAAGCAGGCTGCTTGCTGGCTTGTTGGGCTTGCACACCCAGGGACGCTTCTGTCCCCCAGCTAGACCTTTTTCCGCTTGGGAGGGTCGGTCAGCGGGTCCTGACTGACGAAAATAACGCTTCTGGGTGGGAAAGGAGGGCCCCGGCTTACGGCGCAGCTCTTTTCCTTTAGTGGACTGAGGGAGAAGTGTGCTTTTACCTCCAGTGACATCTTTAATGATGTCGTCCAGTGAGGCACCAAAAAGCCTCCCACCTTTGAAAGGCAATCAGCCAGAGTTTTCTTGGAAGCTTGGTCAGCGGACCAGCATTTGAGCCATATCTGGTGGCGCAATACCACCGCAGATGCAGAAGCCCGGGAGGTTAAAGGGGCCGCATCCAGGGTTGCATCACAGACGTACACAAGTCCCTGAACCAACTGTTCAGCCAGTGACACACATTCAGGAGGGAGCTGATGCTCCTCCACAGTCTGGTGCAATACCTGAGCTCACTCATTGAGTGTCTGGGACACCAAGGTAGCAGCCAATATAGGCCGCAATGCTGACCCCAGCATGGTGAACATGGAGTGTCTCACCGCTTCGGACCTCCTATCAGTAGTGTTCGTAAAGGCAGGGGTCCCCTCCACAGGGATAGTGGTTACTTTATTTAACCGAGAGCCGGGGATCAACGACCGGAGGAGAAGCCCATTTTTTCAAAAGGCTCTCTTCAAATGGGTACCGGACCGCCATGCGCTGAGGCACCGCAAAGGACCTCTGTGGTCTTTCCTATTCCTTATCTATGAACTTGTCAAGTAAGACACATAAGGAAAAACCTTGATAGCGGTTCGGTTTGTGAGACCTAAAAGGGAACTGACACCCCAGCGGATGTCCCAGCTGTATCCTCCAGCTTAAGAGTGACCCTCACTGCTGTGACATGCGATCACAAGTGATCTATCCTGCGCTGACCCGGACAAGGAGTCTCCCTCACTGCCCGGACGGTCTTCGCACCCTCTGACACTTCAGAACAGGGGTCCTGTGCCGCAGCCAGGCCCGAGCCTGAGACAGAGCATTCCCCAGAAGATGGCGGGGGGAGGGGCACTTTTTTACCCCCCCTTACGCCCGCCCTTGGCAACAAATGACTCCAGGACTGTCCATAAGCACCGCAGGTGTAGGGACACTGGTTGCTGCCCTGGAATGTCTGGGAAAGAAGCATCCAGCTTCTGACTCCATGCCCACCCACTGAAAGCCTATAAGGACTTAAGTCAAGGTAATGGCACCGAAAAACATCCACCCTTCTTGCTGCTCTGACCGGGATTTTACCCAGGGAACTCACCACCCAAGTAAGAGGCTGCCCAGCGTCGCTGTCCGCTCTCCTTCCGCACACAGCGCGTGTCTGAGGTGTTCTGTGATGTCAACAGCGCTATTCGCGTCGTTCAGGAAGCCTTCCCAGCACTAGAGGCCACATCAATAAGAAAAAAACACCCTCAAAATGGCGCCGAAAGCCTCAGAGAAATAGGTTATGGACTACAAGAAAATGGCCACCCGCAATGAAGACCTGCCTCATAGCGCGGCCACGGCAAAATGGCCGCCGATGGAGATTTCAATGCAAACTACAGGCCCCAAGAAAATGGCATTGTGCTTCAAAAAATGGCGCCTAATCACCTGAGGTGGACGAGAAGGCCATAGAGATGGCGAATGGAGACTTCCCAGAGGCAGACCACCCCCCACAGAGAGCGGACCCGGACGCCCCACAGCCCCCAAAATGGGATACGGAATCCCCCTCAGGTATACCCCGGCCGACAGAGCAGGCCTGCAAGGGGAGAAGGAAAAAAGGGGGGGGAAGAGGGAGAGAAAAGGGAGGACAGGAGACCCCCTAACCGACCCCCCGGGAATGCCCAGCTGTTCCATTCTGTCGAAACAGGAGGAACTAAACTTACCCGTCCATGCGAAGACTTGCTGGTGCGTTCCAGACAGACCCACAGCCGAGCAGTACGGAGTGGCTGTCGGCCACGGTCCACTGTGACTGAGACAGCAAGCAGCCCGGTCATATGTGGACCCCGGAACAATAGCTCACCGGCCACCCCTGGAGCCATGGGGAATGTCGTGGCCGACCCCGAACGTAGCTAAGGCCTGCTCACGCTCGATGGCCGGAACTGGGGAGACTACAAGGATCTATATTATCCAGCCTGTCACCCAGCCGGCAGTTGACAGTTGATCTCAGGATCAAAAAATAAAATAAAAAGCAATAAAAAGTAAAAACTTCTTCCGGACCCTGGGCCCAAAGGGAGCCAGGTCCTTCTCCTCTACTAGGCAGAAAAAAACTGAGCTGCTGACTGCAGGGCGGAGGGTTATGTCTGGAGGGACCGCCCCCTGGGCGGGGCTGTTCAACTCTGTTAAAGTAACATGTATTTAATATCTAACATGTTCTGCCTAGTCCTCTCCTATAGAACAGGAACATAACCCAACTGTCAAGAATTAAGGAGCTGTGTCCGTCCATGGACGAAAAGAGTAATTATAACTTGTTTTCAATTTATTTTACAAATAAATATCTGAAAGTGTAGTGTGCATTTGTATTCAGCCCCCCTGAGTCAATACTTTGTAGAACCACCTTTCGCTCAAATTACAGCTGCAAGTCTTTTTGGGTATTTGTCTATCAGCTTTGCACGTCTAGAGAGTGACATATTTGCCCATTCTTCTTTGCAAAATAGCTCAAGCTCTGTGAGATTGGATGGATGGAGAGCATCTGTGAACAGCAATTTTCACGTCTTGCCACAGATTCTCAATTGGATTTAGGTCTGGACTTTGGCTGGGCCATTCTAACACATGAATATGCTTTGATCTAAACCAGTGGTTCTCAACCTGGGGGTCAGGACCCCCTCGGGGGTCAAATGATGATTTTCCAGGGGTCACCAAATCCTGGGCTGTTCCTGAAGCCCACACCACTCTCCCAGCCTTTTCTCGGCCTCCCAGCTGGGCTGTTCCTAGAGCCCGCGGCCGCCCACTCAGCCTCTTTACAGCGGCCCATTCAGTTTACGGGATGGCTGGGGGGCAGAGACTAGAGGTCAGTTGACTGGTGAGGACTGTGAAGTGGGAGGGGCTGAAGAAGACCCTATCTCCTGATTTCAGCATAGGTGTCACTGCTGCGAGACACCACAAAGTCGGAGACAAAGTAAAGCTGGAGACACAGTGAGTAACACTACCTGTGATTATAGTTGCCATTAAAAGTCCCCACTACAGTTCTCAGATCAGCAGATGACCTTGATCAAGAGTTGGCTGATCAGAACTCCCCCCAGCACTGCCACTCATCCCATTCCAACCACTAGCACTGCCACTCATCCCAACTCCCCGCCAGCAGTGCCACTCATCCCAAAACAAGAAATTAGCATAGAGAGATAAAATGGAAAGAAAGGAGAACAAAGAGAAAGAGTGGCACATCCTAAAATGTACCATAAGGGGTTTTAATATTGTATGAGTAGAAGGGACTCAGGGAGCGCAAATGTCCATGGGTTAGGGGGCACAAATTACTTGTGTTAACAACCCATGCTACAAAAATAATTTTACTGTTAGGGGTCCCCACAACTTGGGAAATTTTATCAAGGGGTCACGGCACTAGAAAGGTTGAGAACCACTGATCTAAACCATTCCATTGTAGCTTTGACTGTATGTTTAAGGTCCTTTTCCTGCTTGAAGGTAAACCTCCTCCCCAGTCTCTGTAGCATTTTGCTTTTAGGCCATAAAGTTCAATTTTGGTCTGACCAGAGCATCTTCTTACACATGTTTGCTGTGTCCCCCACATGGCTTCAAACAAACTGCAAACAGGACTTCTTATGGCTTTCTGTCAACAATGGCTTTCTTCTTGCCATTCTTCCATAAAGGCCAGATTTGTGGAGTGTAAGACTAATGCCGCGTACACAAGACCGTTTTTAATGTCATTGAAAAAAACGACGTTTTTCTCGACGTGATTCTTCTCAAGCCTGCCTTGCCTACACACTATCATGAAAAAAAATGCTTGAGCAAAGCGCAGTTACGTACGAAATGTACAACGGCACTATAAAGGGGAAGTTCCATTCGGATGGCACCACCCTTTGTGCTGCTTTTGCTGATCCTTGTGTTAGTAAAGTTTGGTGAGAGACGATTCGCGCTTTTCAGCCTCGTGCTCTTCAGTCCGTTACAGCGAGACGAATGTGCTATCTCCATTATGAACGCTAGTTTTACCAGAACGAGCGCTCCTGTTTCATCACTTGCTTCTGAGCATGCGTGTTTTTTTCACGCTGAAAAACAACGACGTGAAAAACGACGAGAAAAATTAGAGCATGTTCCAAATTTTTAATGCCCATTTTTCACGTCGTGAAAAATGCTCTGGAGCTCACACACAATCGTTTTTAATGACCAAATTAAAAAATTGCATTTTTCTCATCATGAAAAACGGTCGTGTGTACGCGGCATAATAGTTGTCCTCTGAACAGATTCTCCCACCTGAGCTGTGGATCTCTGCAACTCCTCCAGAGGTACCATGGGCCTCTTGGCTGCTTCTCTGATTAATGCTCTCCTTGCCCGGCCTGTCAGTTCAGGTGGACGGCCATGTCTTGGTAGGTTTGCAGATGTGGAATACTCTTTCCATTTTCAGATGATGGATTGAACAGTGCTCCGTGAGATGTTCAAAGCTAGGGATATTTTTTTATGACCTAACCCTGCTTTAAACGTCTCCAAAACTTTATCCCTGACCTGTCTGGTGTGTTCCTTGGCCTTCATGATGCTGTTTGTTCACTAAGGTTCTCTAACAAACCTCTGAGGGCTTCACAGAACAGCTGCATTTATACTGTTAATAAATTACACACAGGTGGACTCTATTTACTAATTAGGTGACTTCTAAAGGCAATTGGTTCCACTAGATTTTAGTTAGGGGTATCACAGTAAAGGGGTCTGAATAGAAATGCACACCACACTTTTCAGATATTTATTTGTAAAAAAAATTGAAAACCATTTATCATTTTCCTTCCACTTCACAATTATGTGCCAGTTTGTGCTGGTCAATCACAAAATCTCAATAAAATACATTTACATTTTTGTTTGTAACATGACAAAATGTCAAGGGGTATGAATAGTTTTTCAAGGCACTGGACACGGAGTGAAAGCGGCAGAATCACCCGGTGAAGACAAAGTAAAAAATAAATCAATGCAGCTACCACATATAATGACTGGTAAGCTGCAATATATTACATTTTAGTTCTTGGGTTTAGATAGACTTTAAGAGCAATAATGGTAGCTTCTTGAGAAGAATTCAACCCAGGTAATTGTCTTTCACTTGGAGACAGCTCAGGAAGGGGGATAGCTGTCATGGCTGGGTTGTGCCTACATACAGGGCTAGATTTACCATTAGATACAGTAGGGCTGTGCCTATAGGCAACTGCGCAAAGGGTATAGTTACCTGCATAATTATCAGCTACACAGTTTTCCCCATTATCAGTAGAAATATAGCGTATTTACCCATTATTACAATATACTAAGTCAGGTAAAGACTAGTAAATAAGATTTTTTTTATGTAAAACATGTGAGCCGAATAGAGAGGTGGTTTACTATTTACTCGGGCCTATGCCTTGAGTGCCAAAGGTTGTGTGCCTGAAGGCTGCAGAGATGGAAATGCCGACATATTTACATTTTTCGATGTTCCACAGCCTTTTTTTACCCTGAGTTTTGGCACATAGGCATATTTACCAAGACAGTCTAAACATCAAAATGCAAACATGCTCAAAGCAGTTACACATGGGAACCAATATACTGCAATTCTCAACTGGTCACTGCAGGTCACAGGATTTAGTTTATTGTTCTTTTGTGGTTGTGGATGTGGATGGGTCTGTTGACACTAGGAAAATCATGTGCATCATGAAATAAAAAGATAAAGAGCTTCTCACTGTGGTCCCAGTGTTGGTTGGTTCCTTTCCTCTACAACAGTTGTTCTCAACCTGTCTAGTGCCATGACCCCTTGATAAAATTTCCCAAGTTGTGGGGACCCCTAAAAGTAAAATTATTTTCGTAGCGGGGGTTGTCGGCACCCAAGGCAAGACAAGTAATTTGCGCCCCTAACCCACGGTCATTTAGCGCTCCCCGAGTCCCTTCCACTTATACAGTATTAAAACCCCTTATGGTACATTTTAGGATGTACTACTCTCTCTATGTTCTTTCTTTCCCTTTCATCTTTCTCTATCCTAATTTCTTGTTTTTTTTTCCCCCATCCCTCTCTCTAGCTGTCTTTCTTGTTCCTTCTCCTATTCTTTCTCTCCCTTTTTCTTTGTTCCTCCCCCTCTTTCCTCTCCCTTCCATGTATTCTCTATTTTTATTTCTTCTATTATACCTTGATGGGAGGAACAGGATGAGTGGCAGTGCTGGGGGGAGTTCTGATCAGCCAACTTAGGTGCTCTTGATCAAGGTCATCTGCTGATCTGAGAACTGTAGTGGGGACTTTTAATGGCAACTGTAATCACAGGTACTGTTACTCACTGTGTCTCCAGCTTCACAGTGTCTTGTAGCAGTGACACCTATGCCAAAATCTAGAGATTGGGTCTCCTCCAGTCCCCCCACTTCACATTCCTCACCAGTCAGCTGACCTCTAGTCTCTGCCCCCCAGCCATGCCGTGAACTGAATGGGCAGCTGCGAAGAGGCTGAGTGGGCGGCCGCGGGCTCCAGGAACAGCCCAGCTGGGAGAGCAGTGCGGGCTTCAGGAACAGCCCAGCATTCGGTGACCCCTGGCAAATCGTCATTCGACCCCCAAGGGGGTCCCGACCCCCAGGTTGAGAACCACTGCTCTACAAGCATGTAATTAGCCTGTACTGCATCACTTGGTGATAAGTCTTGAAATCTCTTGAATGGCAGCAGTTCCAGAGGACTTCCTGAATTCTTCATAATTGATCATAATGGTTGTCGTATTTCTAAAATAGAAAATATAACAAAATCTTTGCAACACTGTTTCCTTCACTGTATATCACTTCTTATCATTCTAAAAAAGTGATGTGGTATGTGTATTCGTGCAGCCAAAGTGTAGACATAAACAGTAAAAGCTGTCATCTGATACCCAACACAATGCTTGAGTGAGAGTCAGGCTGTTAACTGTTACACCTTGAAAATAAAAATATATTTTATAATTATAAAGCTGGGTATACACTAGTAGAATTTTGTTTAAGATTTTTAGTTTTAAGAACATACGTTCGATTTTCTAATTGGTAGTAGGGTCAATTTGACCTTTCTTTTTTTGCCCACAGTGAGAGGAAAATTTAAAAGAGCAGAATAGAAGCTTTTTCTTAACCATATCCCGCCCGGCCTATAGCAAAATGATGACCAGGCAGTGGCTCCCGGGCCGCTGATAGGGGGGGGCTACCAGTCCTCTTGTAGGGGGCCCGAGCCAGAGGGTCCCACACAGGGAGGGGGGAATAGTGATGGACGACAATTGCAGAACTCTTCCTCCAGCAGCTGAAAGCTGGTCTCTCCCCCTCTCCCTGCTGTCAGCTTTTATCTGCTGAGAAAGAGACAGTCGTCCCTCACTAATACCCCTCTCTGTGCAGGCCCCCCCCCCAGCACTGGCTCTAATGTTAGCTCTGCTCCTGAGTTTGTTATCTCTGTAACTTTGTTTCCCTGCCTCTGTTGCTCTGATCCCGGAGCTCCAACTGCCCAGCCTGTAAGATAGGGTGTACAGGGCCCCACGATTTCTATCAGCAGCCCTGGGTGGCTCTCCCATTTTGACTGGATGTCAAATGACGTCCTTCAGAACAAGCCACTTGCGCATGCCCCTGGGGGTGTCTAATCACAGCTGACCACATTGTAACTAGGAAGTGCTCCTCTATTGCCTCTTTCAGTGCCTATTAGTGATGCTTGTCAGTGCCTCCTCATCAGTGCTGTCTATCAGTGCCCATCAGTACCGCCCATTAGTGCTGCCCATCACTGCTGCCTATTAGTGCACATCAGTGCCGCCTATCAGTGCCCATCATTGCTGCATATAAGTGCCCATAAAAGCTGCCCATTAGTGCCACCTATCAGTGCCGTCTATCCCTGCCACCTATCCTTGCCCATCAGTGCTGCATATTAGTGCCTCCTAGTCAGTGCCCATCAGTGCCACCTCATCAGTGCCGCCTCCTCAGTGCCCATCAGGGCAGCCTCATCAGTGCACATCAATGAAGGCGAAAACGTACTTATTTACAAAATGTTATAACAGAAACAAAGAAGAACTTTTTTTTCTCAAAATTGTTGGTCTTAAATAAAAGAAAAAACCCAGTGGTGATGAAATACCACCAAAAGAAAGCTCTATCTGTCTCAATAAAATGGTAAAAACTTTGTTTCGGTATAGCATTTCATGACCACGCAATTGTCATTCAAAGTGTGACAGCTGAAAGCTTAAAATTGGCCTGGGCAGGAAGGGAGTGCAATGCAAGTGCCCAGTACTGAAGTGGTTAAACAAATGAATTTCTAACATGGTTTTCATTCTGTAAATTTCATTAGTTCCAGAATCAAATGTTAAAAACAAACATTATTTTGAACTACTTTTGAATGTCATTTGTCAAGCTGTCTATTGTCCAGAGAATTTTCTTGCAAATTTCCATATGAATTTTTGTTCAAAAATCTGATAACGTATAGTCAGATCAAAATCCTAAAGTACAGTAGATCTAAAACCTAACAAGTAGTTTGATAAATCACTGAATATATAAAGTATTGGCATGTGTTTTTTCATAAAATATTGTTTTCACCTTTTTTTCCTCTCAGTGCTGTTGATCTCATCCAGACTCTTTCAGCCACTTCCTGTCGACATGCACTTGCTTTGGTGTTGGTTGCACATCATTGCTCTGGACTGGCTACTTATTAGTGACAGCAGTGGGCCATGCCTACACAATGTGTGTCAGCACCACTGCTTATTGTCTCCACCAGGAGCTCATGTGACAGGGAGACAATACAGAAGTACAATTGGTAGACAGTTGTCACCCCATAACAGGAAGTGTCTGGTCAACGACTTTCAAAGCAAGATCAGCAGGTATTATTTTAAGGAACGTCTCAAATTTAGAATGGATCTACACTAAGGTGACCAGATTTTGAAAATGAAATCCGGGGACATATTTTTTTTTTACTAGTAATGGTGGCAATCAGCGACTCTTTGCCCATTGCCGCCGCCACCCGCCTCACAGCCTGTCAAGTCTTACTCTCCGGGCCCCGGCTACTACTGGGTGGGGAGCGGAGGAAGATCACTCCGCCAGAGAAGGCAAGGAGATAAGCAGGCAGGCGGCTGGCCGGGACTTGAGCCAAGGTAGAAGAACAAGCGAGCGAAGCTGAATGGGCATGCGCCCGAAACTGAAGAAATATTCCCTCTGCTCCGACCAGCACATCATCAGAAAGGAGTACAGATAATGGAAACAAATACACACCCCTAAGCTAGTAGGAGCAGTGGAGCGGGGGGGGGGGTAATTCAGATTTTTTTTTTTTATTCTGCACTGACTGTCTTTAAAATTGCCCCAGCCCCTGTTCAAATCCAATCCGGGGACAAAACTGGGGACAGACTTGGTCCGGGGACAGTGTCCTCAATCTGGGGACTGTCCCCTGAAACCGGGGATGTCTGGTCACCCTAATCTACACTGCATCTAAGCACCACAAACCAAATATGCTATTTAATTTTTTTTTTTTATATAAAAGCAAACATTCAAACATTAATTTCTCCATGCTTTATTTTGCTGAAAAATCACTTTGAAAATCACCCCCTAGCATTTCTCACCATGGCCATCTTGTGTAAGGGCAGATGATTCATATATATAATCATAATTTTGAAGTGTGGTGAATTCACTTGGAGTGTACAGGTCCTTCTCAGAAAATTAGCATATTGTGATAAAGTTCATTATTTTCTGTAATGTACTGATAAACATTAGACTTTCATATATTTTAGATTCATTACACACAACTGGAGTAGTTCAAGCCTTTTCTTGTTTTAATATTGATGATTTTGGCATACAGCTCATGACAACCCAAAATTCCTATCTCAAAAAATTAGCATATCATGAAAAGGTTCTCTAAACGAGCTATTAACCTAATCATCTGAATCAACTAATTAACTCTAAACACCTGCAAAAGATTCCTGAGGCTTTTAAAAACTCCCAGCCTGGTTCATTACTCAAAACCGCAATCATGGGTAAGACTGCCGACCTGACTGCTGTCCAGAAGGCCATCATTGACACCCTCAAGCAAGAGGGTAAGACACAGAAAGAAATTTCTGAACAAATAGGCTGTTCCCAGAGTGCTGTATCAAGGCACCTCAGTGGGAAGTCTGTGGGAAGGAAAAAGTGTGGCAGAAAACGCTGCACAACGAGAAGAGGTGACCGGACCCTGAAGAAGATTGTGGAGAAGGACCGATTCCAGACCTTGGAGGACCTGCGGAAGCAGTGGACTGAGTCTGGAGTAGAAACATCCAGAGCCACCGTGAACAGGCGTGTGCAGGAAATGGGCTACAGGTGCCGCATTCCCCAGGTCAAGCCACTTTTGAACCAGAAACAGCGGCAGAAGCGCCTGACCTGGGCTACAGAGAAGCAGCACTGGACTGTTGCTCAGTGGTCCAAAGTACTTTTTTCGGATGAAAGCAAATTTTGCATGTCATTCGGAAATCAAGGTGCCAGAGTCTGGAGGAAGACTGGGGAGAGGGAAATGCCAAAATGCCTGAAGTCCAGTGTCAAGTACCCACAGTCAGTGATGGTCTGGGGTGCCATGTCAGCTGCTGGTGTTGGTCCACTGTGTTTTATCAAGGGCAGGGTCAATGCAGCTAGCTATCAGGAGATTTTGGAGCACTTCAGGCTTCCATCTGCTGAAAAGCTTTATGGAGATGAAGATTTCATTTTTCAGCACGACCTGGCACCTGCTCACAGTGCCAAAACCACTGGTAAATGGTTTACTGACCATGGTATTACTGTGCTCAATTGGCCTGCCAACTCTCCTGACCTGAACCCCATAGAGAATCTGTGGGATATTGGGAAGAGAAAGTTGAGAGACGCAAGACCCAACACTCTGGATGAGCTTAAGGCCGCCATCGAAGCATCCTGGGCCTCCATAACACCTCAGCAGTGCCACAGGCTGGTTGCCTCCATGCCACGCCGCATTGAAGCAGTCATTTCTGCAAAAGGATTCCCGACCAAGTATTGAGTGCATAACTGAACATAATTATTTGAAGGTTGACTTTTTTTGTATTAAAAACACTTTTCTTTTATTGGTCGGATGAAATATGCTAATTTTTTGAGATAGGATTTTTGGGTTTTCATGAGCTGTATGCCAAAATCATCAATATTAAAACAAGAAAAGCCTTGAACTACTTCAGTTGTGTGTAATGAATCTAAAATATATGAAAGTCTAATGTTTATCAGTACATTACAGAAAATAATGAACTTTATCACAATATGCTAATTTTTTGAGAAGGACCTGTACAGCGGCTGCGATAATTTGTATATATAGAGAATTTTAGCACTTGTTATATTATTAGGGTGGCGCTGAATGTTTTCACATATTTTAGTCTATGTGCCATATGGATGCATAAAGCAGGGCTCGGGAGCGAACACACACTAGTGCCCCCATAGCAAGTGGCTTGCTATTAGGGGCACGGGTCAATGGGGAGGAGCCAGAAGCGCTGATGGGGGACCCGAGAAGAAGAGGATCGGGGCTCCTCATAACACAGAGCAGGTAAGTATGACATTTTTTTTTTTTTTTAAGAAATTAACCTTTTATATCACTTTAATTAGAGCAGCACTCTGAGCCTTGTTGTCCCATTAGTGATATCAGTGTAAAACTCATCTAAACTAAATCTAAAACTCATCTGACTTTAGGGAAGACATTGTCCACATCTGTGATAGTGTACCCATTCTCAATGATCTTGCATTCTTTGCACAGTTTTTTTTTTTACAGCCATCTCATTGCCAGAAGCCTCAGGATTACCATAGATGGCAAAATTGTGGAATGCATCCTCAGGTTGTTGAGCCATCATAAATATTGACACGAGATAACAGCTTCTTTACCTGATCACATTCTGCAACAATGATGCCTGGAGGTTCTCTCTGCAGAGTCCCCCTTTACATTAGGTGTCCCCATCAGAGTCCTCCTTTAAATCAGATGTCAACATCAGAGTCCCTCTTTACATCAGATGTCACCATCAGAGTCCCTCTTTACATCAAATGTCCCCCATTAGAGTCCTCCTTTACATTAGATGTCCCCATCAGAGTCCTCCTTTACATAAGATGTCACCATCAGAGAACCCCTTTACATTAGATGTCCCCATCAGAGTCCTCCTTTACATTAGATGTCCTCAGCAGAGTCCTCCTTTACATCAGATGTCCCCATCAGAGACCCCCTTTACATTAGATGTCCCCATCAGAGTCCTCCTTTACATCAGATGTCCCCCCTCTACCCCTTCGTACTCACAGCTCTCGCACCAAGTTTTCTATCCCGGTCACGTTTTCTCTTCTGGCCACTTCCGGTTTCTGGATACCACGATTGTGGAACGAACGCTGGTTCAACACAGCGCGAGCGGGACAGCTGCTTCTCATCTCGAGTTTGGTAACAGATGCGATGTTCCTTTAGTGCCGAGGCAAAGCACATTTTAATGTAAGCGGTCATTTGGCACATATTTTAAGTATTTGTTTTAATAAAACGTAGTTACGCTATGGCCCTGCTTTTTCATTTTATTTCTGAATGACATTGTGGTGGAGTAACAACTCGATCCCAGGCTTTTTCCCTTGCTGTGTACCAGTGAACGGAAGCAGATCCATAACCATATAAAGCTCCACCAGACCTTCCTTTTTAGTTAAAGGGGTCATGGTGGTCTGGTGAGTAGGAATTTTTACCTTATTCACTGGGTGTCATTTCTTATAGCTGTTGGCAGTGGTGATGATGTAAGCCCTGAGTTGTTTCACAACAAGACTTATGGACTTTTTCAAATACTGTATTTATCGGCGTATAACACACACCCCTAGATTAGGAGGGAATTATAAGGAAAAAAAGTTTTAGGAGGGAAGTTTAACCACTTAACGACCGCCCCATGTACATATACGTCGGTAAAATGGCACGGACAGGCACAATCACGTACCTGTACGTGACTGCCTTCGTATGGGTGGGGGGTCCGATCGGACCCCCCTCCGGTACATGGAGCGGTGGTTTTCGTTGCGGGAGCGATCCGGGATGAGGGGGCGGCCATTGGTTTCTGGCCACCCCATCGCGATCGCTCCCGGCGCGAGGAGAGAAGACATTTTACAGTAAGTGCACCAACACTACACTGACACCAGTACACGTAGGCACACTTACACCCCCCAGTACCCCCAGTCACAGTGTCACCGTTTGCAGTGGTCATTTTTTTTACTGATCACTGCAATCAGTGTCATTTGTGACAGTAAACAGTTGCAGGGCAGTTAGGTTTAGCCCCCTAACCCCCCCTAATAAAGGTTTAACCCCTTGATCGCCCCCCAGGTAACCCTTTCACCCCATATCGCCAGCGTCACTAAGCAATCGTTTTTCCGATAGCTGTATTAGTGTCGGTGGTGCCCCTAGGTAGCCAGTTATTTTTTTTTTAGGTTCGCCGCAGGTTTTTATAGCGTCAGGTATCCCCATATATTATTTTAACCCCCCGATTGCCCCTAGAGTTAACCCTTTCACCAGTGATCACCGTATAAGTGTCACCGGTGACACTGGTTAGCCAGTTAGTTATTTACTTATTTAGGTTACCCGTCAGGTTTTTATATATCGTCAGGTACCCCCATATATTACCTAATAAAGGTTTTAATCCCCTGATTGCCCCTAGTTAACCCTTTCACCAGTGATCACCGTATAAGTGTTATGGGTGACGCTGGTTGGTTAGTTTGCTTTTTATAGCATCAGGGCACCCGCCGTATATAACCCAAAAAAGGTTTAACCCCCTGATCGCCTGGCAGGTGATATCAATTAGGTTTTAGTCTCAGAGAGGGTCTGCGTCGCCCCAGGCAGCGCCAGGTTAGTGCCAGTAACGCTAACACCCACGCGCAAAGCATACACCTCCCCTAGTGGTATAGTATCTGATCAGATCTATACTAGCGTCCCCAGCAGTTTAGGGTTCCCAAAAATGCAGTGTTAGTGGGATCAGCCCAGATACCTGCTAGCACCTGCGTTTAGCCCCTCCGCCCAGACCAGCCCAGCCCAGCCCACCCAAGTGCAGTATCGATCGATCACTGTCACTTACCAAACACAACACACATAACTGCAGCGTTCCCAGAGACAGGACTCATCCCTGCGATCGCTAACAGTTTTTTTTGTAGCGTTTGATACATTTGCTGACAGTCAGACGAAGATGAGGTCCCTGCTAAGGTCAGGCGTACCCGATCCCGATCTTCTGATGTTGTTGAGGAGCAAGAACTGCAGGGCTCTCGTATTATGGAGCAGAGTAGTACTAGCGCCGCTATTCCTTCTGGTGAACTGGCAAGCACTAGCGGCCTAGTACAGCCTGGGCGTACATCCAGCACTGCAGTAACACTTAGTGACGTGGCGAGTCCCATAAGTGCAGTTCAAGCTGGCGAGGTGGCAAGCACAAGTAGTGTCCCGCTGCCACCAAGAAGAAGACAAAGGCAGGCCCGTCATGCCCATAGTGGCCTTCCTGCAGAATTTGCCTATCCTGATTGGGTGCCCAACACTTCTGCAGAACCCGTACTTCCCCCATTCACTGGTCAACCCGGTATTCAGGTGGAAACAGCTGATTTTACGCCACTTGATTTTTATTCGCTGTTTTTCACGGAAGATCTCTATAGATCTATTGTGGACCAGAGTAGTTTGTATGCTGGTCAATTCATCGCCGCTAGTCCCCAGTTGCCTTCCATTGCCAGAGATTGGAAACCAATTACGGTTTCCGAATTTAAAACCTTTCTGGGCCTTTCCCTCAACATGGGCACACATAAATTCTCGTCATTGCGTGCCTATTGGTCCACGCGCCCAATTGACCATATGCCCGTGTTCTCTGCCTCCATGCCCAGGAAACGATACGAGCAGATCTTGCGGTTCATGCATTTCAACGACAATGAACTTTGTCGTCCACGTGGAGACCCTGAATACGATCGACTCTACAAAATTCGGCCCCTCATAAACCACTTCAGCGAACGCTTTGCAGCCTTGTTTACTCCCGATCAAGTTGTCTGCGTTGATGAGTCCCTGATTAAATGTTCTGGCCGCTTGTCTTTTAACCACTTAAGCCCCGAACCATTTGGTAGCTAAAGGGCCAGAGGTGAATTCAGAATTTTGCACTGCGCTGCTTTAACTGTAAATTGTGCGGACATGCAATGTTGTACCCAAACGAAATTTGCGTCCTTTTTTTCCCACAAATAGAGCTTTCTTTTAATGGTATTTTATTGCCTCTGCGATTTTTATTTTTTGTGATATAAACGGAAAAAGACCGAAAATTTTGAAAAAAAATGATATTTTCTAATTTTTGTTATAAGAAAAATCGAATAAACTCAATTTTAGTCATACATTTAGGCCAAAATGTATTCAGCCACATGTCTTTAGTAAAAAAAATGTCAATAAGCGTATATTTATTGGTTTGCGCAAAAGTTATAGCGTTTACAAACTAGGGTACATTTTCTGGAATTTACACAGCTTTAAATTTATGACTGCCTATCTCATTTCTTGAGGTGCTAAAATGGCAGGGCAGTACAAACGCCCCCCAAATGACCCCATTTTAGAAAGTAGACACCCCAAGGAAATTGCTGAGAGGCCTGTTGAGCCCATTGAATATTTTTTTTTGTCCCAAGTGATTGAATAATGACAAAAAAAAAAAAATTACAAAAAGTTGTCACTAAATGATATATTGCTCACACATGCCATGGTTATATGTGGAATTGCACCCCAAAATAAATTTTGCTGCTTCTCCTGAGTACGGGGATACCACATGTGTGGGACTTTTTAGGAGCCTAGCTGCGTACGGGACCCCGAAAACCAATCACCGCCTTCAGGATTTCTAGGCACAAATTTTTGATTTGACTCCTCACTACCTATCACAGTTTCGAAGGCCATAAAATGCCAAAATAGCACAAAACCCCCCCAAATGACCCCATTTTGGAAAGTAGACACCCCAAGCTGTTTGCTGAGAGGCATGGTGAGTATTTTACAGCTCTCATTTGTTTTTGAAAATAAAGAAAGAACATTTTTTTTTTCTTTTTTTTTTTCAATTTTCAAAACTTTGTGACAAAAAGCGAGATCTGCAAAATACTCACAATACCTCTCAGCAAATAGCTTGGGGTGTCTACTTTCCAAAATGGGGTCATTTGGGGGGGTTTTGTGCCATCTGGGCATTCCATGGCCTCCGAAACTGTGATAGGCAGTGAGAAGTGAAATCAAAAATTTACACCCTTAGAAAGCCTGAAGGCGGTGATTGGTTTTTGGGGTCCCGTACGCGGCTGGGCTCCCAAAAAGTCTCACACATGTGGTATCCCCGTACTCAGGAGAAGCAACAGAATGTATTTTGGGGTGTAATTCCACATATGCCCATGGCATGTTTGAGCAATATATCATTTAGTGACAACTTTGTGCAAAAAAAAAATATTTTTTTTTATTTTTTCCGCAACTTGTGTCAACATATAAAATATTCCTTGGACTCGACATGCCTCTCAGTATATAGCTTGGGGTGTCTACTTTCCAAACTGGGGTCATTTGGGGGGGGTTTGAACTGTTCTGGCATTTTATACACAACATTAGGAAGCTTACATCCACTCTTCTAACCACTTGAAGACAAAGCCCTTTCTGACACTTTTTGTTTACATGAAAACATTTTTTTTTTTGCAAGAAAATTATGTTGAAGCCCCAAACATTATATATATTTTTAAAGCAAAGACCCTACAGAATAAAATAGTGGGTGTTGCATTTTTTTTTCTACACAGTATTTGCGCAGCGATTTTTCAAACGCATTTTTTGGGGAAAAAATACACTTTTTTAAATTTTAATGCACTAAAACACACTATATTGCCCAAATGTTTGATGAAATAAAAAAGATGATCTTAGGCCGAGTACATAGACACCAAACACGACATGCTTTAAAATTTCGCACAAACGCGCATTGGCGACAAACTACATACATTTTTAAAAGCCTTTACAGGTTACCCCGTTAGATTTACAGAGGCGGTCTACTGCTAAAATTACTGCCCTCGATCTGACCTTCGCGGTGATACCTCACATGCATGGTGCAATTGCTGTTTACATATGACGCCAGACCGACGCTTGCGTTCGCCATTGGGCAAGAGCAGGGCAGGACAGGGGTGTTTTTTTGTTTTTTTTATTATTAATTTTGCTTTTTTATTTTATTTTTAAACTGTTGCTTCCATATTTTTTTTTTTTTTATCATTTTTATTGTTATCTCAGAGAATGTAAATATCCCCTATGATAGCAATAGGTAATGACAGTACTCTTTTTTGAAAAAACTGGGGTCTATTGGACCCTAGATCTTTCCTCTGCCCTCAAAGCATCTGACCACACCAAGATCGGTGTGATAAAATGCTTTCCCAATTTCCCAATGGAGCTTTTTATATCCGGGGGGGGGGACATTCCCTCCCACTGCTTGTAAAAGCAGTCCAGAGGCTAATTAGCCACTAGGATTGCTTTTACATGAAAGCCGGCCGCTGGCTGAAAAGAATGATACCAAGATGATACCTAAACCCGCAGGCATCATTCTGGTATAAACATTCAAAGTCCAGCAACATACCAGTACGTTGCTGGTCCTTGTTGGACATGTATTGTAATCTTTTTTTTCATGCAGCCTGTTGGCTGAACGAAAAAAAAAGATTGATCGGTGGGTATGCCCACCATTAGAATACCGCCCTTTATCCACCCACTTCTAATGATGGGCATACATGCACCATTTATATATGCCGAAGCATGGGGGCATCTTCCCGCAAAAGTTATGCCGCGTACACATGGTCAGACTTTTCCACGGGCAAGCCTCTGTCGGAATTTCGACCGTATGTACGCGGCATTAGGAGCAAAATCGCTCCTCCGCCCCCGCTGCCCCAATGCTTCGGCATATTTGCTTTTTTTTTTTAACTGTGGTGGTGAAATCACCTCCTACAGCACTGGAGTCGCAGGGATCAGGCCTGTCTCTGCGAACGCTGCAGTTATGTGTGTTGTGTTTTGCAAGTGACAGTGATCGATCGATACTGCACTTGGGTGGCCTGGGCTGGACGGAGGGGCAAAACGCAGGTGCTAGCAGGTATCTGGGCTGATCCCGCTAACACTGCGTTTTTGGGAACCCTAAACTGCTGGGGACGCTAGTATAGATCTGATCAGATCAGATATTGATCTGTTCAGATACTATACCACTAAGGGGGGTGTATGCTTAACGCGTGGGTGTTAGCGCTACTGGCACTAACCTGACGCTGCCTGGGGTGTGACGCAGACCCTCTCTGACGCTAAAACCTAATTGATATCACCCGCCGGGCGATCAGGGGGTTAAACCTTTATTGGGTTATATACGGCGGGTGCCCTGACACTATAAAAAGCAAACTAACTAACCAGCGTCACCCGTAACACTTATATGATGATCACTGGTGAAAGGGTTAACTAGGGGCAATTAGGGGGTTAAAACCTTTATTAGGTAATATATGGGGGTACCTGACGCTATATAAAAACCTGACGGCGAACCTAAAAAAAAATTACTGGCTACCTATCGGCATCACCGACACTAAGACAACGATCATAAAAACGATCGCTTAGTGACAGTGGTGATAGGGGGTGAAAGGGTTACCTGGGGGGCGATCAGGGGGTTAAACCTTTATTAAGGTTTAGTGGTTAAGCAGTACCTTCCCAGCAAGCGTGCCAGATACGGGGTCAAGCTCTATAAGTTCTGTGACAGGGCAACAGGCTATGTATGGAGCTTTATGGTTTATGAGGGAAAAGATAGTCAGGTAGAGCCGGAGAACTGCCCAGATTACATAGGGAGCGCTGGCAAGATAGTGTGGAACTTGGTGTCACCCTTATTCGGAAAGGGGTACCACTTGTATATGGATAATTATTACACGAGCGTGCCACTGTTTAGTCACTTGTTTGATCATCAGATTGGAGCATGTGGCACTGTGCGACCTAATCGCCGGGGCTTTCCCCAGGGGCTTGTAGATTCCCGTCTTATGCCGCGTACACACGATCACTTTTCTCGTCAGGAAAAATTACATTATTTCTCTTGGACGAGAAAAACGGCCGTGTGCAGGCTTTCCAGCATTTTTCCCGACGAGAAAAACGACAAGAAACACAACGAGAAAAATTAGAACATGCTCTAATTTTTCTCGTCGCGAATCGCGGCATTTGTTTCCGCGGCAGTTTTCCCATAGGGAAACACTGCTAGGGAGCCTACACACGGCCGGTTTTCTCGACCAAGAGAAAACCTGTCATGAAAACCGGCCGTGTGTAGGGGACCAAGCCGGTCCTCGTTTTTCCCGTCGGGTTTCACGGCGGTGTTTTCACCGCTGTGAAACTCGATCGTGTGTACACGGCATTAGGCTGGGGGAGAGAGCCTGCTTAAGGTGTAATAATTTGCTCGCTGTGAAGTGGAGGGACAATAAGAATGTTTTCCTTCTTACCTCCCTTCACGCAGACACGACAGTCCAAATTCGTATGGCGACTGGTGTTGTGGAGAAACCCCTCTGTGTCCACGAATATAACCAAAATATGGGAGGGGTGGACCTCAACGACCAGTTGTTGGCGCCGTATCACATTGCCCATAAGGCGAGATGCTGGTACAAAAAAGTGTCTCTATCCTTATTCCAATTGGCTTTGCTAAACGCTCATGTGCTATACAGAGCTTCAGGACAGACTGCATCCTTCCGACAATTCCAGGATGAGATAGTCACAGACCTCCTGTATCCAGGCCGTTCTGCACCTCACCATCCCCAACCAAATGCAGTAAGCCGGCTGCATGAGAGGCATTTTCCGTATGTCCTCGAGAGTACCCCTACCCAACGAGCCCCCCAAAAAAGATGTCGTTCTGTAGCAAGCGTGGATTTAGGCGTGAAACCCGTTATTTTTGTCCACTCTGTCCTGACAAGCCTGGTCTTTGCCAAGGTGAATGTTTTGAACGCTACCACTCAAAAGTGAAGTTTTAGCGTAGGGTGCAGCATTTCACAGACTAGGACACACTTACACAGGGTCTTCCAAGATGTCATCGCATTTTGAGAGACCCGAACCGTTACAGTTGTTAAAGTTACAAAAAAAAAGTGTAAAAAAAATAAATAAAACGTAATAAAAAAAAAAACACAAAAAAACCCTTAAAAAAACAATAGTTGTCGTTTTATTGTTCTCTCTCTCTCTCTATTTTCTGTCTATTGTTCTGCTCTTTTTTACTGTATTCTATTCTGCAATGTTTTATCATGCTTGCTTTTCAGGTATGTAATTTTATGTTTTCAGGTGCGCCATTCAGCTGCAGCGCGGAATTATTTATCTTGACAGCAACAGCGTTTGCTCCCACGATACATAAAGCCGTGACTCCAGTGCTGTAGGAGGTGATTTCACCACCACAGTTTAAAAAAAGGGCATATATGCCGAAGCATGGGGGCAGCAGGGGCGGAGGAGAGATTTTGCTCCTAATGCCGCGTACATACGGTCGAAATTCCGATGGAGGCTTGCCCGTGGAAAAGTCTGACCGTGTGTACGTGGCATAACCTTTTATGCCGCGTACATACAGTCGAAATTCCGACGGAGGCTTGCCGTGGAAAAGTCCGACCGTGTGTACGCGGCATAACTTTTTTGCGGGAGGTCTAACCCCCCAATTTTTTTCAAAAAAAGAGTACCTGTCACTACCTATTGCTATCATAGGGGATATTTACATTCCCTGAGATAACAATAAAAATGGTAAAAAAAAATAAAAAAAAAAAAATGGAAGGAACAGTTTAACCACTTCTTGCCCCGTCAATAGCAGATTGACGTCCGGGAAGTGGTTCTGTTATCCACACTGGACGTCATATGACGTCCTGCGGGATAACAGCCGCCGCGCGCCCGGGGGGGCGCGCATCGCGGCGATCGGTGGAGCGGTGGGTCAGTCTGACCCACCGCTACACTGATCTCGGTAAAAAGCCTCCGTCGGAGGCTTTTTACCATGTGATCAGCCGTGTCGAATCACGGCTGATCAGGAAGTAAACAGGAAGAGCCGTTGATCGGCTCTTCCTCACTCGCGTCTGACAGACGCGAGTAGAGGAGAGCCGATCGGCGGCTCTCCTGACAGGGGGGGTTCGCGCTGATTGTTTATCAGCGCAGCCCCCCCTCGGATACCCACACTAGACCACCAGGGAAGCCCCCCAGGACCACCAGGGAAGCCCCAATCATGTGGATGGCCCCTATGGCCATCCACATGTAGTAAAAATAAATAAATAAAAGAAAAACATTAAAAAAAATATGCCAATCAGTGCCCACAAATGGGCACTGACTGGCACTTTCACAATGTGTGGTGGCTGGCATTGCTGGGCACCAGTGCCACCAATGCCACCTACTAGTGTCCATCAGTGCCACCTATCAGTGCCCATCCGTGCCAATCTGTGCCCACCTATCAGTGCCCGTCCATGCCACCTATCAGTGCCGCCTATGAGTGCCCATCAGTGCCGCCTATGAGTGCCAATCAGTGCCGCCTATGAGTGCCAATCAGTGCCACCTATGAGTGCCCATCAGTGCCGCATACCAGTGCCACATATCAGTGCCCATCAGTGCCGCCTATCAGTGCCCATCATCAGTGCCCATCAGTGCCACCTCATCAGTGCCACCTCATTGGTGCCACCTCATCGGTGCCCATCAGTGTCGCCTTATCAGTGCCCTTCAGTGCCGCCTTATCAGTGCCCGTCATTGAAGTAGAAAAGGTACTTATTTACAAAAAAAATTAACAGAAACAAAGAAAAACTTTTTTACATTTTCGCTCTTTTTTTATTTGTTGTGCAAAAAATAAAAATCGCTGAGGCGATCAAATACCACCAAAAGAAAGCTCTATTTGTGGGAACAAAATGATAAAAAAATTGTTTGGGTACAGTGTAGCATGACCGCGCAATTGTCATTCAAATTGCGACAGCGCTGAAAGCTCAAAATTGGCTTGGGCAGGAAGCTGTATAAGTGCATGGTATTGATGTGGTTAAAAATAAAAGAAAAAAGCAAAATAAATAATAATAATAAAAAAAAAAAAAAAAAAAAGCACCCCTGTCCCCCCCTGCTCTTGCGCAAAGGCAAACGCAAGCGTCGGTCTAGCGTCATATGTAAACAGGAATTGCACCATGCATGTGAGGTATCGCCGTGAAGGTCAGATCGAGGGCAGTCATTTTAGCAGTAGACCTCCTCTGTAAATCTAATGTGGTAACCTGTAAAGGCTTTTAAAAATGTATGTAGTTTGTCGCCGCTGCGCGTTTGTGTGCAATTTTAAAGCATGTCGTGTTTGGTATCCATGTACTCGGCCTAAGATCATCTTTTTTATTTCATCAAACATTTGGGTAATATAGTGTGTTTTAGTGCATTAAAAATAAAAAAAGTGTGTTTTTTCCCCAAAAAATGCGTTTGAAAAATCACTGCGCAAATACTGTGTGGAAAAAAAAATGCAACACCCACTATTTTAATCTGTAGGGCCTTTGCTTTAAAAAAATATATAATGTTTGGGGGTTCAATGTAATTTTCTTGCAAAAAAAAAAATGTTTTCATGTAAACAAAAAGTGTCAGAAAGGGCTTTGTCTTCAAGTGGTTAGAAGAGTGGATGATGTGTGACATAAGCTTCCTAATGTTGTGCATAAAATGCCAGGACAGTTCAAACCCCCCCCCAAATGACCCCATTTTGGAAAGTAGACACCCCAAGCTATTTGCTGAGAGGCATGTTGAGCCCATTGAATATTTTTTTTTTGTCCCAAGTGATTGAATAATGACAAAAAGAAAAAAAAAATGTACATAAAGTTGTCACTAAATGATATATTGCTCAAACATGCCATGGGTATATGTGGAATTACACCCCAAAATACATTCTGTTGCTTCTCCTGAGTACGGGGAAACCACATGTGTGAGACATTTTGGGAGCCTAGCTGCGTACAGGACCCCAAAAGCCAAGCACCGCCTTCAGGCTTTCTAAGGGTGTAAATTTTTGATTTCACTCCTCACTGCCTATCACAGTTTCAGAGGCCATGGAATGCCCAGATGGCACAAAACCCCCCCAAATGACTCCATTATGGAAAGTAGACACCCCAAGCTATTTGATGAGAGGTATGGTGAGTATTTTGCAGATCTCGCTTTTTGTCATAAAGTTTTGAAATTGAAAAAAGAAAAAAATAATAATATTTCCTTTCTTCATTTTCAAAAACAAATGAGAGCTGTAAATTACTCACCATGCCTCTCAGCAAATAGCTTGGGGTGTCTACTTTCCAAAATGGGGTCATTTGGGGGGGTTTTGTGCTATCTTGGCATTTTATGGCCTTCAAAACTGTGATGGGTAGTGAGGAGTGAAATCAAAAATTTACGGCGGTGCTTGGTTTTTGGGGCCCCATACGCAGCTAGGCTCCCAAAAAGTCCCACACATGTGGTATCCCCGTACTCAGGAGAAGCAGCAAAATGTATTTTGGGGTGCAATTCCACATATAACCATGGCATGTGTGAGCAATATATCATTTAGTGACAACTTTTTGTAAATTTTTATTTTTTTTGTCATTATTCAATCACTTGGGACAAAAAATAAAAAATTAAATCGGCTCAACATGCCTCTCAGCAAATAGCTTGGGGTGTCTACTTTCCAAATTGGGGTCATTTGGGGGGGTTTTGTGCCATCTTGGCATTTTATGGCCTTCAAAACTGTGATAGGTAGTGATAGGTAGTGAGGAGTGAAATCAAAAATTTACACCCTTAGAAATCTTGAAGGCGGTGCTTGGTTTTTGGGGTACCGTACGTGGCTAGGCTCCCAAACAGTCCCACACATGTGGTATCCCCGTACTCAGGAGAAGCAGCAGAATGTATTTTGGGATGTAATTTCACATATGCCCATGGCATGTGTGTGCAATATATAATTTAGTGACAACTTTGTGCAAAAAAAAAAGTTTGTCATATTCACGGAACTTGTGGCAAAATATAAAATATTCCATGGACTCAACATGCCTCTCAGCAAATAGCTTGGGGTGTCTACTTTCCAAAATGGGGTCATTTGGTGGGGTTTTGTGTTATTTTGGCATTTTATGGCCTTCGAAACTGTGATAGGTAGTGAGGAGTGAAATCAAAAATTTGCGCCCTTAGAAATCCTGAAGGCGGTGATTGGTTATCGGGGTCCCGTACGCGGCTAGGCAACAAAAAAGTCCCACACATGGCATCCCCGTGTTCGGGAGAAGCAGCAAAATGTATTTTGGGGTGTAATTCCACATATAACCATGGCATGTGTGAGCAATATATCATTTAGTGACAACTTTTTGTACATTTTTATTTATTTTTTTGTCATTATTCAATCACTTGGGACAAAAAAAAATATTCAATGGGCTCAACATGCCACTCAGCAATTTCCTTGGGGTGTCTACTTTCCAAAATGGGGTCATTTGGGGGGGTTTTGTACTGCCCTGCCATTTTAGCACCTCAAGAAATGAGAGGCAGTCATAAATTAAAAGCTGTGTAAATTCCAGAAAATGTACCCTAGTTTGTAAACGCTATAACTTTTGCGCAAACCAATAAATATACACTTATTGACATTTTTTTTACTAAAGACATGTGGCTGAATACATTTTGGCCTGAATGTATGACTAAAATTGAGTTTATTAGATTTTTCTTATAACAAAAAGTAGAACATTTTCAGTCTTTTTCCATTTACAGTATATCGCAAAAAATAAAAATCGCAGAGGCAATCAAATACCATTAAAAGAAAGCTCTATTTGTGGGAAGAAAAGGACGCAAATTTAGTTTCGGTACAACATAGCATGTCCGCGCAATTACCAGTTAAAGCGAGCGCAGTGCCAAATTGTGAAAACACCTCTGGTCTTTATGCTGCGTACTGGTACAGGGCTTAAGTGTTTAAGGAAAAAAACTTACATTTAAATGCCCATCAATGCAGCCTTATCAGTGTCCATCTGCAGCCTTGTCCATCATTGCAGAATGATCAGTGTCATTTGCAGCCTTGCCCAGTGCCATTTGCAGCCTTGCCCAGTGTCATTGCAGCCTTGCCCAGTGTCATTTGCAGCCTTGCCCAGTGTCATTTGCAGCCTTGCCCAGTGTCATTGCAGCCTTGCCCAGTGTCATTGCAGCCTTGCCCAGTGTCATTTGCAGCCTTGTCCAGTGTCATTGCAGCCTTGCCCAGTGTCATTGCAGCATGATCATTTAAAAATTACCGCCGCCGAGATAGACAGAGCCGGATGTCCTGTGTACTCGGCTCCTCTCCCAGTCCCGCCCCTTGGCCAGGCTCCTATGATGGACATAACACAGGTCCAATGGTGGGACTGGGCGTGACTGCGAGCAGAACCGAGCCTAGCCGAGTACACAGTACACTCGGCTGTGTGTATATCGGCGGCGCTCGCTCCTCTTCTCCTCACAGACAGAGGGGATCAACGTATAACACGCACCCATGATTTTCCCGATTTTAAAGGGAAAAAAGTGTGCCGATATCACACTTGTTTCTGATTTTGTATAATTTGTTTATTGATTATTTTTGCACTTTGTTTATTGATGAATTATCTTTGAACACTGCAGTGTCCACATAAGATTATTAATATTTACTGAGCACCAATGCGATTTATTTGTCTATGTATGCAACCTAACGGATTGAATACAATTTAGTTTATTGATTTAGCGCCCCCAACCAATACACACCCCACTTTTCTCGCAGCAAGTCGCCTTTCATCCACCTTCGGACCAGCTGGGAAGAGTCAGAGAAACCGGAAGTGACAGCGCGGGAACCTTCTATCACACACCACAGCAGGGAACAATGCTATAGAGGGAGTGTTCAGGACGCAGAGCTCTGTGCCCTGATGACTTTCTAAAGGAAACCAATAGAGCTTATTGTTTGCAATCACGTGATTGCAAACACGTCATGCTTCCTATAGAAGCTGTGTGTCCAGCGCCCTGCACACACTTAAAGGGCCATTATTTTATTTATTTATTTCTTCCAGTGATTGCAGCACGTCATGCTTCCCATACACCTGTGTGTTTGGCATCCCGCACACACTTAAAGGGCCATTATTTATTTTTTTATGATGAGTAGCTTCGGGGGGTTGTGCCCCTGTGCCCCCTATGGGCAATCCACCACTGCCGGTATATCACACACAGGACTGGTGGAACGCATGATTAAGAAGCAGCAGAAGAGGCAAAGGAGCCAAGATCCATAAACAGCAGAAGCCCGGGTAGGGGAAACATCTAGAATCAGCAGCACAGGCTAAGGATCTCTGTACAGAGGCAGTGCAGGAGGAGAATAAGGAGCAGAAAGCAACATAACAGTGTAGGAAGACAACGCTGTATCCTGGCCTAGGCCAACAAGGCCCAGGCCTAGGGCAGCACTTTGCAGGGGGGCAACACGGAAAGAGTCCCCGCCGGCTTGCGCTACACTGCTAGTGTAGCGCCAGTCTTATAGGGCGAACTGGGCTGAGAGGCAAATTGGTCTAGTGCCCCCATAAAGCGGCCCGGTATGCGGGCGACCGGCATTCCGCAACTGGGGGGGGGGGTGGCGCTGCTTCTAATTTTGACTGTCCTATCATCATGGACCACAAACCTACCTCACTGTGCTATATGTTTTCTGCTGCACCATTGGCATGATTATATCTTCTTAGTCCTCTCCATAAAATTATCTGAAATTTGTGCTTAAAATAAAACTATAGGCAACACTTTTTTTTTCATTTTGGATAGAGTAAGGGAATGTTATAGCCCCTGTCAGTTTATTTTTTACCACCCCTGTCCCATTGCAAAGATTTCCTTTCATTTCCTGCCCCATAGCCAAACAGGAATTAAGAGGAAATCTATGAAAATTAAAGGAATACACCCCCCCCCCCCCCCCCGCAGAACTCAGACCTAGTGTCCCCACTTGAAAATTTCAGGGCCGGTCTTAAACAGAAAGGGGTGGGTCATATTTAAATTAGGGGGTGCACAAGTTTAGTCAGGCCTAGGGCAGCACAAAACCTAAATACACTACTGTAGGAAGAGTAACCACAGGAGATTCTTGCATTACAGATCCTTAGATACAGTTTCCACTCGGAAGAGCATCCTAAGGAGAAAAATGTACAGCACCATAGTGACATCACCAATTGCTACTACAGTGCTTAGGAAGAAACTTTATATCTCAGGAAAATTGCAGTCTTCAGAGGCAGGCATGGGCGGGTTAGATGATCTCACAGTGCATACAGTATATGCAGCTATGAGTGGGCAAGCACATTAGTGCTTATGCAATATAATTCCAAAATTCAAGGCAAAGGGTAGATTTTACAGGGTATAGTAAGCTGCCATTAACCTTTCTAAATATTCCCTATAAAACAGCAAAACCAAAATCTAACACTAAAAGATTCATTTTTTTAGAGGTACAAGTTTGATCCAGGATCCAATGGCTTTTAATTGTTCCTTGCTGTATTACATTTGGTGCAGGATTAATTTTCAGGACAGGCCTCTTTGCACATGTGAACTGCAATGTATGATTTGAGGATATTTCCGTGCAATAGTCTAAACAATCTTAAAACAAATTCCGTCACTGTTACCGCCTAAGGTTATACATTTTGTAAATAATGCTGGGGATACATAATGCAGGAAACCTGAAATGAACTTGGACGTGTATCTTGAAGTCTACAGATTAGCTGGTTTGCAGGAATCGCAGCAGAGACGCTTTTCTTATTGGTCAATAAACACTAGACTTATCCAGGAACACACCTACATTCCCAAGGCTTTTCATGCAATATTACAGCTCTGAAGTGGGAAAGTGTGATGAAATCATCACTCTGTATACATGACATCACACATTTGCTTTCGGGGCCTTCTTGCATTCAGAAGCCAAAAAATTATTCTCAATCACAGTATTGTGACAATGTCAGGGACCATTCCAGTTTTCTGGACCTTGATGCTGTTGCTCTCAACCACTGAACTTATGTAAACATTGTGGGAGGTTAGAGAAGTACAGTGCATCTGGAAAGTATTCACAGCGCTTCACTTTTTCCACATTTTGTTATGTTACAGCCTTATTCCAGAATGGATTAAATTCATTATTTTCCTCAAAATTCTTCAAACAATACAACATAATGACAACATGAAAGAAGTTTGTTTGAAATCTTTGCAAATTTATTAAAAAATAAATAAAAAAAAAACACATGTATTCACAGCCTTTGCCATGGCACTCAAAAATCAGCTCAGGTGCATCTTCTTTCCAATGATCATCCTTGAGATGTTTCTATAACTTGATTGGAGTCCACCTGTGGTAAATTCAGTTGATTGGACATGATTTGGAAAAGCACACGCCTGTCTATATAAGGTCCCACCGTTAACAGTGCATGTCAGAGCACAAACAAAGCCATGAAGTCCAAGGAATTGTCTGTAGACCTCCGAGACAGAATTGTATCGAGGCACAGAAGGGTACAAAAAATTTTCTGCAGCACTGAAGGTCCCAATGAGCACAGTGGCCTCCATCATCCGTAAATGGAAGAGGTTTGGAACCACCAGGACTCTTCCTTCAGCGGGCTGTCCAGCCAAAGTGAGCGATCGGGGGACTAGGGCCTTAGTCAGGGAGGTGACCAGGAACACGATGGTCACTCTGACAGAGCTCCAGCATTTCTTTGTGGAGAGAGGAGAACCTTCCAGAAGAACAACCATCTCTGCAACACTCCATTAATCAGGCCTGTGTGGTAGAGTGGCCAGACAGAAGCTGGAGTTTGCCAAAAGGCACCTGAAGGACTCTCAGACCATGAGAAACAAAATTCTCTGGTCTGATGAAACAAAGATTGAACTCTTTGGCCTGAATAGCAAGAGTCATGTCTGGAAGAAACCAGGCACTGCTCATCACCTGGCCAATACCATCCCTACAGTGAAGCATGGTGGTAGCAGCATCATGCTGTGGGGATGTTTTTCAGTGGCAGGAACTGGGAGACTAGTCAGGATCGAGGGAATGATGAATGCAGCAATGTACGGAGACATCTTTGATGAAAACCTGCTCCAGAGCGCTCTGGACCTCAGACTGGGGCGAAGGTTCATCTTCCAACAGGACAACGACCCTAAGCACACATCCAAGATAACAAAGGAGTAGCTACGGGACAACTCTGTGAATGTCCTTGAGTGGCCCAGCCAGAGCCCAGACTTGAACCCGATTGAACATCTCTGGAGAGATATAAAAATTACTGTGCACCAACGCTCCCCATCCAACCTGATGAAGCTTGAGAGGTCCTGCAAAGAAGAATGGGAGAAACTGCCCAAAAATAGGTGTGCCAAGCTTGTAGCATCATACCCAAAAAGACTCGAGGCTGTAATCGGTGCCAAAGGTGCTTCAACAAAGTGTAGCAAGGTCTCCGGCCTCCTTCAGTCTAATGAGAGCCTCCTGGGCCAGAGATAGCTGACATCCTTCTGTATATGGTGGGTTGTAAGGCATAGTTGGTGTTATGCAAGGTAGATTCATTGGGCGCTAGACACTTCTTGAATGCAAAGAGATTTCTCTCGAACAGAACTTTGGGAGAGAGGGTTAGGGCCAGGACACCCTTAGGTAGTTGCAATGTTAATTGGCAGGCTCCGAGACTTCAACAAGAGGACAGCCATGCAGGGAAAGGCAACCAGCAAGACACCACATCTGCATGTGTAGGAACGTTTTCTCTTATGGCAACAGTCTTTAACAGTTTCTAAACACAAGGTGTAACAGTTCCTTCACTTCCACTACAATCACTTCTTGTAGTTCTTCAGCCCACTGAGCTCCCAGTCTTTCTCACTAGACTAGATGATTCACTGCCACTGAATCCCTTGAGCTCCTCCAATCTTCACGGTGGTATCTTCCTCAAGCGTCACACCCGCCTCTCTGCTGGGTCCCTAGCTTGGCACTCAAGATACTTCTCAAGCTTCACCCCACTGGCCTGCTCGGTCCCTGGCTTGACACACAAGGCTGCTCTGCAAGCGTCACCTCCGCTGGCTGGGTCCCTGGCTTGATACCCACTGAAGTTTCCAGATTCTTCACCGTCCCCGGTTGGTGAGAATTCTGCTCCGGTACTTGCTTCAGCTACTCACTGTGGTTTCTGGTAATAAGGTGGATGGTCCCTTTGTGGCGGCAGCTTCCCCTCTACCTCTGACCATGACAGGTTCTCCGGCCTGCAGAACCATCACTTCTGGTTGGACTGCAAGCTGCAATCCCAACCCTGCGCTGCTCTCTTACTTCTGGGTAGGCCCTCAGACAACCTAGCAGCCAGATGTGCCTGGGATAGGCCTGAAAGGAACACTAAAGGCAAAAAAATTTTTATAAAAAATAACAAACATGTTATACTTACCTCCACTGTGCAGCTCGTTTTGCACAGAGTGGCCCCCGAACCTGGTCTTCTGGGGTACCTCGGCGGCTGTCTCGGCTCCTCCCCGCAAGAATTCACCACCTTCATGCGAGCGAGCTCGCATGGTGGTATGTTCTTGCGGGCGCGCTCCTGTGATTCAGCCGGCGGCTATAGCTGCTCACAGTATCACTCGGCCCCACCCCCCCGGCGCGCCGCGTCATTGGATGTGATTGACAGCAGCGCGAGCCAATGGCTGCTCTGCTTTCAATCAACCAATGAATGAGCCGAGAAGCCGGTCGAGAAGCCAGCGCGTTCACGACGCAGGACTTTCGAGGGGTCAGGTAAGTAAACGGGGGGGGGGGGGGGGCGCTGATCCTCAGATGTTTTTTCACCTTAATGCATTCTAAAACTTGTACCTTTACAAACCCTTGAACTCTGGCCTAGCAGCCCGGGGAATATGACACACGTCCACCCAGACAGCCATCCAGGTGACACAGAACACTGATCACCTGACTTCACCCAAATATATAGGTTCTCCCAGCAGGCCAAGGGATCCAAGAAAACCCCTGCCCATTGGCTGAGATACACTATATACCCATAAACTGACTTTGCATTGCCCTTCTCATATCTAATGCCACCAGGTACCCGGCCACCTAGTGGCAAAAGAGGGAAGTGCAGCAATTACAGACTGAAGCCTCGTACACACGACCGAGTTTCTCGTCCAAAACCGGCAAGAAAAGTGCCGCATGAGCTTTTTTGTCGAGAAAACCGTTCGTGTGTATGGTTTTACGACGAGAAAATTCCCGTCAATCTCGACGAGAAAATAGAGAACCTGCTCTCTATTTTCTCGTCAGGATTCCAGATTTCCTCGTCGTGTTTCTCGTCGGCCTGTTTTGTGACGAGAAAATGGTTTGTGTGTATGCTTTTACGACTCTTCCAAAAGCGCGCATGCTCACAAGCAACTATGAGACGGGAGCGCATCTTCTGGTAAAACAAGCCTTCGTAATGGAGATAGCACATTCGTCACGCTCCAAATTTTTGCATCGTTTAAATGTTGTGCATTGAAATCTTCGTTAGAATGTGACATTAATCCAAACGAATGAACTTCTTTTGCTGCTGATATTCACACAGAGTTATGACTATCTTTTTTTATCATTTTTCTTGTTGCTCTTAAGAAGATTTATGTGTATTATATCGTGCAAGTTTTTAGGAATATTTAAAAATTAGTTATTTTTCTAACTGATGTTAATTGTAATTTCGCAATGTTTTGGTAGTGATCTCCCATTGAATCTTTTAATATATATTATTTAAATTTTACACACTTTTTTGGGAAACACGATTTAGTTATTTTTTTGGGGGGTTGTTATCTGTCCCTTTTTTGGTCAGTCAAATGTATCTGCTTACTCCAAAGCTAGATTTTACATTTTTACAAATACACATAGTCAAGTATGAACTTAAAGAAAAATAACATTTATTCATGTTTGAACTAAAATAAAGAGAAGGCAGCGCTGGAGAAGCTGCTGCCATTTGTGCATCCCAGGGACCCCAGAGCACACAGCAACCCTGTGTGGACACTAAAATTGGGAGCTTGAGAAGGCCAACATTTCTGAACACAATCTGATGCTGGCCTCCCAGAGGTCAGGAACAGCAGCAGGTGATATATATGTCCCAAGTGTGTGGTACTACAACAGGCTGCCTTCTGTCCGACCACAATGAAGCAGGGCCATCACTTCCTCGTCTTCCTGGCAACCTTCCCTGCAACCTTTCCTGAAGCATTCCCTGCAGCCTTCCTTCTTCATTTGGCTGGAGGCTGGGCCACTGGAGGGGTACTCCTGTCAGGAGGAGGAGGAGGTGGAGGAGAAGGGGGTGGCGCAGAAGAACAAGGTGGAGGTGGAGGAGAAGGGGGTGGGGCGAAAGAACAAGGTGGAGGTGGAGGAGAAGGGGGTGAGGCGGAAGAAGAATGTGGAGGTGGAGGAGGAGGTTGAGGTTGGGACAGTTGTGCCACCTCACAAATGGCGGTATTGGGGGTAATTTTTTCCATCACCCCCTTGTTGAGCAAGGTGATGAGCAGGGGCTCGCATAGGAGGCGTTGCTCCATGCTCATCACCTTGAACTTTGCCTCCACTAGGCCAGCAATGGCCTCTTCAGGGGATGTGGGCTCTTTGAGGGTGGCATGGGCCTCTTTAATAAGGGCCATTGCTGCCTCACTGGTGGTCCGGTCCCTCCTGCCTCTTTTGGGAAGCCGGATGGGAGGCACCTGGGATCTGGTGCTTCTCCTTTGCCCTGCCACCTCCTGGCTGCCACTGGGCCCTGCCACCTCCTGGCTGCCACTGGGCCCTGCCACCTCCTGGCTGCCACTGGGCCCTGCCACCTCCTGGCTGCCACTGGGCCCTTCCTCCTCCTGCCTGACAGTTTCCAGACCCTCCTCCTGGCTGATTTCATCCTGTGTATGAAAAAGGGACATAGTTTAATATGTTGGTTTAATCTTTGCAGCAAACTTTATAAACATGATTGAAGCAATTAGAATGTAAATCCAGAAATCATTTTTTATAATTTACACCTACATCAGATTGACTATTGAGCACCCAATTAAGTGCAGACTAATGTCTCGAGATCTTGATTTCACTTGTGGAACCCAAAATATTGTATGTTTCTCATCTTGACATATTTGTCAAACATTAATTTTATCCCAATACATTTTCATTTAATACTATACCTGGCTCCAGATGGCCAAATCAGGATCATCCAGGATGGCTGTCTCCTCTTGCTCCAGAGAAGGCTCAGGTTGGCTGCAGGGAAGTCTGGGGGGAAGAGTGGAGAGTGATGGCCTTGCCTCAATGTGGTCATCCAGGAAGGACATCCTGCTGTAGTACCACAAATTCGGGACATACACATCATCTGCTGCTGCTCCTGACCTCTGAGAAGCCAGGACCTTAGAGCGTTCAGTCCTGTAGGTGCCTCTCAAGCTCCCAATTTTAGTGTCCACTTGTTTTGCTGTGGCTGTGGGCACCTTGGTCTGCACAAATGGGAACAGCTTCTCCAGCGCTGCTTTTCTCACCCCTCTTTTTTTATGGATGGGGTTTTTTGTCTCCCACAGAGCGGGCAGCTCCCTTACCCGGTCAATAAATTCCGCCAGGAAATCTTTGTCGCTAATAGACATTCATATTGTATCTGCAAGTTTAAGAAATAATATATAACTAATGTGAGGCAAACAGTCTAACCTCCTTAACATCGTAGTCACCATATATATCCTACAACATTCTCAAAACAGTATAGGCCAACAATTTGTACAAGTCACAAAATCACATACCTTCGTTCGCACGTCCATCACTTGAACTCCTCTCTCCGCACACCGAACGTACTATAGTCACATGTGTGTTTGCTATATACACACCACGCATGCGTCAAAATTCGAACACGTCGCCCGCCAATGACGTTCTAACTAACATCTTTTCCCCGCCCCTTCTCTTTCGGCGCGCAGACAGATATGGCGGAGTTACAGCAGGTGTCTGATAATTCCGCAACTATCGAGGAGGAGACAAGCCCGGAGACCGAGGAAACGTTACGATCAAGGAGGAGATTCAAGGCATCGAATATGTATTTTGCGGAGATGGCGGAGATGGTGGACATCTTGCTCAAGTCTGATTATGACGCAAAGCATGGGCCGTATAGCAAACCAAATAGAAGGAAGGCCAAAATCCTCACTAAAGTCGTGAAGAGTCTGAAGACGAATTTCGGGGTGAAACGCTCAAATGAGCAGCTCAGAAAGAGGTGGTCAGACCTCAAACTGAGGGAGCCAGAGCAGTTAAGGAGCATTAAGAGAATGCTCGCTAAAAGTAAGTAAAATGTACACTTTTATGCTATTAATCCTTTTCTAAACTGACATGTTGCTGTTTTTTTTTTGTTTTTCTTATTGGACTCCCTTCCAAAATGTTATATTTTGAACTTGGTTGGGCACAGTAATCGTTTGTTACGTTACAGACACTTCGTTCGGCCACTATCCGCTGTTTTGGATTATTTTACAGCCACAAAAGTAATTAGACATCTGCCATTTTTTCGCAAATTTGGGGCACAAAGTTTTAGGCTAGATGATGTGTTTGTAAAGAGAATGAAATGCAAACTTTTGTCAGTGTAAAGGAGAGGACACTCAGCAGCTGCTTCCACATCTGTACTTTGGAGCACTATAGTGTGGGCCACCAGACCCGCCTTTTTTGGGTGTCCCACACAGGTGCTTCAGAGAATTTTTGTGTTGCCTACATGTCTAAAAAATGACAGACAAAGGTGAATACTAAGCATATTCTTGGTCAGAAATAATGCATTCATCTTTAACTTCCGCCCAAACACACACTTGTACCCCACTTCCAAGCAATTTAGCCTGTTTTTTGGTTTAACATAGAGAATTTCTGTGTGATAACTCTACCTTTTGTTTGATTCTCATAGGGGAGAGAAGACTGGGAGGAGGACACTCCAGGGAGCACAAGAACCCCACAGCTTCACAACAACCCCAAACTCCCAAAGACCCACAAACAAAGGATGTAGAGGAAGTTGAGGTGGAGGAAGGAGAAGTGCAGGAAGGAGAGGTGGATGACGTTGTGGAACTGGTCACCACAACAGGTCAGTATCTGACACCACAGCTTCAGGTAAGAGAGGTAGGCCTGCAGAGTTATAATACCTTTTTATTTTGTTTTTAGGGGATGTGAATGTTGGGGTGAAGGATAGTACAGGTTTCTCTGCTGACAGTGCCCTCCGCCTCATCCAGAAAGTGATGGAATGTAGCACGGAACTGGACAAAATTAAAGAAAGAATACATGTGATGGATCAAACATTTAAAGACATTCTCGATGTTTTGGGGAGAATTCAATAAGGCATCCCAACCCCCTTTTTTTTCATGTTTGTTCTTCAACTTTTAAAAAACTTTTTGACAATCAAACCAGCCAAAAATTGAATCTGCACACAGTGTGTCAACATGTGCTATCTGCCATCAGGGGATATCCATCTACGTCTTTTGGGGGTGCAACCCCTTCCTCGTATCTAAAGTAGGTGAACTGAGGAAGGGGTTGCACCCCCAAAACACGTCCATTGATCACCCCTGATGGCAGATAGCACATGTTGACAATAGGGATCAGGAGTCTAAAATCCCTATAGGAAAATAATCCCAATTGTGTGCATATTCAATTTTTGGCTGGGCAAGGGGTGGCAGGACCCCATATTAGGACGGGCACATAGAGACATATAGTTTGTGTAAGTGAATGTCTCAGATTGCTCCGAGGTATCCAATTATGTAATTTTTGGAATGCAACTGTTGTTTTTGTATTTTCCTAAGAAAACAATTGCCGGTTTGTGGCCAGGCAAACAAAAAATGTAAAAAAAAAAAAAAAAAGGTGTGTGAATTTGCACATAGTAAAAGATTTGAACACAAACAACGTGTAGCTTCTTTTTCTAATATGCTCTAACCTTATTTGGTAAATTTTTTAAGGTTACATAGTGAAATGGTTGGTATTTACTAAAGGAAAATACACTTGGCACTACAAATGCACTAAGACAAACTAGGAGACAGGAAACCAAGAAAAGTTAGAAGTTTAAACAAGATTTTTATTTGGATCGTTAGACAGCAATCTTTAGACATAGCCTGGCATAGGAATTGCCCCCCTACCCGTGAAATAGTCCATGTATTTGTCCCGAACCTCACGGACATTTTGGGGGGGCAAGCCAGCACGGGCAAATTCCAGGCCCGGCAGGGGATTATCAGGGGAAAGTCCAGCCTCAGGCAAAACTGAGGCCATATATGAATTCGATTTGCGGCAAAGAAAATTGTGTAGCACACAGCAGCATAACACTACATAGTTTATTTTGTAGTCCGCCAAGTGGATGGGAGTCCTGAAAAGGCGGAACCGGCTGGCCATTATGCCGAAGGCATTTTCAACGACTCTTCGGCCCCTGGCCAGCCGGTAATTGAACACCCTCTTCTCTGGGGTCAGGGTCCTCTGAGGAAATGGCCTCATAAGATGTGGTCCGAGCCTGAAGGCTTCATCAGCCAAAAAAACGAAGGGGAGTCCTTCAATATTCCCTGCATCCGGTGGCAATGCAAGGTCGTCACTCTGGAGACGGAGGGCAAACTCCGTCTGGATGAAGGATCCCCCATCGGACATCCGGCCATTCTTCCCTACATCAACATAGAGGAATTCATACCGTGCTGACACCACCGCCATCAGCACAATGCTATGAAACCCCTTGTAATTGAAGTAGTAGGACCCAGAACGGGGTGGCGGCACGATGTGGACGTGCTTCCCGTCTATAGCACCACCGCAGTTGGGGAAGTCCCACCGCGTGGCAAACTCCGATGCCACAGTCTGCCATTCCTGTGGCGTGGAAGGAAGCTGTGGAGTCAAACAAGATGAAAAAATATTAGAATACACAAATCAAACATTACAAGTATATTCTAAGAAAATACATTAGAGGCCAACATCAAGCAAAGTCTACGTTTATTAAGGTGTTTTAAATAAGTATAATGGAAGGCTCATGTATCATATTCATCACCCCCTATGATGGTCCATTAATAAATTATAATGGGGAGGGGGGGGGTAGATGTGTTTGGCCACAGGATAGCATTGCAGTGGCGGTGCGTCCAGAGTGGGCGCTGGAGCACTGCCCCCTCTCTCCTGTGCCCGTCACTCAGAACAATACATAGGTTTATGCCTTGCATTAACCTATGTATTGTCTATGCCGCCCACTATTCAGGTGGATGGCCCCCTGTTAAGCGACCGACATATGAAGAACTGCGGCATTTATGGGCTTAAAATTGCATATCAGAAACAGTAAGGAAAATTGTCTTGCACATTACAGCCTGAGGGATGTAATTGGCTGCAGAAAAGTTAAATAGGGGACGCAGGGGGGGGGGGGGGCATTCCTTGGGTAAACACTGACAGGCTCCTCTGCCAATCATGTTCACCAAGTCTGTTTAATGGTAACATGATTGGCTGATGCAACATCAAGGGAAGGAGAAGACATCAAGGACAGAAGAAGGATGGCGCTGACCACAAGAAGGTAAGTGCAGGGCTGGGGGGGAACTGGCTGCATTGGAAGGGACAAAATGGCTGCATTAGAGGGAACAAAATGGCTGCATTGGAGGGGACAAAATGGCTGCATTGGAGGGAACAAATGGGGGCGTTTAATAGGCACCAGAGCAAAAAAGGAGGAAGTTTATTTCCTAAATTGGGGGTTGAACCCCCAAACATTTGGAGCAACAGGCGCCCCTGCTGGAAAGGTTAGTGAAGGGAAATATGCATGGAGGAGAAAAAAGGGGCAATCTAAAGCTTCAGGCATACATGAGGACAAAGGGGACATTCTCAGCATATTACAATCATGGTAATTAGGGAAGGATGAAAGAAATACAATACATTAGCATACATGTAATACATAAAATGTGATGTTAATGGAGAAAACTTACCCTAATATAGTCCTCCTGCAGGACTTGTATAATGGCAGAACAGGTGTCTGGGATTATGAGGCCCAGAGCCTGGGGGGAGATGCCTGTCGTGAACTTCAAGTCCTGAAGACTTCTCCCTGTCGCCAGGTACCGTAAGGTGGCGATGAGCCTCTGCTCAGCACTGATGGCTTCCCGCATAACGGTGTCCTTCCTGGTAATATAGGGGGACACCAAAGCCAACAGTTCCTGAAAAACGGGGTCAGACATCCGCAGAAAATTCCTGTAGTCCTCAGGATTATTCTCGACGATCTCCCGCAGCAGAGGCATGTGGCAGAATTGGTCCCGCTGGAGCAACCAATTCTTGGTCCATGAACTCCTCCTCACACCATTCATGGACTGGTCTTGGTCCAAAACAAGCAGACCAACACCAAGTGCACGCACAGCACGAACTCGACGACGAGAACGTCCAGGCGACATGGCTAGGAAACGGTCGTCTTATCAGAACGTACAGAACAGAACGCACTTTAGAACAGCAAGGCCTATGAATAACGAACTGAAAAACAGAAACGAACAGGCAAGAACGCACTGTAAAACAGATACGACCTGCCTAGACGCCCTGAAAGTCAAGATACGAACCCACAAGCACAAACTGAACCGCAGAAAACGATCTGAAAAGTACGAAGACTGAAAAGCGCGAATCGTCTCTTCCCAAACTTTTACTTCACACGCGGTAACACGAGATCAGCAAAAGCAGCCCAAGGGGTGGCGCCAAGAAAAAAGATCTTCCCCTTTATAGTGCCGTCGTACGTGCTGGACGTGACCGCGGAGAACAACGAGGAAATTGGGAAATGTCAGTGTGTACGCATGGAAAGCTTGACGACAAAATCGACAAGGTTAACAAGAATCTCGTCGAAAATGAAATCAATTGATCTCTAACAATGTGCCAAGGTCCTGGCAGGTAAATTTAGAAGCCACCCTTGCCTAAACACCAGGGTTCTACAAATGTATTGAGCAAAGGCTGTGAATACTTATGTACATGAGATTTTTTTTATTTTTCATAAATTTGCAAAGATTTCAAACAAACTTCTTTCACGTTGTCATTATGGGGTATTGTTTGTAGAATTTTGAGGAAAATTATGAATTGAATCCATTTGGGAATAAGGCTGTAACATAACAATGTGGAAAGAGTGAAGCGCTGTAAATACTTTACGGATGCACTGTAAATATGCACCAAGGTTGGGGGGGGGGGTCTGTTAGGTTAGGGAGTAAGGGCTGGGGCTTTTTGTAGGAAAAGTATAGATATACCTTGAAGTATAATTAAAGGCAAAACTTTTTTTTAGTTTTGGGTAAAATGGAGATGGATTAGAACCTCTGCCAGTTTTTATTGCTGGTGGTGCCCCCATTAAAGAGATTCACCCTCTCCCTTTGTCCTGTTTAACATTATCATTAAAAGTGAAGGGGAACTTCAGGCCAAATTTTAATGAAAAAACCGGCATGGGTTCCCCTTCAGGAGCATACCAGGCCCTTAGGTCTGGTATGGATTTTAAGGTGAACCCCCTAAGCCAAAAAACGGCGTGGGGGTCCCCCCAAAATCCAAACCAGACCCTTATCCGAGCACGCAACCTGGAAGGCCGCAGGGGAAGAGGGGGGGACAAGAGAGCGGCCCCCCTCCCTCCTGAACCGTACCAGGCCGCATGCCCTCAACATGGGGGGTTTGGTGCTTTGGGGCAGGGGGGCGACCTACGGCACCCCCACCCCAAAGCATCCTGCCCCCATGTTGATGGGGACAAGGGCCTCTTCCCGACAACCCTGGCCGTTGGTTGTCGAGAGCGGGAGAAGAACCGGAGAGCGCGGAGACGACACCGGAGAACAGAACAAGAGACCCCCGAAGTTGGAAGAAGACGACGAGGAAGCCCGGGACCCCGCTAGCAAAAGAGCTAGAAGAAGATAGCGGGGCGCCCGGCAGGAAGACCCCCGAAGTCGAAAGAAGACGGCGAGGAAACCCGGGACCCCGCTAGCAAAAGAGCTGGAAGAAGATAGCGGGGCGCTCGGCAGGAAGACCCCCGGAGCTGCCTAATAAATTACTTTAAAAACCTGTGTTGTGTTTTTTATTAACTTTTTTTGCCACCAGGTGAATGGGTAGGGGTACGATGTACCCCATACTCATTCACATAGGGTGGGGGGCCAGTATCTGGGGGCCCCCTTATTAAAGGGGGCTCCTGGATTCCGATAAGCCCCCCGCCCGCAGACCCCGACAACCAACGGCCAGGGTTGTCGGGAAGGGGCCCTTGTCCCCATCAACATTGGGACATCCTCCCCATGTTGAGGGCATGTGGCCTGGTACGGTTCAGGAGGGAGGTGGGGCCGCTCTCTCGCCCCCCCCTCTTCCCCTGCGGCCTGCCAGGTTGCGTGCTCGGATAAAGGGTCTGGTGTGGATTTTTAGGGAACCCCACGCTTTTTTTTTCCGTTTGGCGCGGGGTTCCCCTTAAAATCCATACCAGACCTGAAGGGCCTGGTATGGATCTTGGGGGGACCCCCACGCCATTTTTTTTCATTTTGGTGTGGGGGGGTCCCCTTTGAATCCATACTAGGCCCAAGGGCCTGGTATGGACCTGGGGGGGGGACCCCATGCTGGTTTTTTTCTAGTTTTTTTTTTTTTAGAGCCGGCAATGTTTATTTTTTTTTCCATTACCTTTAACAACCAGCTATAAACAGGTTAAAAAAAAATTGTCGCAAATTTGCAGTACTTGCGTTTTGGATGCGGGTCCATTGAATTCTCTTACATCCAAAACACTGTTTTTGGCCTGGCAAAAAAAATCTGCAGTTGCGTTTAAACTCGTTTTTCACAAAGCCTAAAAATGCCTTCAGACACCAAAGATTACCACGTTTCAGACGCGGTACCGGCGTTTAGCTGCATTTTAGTTTAGAAGCGTTTTTAAAGGTGACCTATTTTTTTACATTGATAAACTCAAAAATTATGCCAATTTAGGAAAAACCATTAAAAATATATATATATCTATCAAAAAATTTATGAAATTGCTTCCATTGCATTGTGGACAATCCACAACTTGGGGCAGCTGACGTGGCAAGTGAACAATTCACAACTTGGGGCAGCTGACGTGGCAAGTGGACAATCCACAACTTGGGGCAGCTGAGGTGGCAAGTGAACAATCCACAACTTGGGGCAGCTGACGTGGCAAGTGGACAATCCACAACTTGGGGCAGCTGACGTGGCAAGTGGACAATCCACAACTTGGGGCAGCTGACGTGGCAAGTGGACAATCCACAACTTGGGGCAAGTGATGTGGCAAGTGACACGCTAAATACAACTTCACTGCTGCTCTCTCAGCTGCTGATACTCACTCTGGTCTCACAAAATAGCTGAAATCGTTAATAATACTGTTTTTGGAGCTTAGGGCGGCTCCTTATCATGTTTCCTAACTAAACGCATATAGACGCAAATGTGGTAAAACGCGGCATGCAAACGCGACAAAACGCGCCTTTCTAAACGCCGCTTTCAACCTTAGTTCTGAAGATTTTGCACCAGCGTCCCGTGTACATGGGGCCTAAAAACGGCTATGCCATTTACAGCTCAAAAACGCCATGGCGGACATGAGGCCATAGGCTAACATGGAGAGGCGTTTTTAAGCTGCAAAAAACGCTCAAACAAGCGGCTGGAAAAACGTCCGTGTGCATGTAGCCTTATATTAACCACTTGCTTACTGGCCACTTAAACCCCCTTCCTGCCCAGACCAATTTTCACATTTCATCGCTGATGCACTTTGAATGACAATTGCGCGCTCATACAACACTGTAACCCAATGAAAATTTATTATTTTTTGGCACACAAATAGAGCTTTCTTTTGGTTCTATTTGATCACCTCTGCGGTTTTTTGTTTTCTATAAATACAAAAGACCGGGTTAAAAAATAAATAAAAAAATGGATATTTTAACCACTATTGCCTATTCTGGCACTTCTCTCCTTCATGTAAAAATCATACATTTATGGCTATAAAATTACTTCAAAACCCCAAACATTATATATGTTTTTTTAGCAGACACACTAGGGAATAAGATGGCGGTCATTGCAAATTTTTATCTCGCTCGGTATTTGCGCAATAAATTTTCAAACGCCTTTTTTTTGGTAAAAAAATGGTTTCATAAATGTAAAAAAATTACAAAACAGTAAAGTTAGCCCAATTTTTGGGGATAATGTGAAATATGTTGTTATGCTGAGTAAATAGTCACGCTTTAAAAATCTCCCTAGGCGATGCTTTAAAGATTTTTACACGTTACCATTTTCTCATTACAGAGGAGGTCTAGTGCTAGAATTGTTGCACTCGTTCTAACGCACGCAGCAATACCTCACATGTGTGGTTTGAACGGAGTTTACATATGTGGGCGGGACTTACGTGTGTGTTTTCGCTTCTGAGCGCGAGCTACCGGGCACATGGGCGTTTTTTCTTTATTTTGATTATTTTTTTGTTTGTTTTTTACTTTTTTGTATTTCTTAGGCTCCATGTACACAGAAGCTGATAAACTGCAGTTTATTGGCGTTTTTTTAAAAAGCCCATTAACTGCACTCTATGTTAGCCTATGTGTTCATGTACACATAATGTTTTTTAGCTTTAATGAGCAGTGGAGTTAATGGGCTTTTTTCTGAACGCAAGAAATTCGCGTTCAAAGTGCTGTTTTTTGGCAGAAAAAAAACGCAAAACGCCGATAAACGCTCATAAACGCTGGCCGCGAGCGTTTTTTGGTCCATTGAAAAAAAAATAAATAAATAAATAAAAGCTACACTGAAAAACGCTAATAAAAGCTAGTAAAAAAAACGCTGATAAAAGCTAGCTTTTTCTGCTGCTTTAAAAACGAGCCTTTTTGAGCTTCTGTGTACTCTTTTTTTTACTTTTTTGTTTTTTGGATCACTTTTATTCCTATTACAAGGAATGTAAACATCCCTTGTAATAGGAATCTATTGTGACAGGTCCTCTTTATGGAGAGATGCAGGGTCAATAAGACCCCACATCTCTCCTCCAGGCTGGAAAGCATGAGATCGGTCAAAAAAAATTCACCAATCTCATGCTGACAGCCGAGATCACGGCTTGGTTTACATACAGGAACCCGGCGTGATGTCATAACGTCGCGCCCGGGCCTCCGACGGTCATAGAGATGACTGGTGACCATCTGGTCACCAGTCATCTCTATGCTTCCCATCCGGCACCGGCCAAATCGTTCTATGAGCCCAAGATGGCACGGGAGAGCACGGAGAAGCACCGGATGGCGGCGGGAGGGGGGAGAACGTCAGGCATCATTCAGATGTCACCGCACAAAGCCGAGGACGTCATTTGACGGTGGGCGGTAGGAAAGTGGTTAATATTTCGAAAATTTAGACAAAAGGTAATTTTTTGCCTTCATTGATGTACACTGATGAGACTGCACTGATGAGCTGCACTGATGGGCACTGATAAGGTGGCAAGGGTGGGCACTGAGAGGTGGCATTGCTAGTTGGCACTGGTGGGCATTGAGAAGTGGCACTGCTAGGTGGCAATGATAGTTGGCAGTGATGGGCACTGATAGGCAGCACTGCTAGGTGGCACTGATTGGCACCAGTGGTGGGCATTGATAGGTGGCACTGGCAGGGGCTACTGATTGTCACAGATGACGCAGAATTGCCTCTTCCTCTTCGGGCCCGATTTGTCCCTTGCACATAAGCCGGTGATTGCCTTTTTTTATGCTCACGCTGTCAGCACAAGGAGAAAACAAAAACCATTACCCAGCTTTTGTTTACATCACGTGATCAGCTGTCATTGGCTGACAGCTGATCACATGGTAAAGGGCAGGGATCGGCCCCTTACTTGGATCTGTCATCACCCGAGTCTCAGTGACTCGGTGACCACAGCGCACGCGCGAAGGGGAGGACATTTATTGACGGACTCCCGGCAATTGAGGACCATGCTGTGGCCGTAGATCAGTTATAGCGCTGATCTCGAGTGATTAAAGAGGGTCTAAATGGGCCATTGACATGCATCACAATTCAACTTAGGAATGTGTCTTTGCAAAGTTAAACTAAATGAAATCCTTTCTTATTTTTGCTTGGGGATAGAGTGCAGAGGGATTACAAGTCTAGACAGTTTTTGGGGATGTCTGCACCCCTGATAGGGTGAAGACAACTCCCAAATTTGGCCACTTTATCCTTCCAAATAATTCACTTCCTGTCACACAGGAAGTGAGGGGAAATCCCTACCAATGTCTTTCCTTGGGGACACACAGGTCAATCTAAATACTTTCCCCATTATGTACATTGCACTCCAGCATTTTGCGGGTTACACCCCAAATTATTAGGTATTTTGGACTTTGGGGTTTATTTACTAAAGGCAAATCTACTTTGCACTACAAGTGCACTTGCTGGATATCCGAGGGGGACATGCAAGCAAACAAAAAAACCACCATCTTTGCTTTTACATGATTGGCGGTTACAATCACCAGTGATCCCTCAGATTTTCAGCAGCTACACTTTTACTGCAGAGTGGATTTGTCTTTACTAAACCCCAAACTACCCAATGATTTGGGATGTACACAACAAAGTGCTAGAGTGCAATTTGCTTAATGGGGACATAGTTAGATTGATCTGTGTGTCCCCAAGAAAAGACATTGGTAGGGTTTTACCTTCACTTCCTGTTTAGCTGTGTGACAGGAAATGAAGCCAATTTTACTAAAAGGGGACACAAAGCCCAACCTACAAAAAAAAACACAAGCAGGGGTTCTAACACTTTGTTTCCCTCAAAATGCCCACAATTAGAATTGTATTGCCTTGAGCTATTTTTAAGTGCAGTGCTCTAAATCCGTGCTTCTCAAGTACCCCCAACAGGCCATGTTTGCAGGTTTTCCTTCATCTTGCACATGTGCTTTAAATCACAGTCAATGGTTTGGTATTTTGGACAGGAATTCGATAAGATAAATTCACAAAACATGTCCTGTTGGGGTACTTGAGGACTGAGGCTGAGAACCACTGCAGTAAAAAAGGAAAATTGAATACTTACCGCTCTGTATTTTTCATTTCCTGGTGATTTTCCATGGCAGCACACAATACATGCATATGCTAGCATGAAGGCACCAGGGTAGACAAATCACACCTGTTGTTTTGACATGCCAATCAGCTGTCACATTTGTTGCAAAGAAAACGCAAAACAAACCTCAAAACTTAGCATCAAATTTTATTGGTCAACAAAACAAAGAATAATAAAAATAAATAAATAAAAAACAGGGTCAATTTGAAACAGTTACAGACTCAACATCAGGGATGAGCCGAACACCCCCCTGTTCGGTTCGCACCAGAACCTGCGAACAGACAAAATGTTCGTGTAAACTTTAGAACCCTATTAAATACAATGGACTCGAACGTTCGAAATCTAAAGTGTTAATTATAAAGGCTGATATGCAAGTTATTGTCCTAAAAAGTGTTTGGGGACCCGGGTCCTGCCCCAGGGGACATGTATCAATGCAAAAAAAAAGTTTTAAAAACGGCCGTTTTTCGGGAGCAGTGATTTTAATAATGCTTAAAGTGAAAAAATAAAAGTGAAATATTCCTTTAAATTTCGCACCTGGGGGGTGTGTATGATATGCATGTAAAGTGGCGCATGTTTCCCGTGCTTAGAACTGTCCCTGCAAAAAATGTCATTTTTGAAAGAAAAAAAGTCATTTAAAACTGACTCGCGGCTATTAATGAATTGTCGGCTCCCGGCAATACGTTCAAAAGTCATTGATAAAAAAAAAAAAAAAAAAAAGCGTGGGGGTTCCCCAGAATTCAATTACCAGGCCCTTCAGATCTGGCATGGATTTTAAGGGGAACTCCACCCCAAATTTAAAAAAAAATGGCGTGGAGTCCCCCTAAAAATCCATACCAGACCCCTTATCCAAGCAAGCAACCTGGCCGGCCGCAGGGGAAAAGGGGGGGACGAGAGAGCGGCCCCCCTCCCTCCTGAACCGTACCAGGCCACATGCCCTCAACATGGGGAGGATGTCCCCATGTTGATGGGGACAAGGGCCTCATCCCCACAACCCTTGCCCGGTGGTTGTGGGGGTCTGCGGGCGGGGGGCTTATCGGAATCTGGAAGACCCCTTTAACAAAGGGGACCTCCAGATCCCGGCCCCCCCTATGTGAATTGGTAAGGGGTACATTGTACCCCTACCATTTCACGAAGAAAGCGTAAAAAAATGTTTAAAAAAAACACACAAACACCTTGAAAAAGTCCTTTATTTAAAAAAAACAAAAAAACATTCCAGCGGTGAAATCCAGTGTCCCGCGGCGATCCCGATGTCCAGCGCTGTCCTTTATTGGTTGTGCCTGAGCGGACCTGATGGGGAACTCCCTCTCAGTATTTTAAATGTATAGACCCGCCCCTTCTAAAGTTCCCCATCAGGTCCGCTCAGCGGACCAGATGCGGAACATGAGAAGGGGCGGGTCTATACATTGTGACAGCAGGAAGGTAAAGTCACCTGGTTGCATCCAGGGGGGTAGATATATTTCGCCCAGATTCAGGCTTTACGCCGACTTATACAACTAGGTGGAGAGTTGTATAAGGCTAGTGGGCTCATGGATGACTCATACCTCTAGGGAAAGTGTGGGGCGTCGTGCAGACAGGGAGTTGATGAGACCAGCTGAAGCTTGTCAGCTCATTAAGGGCCTCTATAAAAACTCCCAGATTCATTAGGTGTTAGCTCATGCCTGGACCCAGACCTGTGTGGACTGTCTAGGGAGAGTGAACCCCTGTGCGGTGAGACAAAGCCTGTGTGGCTATTTGCTTGGACATTTAAAACCAGGGACTTAGGGACTAGGACAGCACTAGGCTGATCCCAGTTGTTAGTTAGGAAACCTGTATGTTTAGTCAGAGGTCAAGTTGACCAGGATTTATTTTGTTTATGTTTCTTTTGCTTTGCTGTGTTTTGTCACTGTAAATAGAAAATAAACCGCACCTTTTTGATTTTGAAAACCACAACCTCCGTTTGCTGGGCCTGTTTTGTGTGGGGAGCCCATCCCGGGGGTCACACACACCCGCTGCCGAGCTAACCCCCTCACAGTTGGTGGAGAACCAGTGGCAGTTTTTTTTTAAGCCAGCATGGAGGAGATACTGAAGCAGCTGGCTCTAGCAAATGCCAATCAACAGCAGACAAATGCAGGTTTGCAAAAGAGCCTTGCAGCTCATCAACAGAGCCTTGCAGCTCAACAACAGAACTTCGCAGCCCAGCAGCAAGCTCATCAACAGAGCCTTGCAGCCCAGCAGCAGACAAACGCAACTTTGCAACAGAGTCTGGAGGCTCAGCAACGAGCCCAGCAGCAATCTGAGGCCCGCTTCATAGACCTGTTGCAGAAGCAAGAGCAGAGACTACAACAACAGATGGAAGCAGTAATGCAGCAACGTCCGCAGACCAGTGAGGAAAGCCGTCCCACTAATACCGCGTCCTTTGGGGTGAGTCGTTTATTGACAAAAATGACTGGAGAGGATGATCCAGAGGTATTTTTGACCACATTTGAAAGGACCGCTGAAAGAGAAAAGTGGCCTGAGGAGCAGTGGGCTGGACTGGTGGCTCCTCTGTTAACTGGTGAATCGCAGAAAGCTTACTATGACCTAGAGCCTAACCAAGCAAAAGACTATGTGATGCTAAAAGCTGAAATATTGGCAAGGCTGGGTGTCACCCAGGCTGTCCGGGCTCAGCGTGTGCATAACTGGACTTTCCAGCTTGGAAAACCCCCCAGGTCTCAAATGTATGATCTCATTCACCTGAGCAGAAAGTGGCTACAGCCAGAGACTTTGTCCGCACCAAAGATTGTGGAACGTGTTGTAATGGATCGGTTTTTGAGAGCTCTTCCTACTGCCATCCAAAAGTGGGTAAGCCATGGAGACCCAGAGACGGCCGATGATCTTGTGGATCGTGTGGAGAAATACTTGGCTACAGAGAACCTGACGGCCTCTTCCAGAGACACTCGGACTTTCCACCCTAAGACCAGACCATCCCCAGGGGCGGATAAGAGGATTCCAAGGGGTGAGGGTGGAGAGAGTGAGAGGGTGGGAGCTCTACCCCAAGTTTGGCGAGAACAGCCTGGGAAATCAGCGGCTCAAGAGGCGGCAAGAAGGATCGTTTGCTACCGCTGCCGGCAAGCGGGACATATTGCAGCCAATTGCCCGGTTGTGGAGGAACCCATGCAGTGTGACTTTCTGACGGGCAGACGTCAGTCGCTGTGTGCGACAGTCGCATGCACTGCCATTCGAGGAACTGAGAAACATTTATGCAAAATGTGTGTTAATGGTAGAAATGTTGTGGTATTGCTGGATTCAGGTAGCCTTGTGACCCTGATAAAGGCTGAGTTAGTTAAAACAGAGGTTTCTGGGAATAGCAAGGTAGCTGTTATTTGTGTGCATGGGGACACCCGAGAGTATCCAGTGACTACAGTGTGTTTCGAGACCCCCAAAGGTACCCTCTCTCATCCAGTGGGCTTAGTATCTCAGTTACCGCATGACGCCATTGTGGGAAGGGATTTTCCGAAGTTCTGGGAACTGTGGGATGATCCTGAGCCCCCCACTGGTGCCCCTATGTACCAGGAATGTGATAGCCAGAACTCCCCTGAGAGTGGTGAGGACTCTCCGGAATTTCCCTTATCAGTATTGGCAGGGGAGACTCAAGAAACTGGAGAGGAGCCCACCTCCTCAGACGAAAACCTACCGTCTGTGGAGTTTTCTGATCTTGAGGTTCACAGGGAAAACTTTGCCACAGAACAGTTGAAAGATCCCGCCCTAATAAAGGCACGGGAAAACGTAGTGAAAATAGATGGCGAGTTAGTGAACCCAGATAATACCTGCACTTACCCATACTTCAGCGTAGAGAAGGACCTACTGTATCGGGTGGCAAAAAGGGCAGAAGAAACCGTTGAGCAGCTTGTGGTGCCCAAACCTTACAGGAAGTTGGTGTTGGAGTTGGCCCATGGGCACATTCTTGGAGGTCATCTGGGGACAGAGAAAACCCGAGAGAGGGTATTACAGAGATTCTATTGGCCGGGGGTGATGAAGGACGTAGAAAATTATTGTTCCTCCTGCCCTGTGTGTCAGAGGTCGGCCCCGATGCCACATTTCCGTAGCCCGCTGGTCCCTCTACCCATCATTGAGGTCCCGTTTGAGAGGATCGCCATGGATTTGGTAGGTCCTATAATCAAGTCCGCTAGGGGGCACCAGTACATATTAGTTATAATGGACTATGCCACCCATTATCCAGAAGCGATCCCTCTCCGAAATACCTCGGCGAAAACCATAGCCAAAGAGCTATCTCTTGTGTTTAGCCGGGTGGGTATTTGTAAAGAACTGCTTACGGACCAAGGTACACCCTTTATGTCCCGGGTTATGAAGGAGCTGTGTAAATTATTCAAAGTGACGCAATTACGTACATCTGTGTATCACCCCCAAACCGATGGGCTGGTTGAAAGGTTCAACAAAACCCTAAAACAAATGTTGAAGAAAGTGGTGGATAGAGATGGAAAGGATTGGGACTGTCTACTTCCTTATCTGATGTTTGCTATTAGGGAGGTGCCCCAATCCTCTACGGGATTCTCCCCCTTTGAGTTACTGTATGGGAGACACCCAAGAGGGCTGTTGGATATTGCCAAGGAAACTTGGGAAAGTGAGAGTTCTCCCCACAGGAGTGTGATTGAGCATGTCGCCCTGATGCAAGACCGAATTGCACAGGTAATGCCCATCGTGAAGGAACATTTGGCCCAAGCGCAGTTAGCACAGCAGAGAGTGTACAACCGTGGAGCCAAGACCCGTACCTTTTCCCCGGGGGATAGGATACTGGTACTTGTCCCTACGGTTGAAAGTAAATTCCTTGCCAAATGGCAAGGCCCCTACGAGATAATGGAAAAAGTGAGCGAAGTGAATTACAAGGTCAGACAACCAGGAAGGCGAAAGCCCGAACAGATCTATCACGTTAATCTGTTGAAAGCCTGGAGGGATAGAGAGTCCCTAGTCGCAGACACTTGGTCACCAGCTCAAACTGGTTGCGTGATTCCTGAGGTTGGAATAGCAGCCACCTTGTCACAACCCCAACAACAGGAGGTTAAGGAGTTTGTGCTTCGCAACAAGGAGGTATTCTCTGAGCTGCCGGGACAAACATCTGGGGTAGAGCATGACATCATTACCCCGCCCGGTGAAAGGGTGAAGTTAAAACCCTATCGGATCCCAGAGGCCCGACGGGAGGCAATACGGGAGGAAGTACAGAAAATGCTGAACTTAGGGGTGATAGAGGAGTCCCAAAGTGATTGGTCTAGTCCCATCGTGTTGGTGCCTAAACCGGATGGGAGCTGGCGATTTTGTAACGATTTTCGTCAGTTGAACAAAGTTACAAAATTTGACACCTACCCCATGCCACGTATAGATGAGTTGATCGACCGGCTGGGAACAGCCCGATACATGACGACTCTTGACCTCACAAAAGGGTATTGGCAAATCCCCCTGGCCAAGTCGGCCAAAGAGAAAACCGCATTTGTAACCCCAGACGGGGCGTTCCAATATAAAAGAATGCCGTTCGGGTTACAGAATGCGCCGGCCACGTCCCAACAGCAAGAAGCAGGTACGAGCCTTTCTGGGAATCGCTGGGTATTATCGGCGATTCATTCCCCACTTTGCTTCTAAGGCTGTGCCCCTAACTAACCTGACGAAGGGGAAAGGGTCGGTCATGATTAAATGGACCCCCGAGGCTGAGGCAGCATTCCAATTCTTGAAACAAGCCTTATGTAGCCAGCCAGTGTTGTACTCACCCGACTTCTCTAAAGACTTTGTCGTACAAAGTGATGCGTCAGATGTGGGGTTAGGAGCAGTATTGTCCCAGGTCTGGAACGGGGAAGAGCACCCAGTCATTTACCTCAGCAGGAAGTTGAAGTCCCATGAGGTAAATTACGCCACCGTTGAAAAGGAGTGTTTAGCGGTGAAGTGGGCTCTAGATTCCCTTCGGTACTACCTGCTAGGTAGGCACTTTGACATGGTTACGGATCACGCTCCGTTAAAGTGGATGGCTCAAAACAAGGAAACAAATAGAAGAGTGAATAGGTGGTTCCTGGCCCTCCAGGAATTCAACTTCACAGTAAAGCATCGCCCTGGCGTTCAAATGGGGAATGTGGATGCTTTGTCTCGAGTACATGAATGCCTGATTGCTGGTGTTCCAACCCCGAGGTTAAAACAAGAGGGGGGGGGTATGTGACAGCAGGAAGGTAAAGTCACCTGGTTGCATCCAGGGGGGTAGATATATTTCGCCCAGATTCAGGCTTTACGCCGACTTATACAACTAGGTGGAGAGTTGTATAAGGCTAGTGGGCTCATGGATGACTCATACCTCTAGGGAAAGTGTGGGGCGTCGTGCAGACAGGGAGTTGATGAGACCAGCTGAAGCTTGTCAGCTCATTAAGAGCCTCTATAAAAACTCCCAGATTCATTAGGTGTTAGCTCATGCCTGGACCCAGACCTGTGTGGACTGTCTAGGGAGAGTGAACCCCTGTGCGGTGAGACAAAGCCTGTGTGGCTATTTGCTTGGACATTTAAAACCAGGAACTTAGGGACTAGGACAGCACTAGGCTGATCCCAGTTGTTAGTTAGGAAACCTGTATGTTTAGTCAGAGGTCAAGTTGACCAGGATTTATTTTGTTTATGTTTCTTTTGCTTTGCTGTGTTTTGTCACTGTAAATAGAAAATAAACCGCACCTTTTTGATTTTGAAAACCACAACCTCCGTTTGCTGGGCCTGTTTTGTGTGGGGAGCCCATCCCGGGGGTCACACACACCCGCTGCCGAGCTAACCCCCTCACAACATGTATTGCCAAAGTGAGAGCAGTTCCCCATCAGGTCCGCCCCCTCGGTATGTCGGACCCGCCTACGTCATTGGCTTGAGCGGGGAACTTCCTTCACTATGTAAATTTAAATTATTTATTTATTATTATTAGGGCATGTGGCCTGGTACGGTTCAGGGGGGAGGGGGGCCGCTCTCTCGTCCCCCCCTCTTTTCCTGCGGCCTGCCAGGTTGCGTGCTCGGATAAAGGGTCCGGTATGGATTTTTGGGGGGACTCCATGCCATTTTTTTAAAAATTTGGGGTGGAGTTCCCCTTAAAATCCACACCACATCTGAAGGGTCTGGTATGGATATTTGGGGGGAACCGCGCGCATTTTTTTTTTTTTATTTGCGGCCGGGTTCCCCTTAATATCCATTCCAGACCTGAAGGGCCTGGTAATGGAATTTGGGGGAACCCCCACGCTTTTTTTTTTGTTATCAATGACTTTCAATGACTTTTCTCCATATTGCCGGGAGCCGACAATTCATTATAGCCGCGGGTGCTTTTAAATGCCTTTTTTTTTCCTTTAGAAATGTAATTTTGCAGGCGCACTGGCAAGTTCAGAGCTGCGCCTGTTCAACTTATGCAAATTGGTTTAAGTGACTTGACATTTACTAAGATTTTGCCGGCGCAGTGTCTTGGCGCAAGGAAACAAGGAAAATTCCCGCGCTGAGCTCAAAAAAACCTCCCGCAGCTCGAATCGTACTTGCCGGCGCAGCGGGCTGGTTTTGAAAAAGTTACTTTCTCACTCTATTTTGGGCATATTAGTTATTTGGGCAGGTGTCCCTACACTTCCTCACATCACCCCACATCACCCCCATTATATTCTCACTTCCAGCTTCTTTATATTTAGATTTTAACATGCCATGCGCCAGGTCCATAGTGGCGCACTGAGCGCCTCCTCCCGTCCGCCGACAACACTATAGTAAATGGGAAATAGGGCTGCGCTACCGGCGCTAATGTTTTGTAAATACCAAAACAGCCATTGCGCGCGCAGATGCGCCGATACTCATGGCGCAAACGTTTTGTAATTCAGCCCCAATGTGTTTTTTTCAAAATTGTAGCTGTTATTATTATTATTATTATTATTATTTAGGTACTTATATAGCGCCATCAATTTACGCAGCGCTTTACATATACATTGTACATTCACATCGGTCCCTACCCTCAAGGAGCTTACAATCTAAGGTACCTAACTCACATTCATATACTAGGGCCAATTTAGACAGAAGCTAATTAACAGTGGTTTAATATTTAATTTAATATTGTAAAAACAACCTGATGAAGTCACGTGGGTGTGACGATACACGTCGGGACAAAGCGACAGGTTACCAGAAGTGACACAGGAGCACAAGCTCGGCGCTCGTAGAGTGCATGTTTGTGTTTGGTCACTGAATAGTGAGTACATACCAGCTGTTTTTACAATATTAAATCGGTTAAACGTTATTACCCTATTGGAGCATTCTTTCTTTACACATCACAACCGAGGAGATTATTGGGGTGGGATTTCCCAGGGAGCACCATTAACCATAGAGGTTTACGAGCCAGGCAAACTGCTGTAGGACACCTTGAAACAAGTGGATATGCACAGATCCTCAGAGAGAGCCATCTAATTTATGCTGTTGCCTTACAGCAGTAAGGTGAGAGGATTGTGAGCACAGAGGTGTCACTACAACAGGAAGGAAAAGGCACCAGTCACTTTATTCACTATCATTTGTGAAAGGCACTAGTCACGTGTTGCACTTCATTTATCAGACTTATACGTCTGTCTCTTGAGCTATTATTGATGTTTATTAACCACTTCCATACTGGGCACTTAAACACCTTCCTGCCCAGACCAATTTTCAGCTTTCTGCGCTGTTGCACTTTGAATGACAATTGCGTGGTCATGGTACACTGTACCCAAACTAAATTTTTATCATTTTGTTCCCACAAATAGAGCTTTCTTTTGGTGGTATTTGATCACCTCTGCGATTTTTATTTTCTGCAAAAAAATAAAAAAAAGACCGAAAATTTTGAAAAAAAAAAATTTTTTTTTTGGTTTCAGTTACAAAACTTTGTAAATAAGTTTGTTTTCTCCTTCACTGATGGGCACTGATGGGGCTGCACTGACGGGCACGGATAAGGCGGCATGGATGGGCACCGATGAGGTGGCACGGATGGGCAACGATCGGCGGCACGGATGGGCAACGATCAGCGGCACGGGTGGGCAACGATCGGCGGCACGGGTGGGCACAGATAGGCGGCACGGGTGGGCACAGATAGGCGGCACGGGTGGGCACAGATAGGCGGCATGGATGGGCACTGATAGGTGGCACGGGTGGGCATTGATAGGTGGCATGGGTGGGCACTGATAGGTGGCACTGTACTGTACTAATGGATGCCAATCAGTGCCAAACAATAATGCCTGCCAATCAGTGGTGCCCATTGTGGGCACTGATTGGCATCCATTGTGGCACTGATTGGCATCCATTATCCCTGGTGGTCTAGGGTGGCATACCTTACATGGTGTGCTTCCCTGGTGGTCCAGTGGCATCCCTGGTGGTCTAGTGGCATCCCTGGTGGTCCAGTGGGCATCCTCGGGGGGGCTGTGCTGATAATCGATCAGCACAAACCCCCCCCTGTCAGAGGAGCAGCCGATCGGCTCTCCTATACTCGCGTCTGACAGACGCGAGTGAGGAAAAGCCGCAGCAACACCCCGCAGCAACGATCGCCGCGATGCGCGCCCCCGGGGGCGCGCAGCGGCTCAAAATCCTGAGGACGTCATATGACGTCCTGTCAGGATTCTGCAACCACTTTGCCGCCGTCAATCCGCTATAGGGCGGGCGGCAAGTGGTTAACTATTATATTTATCACAATAATCACTGCACTTTCATGATGTTGGCAGAATTTTTATTTGCATGTTAAAGTGGAGTTCCACCCTGAAAAAAAAATTGACCAAAAATCTACAAATAAATAAAAATAAAAAAATGAAAAAAAAAATAATAATTTTTACTAACCAGAAATAGCGGTTGCTATGCGGAAGTCCCTAATCTGCCTCTTCATCCTCCGCGGTGGATCTTCTTCCTCGTCCTACACTCGGTGTCTTCTTGTGAATGGGGCACGCTGCCTTCTGGGAACTGTGTGTATCCCAGCGAGTATCCGGCCAATTCACAAAGCGCCGCGCTGCTCGCGCATGCGCAGTAGGAAACGGGCAGTGAAGCCACACGCATCATCGCGGGCGAGTAGGACAGGTATGTGTCCTTATTAAAAGTCAGCAGTTACAGTGTTTGTAGCTGCTGACTTTTAAAAAAAATTAAAATTGCGGGTGGAGCTCCGCTTTAAGTATGGCACTTGGCAATATTATTTTGGGCAGTTCACAACATTCTGATATTTACACTTGTTGACATTTCCATAATTGATTATAGTATCATTTGATAGTGCAGCACCAACCTTACACTATATTCAACTTTCACTTATGTAATCTGTCTACTAGACAAGTCATCATAAAACAAATCAATAATCCAGCAGTCTGAAAAAGTGGAATTATTTTACCTTCATAGATTTCTTGAGGGAGATTGTAGATAAACATTTTTGTCCCAAGTGGAGGAGCTTCTCCAACTCAGTCTGCAGGAGGGTCACTATATTTCCTCTGACCATTAACCTGTACAAGATTATCATGACACCTTTCCGTCCACTCCAGAAGAGAAGCTTTGTTGTCCTTATTCAGAGAATAATTTCAAGCCTCTTTCTCAGTGTTCATCACGTTGTTGTCCATCATTAGAGAATGATCTGCTCTCTCCATGGGATCAGAGGCTGAACTGAGCACTTTTCCATGCTCTGACTGGGAGAAGTAGACAAAATCCTTGGTCTCCTCCATGGGCCATAATCAGTGGGTAGAAGGATAGCCCCTAGTCCCCGCCAAAAGCCCCTTTCCCAGTTGGGTCTGTCACACATGCGAATTGTCTTCTCATTTCTATAGGTACATTCAGGCTGGGTTCACACTGATACTGCACGACAGTCATACGACTTTCATCCTACTTTGCTCTGCGACATCAGTCCTATGGTCCTACATCCATCCGACTTGAATGAACAGGATACTACTTTGATCCAACTTTGTGATAGTCTGACTTGTCCTTTGACCAATCAAAACAATCCCAGGGTGAGATAAATTCCTTTTACTGCTGCTGTAATCACCATGTCGGATGTCAAAAGTCGGATGGTTAGGACAAGGATCTGACTTTGATCCGAATTCAATGATATTCAATGGGCTGAAGTAGGATCAAAGTCGGACCAAAGTACAGGGAGCATTTTCAAAGTCGGACCGACTTGTGTCGGATCAGTTTAGACGGCTCTCACATGTCATGCGACATGAGCTCCCAATGTCGGAGCGTTTGTCGTACCAGTGTGAACCCAGCCTTACGATTTCCTCCTAATGAAATTCAGAAAACCAAGCTATATGGAGGCATGTCCCTTTTACAAATTCAGACCTACAAAGAAAGGCAATTATTTTAGCTCCATATTCTTCATAAATATGTGAAAAATTACACTTAAAGCCCAGACAAACTGATATTCCCGCTATGTGTGGGAATGAGTGTGCCATTAAATTCAGAGGGAACTAGAGGTATTCTTTACAGAATATGCTCTGACATCTGTGTCACTGTAAGCCATTTTCCTGTGCTCCAGTGTTTCATTACATTTTTTAAGCATTATTGACACAAAGCACAGGAAAAATAGAGAATAGAGTGTGTGTATCACCTTTGAAATCACACTAAAAATCAACAGATGTCACATGCATCAATAAAGTAAACATACATATGAATGTTTGTTACACTCCTCCATGAAAAGGAGAACGCACAGTGGGAACTCTATTGTGTTTACAAGCATTTCAAAAAAATACATTTCAAATCTGCATAACTGGCAGAAAAAGACACATTTTAAATATTAACAGCAAATGGCTGAACAATTTGGAAACAAGACATTCAGGCGATAAAATGGTTTGCAGGTTCTACACCTTATTGCTTGAAAGAATCAAAAAGTAAGCAGTAAGTGATCAGCCCTGCTAACTGCATTCCATGGGATTGTTCCAGGATTTTAACCCCTTGGCGCCGGCGCCTTCCTGGCCTTTAAGGGGTTTCAGATGCATGATCGGAAAGTTCCCGATTGAAGTAGTGATGCCGGGCACGCGCTCTGGGCACAGCTTTATTTACATTCTGGTACGCAAATATGTGGCCGCAGGGCGTTAAGGCCATATTTGCGTACTGTAAGCGCCAAGAGGTTAAAGCCTAAGTGCAGCCAAACGAAAGAACACGGAAATCAGCACAAGAGACATAATTTACAGCCGGTTGGATGTGTCCCTTGTGCTGATGCCTCTACTATTGGGTGAAATCCTGCTCAGTCTATGCTCCCCCTGTGGTGGTGGAGGTTAATAGAAATGTGGGAGGAAGCGAAGCCCAGACTGTGTGTGCTATATATCCACATTCTAGCAAATCATGTACAACTACGGACAGAATATGTAGTCATGGACTTTGTGTGGACATATAGAAGAGGAACTGAGTACCATAAAAACAACTTTATTATGTACTATTAAAAATCTATTACACAACATCAGGCCCAAACTTGGACAAAAAATAGGCCTGGGCATTTTGGATTGAGCAGCCTATGCCATGTTAACTGGCACCTTCCCCACTCTCCACCCTGATGGATCCCCCAGGGGAGGGGAGGGGGGAACCTAGGAGAGGTGCGGGGGGCGAGCAGGAAAGAGCATGGGGGGGTAGAGAGCACAGGGAGGAACCTTGAGAACATGAGGTGGGGCGAGAGCACAGGGAGGAAGAGGAGAGCACAACGGGCAGCGGAGAGCATGTGGGGAGGTGGAGGGCACAGGGGGGCGGCAGAGAGCACAGGTGGATGTGAAGAGCACAGAGGGAAGTGGAGAGCATGAGGGGAGGTGAAGAGCACAGGGGGAAGCGGAGAGCATGGGGGGAGGTGGAGAGCACAGGGGGGCAGCGGAGAGCATGGGGGGAGGTGGAGAGCACAGGGGGCAGCGGAGGGCGTTAGCGGTAAAGTGCTGCTAGTTTTAGCGGGGCCTTACCGCTGTTATAGCGGCGCTTTTTCATAGTTGCCAACATTTAAAAAAAAATTACATGGACACTTTTTGGGCTGTAGGCGGAGTCTTATTATAATTAGGGGTGGGGCATGCGTTTGTAGGCGTGACATAGCAACAAAAAAATCGTGGCGCGCTGTGGTGAAATGGGCGTGGTTTAGGTGAGACAGTGGGCGTGGCTTATATGGGCGTAGCTCAAATGGGGGTGTGGTTAGAGTCTGAGATGAATGAGGGATGGAGGGGAAAAGAGAGAGAGAGAGAAAGTAAGAAAGGAGGGAGGGAAGGAAAGAGGGATGGAGGGACAGCAGGCCCAGATCCTACACCACAATAGAAATATGTGTATCCAGAGTTTAACCATCAGCAAATAAAGACACTCCAAACACTTGGTGTTAGCGCTTCAATCATCCCAGTGCCATGGTTGATATAGTGTCAGGATGATTGAAGCGCATTATTTCTATTATTACATTGAAATATAAAATGAAATAGTTCAACTCACCATAATGCCGAATCAGTGTTAGCCCTGAGTGTGTCACTTGCCACGTCGCCTGCCACCAGATACCCCCAGCAGAGTCCGTCATTACATCAGGTGTCCCCAGCAGAATCCGTCCTTAAATCAGGTTCCCCCAGCAGACTCTGTCCTTACATCAGGTGTCCCCAGCTAGGGCTGGGGAAAAAATCGATTTGAATCTTGAATCGAGTTGAGAGGTCAAATCGATTCAAATTTTCAGCAAATCGTTTTTTTCGATTGTTTTTTTTTCAACAGGACCGGTGCTGCACTGCTGACACCGCCACGGTCCTGAGGAGCTGCGAGCAGGAGTTTTTAGGCGAGGGCAGGCGCCGCGGACTAGGCCGAAGCCGCGGCCTTGCCTAAAAACTCCTGCCAGCAGCTCCTCAGGACCGGCGCGGTGTCCATCAAAGAAAAAAAAAAAAAAACTTGATTCGAATCGTGAATCAAGTTTTTTTTTTTCAATCACAGATTTTTTTTTTAAATCACCCAGCTCTACCCCCAGCAGAGTACCCTTACATCAGGTGCCCCCAGCAGAGTCCGTCCTTACATCAGGTGCCCCCAGCAGAGTCCATCCTTACATCAGGTGCCCCCAAGCAGAGTCCGTCCTTACATCAGGTGCCCCCAACAGAGTCCGTCCTTACATCAGGTGCCCCCAACAGAGTCCGTCCTTACTTCAGGTGCCCCCTGCAGAGTCCGTCCTTACATCCGGTGCCCCCAGCAGAGTCCGTCCTCACATCTGGTGTCCCCAGCAGCGGAGCCCCTCCTTACATCAGGTGTTCCCAGCAGTGGAGCCCCTCCTCACATGTGGTGTCCCCAGCAGCGGAGCCCTCCTCACATCTGGTGTCCCCAGGCAGCGGAGTTCCTCCCTACATCTGGTGTTCCCAGGCAGCGGAGTCCCTCCTTACATCTGGTGTCCCCAGGTAGCGGAGTCCCTCCCTACATCTGGTGTCCCCAGGCAGCGGAGTCCCTCCCTACATCTGGTGTCCCCAGGCAGCGGAGCCCCTCCTTACATCTGGTGTCCCCAGGCAGTGGAGTCCCTCCTTACATCTGGTGTCCCCAGGCAGCGGAGTCCTTCCTTACATCAGCGTCCCCAGCAGCAGCAACCTCCTTCATGACAGTGTATGTCCCCAGCAGCGGCAGCTACAGTTCCCGGTTTTCACTTGTGTTCAATGGAGAGGGGAGGGGCCGTGCAGCCAATAACCTTAAGTGTACAAGAGAATTATCCACTGTACACTGAAGAGAACAGCCGATTGGCTACCCCTCCCCTCTCCACAAGGGGAAATGTACTCGCAGAGGCAGCGGCAGCCATTTTTTTGAAGCCCGCCAGCCGTTTTTTCCTAAAACATTCAATTTTCCTGGGACAAAAGCAAAATCCCGGGAAATTCATCGGGACAAGGGTCCCAAAATCGAGATTGTCCCGGGAAAAATAGGATTTTTTTATACTTACTTTAAAATCTTTTTCTCTGTCGTCCATGGACAGACACAGCTCCGTAAAATCTTGACATGTGGGTTATGTTCCTGTTCATAGGAGAGGACTACCCAGAACATGTTAGTTATTTTAAAACATGTAACTTTAACAGAGTTGAACAGCCCCGCCCAGGGGGCGGTCCCTCCATACATAACCCTCCACCCTGCAGTCAGCAGCCTCAGTTCGTAGAAAAGCAGTACAAACTAAACAAGGAGGGGTGGGTGCTGTGTCTGTCCATGGACGACAGAGAAAAGGATTTTACGGTGAGTACAAAAAAATCCTATTTTCTCTTTTCGTCCATGGACGGACACAGCTCCTTAAATCTTGACATGTGGGACGTCCTCAAGCAGTGTCAGAAAAAACGAGGGGTGGGAACAGCAAATCCATTTCTCTGACGTCCATGGACTGACACAGCTGGATACTGTAAATGTGTGGGTATATGTCCCTGCTCGCAGGAGAAGATCTAGGCAGAATATTAGATTGTTAGAAACATACATTCTAGAACAAACCAGAGCTGAACAGCCCCGCCCAAGTTGGCGGTCCCTCCGGACATTACCCTCCCACCTGCAGTTAGCAGCCTCAGTTCGTAACAAAGCAGTACAAACCATAAAAGGAAGGGTGGGTGCTGTGTCAGTCCATGGACGTCAGAGAATTGGATTTTACGGTGAGTACAAAAATCCTATTTTCTCTTATCGTCCATGGACTGACACAGCTGGATACTGTAAATATGTGGGACGTCCCAAAGCAGTATCAGAAGGGTGGGAGCAGTAGTAAACGAACAACCAAAACTTCACTCCAAACAAGCAGAGCTCCTCAACGGAGGAGTTGCAACATTAAACAGCGGCCTGCAATGCTTTGCGGCCGAAGGAAGCATCCGAAGATACAGCCACATCAACCTTATAAAATTTTGAAAAGGTATGAACGGACGACCAGGTCGCCACCTTGCACACTTGTGCAACCGACGCTTGATGTCGGAAGGCCCAGGAAGCACCAATTGCCTTGGTGGAATGCGCCGCAACCGGAAAGGGAGGCGACCGCCCCTTAAGTGCATAGGCCTGTATGACGGTCTGCCTGATCCACCTAGAGTCGGTGGCAGACGACACCGCTCGGCCCTGTTTTGGACCAGAGACAGACTTCTGAATGGAAACAGTAGCAGATAGGTACACCCGTAAGGCTTGTACCCATCTTAATGTATGAAGCGCAAACTCTCAGGGATGCGATGGGTGAGGACACAAGGACGGAAGAACAATGTCCTTCTTAAAGGTGAAAGGCCGAGACCATCTTTTGAAAAGAAGGACGGTCGTGGGCGCAACACCGCCATATCCTTATGGAGGACCAAGTAAGGCGACTTGCAGGACAAGGCCGCCAACTCAGACACCCGTCTAACCGAAGCAATGGCCACTAAGAAGGCCACCTTCCGGGACAAGGTCAAGAGAGGAATCTCTCCGATATTCTCAAAGGGATGTTCTTGGAGAACCGAGATGCATCAAATTCAGATCCCAAGTAGGGAGAGGAGGCTTGACAGGGGGGATCACATGGCGAAGCCCCTGCACAAAAGGTGCTAATCAAGGAATGGCCCGGTAGCGGTCGTTGAAAAAGACAGCCCGGGCCGAAATCCGACCCTCAAAAAAGGTATGCAAGGCCAGCTTTTGGGTCACACCACGCTGTAAGAACAGCAAAATCCTGGGAACGGAATAAATCCGAGGACGCCACTCAATTTCCTCGCACATAGCGATGTAAGCCTTTCAGGTACGGTGAGATATATTTCTGGAGGAAGATTCCCGTGTCAACAACGAATACGAGAGAACTTGGTCCTTCAGCACCTGGCTTTAAACAGCCATGCCATTAAAGCCAAGGACTGTAAAGCAGGAAGAAGTATGGGATCATGAGACAGAAGGTCCACCCCAATAGGCAGTCGCCAAGGAACGTCTGCGACTAGCCGAAGTAGATCGGCGTACCAATGTCGCGGTTCCGGAGCAATGAGGATCACCGGAATGGCCTCAGCCCCTACTCTGCGAAGCAGGCGAGGCAACAACAGTAGCGGAGGGTAAGCATATATCATGCGATACTGCCCCCATGGGCTTCCAACGCGTCTGACGTGTCCGCCCAGGGGTCTCTGGACCTGGCCACGAACTTGCCACCTTGCGAGTGAGTCGAGAGGCCATAAGGTCCACTTCTGGTGCCCCACCTCCAGTAAAGGAGGTGGAAACACCTCGGGATGCAAGGACCCTTCCCCTGCAATGCACACGGCCGACAGGACCGTCTTGCAGCGAGATGTATGAAAATCCCAAAGAGACTCCGCAATGTATCGGAGAAGAGAGGCCCCGGTGTACAGGGTGCCTCAACTGTTGGCCAATAAAAGCAACTTGACAGAACTTCCCTAGAAACTCGGTCAGAGGACCAGTACCTCAGCCTCCACAGGTGGCGCAAACCCACCCCGGGCACAGAGACCCTAAAGGCTAAAGCAGTTGCAGTGCACCTGCTAGTCGACTGATGGATGAAGCAGAGGCTTTTGCCCAGTCATTGAGCTACAAAAACGCCAGCGACGCAGCCACTAACGGGCGTAATGCTAACCTCAGCCCGGCGAACACAGTCCAAGCGAGCACTTCTGATCCCCACTGAAAGCAGGTGGAAAGTGGTACCCCTAAAACCAGGGATCCTTGTGACAATGCTCCATCCAGCAGCTACCCATGGATAAGTGCTGATTGTACAAACACATAGTTTATACTATGTATTGCGTCAAACGCGCAAATAGAGTGTGGGAGGAAACCCACCCAGCCACAAAGAGCATAATACAACCACATACGGCGTATGTAGTTTAGTATGTGTGGATAAACCTATTAAACACGTTTATACTGTGCCAGCTACGAAGGCGCGCACATCATCGGGGCTTGGACGTAAACCAGCTACGCAGATTGCGTACACAACCATGTAGGTATGTTAGCCTGCGAATAAACAAATTGCAGATGTTTATACTGTGCATAGCGCTGAAAATGCGCACACCATTGGAACGCAGGGGAGAAACCTGAGCACCCGGATGAAACCCATGCAGACTGCATACGCATACCGTGTAGGTATTATAGTATGTGTGCTAAACATTTTGCACAAGCCCATGTGTGCATAGCACCGAAGGCACGCACACCGTTGGCGCGTGGGAGGAACCGAAGTACCCCACGCATACCCAGAGAATGCAATACCTACAACTACTGTGAATGTATTTAGTGTTGTGTATAAACATAATGTGTATGTTTACACCGTGTATTGCACCAAAGGCACGCATGTCATGTAGCGTGGGCGGAGACCTGGAGGAAACCCACGCAGACTGCACAGACATACCGGGTAGGTATGTTAGTATGTGGATATCCCATCGCACAAATTTAGGCTGTGCATAGCGCCGAATCGCCCATACCAATGGAGTGTGGGAGGGAACCAGAGTCCCCGGAGGAAACCCACACAGACTGCATACACATACCGTGTAGGTATTATAGCATGCGTGATAAACATTGAACATGTTTAACTGTGCAGAAGGCCAAAGGCGCACATACCGTCAGCGCGTGGGAGGAAACCGGAACACCCGGAAGAAACCCACGCAGACAGCACACAGATACCGTGTAAGAATGATAGCATGTGAATAAACATATTGCACATGTTTATGCTGTGCATTTCCATTGGAGCGTGGGGGGAAACCGGAGTACCCGTAGGAACCCCACGCAAACAGTATACCCATACTGTAAACATGTATAGTATGTGCAACAAACATATTGAACATGTCTATACTGTCCAGAGAGCCGAAGCGCACATACCATGAGAGCGCGGGAGGACACCGGAGCCCCAGGCGGAAACCCGCGCCGACCCAGAGAGTATAATACATACATATACTGTGAATGTATCTGGAGTCGTGCATAAACATATTTTGTACGTTTATATCATGTATGGCACTGAAACACAGCATTGGAACGTGGGGGGACACCCACGCAGACACAGAGACCAATAACACATACATACACTGTGAATGTATGCAGTGTAGAGGTATAGGATGAGTTGAAATTATGGCGCAGAGGGGCATAATCTTCTCTGTATCATTCCAACCTGCTTGACTGTGCTGCTGAAGCAGCATGCAGGTAACAGGTAACCTCTGATCCTCAGACCGTGTGTCTGTCAGAGCTCAGAGCGTTCCCCAGGAAATGGCGGGAAACCACAGGTGCGGAGACCCTGTTGCCTCAGGATATCACACAGAAGGCTCACAGGGACTAGAGACATAAATGAATAAAGTCCCCCTCCCCCACCTTGCTGCATCGACCAGGGGGAGGGAAACACTGTGTACCACTGTATCATCCATGCTGCTCTTGACGCAGCGTGTAAGGAAAACTGTGAGGAAGCTGTGTAAATGAAAAGCTTGAAGGAACCAAGGGAAACAGCGTCCACCTGAGGTACCTCAGCCACAGCACCCAGCTTGAGAGTGTTCCTCACGTCATTAATGAGTTCACTTACAAGCGCCCTGTCATTCACTGACACAGAACTGGAGTCTTCCTCACAAGGGAATGTCCTGTTCATAAACATTAAATATTCAGAGCTAGGGTCCTGAGCACAGTAGCTAGGCCCATATCTGAATCAGAGCACTCCTTCACTAAAGATTTTTGTGGGGAGAGGGGGCTTATAGCTCCTTTCGCTCGCACACCGCTTCCATTCTGACAAGGAATGATTCCAGGACTGCCGACAACTGGTCCATAAGGACCGCAGGTGCAGGAAACATATGAACATGTTTAACTGTGCAGCACTGCCAGTTGCCCCAGGCAAGTGTGGAGAGCAGGTGTATCAGACTCCATAACGCCACCCTCTGAGACCTTATACACTATGAAGTGAATATACAGTCCACCCACTGGCTACGCTGAGGCTGAGGAGGGGATACCCGGAGGACTCACCAACCCTTAAGGACCGCTCAGTCCTGCTGAAGAAAGCGCGCTGTGAGCCTGTGAGTGAAGAATCTGTGAGGAGATTGTGAGGAGATTTGCGCCGCAGATAGAGGCCGAAACCGAAAGTAAATGCGCGGTGGCTACAAGAAATTGGCCGCCGGCCGCAGCTATAACTGCGCCATTGAACCACGCCAAGATGGCCACCGAGCCCGAAATTCAAAGCTCTAATACGCGCTAATGGCGCACGCAATAACCACCTCAAACAGGGCTAATGGCGCACGCAATAATCACCTCACACACCAGAAAAACTGCCCCTCTCTCCAGAACCCACTACAGACATGAGCGCCCAGCCAGGCCAGAGTGACCCCCAAGCACCCCCACAGCACAGCACCAGTACAGGGTGCAGGGAGCAGCATAACAGGGGGGAGACAGGGAGAAACCCCCATATAAAGAAACACAGCCAGCATGTACTCACCTGCAGTAGGAGAGACTACTTACCCATCCCTTTCAGGGACCCACTGGCTTGTTTCAGACAGACCTATCACAGAGCAGTACTGCGTAGCTGTCGGCCCGGTCCACCGCGAGAGATACAGTCAGTCAGGTACTGTTCAATCTTGAGAGGACCGTGGGAGCATGAAAGCAACCTGGCCACCCCTGGAGTCATGGGGAATGTAGTAAACTGAGTCTCACGCACACAAGGCAAGGATCAGCACGCTCGATGGTCGGACAGGGAAGACTACGAGGATACCAGTGTACCCAACCTGTTGCCCAGCCAACAGTTGATTGAAGGTCTCAAAAATAAAATAATAAAATTCCCAAAGGAATACAATTTTAAAGTAAAATCTTCCAGGAGACTGGCTCCTGAGAGAGCCACGTCTTCTCCTTCTGCGAGGCAGAAAAAAACTGAGGCTGCTAGCTGCAGGTGGGGACATATACCCACATGTTTACAGTATTCAGCTGTGTCAGTCCATGGACGATAAGAGAAACTATTTTTTTTTTTTAAACCTGCAAGGCAAAGGCATAATGAGCTAGTATGACTAGCATACTAGCTCATTATCAATTACTTACCTTAGATCGAAGCCCCAGCAGTGGTCCTCGGACACGTCCTCCGTCGCCGCCATGATACCCGGAGTGACTTCCGGATATCGCCGCTCCGGCGCTGTGACTGGACGGAGCAGCGATGACGTCACTCCCGCGCATGCGCGAGGAATGGCACGCGGTTATCTAAAGCGCGCATGCGCCGTAGACATCGGTGCTCGCTTTTCTGCAAATATCTCCTTAACTATGTAGGTTAAGGAGATATTGCAAGCACCTACAGGTAAGCCTTAATGTAGGCTTACCTGTAGGTGCATCTTAATGTAGGCTTACCTGTAGGTGCATGTATCACAAGAGGGTATACAACCGCTTTAAAGTCATAGGCCTGGATGACGGTCTGCCTGATCCACCTAGAAATGGTGGCCGACGAGACCGCCAGGCCCTTCTGTGGACCAGACACCGACACGAACAGTGAGTCAGACTTCCGGAACAGAGCCGTAGCAGACAGGTACACCCGTAGGTCACGTACCACATCTAAAGAATGTAGCGCAACCTCCTTGGGATGCGACAGCCGAAGACACAAGGATGGAAGTACAAAGTCCTTGTTTAGGTGAAAAGCCGAAACTACCTTAGGAAGGAATGAAGGTTGCGGGCGTAGCACCGCTTTATCCTTATGGAGGACCAAGTAAGGTGACTTGCAAGACAAGGCCGCCAATTCAGAAACCCTTCTGACCGATGTAATGGCAACTAGAAAGGCAACTTTCTGAGAAAGCGTTAAGAGAGGAATCTCCCTGATGTTCTCAAAGGGAGGTTCCTGAAGTACCGAGAGCACTAGATTCAAGTCCCACGGAAGAAGCGGTGGTCTAAATCGGGGGAACCACGTGTTGGACCCCCTGCACAAACATACTTACCAGTGAGTGAGCCGCCAGGGATCGTTGGAAGAAGACAGAAAAGGCTGAAATCTGCCCCTTAATAGTGCTTAAGGCAAGTTTAAGATCCACTCCGTGCTGTAAGAACAGCAGGATCCGAGAAAACCGAATATGCCCGTGGGCGCCAGGCCATCTCTTCACAAATAGAGATGTAGGCCTTCCAAGTGCGATGGTAGGACATCCGGGAAGAAGATTTCCGGGCCCTCAACATGGAGGAGATTACCGAATCTGACAGACCACGGTCCCTTAGTACCAGGCTTTCAATAGCCATGCCGTTAAAGCCAGCGACTGTAAAACAGTATGAAGCACAGGACCTTGAGACAGAAGGTCCCCCTGCATTGGCAGCCGCCAGGGAGCGTCAGCTACCAGTCTCACGAAGTCGGCATACCAGGGACGCCGGGAGCAGTCTGGGGCGATTAGAAGCACCAGAATCCCATCGGCCTCCACTCTGCGGAGCAGACGAGGAAGCAATTTCTTTGGGGGGAAAGGCATAAATCAGCCGATACTGACCCCATGGAGCCACCGACGCGTCTGCCCAGGGATCTCAGGAGATCCACAGCTGGTGTGCCCCATTTCTGACAAAGTAATGGAAACACCTCCGGGTATAACGACCATTCCCCTTGGTCCAGCATCTTGCGACTCAGATAGTCCACCTGCCAGTTTTCTATGCCCGGATGTAAACAGCCGATAGAGCCGGCACGCTTCTTTCGGCCCAACTTAGGATGTGAGCGACTTCCGACGCTGCGGCCGAGCTCCATGTTCCTCCTTGATGGTTGACATAAGCCACCGCCGTGGCGTTGTCCAACTGGATCTTGACCAGACGCCCTTGAAGACTCTGCGACCACTTGGAGAGGCACAGTCTGATTGCTCAAAGTTTGCCAAACTGTGAGGCTGGCGTCCGTCGTGATCACAGTCCCATGGAAAGAAAGGAACGACCTCCCGGACTGAAGAGCCGGGGATATCAGCCACCCTCTCAGGGAAGCCTTGACCAGGTGACTTACCTGAATCCAGAGACAATGGAGATCTGTTCCATTTGGACAGGATCTCCTCCTGCAATACTCGAGTGTGGAATTGGGCATACTGTACTGCCTCGAAGGAGGCCACCATGAGGCCCAGAACTCGCATGCAAAAACGGAGAGACGACCATTTGCGGGATGCTAACAATTTCACCGCCGACTGGAGTGTCTGCAACTGCTCCAAAGGAAGGAAGACCTTCGCCTCCGAGGAGTCCAGGATCAAGCCTAGGTACTCCAGATGCTGAGTCAGTACCAACACCGACTTCTGTATGTTCAGTACCCAACCAATTTCCCGGAGGGTCTGACTGGCTATAGACATGTCCTCCTCTAATTCTGAGCCAGAAGCAGCTCTCAGAAGATCGTCCAAGTAGCTCACGATAGCAATGCCTCGCTGTCTCAGCAAAGCCAGATCGGGGCGAGCACCTTGTTAAAAACTCTTGGTGGTGACGCTATTGCAGATGGGGACATGCAAGTATGCGTCCTTGATGTCCAGGGACGCCAAAAATTCCCCCGGATGGAGCGCAGCAACCTCCAAATGAATGGATTCCATCCTGAACATTCGCACCCTCACAAAGGTATTGAGGGCCCAAGGTTCAAGATTGGACGCACACCGTCCTTCCTTGGGACTACCAACAGATTTGAATAGAATCCCTGAAACCTTTCCACCAGGGGCACAGGTAAAATTATGCCGCACTTGAGCAAGTCTTGTACTGCTCCCATCAAAGCAGACCGACGAGCCGGAAGGAGAGGAAGATTTGAGGGAAAGATCCGTTTGGTGGACAAGAAGAAACTCTATCTTGTACCCCGAAGTGACCACCTCGCAGACCCACTGGTCAGAGAGGAGGGAGGTCCACCGAGCTGCAAACTCGCAAAGCCGAACCCCCCCCTGTGTATGTATTAGTGTGTGTGTTTTTACTGTGGCGCTGAAGGCGCGCATGTCTTTGGAGTGTGGAAGGAAACTGGAGTACCCGGAGGAAACCCACGCAGACACAGGGAGAACATTTAAACTCCAGGCAGATGGTGTCAGGGTCCGGGTTCGAACCAGTGACCCTCTTGCTGCCTGGTGAGGGAGTTAACCACTACACCACTGTGCTGCCCCCCATTCAGTGAATGTCTGAGACACCAAAGTCGCAACCAATATAGGTCGCAACGGTGACCCCAGCATGGTGAACCTGGAGCGGGTCACCACTTCGGACCTCCTAACAGTAGGATCCTTAAAGGTAGTTCCCTCTACTGGGAGAGTGGTTACCTTATGTAGCCGAGAGACCGGGGTGTCCACGACCAGAAGAGAGGCCCATTTTTTTTTTTTTAAAGGCACTCCCCAAAAGGATAACGGACCGCCATGCGCTGAGGGACCACAAAGGACCTCTGCGGCCGCTCCCATTCCTTATCTATGAACTTTCAAAGAAAGTAACATAAGGAAAAAACTTTCAAAAAGCGGTCAAATTTGTGTGACCCAAAGGAGACAGACTCGTCTGCGTAAGTCCCAGCTGCATCTACCAGCTTGAGAGAGTGTACCGCACAGCATCAGAAGTGCACTCATAAGTGCCCTGTCTTGCACTCCCCAGAAGATGGCGGGGAGAGGGGTCGCTTTTTTACCCCCTTTTACGCTCGCACGCCGTTTCTACCCTGGCAACAAATGATTCCAGGACTGTCGACAGCGTATCCATTGAAACTGCAGGTGCAGGGGCACCGTTAGCTGTCTCCGGCAATTTAGGGGAAGAAGGTCACATACTGACTCCATTAACACCCCCTGACAGCCCTCAGGGACCAAGTGAAAAACACTTAAGAAGTCCACCATCCTTGCTGCACCGACCGGGGGGGGGTAACCCAGGGGACTCAATAACCAGAGGGAGACCGCTCAGCAACGCTGCCCGCCTTCCTTGTACACACAGCGTGTGTGTGAGGAAGAAAACTGTGAGGAAGAAAACTGAGGAGAATGAGCTGTGCGCCATTCATAAAGCCAGTGCTAGAGGCCAAAACCCACTCCAAAATGGCCGCCAGACGCCTCAGATAAAAAGGGTGCAGACCACAAGAAAATGGCCGCCCGCAATACCGACCTGCACCACAGCGCGGCCACGACAAAATGGGCGCCAATGGAAGTTTTAATAGAGAAAGCAGGCACACTAAAAATGGCGTCGGCGCCGCAAAAAATGGTGCCCGAGCACCGGGATGTGGACGAGAAGGCCGTGCAAAGACTTCCCAGGAGACAGACCCCCCCCTCACAGAAAGCGGACCCCGGTGCCCCACAGGGACTCGGAGCACCCCCACAGGTACACCCCGGTCGCAGCGGGCCCTAGGGCAGGAGAGGAAAGGGCGACAGAGAGCAGGGAAAGGGAGGACAGGAGAACCCCTTAATCCCGGGAATGCCCAGCTGTTCCATCCTGCCGAGACAGGAGGCACTGTACTTACCCGTCCTTGCAAGGACATGCTGGCGTGTCCCTGACAGACCCACAACCGAGCTGTCGGCCCGGTCCACTGTGAGTGAGACAACAAGAAGCCCAGTCATATGTGGACCCCGGAGCATGTGCTCACCAGCCACCCCTGGAGCCATGGGGTACGTCGCGGCAGAACCAGCGCGAAGCTAAGGACTGGAACGCTCGATGGCCGGAACTGGGAAGACTACAAGGATCTATAATATCCAGCCTGTCACTCAGCCGGCAGTTGATAGAAGATATAAAAAAAAAAAAATCTTCAGGACTCTGGGCCCAAAGGGAGCCACGTCCTTCTCCTCTGCTAGGCAGAAAAAAACTAAGGCTGCTGACTGCAGGGTGGAGGGTTATGTACGGAGGGCCGCCCCTGGGCGGGGCTGTTCAACTCTGTTAAAGTTACATGTTTTAAGCTAACTAACATGTTCTGCCTAGTCCTCTCCTATGAACAGGAACATAACCCACATGTCAAGATTTATGGAGCTGTGTCCGTCCACGAAAAGAGAAATCGGGACTGTTGGCAAGTATGCTTTTTATGGCCGCTAGCGGCCAAGGAAAGGGTTAATAGCGCCCGTTTTGCGGCGCTGCACATTCATTTCAATGAGCAGTGGTGGTGGAAGAGCGCTGTATACACCGCTCCCGCACCGCCCCAAAGATGCTGCTTGTAGTACTTTTTTCCTGTCCTGCAAGCGCACCGCCCCAGTGTGATAGCATTCCGGCTTTCACACTGGGGTGGCTTAAGAGGCGCTGTTCAGATGCTATTTTAAGCATAAATAGCGCCCCCGTGTAAAAGTGGTCTAAAAGCTGTCACCCATACATGTTTAGCACCCCGAAACACAATACACATGAGCAGCATTCAGAAATACTATCTGTCTCCCTGTGGAGTTGATAACCAACTAACAGTAAAATGGGCAGTGCAGTAGAAACCCCCCCCCCCCAGTGTCCTCCTTACACTGCAGTGATAATAAAAGCAGCCGCTGCCTAGTAGCCGAAGGAAAAGCTGTCCCTGCGTGCGGCTACAAGCCAGGGCGACGCTCCAGAGACATCACGTGACGCTGACCCAGACATCCCCATCCATGCTGCTTTTCTCACGCCTCTCCCGCGTTCGGACAGAGCAGGATTCGGCCACGCCTCTCGGTTTACACGGAGTGTTCTACATACGCTGCGCGAAGAAGCCCCTCCCACACGGTTCGGAGGCATGAGGTAAGTGTCGGAGAGAGCGGGAAGTGCGGTGTGCACGCAGATAAGGTAGGTGTGTGGACTGATGGTGAGTAGAAGAAGGAGAGTCATGGTTAGCGGTCACCTGTTTAGTGCAGGAAGACATATAAGAGCATGCCAAGCAGAAAACTAAAGATGCATTTGTATTTTGGGAGGGCAGGTGCAGCATTCCCTCAGGTGCACACAGCTTGTATTTCAGTTGCTTCTGACTTCCTTCATCCTGGTCACTTTCCAGTACATGAGGAGGGAAAGAAGTTCCATTTACTATAAGGGTCCTTTCACACGGGGCGGATCCGTGCAGATCCGCCCCGTGAAGCTCCGCTTGCTCAGCGGGGATCGCTCCGTTGATCCCCGCTGAGCCGACGGATGACTGGGCGGTCCCCGCACACTGTGCAGGGACCGCCCTGTCAGAGCGCCGCTCTCCCCTATGGGGAATCGGATGACGACGGACCGTAGAGTCCGTTGTCATCCGATCCGCTCCGCCGACGGAAGGAAAAATAGGGTTTTCCTCCGTCACACTTTGGCGGAGCGGAGCGGGTCGGATGTCAGCGGACATGTCACCGCTGACATCCGTGCCTCCATAGGGGTACATGGAGGATCCGTTTCAGGTCCGCCTAAAAAACTGACAGGCGGACCTGAACGGACCTCCGTGTGAAAGAGCCCTTACTGTGATAGAAAAGCCGGTTTAAACTCTACAACCACCTTGCATGGTGTCGGGAAGGTCTTTCCACAACATTGTTATTAAAAGAGAAGTATGGTGTAGCTTTTTTGGTCATACTTCTCTAGTGGGTCACAGATGTGTACTTAGTTTTTCTGTCCTGTGACTCAGTCAGGGCTGACATCAGAGCCGTCAATTTCTGACACACTGAGATATCACGACACAGCACAGGACTAAAACTTCAAGGACCCCAGACTACGCTATCTTGTAGTGAATCGTACGTCGGGAGGCAGACGCACTGACGTCATCGCTGTGGATGGGAGATTGCATGCCGGCCGGCTCTCCTTCGGTTTTTATACGGATGTTTTATATCTACATTGATGTAAGTTGCCGTTTTTTGGGATAATAAATTATTTTATCAAGTGATACACACTATGTGAGTTTTCTCCATTCTTGGGCCTCTGGTGTTGATCTTCATGGCCGCTGGGTTCACCGAGTCTACCTGTCTGACTGTCTACCTTCCGGGATTGGAGATTGTCATGGACCAGGAGTTTGACCGCAGTTTCTGGGCTTGTTTTTAGCTTGCCTCTGGTAAGCGCATTTCATTTTAGGTGGTGGTGCACGTGTGTTTATTGGTGCCAACATTGAGGCTCACCCTTTTTCTCCTCTTTATACAAGATTTCCATCTACTTGTATTCAAGATTGGACTGGTCATTTATTTTAATTACATTGGTTGGACATTTTTTTGCATCGAAGTTAAAAAAAAATTTTTTTCGCACATATATGTCTTTCTTACCAACAGGAATTTTTTTCACATTAGATTCTTTTATAGTTTCATCCATTTTTATTCATATTTTGTGATTGTCACTTATCAATTTATTCACTTAGGTTGATTCACTTCAGTTCACATTTCATAAATTGTTTGCGCAGCTCCCCTTCCTGATTATTGAATGTTTAGCTGTACATTTTGAGCTGCTGTACATTATTTATTTATTGTTTGTTTAGGTAGCGCGGTATACCCCTTTCCCAGTTCACACTGCCCTCTGCGAACCACTGCGGGTGTCAATGTAAAGTTAATGACACCCCCAGATCGGTTTGCAGATCGGAGAAATGGTACAGGAATTGTATCACATGGGTGTGTACACCCATGTGATCCGATTCCAGTGTGGCCCAAATAGAGGGTCCTGCACCTTTTTGGTCCGAATGCAATGCAAATTCTTCCTTCATCTCAGAAAACCTAGGGTGGAGAGGTGGGGAGGAGGTTATTGTTTAAGGTGAAGAGGTGGGGTGCAGCCTATCAGTGTCCATCAGTGCCACCTCATTAGTGCCTACCAGTTCAGCCTGTCAGTGTCCATCAGTGCCCACCGGTGCAGCCCATTAGTGCAGCCTATCAGTATTCATTAGTGCCCACCAGTGCAGCCTGTCAGTGCAACCTCATCAGTACCCACCAGTGGAGCCCATCAGTGCCACCTCATTAGTGCCCACCAGTACAGCCTGTCAGTGCCACCTCATCAGTGTCCATCAGTGCCCCCTCATCAGTGCCAACCAGTGCCCCCTCATCAGTGCCCACCAGTGCATCTCACCAGTGCCAACCAGGGTATCACATCATTGCCAACCAGGGTATCACATCATTGCCAACCAGGGTATCACATCAGTGCCAACCAGTGCATCACATCAGTGCCAACCAGTGCATCACATCAGTGCCCACCAGTACAGCCTAATAATTTCATTTACTGCCACTTCATCAGTGCCCACCAGCGGAGCACTCCCGGCTCCGTTCCATCCCCTAGCCTAGCCAAAGAAAGCTACATTCGTCCCCTGACATGCTGCGCTCCCCGTCTCTGCCTAAAAACCCCAGAATGCAGCGCGGGCCGGTAACAGCCAATCGGCGGCCACCGCTGTCTACTTCCTTCACTGGGAAAAAACGTCCCCTGACGTGCTGCGCGCCCCCCGCCTTTGCCTACAAACCCCAGAATGCAGCGCGAGCCGGTAACAGCCAATCGGCGGCCCCTGCTGCCGACTACCTCTGCTGGAAGAAATAAAATCAGCAGACAGCGCCTGTGATAGCAGCAGACGGTGGGCGGGGGGGGGGGGGGCAGGAATTCCACCCAGCACGCCCCTGCCTCATACAATCGGCCTTTTTTACATAATAATCGGCCGATGCCGATTTCTTTAAAAAGTCGAAATATCGGCCGGCCGATATATCGGTCGACCTCTACTTCAGGGTACAAGATCGAGTTTCTTTCTTGTCCACCAAACTGATTCTTTCCCTCAAATCTTCCTCTCCTGCCATCTCGTCGGACTGCCTTGACTGGGGCAGTACAAGACTTGTTGAGGTGCGGCGTGATCATATCCGTACCGCTGCAGGACAGGTTTCAAGGATTCTACTTGAATCTGTTTGTGATCCCAAAAAAGGACGGAGTCCGTCCAATCCGGGACCTCAAAGCCCTCAATGCCTTTGTGAAGGTTCGGAAATTCAGGATGGAATAGATTCGCTCGGTAGTGGCTGCGCTCCATCCGGGGTACTTTCTAGTATCCTTGGACATCAAGGACATGTACTTGCATGTCCCCATCTGCGCCAGGCATCAGAGGTTCCTGCGCTTTGCGATCGGCGAAGACCACTATCAATTTGTGGCTCTTCCCTTTGGCCTAGCGTCAGCACCAAGAGTTTTCACCAAGGTGCTCACCCCGATTCTGGCTTTGCTGAGACAGCGAGGCATTGCTGTCGTGGGCTACTTAGACAATCTCCTTCTGAGAGCTGCTTCACACTCAGAATTAGAAGAGGACGTGTCTATAGCCAGGCAGACTCTCCGAGAATTTGACTGGGTACTGAACCTCCAGAAGTCGGTGTTAGTACCGACTCAGCGCCTGGAATACCTGGGGCTGATTCTGGACTCCTTGGAGTCAAGAGTTTTTCTTCCTCCAGAGAAGTTGCAGGCGCTCCAAGCTGCGGTGAGGTTGTTAACATCCCGCAAATGGTCGTCTCTCCGTTTCTGCATGAGAGTCCTGGGCCTCATGGTAGCCTCCTTTGAGGCAGTACCTTATGCCCAATCCCACACTCAAGATTTGCAGAAGGAGATTCTGTCCAAATGGAACAAATCCCCATTGTCTCTGGATCATCAGATTCGGGTAAGTCGCCTAGTCAGGGCCTCTCTGACTTGGTGGCTGACATCCCCGGCACTTCAGTCCGGGAAGTCCTTTCTTCCTTTCCACTGGACTGTGATCACGACGGTTGGGGGGGGGTCTGGGGGGTTCAGTCGGCCCAGGGCCGCTTTACTCTGGAAGAATCTCGCCTGCCGATCAATGTCCTCGAGCTTCGAGCGATCAGGCTATGCCTCTCCAAGTGGTCACAGAGACTTCAAGGGCGTCCAGTCAGGATCCAGTCGGACAACGCCATGGCGATAGCTTATGTCAACCATCAGGGAGGAACAAGGAGCTCGACCGCAGCGTTGAAGGTCGCTCACATCCTAAGGTGGGCCGAAAGGAGCGTTCTATCGGCTGTTTACCTTCCGGGCGTATAAAACTGGAGGGCGGACTATCTAAGTCGCCAGATGCTGGTCCAAAGGGAACAGTCGCTACACCCGGAGGTGTTTCAACTCCTTTGTCAGAAATGGGGCACACCAGATGTGGATCTCCTGGCCTCTCGACTCAATCGCAAGGTGTCAAGGTTTGTGGCCAGGTCCAGAGATCCCTAGGCAGACGCGTTAGTGGCTCCATGGGGTCAGTATCGGCTAATTTATGCATTTCCCCCACTGAAGTTGCTTCCTCGTCTACTCCACAGAGTGGAGGCCGAGGGGATTCCGGTGATTCTAATCGCCCCAGACTGGCCCCGGCGTCCCTGGTACGCCGACCTGGTGCGCCTGGTGGCGGACGCTCCCTGGCGTCTGCCAATGCAGGAGGACCTTCTGTCTCAAGGTCCCATACTTCACCCTGCTTTACAGTCGCTGGCTTTAACGGCATGGCTATTGAAAGCCAGGTACTAAGGGACCGTGGTCTGTCAGACTCGGTAATCTCCACCATGTTGAGGGCTCGAAAGTCATCTTCCCGGAAGATCTACCATCGCACTTGGAAGGCCTACATCTCGATGTGTGAAGAGATGGATTGGCGCCCACAGGCATATTCGGTTTCTCGGATCCTGCTGTTCTTACAGCTTGGAGTGGTTTAGAAACTGTCCTTAAGCACTATTAAGGGGCAGATTCCAGCCTTAGCTGTTTTCTTCCAACGACCACTGGCGGCTCATTCACTGGTAAGCACTTTTGTGCATGTGGTCCGACACGTGATCCCCCCCCGATTTGACCACCGCTCCCTCCGTGGGACTTGAATCTGGTCCTCTCGGTACTTCAGGAATCTCCTTTTGAGGACATCAGGGAGATTCCCCTCTTGACACTTTCTCAGAAGGTTGCCTTCCTAGTAGCCATTACATCGGTCAGAAGGGTTTCTGAATTGGCGGCTTTTTCCTGCAAGTCACCTTACTTGGTCCTCCATAAGGATAAAGCGGTGCTACGCCCGCAACCCTCATTCCTTCCTAAGGTAGTTTCGGCTTTTCACCTAAACGAGGATATTGAACTTCCATCCTTGTGTCCTCGGCCGTCGCATGCCAAGTAGGGGTGCAACGGAACAAAAAACTCACGGATCGGATCGATCCTCGGATCAGAGCCACGGATCGGATCATTTTTGGATCGGCAAAAAAAAAAAAATTACTAATATCCACGTCTCTCCCCACCACAATCTCCCCCAGTAATATCCACAATCTCCCCCAGTAATATCCACAATCTCCCCCAGTAATATCCACAATCTCCCCCAGTAATATCCACAATCTCCCCCAGTAATATTCACAATCTCCCCCAGTAATATCCACAATCTCCCCCTGTATGTAATATCCACAATCTCCCCCTGTATGTAATATCCACAATCTCCCCCCGTATGTAATATCCACAATCTCCCCCCGTATGTAATATCCACAATCTCCCCCCGTATGTAATATCCACAATCTCCCCCAGTAATGGGCATCTCCCCCACTTACCAGTCTCTCCCGCCGGCCAGTTCAGATCCACAAGCAGCGAGGGGTGATGACGTCACAAGGCAGCCGCCGGGTGTACCAAGATGGCCGCGACTCCGGGGCTAGGCCGAAGCCGCGGCCTATCCTACGGCTGAGGCTGCGGGGTCGCTCCGCGGATCGAGTGGTGATCCGATCCGAACAGGGTGACCCGTTCGGATCACGGATCACCCCCGATCCGTTGCAGCACTAATGCCAAGGAGGCTGCGCTACATACTTTGGACATGGTACGTTCCCTACGGGTGTACCTGTCTGCTACTGCTCCATTCCAGGGATCTGACTCGCTGTTCGTGTCGGTGTCTGGTCCAAAGAAGGGCCTGGCGGTCTCGTCGGCCACCATTACTCGGTGGATCAGACAAACCGTGATCCAGGCCTATGCCCTTAAGGGGCGGGCACCCCCCTTTCCTGTCACGGCACATTCGACCAGGGCTATTGGTGCCTCATGGGCTTTCCGACATCAAGCGTCTGTCTCACAGGTGTGTAAGGCGGCGATCTGGTCGTCAGTGCACACTTTCTCAAAGTTTTACAAGGTTGATGTGAGTGCATCTTCGGATGCTTCTTTTGGCCGCAAGGTTTTACAGGCGGCTGTTTGAGGTTGCAACTCCTCCGTTGAGGAGCTCTGCTGTTTGGGGTGAAGTTAGTTTTTTTATTGCTGTTCCCACCCCTCGTTTTTCTGACACTGCTTGGGGACGTCCCACAAGTCAAGAATTAAGGAGCTGTGTCCGTCCATGGACGAAAAGAGAAAATAGGATTTTTGTACTCACCGTTAAATCCTTTTCTTTGTCGTCCATGGACGGACACAGCACCCACCCCTCCTTTTTAAGTTTGTACTGCTTTTTGACGAACTGAGCTGCTAGCTGCAGGGTGAGGGGTTATGACCGGAGGGACCGCCCCCTGAGCGGGGCTGTTCAACTCTGTTAAAGTTACATGTATTAACTACTTGCTTACTGGGCACTTAAACCCCCTTCCTGCCCAGGCCAAATTTCAGCTTTCAGCGCTGTCACGATTTGAATGACAATTGCGCGGTCATGCGACGTGGCTCCCAAACAAAATTGACGTCCTTTTTTTCCCACAAATAGAGCTTTCTTTTGGTGGTATTTGATCACCTTTGTGGTTTTTATTTTTTGCGCTATAAACAAAAAAAGAGCGACGATTTTGAGAAAAACACAATATTTTTTATTTTTTGCTATAATAATATCCCAATTTTTTTTTTTTAATACCGTATATTTTTGAGTATAAGCCGACTCGAGTATAAGCCGAGGTACCTAATGTTGCCCAAAAAAACTGGGAAACCTTACTGACTCGAGTATAAGCCGATGCCCCACTGTTCCCTAGCTCGCTGTTCCCTGTAAATAGAAACTTTTACATTGTAAATATTACCTGTAAAGAAGTTGCGGCTGCGGCGTCCATCGTTCGAATTCCGCGGCGTCCATCGTTCAAAATTCCGCGGTCTCTTCCTGTTCCTTACTTGATAGGCGAGTCTCAGCAGACACTCTCCGCCTATCACGATCATTCTCTCATCCTTCGTTTTCCCAGCAGACACTGTGTTGGGTGTTCCGCCAATCACAGATGTCTGCTGGAAAACTGAGGATGAGAGAACGTTCGTGATAGGCGGAGAGTGTCTGCTGAGACTCGCCTATCAAGGAAGGAACAGGAAGAGACCGCGGAATTTGAACGATGGACGCCGCGGAATTTGAACGATGGACGCCGCAGCCGCAACTTCTTTACAGGTAATATTTACAATGTAAAAATTTCTATGACTCGAGTATAAGCCGAGGGGGGGACTTTCAGCCCCAAAAAAAGGGCTGAAAATCTCGGCTTATACTCGGGTATATACGGTATTTTTTTCCTCAGTTTAGTCCGATACGTATTTTTCTACATATTTTTGGTAAAAAAAAATCGCAATAAGCGTTTATTGATTGGTTTGCACAAAAGTTTTAGCGTCTACAAAATAGGGCATAGTTTTATTGCATTTTTATTAATATTTTTTTTTTTTTTACTAGTAATGGCGGCGATCAGCGATTTTTATTGTGACTGCGACATTATGGCGGACACCATTTTCGGACCATTGTCATTTTTACAGCGACCAGTGCTAGAAAAATGCACTGGTTACTGTAAAATTGACACTGGCAGGGAAGGGGTTAACACTAGGGGGCGAGGAAGGGGTTAAATGTGTAACCTGGGAGTGATTACTACTGTGTGGGGGAGGGGACTGACTGGGGGAGGTGACCGATCGGTGTCCCTATGTACAAGGGACACAGCATCGGTCCCCTCTCCCTGACAGGACGTGGATCTCTGTGTTTACACACAGAGATCCACATCCTTGTCTGTGTACACGCCGATCGCGGGTACCTGGCGGACATCGCGGCCGCCAGGCACGCGCATCGGCATCTCAGTGATGTGCCGGGCGGCGCTCGCGCCCCCCCCAGTGGCCGGAATAGCCGAGGCTGTATAATGACGGCCTCCCGGATTTCTAGATCCACCTTGAGGCCGTCATTTGTATATGGCCCGGCTATCAACTGGTTAAGATAACTAACATGTCTGCCTTGTCCTTTCCTAATAGACGGAACATAACCCACAAGTCAAGAATAAGTAGCTGTGTCCGTCCATGGACGACAGAGAAAAGGATTTTACGGTGAGTACAAAAATCCGATTTTTTCTCCTTCACTGATGAGGCGGTACTGATTAGGCGGCACTGATGAGGCACTAATATGCAGCACTGATAGGCACTGATAGGTGGCACTGATGGGCAGCTTTTGTGGGCATTGATAGGTGGTACTGATGAGGAGGCATTGACTGGCTTCACTGATGGGCACTGATTGGCATCACTAGTGTGTACAAGTGGGCATCACTGGTGGGCACTGGCAGGCATCGCTGATGAGGCTGCACTGATAATCAGTGCAGACCCCCCCATGTCACACTCTGTCAGCTCAAGTAGAGGAATGCCGATAACCGGCACTTTCTATTTACACAATGATCAGTTGTGATTGGACCCAGCTGATCACGTGGTAAAGAGCCTATGTCATAAGCTCTACCATGATCAGAGATATGGTGTGTCCGCACCACCGATAGCTGCGTTGCGTGACCCCGGGGGCTCACACAAGCAGCTTGTTCTGAAGGACGTCATATGATGTCCAGTCAGAACAATGGAACCCCCACCCGGCCGTTATTCTGCTACAGGCCAGGCGGGAATGTGTTAAAACGCATCAAAAATGTGCATCCAGAAATGCATCTAATGTGAGTTTCTATTGGTGTGAACTGTAAGCAAAACTGCATCTGTAATGCGTTTTTGTGTGAACTGGTGGACACCTAAAAACATTTTTCTTCTTTAGGACAATGTGCATTCCGGTGCATTTACATGCATTTTGATGCATTCCAGATGGAAAAGTGGGTTGTACTCTTGTTGAAAGCGCTGACTACACTGGTGTGAACGTCCTTGTAATACATTGACAACACTGTGCATGTGTTCTAGATGCAGGTTAACACCCTGGAAAGCATCTGGTGTGAACCTGTCCAAAAACAATCCACCGCAAAATGCTTTTCACAGGAGTGGAAATAATAGTTGCAAGTGTGAGCGAGCCCTTGTAGAGTAGGATAACCCTTAGTTCCCATGAGCCTCAATGGCCAGGCTGAACGGCAGTAACTGGCAGTAAGAAGGAGGGTTATCAACAGTGGTGACCTCGCTGTATGTACCCACACATCCCTGTAGTCCTAGCATCTTCAGCTGGGACAACACTGCAGTAAATGCACTGTAGGGTGATCAGCATTGTCACCACATTAAAGGGAGGTTTATTTTTACTATTTTTTAAAGCAATATTAAAGCTTTGTTTTTTTAAATAACTCACATGTTATACTTACCGGTACCTTCTCCGTGTAATGGTTTTGCACAGAGCAGCCTAGATCCTCCTCTTCTCGGGTCCAACTCTGGCGCTCCTGGCTCCTCCCTCCTGCCGGGTGCCCCCACAGCAAGCAGCTTGCTATGGGGGCTACCAAGCAAGCGTGCTTCCAAGCTGCAGCTCTGTGTGTCCATTTACACATGGAATTGTGGCTTGACCCCGCCCCTTCATATCCTGATTCGCTCACTGGCTGTGATTGACAGCAGTGGGAGCCTATGGCTCCCGCTGCTGCCAAAAGCCAATTAGGAGTGCGAGTCCCTGGGGAGGCAAGGCTTTCGTGGACATGAAGGTAAAAAACCTTGTGCCCTTACGACCACTTTAAAATGATTGTAAAGGCAGAAGGTTTTTTATCTTATAGCATTCTCTGCATTTTGTGTGCAGAAGCCCAGCCCCCCTAATACTTACCTGAGCCCCATCTCTATCCAGCGATGTCCATGAGTGCCTCAGCTGTCCAGGACTCTCCCTCCTGATTGGCTCGGACACATCAGCCGCGCCATTGGCTCCCACTGCTGTCAATCAAACTCAGCCAATCAGGAGATAGAGGGATGGATGGGTACAAAAGTAGTAGTTCCTGCACTACTTTTGGCGACTTCGGGGGCGATTTCTATAGACATCTGTGCATTTACACTCACAGATGTCTTTCAAATCGTCCCCGAACTCGCACTGAAATGCGGGTTTGAAATTGTGCGACTTCAGCTGAATATGCACAATATCAAACCCACCCTCAGTGTGAACGAGAGCTTAATGTGCTTTCACCTCAAAAATATATTGAGTTCAATGGTAGCACACCCAAAATGTAACACACCTGAAATGCACAGCACAGATGTGAACCAGGCCTTAGATTAAGGCCCCTTTCACACGGGCTGTCGTTTTTTCAGGCAGACCTGATCGGACCTTGCACTCTCCCCTATGGAGCGGTGGATGTCAGCTGTGACATGTTCGCTGACATCTGCCGCTATCCGATCCTGTCTGCAAAATCCAGACAGATGGTGGTCCTATTTTCCATCCGTCTGTCAGATCAGGTCCGTTTTCACTCAATTTGCCCATAGAGAACAGGACTTTGTCCGTCTCTGCTCTGCACAGTAAGCGGAGACGGACCTGTCATCCACCTGCTCAGCGGAGATCAGCCGTCAGGCAGAGGCGCCCGTGTGAAAGGGGCCTGAAGCTGCCCATACACTGGTAGACCATTCATATGAAAAAATGTTGTCAGTACATTTGATAATACCATCATATGCTTGAAGAATGTTATTGAAAAGTACTTCAAAATTTCATTTGCTTTGACCATTTGTAATAAATGGAACTGCTTGAATGAAAATCACATAGAATTGTGGTCGTTCGGGAAAAACTTTCCATCCTATTCTTTTTTTTTTTTCACATTACGGTACAAAACAATCATTGATTTGACCGCATTAACTGTTAGAGAATTAAAGAACTTTCTGAAAATTAACATTTTTTAATTAAATTCTACTAGTGTATGGTCAATTGGAAAAGAAGGGGGCAATGGGTATACTCAGTACCCTGGGATTTTCAAATACGGTGCTAAATAGAGACTGACAACAAGATCAAATCTTAAAAGGTTTGTTCATTTTATTAACATGAGAAAGACACAAGATATACATAAAATAAAATAACCATCCTTGAAAGCGTGTAACTCAAAGATCAAGGTGCAGTTTGCTAGGTCGCCACTCAAAGTGTATGGTCAACTTTATAATGTGTTTGAGGATTAGTAAAGTCATAATGATCTTTCTAGCTGTAAAAACAAGATCATTGAAGGGTGTCCTTAAAGTGGAACTTCACTCTCTCAATCAAAATGGAGTATTTTTAATCCTTATGCTGCTAGCATTAGTAAATAGATAGAAACGTATATCATATTTCCTTGTTTTAAACTTTTTTTACATTTCTTCAGTTACTTCCTGGTTTTCATGCCTAAGCAAATGATGTAATACATCTCAGGAGTCTTCAGGGGGGGGGGGGGGGGCTTTCTCAGCTAAGCACACCCTCCCGTCTGCATGCCTGAGCTAAGGGCAGATGGATTCCAGGAAGTAAAGTCTAAGTGACTCCTCTGCCCTTATCCAAGATCGCCCTGACCAGAAATGCTAGGGGGTGATTTTCAAAGTATTTTCTCAGCAAAATAAAGCATGGAGACATGGATGGATGGGGGTTAGCTTTGCATATTAAAAACTAATAAAATAGCATTTTTGGTTTGTTGTGCTCAGATGCAGTGTAGTTCCACTTTAACATAGGTACAAGGTAGAGCTGGGCGATTTTGGCCCAAAAACAAATTTGCGATTTAAAAAAAAAAAAAAAAACTCGATTCACGATTCGTATCGAGTTTTTTTTTCCTGATGGACACTGCGCCGGTCCTAAGGAGCTGAGGGCAGGAGTTTTTAGGCGAAGCCGCGGCTTCGGCCTAGTCCGCCGCGATCCTGGGAAAAGGCCTCACACTAGGCCGAAGCCGCGGCTTTGCCTAAAAACTCCTGCTCGTAGCTCCTTAGGACCAGCGCCCGCAGCTCGCCGCGATGCTGGGAAAAGGCCGAGAGGCCACGGCGTCCGGCCTAGTCCGCGGAGTGCCGGTCCTATGAAAAAATATATTTTTTTTTTAATCGATTTGGTGAAAATCTGAATCGATTTGCCCTTGCAACTCGATTCAATATTTAAATCGATTTTTTCCCCAGCCCTAGTACAAGGTTTCTGAAGGCAAAGCTTTTGTTTTGGATAGAGAACCTCTGCTGAGGAGATTCATCTTCACTATTTGTCCTGGTAATTATTGTCAACTTAACTGAGTCGTTACAACATATCAAATTTTCACTGGAACAGGAATATACAGGAAATCTACCAATAGGGACATTTCCACATTTATTTTGATATATATTTTGATACATTGTTTCTATATAGTTTTATGCACATTGCACTTTAGATAGTTTCTTGTCGCTGATTGTCACTATACACTACATATCTGTGCGTGAAGCCGCACAGATGTCTTCAAAGTCGCACTGACATGTGGCTTTGAAATTGTGCGATTTCAGATGAAGTCGCTTAATTTCAAAACTGCATTCAATGTGAAGGCTAAATGCTGAATCTGTTTTGCAAAGCCTCCAATAATAAATTTTCCCCTTATTACTGTACAAAGTATCTTCATCAACTTATGTATTGATAGTCTTTCTTCCTCCTTTAGGCTGTCAGATCTCTTCCTCCAGTTCCCAGTGAATAAAGTGACAGGTTCTCTTGATAGCCCACCTCTCCACTGATGATCACCTTTCTTGCATCACGCTGCTGCTGGAGCCCTAAGACCACTTTCACACTGAGGCACTTTTCAGGCGCTTTCACGCTAAAAACAGCGCCTAAAAAGCTCACGAAAACTTATTTCTATTAAAATCAATGAATGCTTTCACATTGAGGCAGTGTGCTGGCAGGGCTGTGAAAAACTTCCCTCTCCATTGAAATGAATGGAAAGCTCTTCAAAAGCGCTCAGTGTTTTTACTGGCAGTTTAGAAGCGCCTCAGTGTGAAAGTGGCCTAAGACTTTTGTAAGCTCAGTGTTGGTATGAATTGGAGCTTAACCAGGGTGATTGACCTTCTACCCTCCCACACGTGATAGTGTTTGGGCCTGGCGTTTAACATGCATTCTGGAAGGAAGGGGAGAAGGCCACATGCTTTTCCATACCCAGAAGTAGCATGTTTTGCCAAGGTCTCCAACAAATAAATGGAGCAGCAGAGGAGCACGGTAAAAGTGAGTACCAGCAGAATGGTGTGTTTCTTCTATAACATGTTAATTAATAATAGCATTGTACATTGCAGTACAGCCTGAGTGGTTCACAATCTATTTTCAGTCAGATTTCTAGTATGCATTGATTTGTGGGAAATTACTTAGACCACTTTCACACTGAGGCGCTTTTCAGGCGCTTTCACGCTAAAAAAAGCGCCTGAAAACGTATTTCCATTAAAATCAATGAATGCTTTCACACTGGGGCAGTGCGCTGAAAAAACATCCCTCTCCATTGAAATGAATTGAAAGCGCTTCAAAAGCGCTCAGTGTTTTACTGGCAGTTTTCAAGCGCCTCAGTGTGAAAGTGGCCTTAAATATAGATTTCCAGCAGTTTCATTAGCGCTATTCTAAAAAATATAATGATTTTGATTGAAGGTGTAACAGGCATAAAAGTTGTTTATTATAGCACAGTGGTTTTGTGGTGAGCACTTCTGCCTTGTAGCACTGGGGTGCCTGGATCACAGCCTGGTCAGGACGCTATTTGCATGGAGTTTGCATGTTCTCCTGTGCTTGCATGGGGTTTTCTCCAAGACTCCAAAGACATGCTGGTAAGATCATTGGCTCCTTGTCTAAACTGTCCCGTGTGTGTATGTATGTGTACATATGCATGTGAGGTAGAGACTTTAGATGGTAAGCTTCTCAAGGGCAGGGACTAAAGTGAATGTATAACATATGTAAAGCACAGTATAAATTGTCAGCCCTATATAAATAAACATGCGCTGTCATTCTGCTTTAGCACAGGTTATGTACAAATCCCCATCTGGCGCTGTGGCAGACTTTTATAAAAACATGGCAGCCCACAGAAGAACTCCTCCATTAATTTCAGAATGTGCACAGAAAAGAGAGGATCCCACACATCAAGCTACTTAATTTCCTTCACGTGCAGGAAATATAGATTTTAGCATTATTTCCTTGCAGTTGACTAGAAAATAACTGACTAGAAAAAGCGCTAAAAGGCTTTCTAAAAAGCACTACAAATGGTGTTTGTTTTAAATTTGGACAGCATTACTTGGTGCATCTGAAAATGGCGAATGTTCCCTGCGTCACTCTATTGACTTTGATAAAGAAATAAACAGGGAAGCTGTGGTGTTAATATTCCATGTGCAGAGCTGCGTTAAGAGAGGAGAAGCCCTGATTATTCAATCAATCTTATTAATATTCATTAGAGATGATAAATATTCATCGTCCTGTTTTAGACGACTTGTTTCTATGGCAACCAGCTACCCTCCACCCCCCCCCCCCCCCCACCCTGCCCCAAACAAACACACACAGCTCTGTCACTGCACCTCAATCAGACACAGATGCACCCTGTGCTATTCCAGCACTCGCCACACAAATCCACCAGGCCTCAGTCATAAAATGTCACTGAATCCCTCTGCCTGCATTGTGCACACATCACAAATACACCTAAAAACTGGAACCACATATATGTATATATTAAGGATGGAACCCGATCACCTAGAATTCTATATACAGTACATGTGTTTCTGAGGCTTGGATTTGTATCTGATATGAGTGCTGGATACTGTTATCGGGATATTGATTTCTTCCAGTGTGACTGTGTACATTGCTATACCAGCAAATTACACAAAATGACAATGTGGGATGGATGATGGTAAAATGCCTGATCCAGATGGGTGATTCTGCTGAATGCAGAAAATAACTGTTGTGAATTTATAGATCTGTGGCCATCAATATCTATCATATACAAAGCACCAAATACAAAATATTTTTAGGATGCTTTACATTTATTTGTAAAGAATGCCTTGCAGATGCACCGCTTTGATAACCTGATAAATGTTTTATTGCTGGGGGTAGTTGGCCTGCCAGCTGTCCCTTATTAGTAGGAATGTCCTTAACTTTCATTAAGCCTAGATTCACATGCATGCGATTTGACATGTCAAATCGCATGCCAAATCAGCGGCTATTGCCGGCAATAGCACTGTCCGAATCGGTGCAACGCCACATTTGCGGAACCACACAGATTCCCAAAAGTACTCCTTTTGGCGACTTCGGGGTGCGATTTGTATAGACATCTGTGCAGGAACCCGCACAGATGTCTCTAAAATTGCCCCCAAAGTCAAGCCTCGTACACACGACCGAGTTTCTCGGCAAGAACCAGCAAGAAACTTGCTGGCAGAGCTTTCTTGCCGAGTAAATCGGTCGTGTGTACGCGGCTATCATGTTTCTCGTCAAGAAAACCGACAAGAATCTCGACGAGAAAAATAGAGAACCTGCTCTCTATTTTCTCGTTGAGATTCTTGTCAGCATGTTTCTCGACGAGAAAAGTGTGTGTGTGTACACTTACCTGTCCTCCGGGAAGCCCGCGCATGCTCGAAATGACTTTGACGCATGCGCGGTAGCTTCCTAGGCATAGGTAGGGTGTAGCAAGATGGCGGCGACGGCATCAAATGTGACGAGCGCACGCTCGTCGTAGTCGATTACGTCACCGCGTTCGCTCCATTCAAAGAACCGCGGGTTCTTTGAAAGGAGCGTGTGTACACTCGGCCGGGACAAGTTTCTTGTCCAAGAATCTCGTCAAGAAAAACAACGTGTTTTTTCTTGACGAGATTGTGTTATGGTGTGCACTAAAAAAAGGTAGGAGACGGAGTACTTTTTTCACTGCACTTTGTTGCACATTTTATCACATTGCAATGCTCTGCTGTAAATAAAGATGAACGGAGCATCGTTTTGTGATATTCCAAATAAGTTGAAAAGATAGTAAAACAATGCTGTAAAATGTAATCAGCTGACATAGAACATGAAGATAGGAGGAGAGAGCTGAGTGACGACCTAATTCAGTGCTAATATTTGTTCATTCTCCTGTCCACAGGCTGGGGGTGTTAACTTTATCAAGCTGTGCTGTTTCTAAAGTTGAGCTCAAGCATTTGGCTGTGTCTGGATCACATCTCGATGACTGGCTTAGCATATTCAAAAAACTCCTATGGCAGGTAAACAGTTCATCTCAATGCATTTAAGCTCTTTTTTAGTTTGCCTATAACACTTCGGTCGCACCGAATGTGGCTTTAAAATCATGCGACTTCACTTGAAATCGCACAATTTCTAAGCCAGGTGTCAGTGAGACTTCAGGTGCAACTTGGAAGACGTCTGTGCGACTTAATGCACAGATGTCTATAAAGGTTCGCACCTGAACTTGCAAAAAGTAGTGCAAGAACTACTTTCAAAATAAGAGTCAGAGTCGCACCGATTTGACCGCTTCCATTGTGAACAATAGGGTGTGACTTGAGTGCGACTTGAAACTATCAAATCACATGACATGTCGCACCAGTGTGACCAGGGGCTAAACGATAACTTTATTCTCCAAAAATAATTCATAAACATTTAAATAGTTTCTAAACAGTTTTTTTCTACCTTGGTGTAACGCTCTACATATTCGCACACACCTTTTCCCCCTCACTTCTGTTTGTTTGAAACAAGTAGTGCACGTTATTTATGGTGCTCTATGCGTGCAACAGCCTCCCCCCTCTAATACTTACCTGAGCCCCATCTCGATCCAGCGATGTTGTACGAGACACTCGGCTGGCCGGGACTCCCTTCCTCATTGACTGAGACAGCAGTGAGCGCCATTGGCTCCTGCTGCTGTCAATCAAAGTTAGCCAGCCAATCAGGAGAGAAGGGGTGGTGCCAGGCCACGGCCCCATGTCTGAATGGACACAGCGAGCTGTGACTCGGCTCGGGTGCCCCCATAGCAAGCTGCTTGCTGTGGGGGGCACTCAACAGGAGGGAGGGGTCAGGAGCACCGAAGAGGGACCTGAAAAAAAGAGAATCCGGGCTGCTCTGTGCAAATTTACTACACAGAGCAGATAAGTATAACATGTTTGTTATTTTTAAGGAAAGAAAACAAAACTTTACAATCAAGTAAAGTATTTAAGAATACAGATAGAATTATTTTAAACTAGAGTGTTACATTAACCATTTCAGCTCTTTGGACGTACTATGTATGTCCAAAGAGCGAACCTTTGATCACAAGCTGATGTCTGCAGCCTGTGTAGGTTTTGTACAGCGGATGACTGGCTTCAAAGTGAAAGTGATGTGGCAGCTCCATAGCTGTTGACCACTCCCACAGAGCTGGCTGTGCGGTGCCTCCCCCCGGTGGCCCGCCCTCCTCCCGTGGTTCACGGGCTGTCTTGTGCTTACCGACTAAAAAATGGGTAATATGGCGCACTCTGGTTATGGCTCAATAGTAAGAACGAATGGGGAAGAGGAGAAGAACAGGGTGGTAATAACAGTATTTTTGAGGGAGTATTAGTCCATGTAAGGTCACAGTAAATGAATAACTGTTCAAAGAAGGCTGCCAGTTCAAAAAAGTAGAAGTAAAAAGAACTCTGCAATACAAGAAGGGGAGAGAGAACAGCGCCCTCTAAGTGCAGTAAATACGTTTTAATAAGGAACAAATAAAATGATTGCACTCACAGGATTGTGGTGAAAGCAGGCATGGTATAGATCATCCGCTCCAGACTTCTGGGTGAGATGAGAGGGGGAGAGTGGGTCTGGCGTCGCTGTAGTGGACGGGTGTCCGCGGTTGAGTCTGTCCTTCGGGAACAAGGCTGGCGACGATGCTTCCGGATGGGAGGAACTCGGTCGGCGGTGCTCTGTGGACAACGTCACATCCGGGTAAGGTCAGCAGGGCGGTGCTAGCGTTCAGAGTATTCGTACTCCATATTCACGCCTCGATCTAACATTCAAACAATGAAACCGGAAGTGATGTCGCTTCCGGTTTCATATGCACACGTTCCTGGCCAGTACAGCTAGGAGACACATCTAACCAAGCCGATCTGTGCTTCATTAGATGGTGTGATGGGCAGGGGAGACATTGGGGTTTATTAGACCCCTAATGTCTCTAAAAAGAGTACCTGTCACTTTCCCAATGCTATCACATAGGGATTTATTAACCCCTTGTGATAGCAATAACATAAAAATAAATTAAAAGAAAATGATAATACAATATATATATAAAAAAAAACATGTTGCCCCGCACACCTGTGCAAACGCAAGCCCAGGGTGCGTACGTGTATGTAAACCGCGGTCACACCACACATGTGACATATTGCTGCTAACAAGAGCAATAATTCTAGCTAACGGCTTTTAAAGCGTCACCTATGGTGATTTTTGGCCACCATAGTTTTGGACGATATCACAGGCGCACGTAATTTTAAAGCATGAAATGTTAGATATCTGTTTACTCGATGCAGCCTCATCTTTTATAGTTTAAAGCGGAGCTCCGCCGAAAATAAAATATTAAAAGCCAACAGCTACAGCAGCTGCTGACTTTTAATATTAGGACACTTACCTGTCCTGGAGTCCAGCGACGTCCGCAGCAGAGGACGAGCAATCGCTCGTCACTCTGCTGCCCCCACCGCCATCCTCGGTGAGGGAACCAGGAAGTGAAGCCTTGCGGCTTCACTGCCCAGGTTCCCCACGGCGCATGTGCGAGTCGCGCTGCGCCGTTCTGACTGGTCCCTGTTGTGTTCTGGGAGCCGAGTGTCTCCCAGAACACAACGGGTACTCTGCGGGAAGTGACGTGCTTCCCGAAGATTTCCCGCAGAGAGGACTCCCGGAAGTGGGTGAAAATACCTGTCTTAGACAGGTATCTTCACCCCCCTCCCCCCTGAAAGGTGTCAATTGTGACACCGGAGAGGGGGAGGGTTCCGATGAGCGGAAGTTCCACTTTAGGGTGGAGCTCCGCTTTAACCAAAAATAAGTATAATATGGCTCTTATAGGACAGAGAGAGGAGAATGAAAACTCCTTTTACAAGCTTTTACCAGTGCTCAGCCAGACACTGATAGAAGTCACAAGACTGCTCTAACTGCTGATGAGAAAAGGTATTTAGCAGTTTATATTTCTTAAAATAATTGCATTTCCATGTTCTGTGTACTGTGGGAGACCAGATATTGTGAATGCAGGGTCCTGGGTTTAGTAATACTTGACTTAACTGAGCAAAAATATAGTATAACCATAAACTGAGCACCCCTCTGCAGTGTTGACAATCGTCTGGTGCTTAATGGATTTGACTGCTGTAAAGTTTTTTGCTGATCCAAAGACACCACAAGAAGTGAAAGGAAATCTTCCCTATGTTAAAAACTAGGGTTGTCCTGATACTGAGTATTTGCAGGAGTACTTGTACTCGTGCAAATGCTCCCGATGTTCCCGGGAAGTTATAATCACCAATCTCCCTGTGTGACTTTCAATAAAGCAGCTGAAAGCCACAGAGGGGAGAGGAGGAGAAGCATACAGGGAGATCAGTGATTATAACTTCCCCCGCCGCCGCACCAATTGTTCCTAAGTGTCCCCTGTATACTCCTCTGGCTTCCCTCTGTGTGCTCCTCTGTGTTTCTTTTTGGGCTCCTCTGGTCCCCTTTGGTGTGCTCCTCTGGTCGTTGCCCCTCCGCTCCCCTTCCGGTCAGTGCCCATCTGCATATTAGTGCCACTGTCACATGACATTAAATAAAAGTTTTCCCTCTACTACCAAACTAGTAACAACTCAAAAAGTTTACATTTCCTTTCACTTTTTTTCCTGGTGACAGTAATTGACAAAAAGTGAGTGAATTTCCCCAACAAGGACACAGACATCACTAAAACCCTGACAGAGATTTCTAACCCTTTGTCACTTTAGCCAAAACTGGGCAAAACAATTGGCTAAAGTTCACTTTGATTTTAACTGTAAGCAGTAAAACAAGCTCTCACAATTTGCATGAATGGAAAACCCTGGTGTGCATCTTCGACCCTTCGGTCCAACTTTTATGTGTCAAGATATGTATGAATCCCAGTACTAGAGTGTGAATGAGTGATTTAGAAAATGCCTGGGCCATATGGATTGGTGTGGATGGTAATTTGGTAGTTGGTAATTTTGGGAGCAGGTGCAAACTAAGGGTCCTTTCACATCATGCTATGGGGGTGCAGGGGGGGAGGCGAAGTCCGCTCCCGGGTGACATCCGCCAGAGGGGTGACACCAGGACTTTTTCCGCACCCCCGGAGCTGACAGCGCTCCGGTCCGAGCTGCTGCACTGAACCCTCCGTGGTGTAGCTGCTGTATTACCGCTGGGCATGTATGGTGCATCGATTCTCGGTACCCGGCCGCGGCATCTTTCACCGCCGCCTGTCACATAAAGCCAGGGAAGCTTTTGCAAGGCTCCTCCTTGGCTCTGACGTGTCTTATAACAGGTCACGAGGAAGAGCCTGGGAGGAGGGGCATCTCCCACATTGCATTGAGCTGCGCTGTATCTGAGGTCTGTGTTTGGAGGGGATATTTGGGGGAGGTATAAAAAGCATTTAGTGTGCCAATGGTACAGGAAGGGGGATGGGGATCTGTGCTGGGAGGGGGAAGACTTTGGGGGTGGAACTCTGCACCTAGCACCCACCTGAACTCTGCACCCTGCACCCACCTGAACTCTGCACCCTGCACCCACCTGAACTCTGCACCCTGCACTCACCTGAACTCCGCACCCTGCACCTACCTGAGCTCTGCAACCACCTGAGCTCAGCACCCACCTGAGCTCTGCACCCACCAGAACTCCACACTCTGCACCTACCTGAGCTCTGCACCAACCTGAACTCTGAGCTCTGCACCCACCTGAACTCTGCATCCTGCACCCACCTGAACTCTGCACCCTGCACCCACCTTAACTCTGCACCCACCTATACTCTGCACCCAACTAAACTCTGCACCCACTTGATCTCTGCACCCTGCATATACCTGAGCTCTGCACCCACCTGAACCCTGCACCCACCTGAGCTCTACACCCACCTGAACTCTGCACCTTGCACCCTCCTGAGCTCTGCACCCACCTAATCTCCACACCCTGCACCCACCTAAACTCTTCACCCACCTTAACTTTACACCCACCTGAACTCTACACCCACCTGAGCTCTGCAACCACCTGAGCTCTGCACCCACCTGAGCTCGGCACCCTGCACCCACCTGAGCTCTGCACTCACCAGAACTCCAAACTCTGCACCTACCTGAGCTCTGCACCAACCTGAACTCTGCACCCTGCACCCACCTGAGCTCTGCACCCACCTGAGCTCTGCACCCTGCACCCACCTGAACTCTGCATCCACCTATACTCTGCACCCGGCACCTACCTAAACTCTGCACCCACCTGATCTCTGCACCCTGCATCTACCTGAGCTCTGCATCCACCTGAACTCTGCACCCACCTGAACTCTGCACTCTGCACCTACCTGAGCTCTGCACCAACCTGAACTCTGCACCCTGCACCCACCAGAGCTCTGCACCCACCTGAACTCTGCACCCACCTTAACTCTGCATCCACCTTAACTCTGCATCCACCTACCTGTATACTCTGCACCCGGCACCCACCTAAACTCTGCACCCACCTGAACTCTGCACTCACCTGATCTCTGCACCCTGCATCTACCTGAGCTCTGCACCCACCTGAACCCTGCACCCACCTGAACTCTGAACATTGCACCCACCTGAGCTCTGCACCCACCTGGGCTCTGCACCCACCTAATCTCCACACCCTGCACCCACCTGAACTCTTCACCCACCTTAACTTTACACCCACCTGAGCCCTGCACCCACCTAAGCTCTGCGCCCACCTGAGCTCTGCACCCTGCACCCACCTGAACTCTGCACCCTTCACCCACCTTAACTCTGCACCCTGCATCCACCTGAACTCTGCACCCTGCATCCACCTGAACTCTGCACCCACCTGAACTCTGCACTCTGCACCCACCTGAACTCTGCACTCTGCACCCACCTGAACTCTGCACTCTGTACCCACATGCACTCTGTACCCACCTGAACTCTGTAACCACCTGAACTCTGCACTCTGTACCCACCTGAACTCTGCACCTTGCATCCACCTAAACTCTGCACCTAGTGCCCACCTTAGCTCTGCACCCACCTGAGTTCTACATCTAGCACCCACCTGAGCTCTGCGCCAGGCACCTAACACCCACCTGAGCTCTGCACCCTGCACCCACCTGAGCTCTGCACCTAGCACCCACTTGAGCCCTGCGCCAGGCACCTAGCACCCACCTGAACTCCGCACCTTGCACCCACCTGAGCTCTGCACCCACTTGAACTTTGCACCCACTTGAACTCTGCACCTAGCACCCGCCTGAACTCTGCACCCTGCATCCACCTGAACTCTGCACCTAGCACCCACCTGAACTCTGCACTCTGTATGTAGCACCCTCCAGAACCCTTCACCCTGTACCAAGCACCCTTCTGAACCCTGCATTCTGTACCTAGCACCCTCTAGAACCCAGCACTCTGTATGTAGGAACCTCCTGGTATTTAATGCCCCTTTAGGACCCTCCCACACCCAGTTGCTGTGGCACGATCAACCCCCTGCCCCCCTACTCTGGGGAAAGGTGTGGGGAGTGCTTGAGTTCCTGAAACTATGAGAGAGAAAAATGCCCTGGGTGACATTATGAAGTAGCACTGTGGCAGGCTGGGGGCACGATTTGCTAGCCTGCTCAGTGCCCTACTGCCTGTCTTGCTGTCACTCTGCAGTGGCAGGACAGAGCACTGTAGCAGGCTAGCCGAGGGTGGGGGTGGGGGGGGTGACACAATGTTGTACCGCACCAGGTTACACCAACCTCAGTGACGCCACTGTAAATGTGCCCACAACTTTGTGGTGTGAACAAGGCACATGGAAAACATTGTTTTCTATGTGTCCTTGCAGTAACCTGCGTTGATCTAGTGTGGAAAAGCGCAGGTCACTACACATAATGTGAACAAGCCCTGAGAATAAGGGCCCAATCTATTTGCAGAAATGTGCAGAAACACACATTAGGCGCTCTGGTGCAATGCAGTGTTATTTTAAATGTCACCCCAACACACCTTACAATGGATGTGTTGCAAAGTAGTGTGCTGCCCAAAAATTTAAAATTAATCATCTGAAGTTGTGTTGGGGTACCACTTATATTACTGTATATACTCGAGTATAAGCCAAGTTTTTCAGCCCTTATTTTTGGGGCTGAAAATGACCACCTCGGCTTATACTCGAGTCAGCGTACCTGAGTCCATTGCCACCTGACCTCACCGTGCCCATTGCAGAATCCGATCTGTGTACCCGAGTGCGTGACTTATTCAGACGGCAGCCGTGCAGTTTTAAAAACTCGTGCTCCTCCTTGTGCTGTTCCGTGATAGGCGGAACACTCGGTTTCCCAGCAAACACTGCTTAGTGTTCCGCCTATCACGATCGCCCTCTCGTCTATCACAAACGAGAGGGCGATCGTGATAGGCGGAACACTGAACACAGTGTTTTCTGGGAAACCAAGTTTTCCGCCTATCACGGAACAGCACAAGGAGGAGCGCGAGTTTTTAAAACACAGATCGGATTCTGCAATGGGCACGGTGAGGTCAGGCTGCAAAGGTAACTGGACCTGCAGTAGAGAGAATGTAGGTGAGAGGATGGTCGAGTTGAAGGGCTGCAAATGGGCACCGTGAGGTCAGGCTGCAAATGGGTACAGTGAGGTCAGGCTGCAAATGGGCACAGTGAAGCTGCAAATGGGCATTGTTGACCCTCTTTTCCGCTTACAGTAGCTGCTGCATTCTCACCCTAGGCTTATACTCGAGTCAATACGTTTTCCCAGTTTTTTGTGGTAAAATTAGGTGCCTCAGCTTATACTCGGGTCGGCTTATACTCGAGTATATACGGTAAATGGTACCACATCATACCAGCACACCTAACATACATTGGCATTGAAGGTATGAACAGGCCCTAACAGTAAGGCCTGGCATAATATTTGTCAAATTACTAAATAATTTATCAATACCATGTGGTGCAGAAGGGCAAAGTATACATGTGCATGATAGCCCTCACAGACTGAGCAATGATTGGCCAAATTAAAACCAGCTTATGTGTATAAATTGAATGTCTACGATTTGTAGTCCCTAAAACACAAACTCAGAAAACTGGTTATCAATACTTTAAGGATATTTAAAAGGTTCCTAAAAAAACAAACATGTCATACTTACCTCCTCTGTACAGTTGGTTTTGCACAGAGTGGCCCCCATCCTCCTCTTCTGGGGTTCCTCAGCGGGAATCCTGGCTCCTCTTCTCGAGTGCCCCATTGGAGAGCCGCTCTCCCTCGGGGCACTCGTGTGGGCGTGCTCTCATGTCCTGCTGCTGCGTCCATTGACACAGACAGCAGGACTCGGCCCCGCCCCTCAGGTCATTGTATTTGATTGACAGCAACGGGAGCCAATGGCTGCGCTGCTATCAATCTATCCAATCAGGGCCCGAGACACCGGCTGGAGCTGGTGTGCTCGTCGTTGGAAAGACCGGGTTCAGGTAAGTAAAAGGGGGGCTCTGGGGGGCAGCGACATCACAGGTGTTTTTTCACCTTAATGCATAGAATTCATTAAGGTGAAAAACCTTGAGGGTTTACAACCCCTTTAAGAGATTTTCCTTTCCTGATATACCACCATGGCATGCATCACAGCAGAGCCAAACCATATATGATGGCATCGAGATGCCAGGAAAATGTCAAATTGATTTCAAGTGCTTACTATAATTTTCCCTTCCTGGGGTGCCTCCTTGGCATTACACATGTCTTAACTTCGTTCACTGTGTGTGTGATGCCATGAAATGTGTTTTTGTCCAAAATTGCCACATTAACACATGAATTTCATCATGTAGTAGTAAGTGCTTGTTGGTATTATGATTGCTTATTTTTAGCTGCACATACTTATGCCGCGTACACACGTATGTTTTTATTGTCATTTTAAAAAACAACGTTTTTCTCGACGTGATTTTTCTTGTTTTCTCTCAAGCCTGTCTTGCATACACACGTTCATGAAAAAAAAAACGCTCGAGCAAAGCGCAGTGACGTACAACACGTACGACAGCACTATAAAGGGGAAGTTCCGTTCGAATGGCGCCACCCTTCATGTTAGTAAAGTTTGTTGAGCGGCGATTCGCGCTTTTCAGCCTCGTGCTTTTCATTCCGTTACAGCGTGACGAATGTGCTATCTCTATTACGAACGCTAGTTTTACCAGAACGAGCGCTCCCGTCTCATACTTGATTCTGAGCATGCGCGTTTTTTTCCCCCTCGTAAAAGCATACACACTACCGGTTTTCACGACGTTAAAAAGAACGACGTGAAAAAATAGAGCAGGTTCTCATTTTTTTTAGGCTATTTTTCACGTCGTTAAAAATGTTCTGGAGCCTACACACGATTGTTTTTAATTCCCAATTTAAACAATTGCATTTTTAACGTCGTGAAAAACGGTCGTGTGTATGCGGCATTAGAGTTTGTCATGTATTGTATTTGGTTGTGTTTAAAAGGTTATCAAAGGCTCAATTTTCTTTAAAATAGCAAACATGTTTTACTTACCTGTTCTGTGCAGTGGTTTTGCACAGAGCAGCCCAATCCTCCTCTTCTTGGGTCCACCGCTGGCGCTCTGGGCCCCCGTCATGTGCCCCCTTAGCAAGCGTCTTGCTGTGGGAGCACTGGTGCGTGTGCTCTCCCGAGCTTCCGCCTGTGTGCTGTGGTTGACAGCAACAGGAGCTAATGGTGCCTGCTGCTGTGTCTCAGCAAATGAGGAGGTGGAGACCCAGGAGAGCAGCCGCTCTCGTGCACATCATTGGATCGCTTTCGGGCTTGGGTATGTATTGGGGGGCTGTAGGGGGAGCTGCATATTGAAGGTTTTTTCTCTTATGCATAAAATGTATAAAGGTAAAAAAAACTTCAGCCTTTACAACCACGTTAAAGAGTAAATCCACCTTTGTTGAGAAAAAACATTCCCCTCTGGGTGATGTATGTACATTGCAAGGATTTAACAAACTTTGTTGCTGATTCCTACCTTTTGTTATTCTTAAGAAATCTATGTGTGTTTGTCTGTGTCCATGTTGATAGAGAATCTAATGGGAGTGGTTTCATAAATATCAACTAGCTGTTGCACCTGCAGGGCTCTTATGAGGAAATGCAGGGCTCTTATGAGGAAATTGCAGGGTCTGCATCCTTTAGGCCGGGTTCACACTGGTGCAACACGACAGCCGTACTACTTTGGATCCGACTTTGCCCAACGACTTGAAGCCAACATACGTCCGACTTTCAATAAACGGGGATCCGACTTGGATCCCCGCCAATATCAGGCACTGTGTTTGGTATGAATCTTGAGGGGGAACTCCACGCCAAATTTTAAATAAAAAAACGGCATGGGTTCCCCCTCCAGGAGCATACCAGGCCCTTCGGTCTGGTATGGATTTAAAGGGGAACCTCCTACGCCAATAAAACATCGTTGGGGGGTCCCCCCAAAATCCATACCAGACCCTTATCCGAGCACGCAGCCCGGCCGGTCAGGAAAGGGGGTGGGGACGAGCGAGCGCCCCAGCCCCTCCTGAACCGTACCAGGCCGCATGCCCTCAACATGGGGGGGTGGGTTCTTTGGGGAAGGGGGCCCCCCACCCCAAAGCACCCTGTCCCCATGTTGATGAGGACAAGGGCCTCTTCCCAACAACCCTGGCTGTTGGTTGTCGGGGTCTGCGGGCGGGGGGCTTATCGGAATCCGGGAGCCCCCTTTAATAAGGGGGCCCCCAGATCCTGGCCCCCCCACCCTATGTGAATGAGTATGGGGTACATCATACCCCTACCGATTCACCTGGGGGGGAAAAATGTCAAGAAAAAAAACACACTAGACAGGTCTTTAAAGTCATTTATTAGACAGCTCCGGGGGTCTTCTTCCGACTTCAGGGGTCTCTTCCGAATCTCCGGCCTCTTCTCCCGTTCTCCGGTGCCTTCTCCGCACTCTCCGGTTCTTCTCCCGCTCTCCGGTGCTTTCTGCCGGGCACCTCCGCTATCTTTTGCCAGCTCTTTTGCTAGCGATGGCCCAGTCTTCCCCGTCGTCTCCTTCCCTCTTCTCTTGACCCGATGTTGACACACCGCTCTCTCCTGCTGTAATGCCGTGTGCACGGCACGCAACGACTTATATAGGCATGGGGCGTGGTCACCAGGTGATGTCTCGGTGACCCAACCCCCTTATGATGTCACAGCCCCGGGGGATTCTGGGACTGTGATGTCATAAGGTAGCAGGGTCACCGGGTGACATCACCCGATGACCACGCCCCATGCCTATATAAGTCGTTGCGCGCCGCGCACACGGCATTACAGTGGGAGAGAGCGGCGTGTCAACATCGGGACAAGAGAAAAGGGAAGAAGACGACGGGGAAGACCGGGCCACCGCTAGCAAAAGAGCTGGCAGAAGATAGCAGAGGTGCCCGGCAGAAAGCACCGGAGAGTGGGAGAAGAAGCGGAGAAGGCACCGGAGAGCGGGAGAAGAGGCCGGAGAGTCGGAAGAGACCCCCGAAGTCGGAAGAAGACCCCCTGAGCTGCCTAATAACTGACTTTAAAAACCTGTCTAGTGTGTTTTTTTTCTTGACATATTTTTCCCCCAGGTGAATGGGTAGGGGTACGATGTACCCCATACTCATTCACATAGGGTGGGGGCCAAGATCTGGGGGCCCCCTTATTGACCAGCCGGGCTGCGTGCTCGGATAAGGGTCTGGTATGGATTTTGGGGGAACCCCCACGTCGTTTTTTCAGTGTAGGGGGTTCCCCCTAAAATCCATACCAGACCCAAGGGCCTGGTATGCCCTTGGAGGGGGAACCCATGCCGTTTTTTTTTTAATTTAAATTTTGGCGTGGAGTTCCCCTCTCAAGATCATCAGAGCACAAGTCGCATGCCAAAGTTGGATCATGCAAGACGGCGTTCCGACTTTGATCCGACTTCAATGATAGTCAATTGGCTGAAGTAGGATCAAAGTCGGACCAAAGTAGTACAGGGAGCATTTTCAAAGTCGGACCGACATGTGTCGTTCTAGTTGAGACGACTCCCATAGGGAAACATTGATTTTCACACGTCATGCGACATGAGCTCCCAATGTCGGAGCGTTTGTCGCACCAGTGTGAACCCGACCTTAGACATGATTTCCTACTGGGAGTATTTTACCAAAAATGTAATGTTTGTTGCAGGGGATGCCTGCTATCTGACTTGTATCTTAGTGCTGACTTCTGGGAAAATCGATAAGCAAATCACACAAGCAGGAATGCTGCAGATTCTAAAGGAATGGTCATGTAGCGCCCTGCCCCCATTGATCGGGGCGCTGTTGTAAATTTAGGGGGTGTCTTGAGTACTTGTGTAATTATATACAAATTGCCTATGTCCTGGCTACGGTGGGGCCTGATAGTATTTTCCCTTGTTGCCTGAAGGTGGCGGTACCACCTCAGGTCCATGTTGGAACACAGGTAGACCATGGTGTATTGGGTGTCCCTTTTCGGCAGTGGTTCAGTGGTAGTGGTGCCCCGCTGTGCATGCTGGGGAGGGATACTTAAGGGGCGGATGCGATTGTGAGGGGCTCTTCTTCGCCTCATGGCCCTCCTGGCGCGAGGTATGTGTGTGTGTGATTTCGGTCTCTGGGCCACGTTGGCCCAAGGCTGCATCTCTTTTTAGTAGGCCCAGCTATGCTGGCTGGGGCCTGCAAAGAAAGGAAGAAAGACAAGGGATTTCCAGCTGTCCGTCCAAGTGGAATGAGGCTGCTTCACGAAGGAGACCAGGGGAGGACCTACCCTGGAGGAGACCGGCAAAGTTCTTGTGTCTCGGGTTAGGCCTGGAGGCTTTGTTGAAGAGGGATCCATAACTCTACTCGCCTCACAGCTCGCCAAGTCGGCCTAAAGGTTTGTTCGCTGTTTGGCTGGAAGTTTGGCACTTTTAAATCCTGTGGCAGAGGATTCCTGGACATTTCCATTTACATGTTCATTTAAACGGTCTGTGGCAGAGACTGTGCTGACACAGGTTCATGTATCATCCCGGCTGCTAGGCCAAGTGAGAGGGGACTATCCGGGTGATCAATACCCACTCGATCGTTGAGAGTGGTGAAAGGCTGTTTGGAGCTCTGGACAATTTTTGTGAACTCTGTACCGCGTACCTGAATCCTCCCCTTATCTTTCCTACCTTCTACCTGCTACTTTCTCTACAAATTTTACCGCAGCAAAAATAAAACCACAGTTGAAGGTTTTACATCTTGTGTGGACATTGAAGTTACTGCAGACTTTCTCCCCTGACAACGAACTTAGAGGTAACGTGCAAGGCCCAAATTTAAACAAGCAGCTCTTACGGGGGTAGTGCTACAGTAATTTTTAATAACATTCAATTAAAATATGACTTGTATCGCAATTGTATACGCCAGGGTTTGACAAATTTGCTTGGAATCTAGGAGCCAGCTAAAAAAGTTAGGAGCCAGATACGCGCCCCTTCCCACCGAGCTTGCGCGCAGAAGCGAACGCATACGTGAGTAGCGCCGGCATATGAAAGCGGTGTTCAAACCACACATGTGCGGTATCTTCGCGATTGGTAGAGCGAGAGCAATAATGCTAGCCCTAGACCGCCTCTAACTCAAAACATGCAACCTGTAGAATTTTTTAAATGTCACCTATGGAGATTTTGAAGGGTAAAAGTTTGTCGCTATTCCACGAGCGGATGCAATTTTGAAGCGTGACATGTTGGGTATCAATTTACCTGGCGTAACATTATCTTTCACAATATAAAAAAAAATTTGGGCTAACTTTACTGTTGTCTTATTTTTTTATTTTAAAAAAAGTGTATTTTTTCCCAAAAAAGTGCGCTTGTAAGACCGTTGCGCAAATACGGTGTGACAGAAAGTATTGCAACAAATTTTATTCTCTAGGGTGTTAGAATAAAAAATATATAATGTTTGGGGGTTCCAATTAGAGGGAAGGAGATGGCAGTGAAAATACAGGGGAAGCTCCATTAGTCTTGTCATGCCAACGGCCACCACAAGATGGCGCCAGATCACAGAAGGAAGCATAGGCCTGCAGAAGGCCGCAAAGCCGCAGTCTCAATTACCGGCTGGCGGGGGCGCACGGAGACACAGGATGGAGTATCCTGTGTCTCCGTGTGCCCGCACCTCCCCTACTGCGAAATTGCGTCGGGGCTGGCCGGTAATTAAGGCCGCGGCTTTGCAGCCTTCTGCAGGCCTATGCTTCCTTCCTCAGGCGCCAGGTTGCTATTTCTATTCGCAATTGCGACCTGGCGCCCGGATTTCGTCGAGCACTGGTATACGCTATATTATTATTTTATTTTCATATTTGCTATTTTTTTTACCAATGAAAGTGGAGTTACCCTTTGAGGCTGGGTTCACACTGGTACAACAAACGCTCTGACATTGGGAGCTCATGTCGCATGACGTGTGAAAATCAATGTTTCCCTATGAGAGCCGTCTTAACTGGTCTGATACAAGTCGATCCGACTTTGAAAATGCTCCCTGTACTACTTTGGTCTAACTTTGATCCTACTTCAGCCCAATGAATATCATTGAAGTCGGATCAAAGTAGGATACTTGTCCTAACCATCTGAATTTTGACATCCGACATGGTGATTACAGCAGCAGGAAAAGGAATTTATCTCACACTGGGATTGTTTTGATTGGTCAAAGGACAAGTCAGACTATCACAAAGTCGGATCAAAGTAGTATCCTGTTCATGAAAGTCGCATGGATGTCGGGCTGATGTAGGACTGATGTCACAGAGCAAAGTAGGATGACTGCTGTGTAGTATCAGTGTGAACCCAGCCTTAAGCCCCGTACACACGGTCGGACTTCCATCGGACTTTTCCGTGGATTTTTGACCGAACGGAGTTGGCCGGGCACACCCATAGCATACACACCACAGGACTTTTCTGCAAACTTTCCCAAAACTTTTTGCAACATCACGTGGTTTTTCTGCTCTTTACCGCCACCCTTTGGTCAACTTCTGCTATTGTTGGTTGATTTTAACATTAGTTGTTTTGTCCATCGGACAAAAGTCCTATGGTTTTCTGTACACACGGTCGGACTTTGCTCCATCGGACTTTTGTTGGGCAAAAGTTTGTCCGTTTGCAGACCCAACTTTTGTCCGATGAAAACAAAACCAAACGAAAAAAAGTTTGTCCGATGGAGCGTACACACGGTCGGATTGTTGGTCCAACTTGCTTAAAACGAAGTTTGTTGGGCAAAAGTCCGACCGTGTACACGGCTTAAGGCTTTATTCACATGGGCCATGAACACACCCTGTGATTTCCAGCAGCAAAAATCTGCAGATTCCTGGCAGGACACAAAATGCATCCAACCCTGATCATCGGTGAACAGTCACAAATAGCTGTGGCCTAGTCAGTCTGTCATTGTTTTGTATTGGCTGAGCGGCTGCAGCTATTCTCACAAGCCTGTCATTCAAGATGCAGGAATACACAGATTCTTGCCGCTGGAAATCGCAGGGTGTACTTATCACCCATATGAATGGACCCTAAACAATTACAAAGAATGCTAATTAGGCAGGAGCTATACTGGAAAACATTTTGCTGTAATTGGACAAATGTTACAGCAGGGAACACGCACACAGTTTTTCCCAAGCAATTACCTCTAAGTACACGTGCTTGAAAAATCAGGAAACTATTGCTCTATACTAGTAGATATGTCTTTAGACCGTTGTTCTCTGGAAATAGTACACCTGCATCTAGTTCCCTTGCAAAAGTGCACCTGCTTGTCTCTTCTTTTTCCATGCATAGTCCAAGCTCTGCAGGTGGCTTAGTCAAGTAGCCGGTGCATTTAAATATCTCAACTAGTGTCTTTCCTACTATTGTCAATAAAATAACAGACTCCCTGGCTAGTTAAACAACTAAGCTACTGTTATGGAATTGCTGCCTCCTGCCTTTGGGTAATCATTTGTCTACACGTAGCCCAAGCTTGTAACCTCGTGGGTATCTTTTCCTCATATTTGGGGAGATGAAACAAGCTCCTATATAAAAGTGTATACGGATGAAGAAAGTTCAGCTAAAACGTTTTATTTTTTCGTTTTAGCTGTTTAGAAGCCATGTCAGGGTTTAATTGCGATCCTGATCTCCATTAGAGTGTTTCCCCACACTTACTGTCGCAGTGACAATGGGTGTACTAGGCAGGAAGTGATGCAATATCTCAAAGAGGGATACAGACAGCAGTTAAAACCTGACAGGGGTTTTGGCCTTTCTCAACTCTATTAAAAAAGTTTTTCTGTTTCTGCTGCTATCGGAGAGTTTTACGTCACTTTGTATCTGATGAACCTATTGTCACTGGGACAATAAGTGAGGGAATAGCTCTCTAACAGAGCCCTGGATAGCAGTGAAAATCCAACACGGGTTCTAAATTGTTCTCTACTCTATCTAAATATAGGTAAAATGAATAAAGAAAAAAGTGAAAAATAAATTTTTTGCTAGTCATACGCTTTTTTAACCTGAGAAATAGTTGCTCATGACAGTTTTTATACAGTTGCTTTGAAAAGTGTCCATTGTTAACCTTTTGTGAGACCAGGTAAATTACCTTTTGACTCCCTGGTAGTAGTGACTTCTCCTGTCCTAACAACAGACATCTCTGCATGAAGCCTGTATCATATGACGCTGGCAGCTACAGGAAACTTGCAATCGAAAGCCAAGTCACTAATGTAATTAAACCCCCAGAACCAAGAAGTAGTCTCTTTGAAAACAATGAAGGGTCAGTCCACCTAAAGCAGGGTATACACATAAAATTTTTGAACGAAAAAAAACCTGACAGAACCCTGCATCCACACAACGATGTGTGATTCAGAGATCTCCCCTGCTGAGGTATTGTTATCTGGCAGCAGAGCCTCCCCCGCCAGAATATCAGCACTGCAGCCATTGACTTAAAGCATCGATCGAATGACCACTCGACAGAAGCCAGTCAGCTGTATACATGGACCGAATTTTGGTCCGTGTATACCTAGCTTCAAACTAGAATTTCAGTTCTCTATGGCTGCTCTCAGCAGGACACCATTGGTTCTTTTAGGGGAATGCAATTATGCTTTAGGCTTGGTTAAGACCTATGCGTTTTTTACTGTTTTTTTGCATACTACAGTCCATTTAACATGGTTTCCTATGGGACATGTTCACATCTATGCATTTTTCATCCGCTATGTTTTTGGAAAGGGTCAGGGACTTTTTTTTAAAGCAAAATGGTGTGTTTTTGGCAGGGCCCTCTTATTGGGCGGGCACACCTGGGCATAGCCCAGGGGTCTTATCAGGGCCAGTTGGATCTAGGGAGAAGCTGCTGGCAGTGCTAGAGGAGCGCACCAGCTGCCTGCAGTTTTCAAGTTGTCACCATGGCTGATTGCTGGTGTGGGTGGCTCGACCTGCCACCTGGCTTGGAGTTCCAGGAGTTTTTGGCTGGAAAAGGGTGCACTGTCACTGTCACTGTGCTGTGCCGATCCTGTTACTCCATCTCTCACTTGCACAAAACCTGTGAGATATTGAGAGGCACAAAGCAGTTTGTTGAATAGGCCAGTGACTCTGCTCTTCCTCCTGATGATCCATCCTATCCCTGTTGTGCCCCACCCATACTCCACCCCCCTGATGTGCACACACACAGCACTGTGAAAGTGCTTTCTGTGTGTGTGCAGGACAAATGCCATATTGGAGTACACACACACTACAGCAGGTGCATGCATAGTGGTAGATCCTGGCTGGATAATTGGTGAGTGTGTCTATCCCCCCCTTGTTAATTGCATATTGCCCTCCTTCTGCTCTGAGTCTCTGATTGAGGGCTAAGGCTACATTCACACCGGTGATTAGGGCCGGTGTGCATTGTAGCAGCAGTTCCTCCTGCGACTGTCAGTGGGTACATGCGGCCGCCGGCCCTGTTCACTATAGTGATTGCTGCTGGATGCACTTTGTGTCCAGCAACATTCTCCACAGGTAATCGCTGGCTGCACAGAGATCCCAGAGTAGGTGCAGCCGCTAGCGACCCGTCATTATAGTGAACAGGGCTGGTGACTGCACCTATTCGCTGACAGCCGCAGGAGAAACTGCTGTTGCACCTCGCACCGGCCCTAATCCCCAGAGTGAATATAGCCTAATGTACACTATATACAGTGACAGGTGTTTTACTGCATTGTAAAATGTCTGTCATGTCAGGGACACTCAGGAAACAATTGTTTCCTATGTGTCCCATTCATACTGCAACACACACAGCATATGGCTGCACTTCAGCGTGTTGCAATAAAATGCAGACATGCTGCATTTTATTGCAGCATGCGAGCCAAATCGCACGGCAATGCAACACGTCTAACTGCTGTCCATTACTGTGAATGAAGTGTACGTTTTTTTACATTTCATATAAAGTTCATACAAAAAATGAACCATATGATGTACTGAATTGTGCACCACACTGCCCCCACCACAGCCGGCAATGCAGCGCTGCCATTGCGGTGAATCGTTCCAGCAGCTCTGCATTATGTGTGAATACAGCCTGAAAAGGGCTGCCACTCCTCTGAAAAACAATCCACACAAGGATTTCTTTTTAGAGGCATTTGTCAGGAAGTGATGAGGCAATGTCAGCCCCTTACTACTTGTTTTAACTCCCAAAATGCTGCATCAGCCCATCACAACCGCGTGCATTGCACGCGGTTGTGGGGAGGTTGCAGCACGGATCAAATCAAATAACAAATCTAATCTATCAATTTTATACAATAATTCTTGGGTGCGAAAATTGGGGAAGGCTTGCAGGGGCCCCAGAGCATTACTTTGCCCAAGGGCACATAATGCTTTTAAGATGGCCCTGGTTTTTGGTTTAACCACTTAAAGCGGAGGTTCGCCCACCGCTGCAAAAATTAAAAGCCAGCAGCTGCACATATTGTAGCTGCTGACTTTTAATAATAGGACACTTACCTGTCCTGGAGTCCAGCGATGTCGGCACCGTAGCTGATGTTTCCATCAGCAGTCGATGCATGCCTCCTCCATTGCGAGTAAGGGAATCCGGCAGTGTAACCTTACGGCTTCACCCCGGGAATCTACTGCGCATGTGCGACGCTCTGCTCCTGTCTCCTAGGGGCCAGGGAAGGAGGAGGAGGGAGCCCCAGCGATGACACACATACCCGTGGCTAAGGCTCCCGAAAGTGGGGACAGGATACCTGCCTTTAACACCCCCCCCCCTCGAATGTGACACTGGAGGGGGGAAGGAATACAATGAGAGGAAGTTTCACTTTTGGGTGGAGCTCCGCTTTAAGGACGAGTCTATTTTTCAAACTTGTTATTTACAAGTTAAAATCTGTTTTTCTTGGAACCCCCAAATATATATATATATAAAAGCACCCTAGAGAATAAAATGGTGGTCGTTGCAATACTTTCTGACACACTGTATTTGCGCAGCGGTCCTACACGTGCACTTTGTTTTGGGAAAAAATACACTTTTGTGAATAAAAATAAGACAACAGTAAAGTTAGCCCAATTTTTTTTTATATTGTGAAAGATGATGTTACGCCGAGTAAATTGATACCCAACATGTCATGCTTCAAAGTTGCGCCCGCTCGTGGAATGGCGACAAACTTTTATCCTTAAAAATCTCCATAGGCGACATTTAAAAAAATTCTACAGGACACATGTTTTGAGTTATAGAGGAGGTCTAGGGCTAGAATTATTGCTCTCGCTCTAACAATCGCGGTGATACCTCACGTGTGGTTTGAACACCGTTTTTATATGCAGGCTCTACACACGTATGCGTTCGCTTCTGCGCACTTTTTTTTTTTTCTTATTTATTTGACTTTTTTTTTTTTTTTTTACACTGTTCTTTAGGAAAAAAAATGGTGTCACTTTTATTCCTATTACAAGGAATGTAAACATCCCTTGTAATAGAAAAAAAAGCATGACAGGACCTCTTAAAAAACGCACTGCAGAAACAGATCAAAAAGATAACTGCATAGGTGTGAACCAAGCCTTAGGGCCCATTCACAGCAGATGCATTTTTGACTGCACGCCAACTGCATAGAAAGTCCAAAATCCAAGTTATTCTTTGGACATAGTTCACACTATTGCAGTGAAAAAAAAAGTACAGCAAGCTGTATTTTTTCACACTGGAAATGCACAGACACACTCGTAAATGCACCACAGCTCAGTTTTGTGCATAAATATCCCCAAGACAGAAGTGACCACAAAGGCTTGAAAAAAATGCACTGCAAATGCATGCAAAACGCACTTTAACCACTTCAATACTGGCCACTTTCCGCCCTTCTTGCCCAGGACAATTTTCAGCTTTCAGCGCTGTCGCACTTTGAATGACAATTGCGCGGTCATACAACACTGTACCCAAACTAAATTTTTATAATTTTCTTCCCACAAATAGAGCTTTCTTTTGGTGGTATTTGATCACCACTGGGGTTTTTATTTTTTGCTAAACAAACTAAAAAAAGACCGACTTTAAAAAAAACAAAAAAAAAACAAACCTTTTTTCTTTGTTTCTATTATAACATTTTGTTTTCTCCTTTTACTGACGGGTACTGATGAGGTGGCACTGACGGGTACTGATGAGGAGTCACTGAGATGTAGAATTGATGGGCATCGATAGGCGGCACTGATATGCAGCACTGATGGGCACCGATAGGTGGCACTGGCACTGACAGGTGGCATTGATGGACACTAATAGATGGCACTGTTGGGCAGCACTGATGATGAGGTAATGACAGATGTTACTGATTGGCACTGTGATGGGCACTGATTGGCACTTTGGGCACTGATTGGCCTTGCTGGTGGCAGATCTGATGGGGCTGTGCTGATAATCAATGTTCTGATTATCAACACAGACCCCACCTCTGACAGGGAGAGCCGACGATCAGCTCTCCCTGTCAGCGCGAACCGAGGAAAGATGTTTACTGGCACTTCTTGTTTCACGCTGTGATCAGCTGTGATTGATCACGTGGTAAGGAGCCTCCATCAGAGGCTCCGTACTACAATCGGACATGCAGTGTGTCAGAGTGACACACAGCACCACTGATCTGGGGGTGTCATTAACGTTGTATTGACGCCCGCAGCGGTTCGCAGAGGGCAGTGGAAACTGCCTTCGGGAGAAATGCGATGCGGGGACCGGCGCTGTAATTGTGCTGGTTCCCAAATCACTACAGAGTGAACCTAGGCTAACTGTAGAACACTCCTGAGCTCTGCCTACATCAGGGGTAGGCAACCTTTTGAGCACAGTGTGCCGAAAAATGTTTTCAAAGAAATTGAGCGTGCCGATTTTATAACAAAAAATGTCAACTTCACACTCTCAATCACGAAAAGGATTTTTTATAAAGTAAATGCTGCAAACTACTTGAGTAGTAGTGAGAAATTAACATCCTGCACACTCACGCCTCAGTTCAGCCCCAATTCCTGCAACTCCACACTTCAGATCACTGTAACCCCCTGCTCATCTGCCCCACCACTGTAACCCCCTGCTCATCTGCCCCACCACTGTAACCCCCTGCACATCTGCCCCACCACTGTAACCCCCCTGTAAATCTTCTTCATCACTGTATAGGGCTGGGAAAAAAATCGATTTTAATCTTGAATCGAGTTTTGAGTTCAAATCGATTCAGATTTGAAGAAAATCGATTTTTTTTAAAAAAGTTAATTTTTTATTATTTTTTTCCTTCAAAGTTTCCGTAGCAGGGCTGCAGGGGGCGTATCCAGAATGGCACTGGGCGGCGTTACCCCAATTACATCTACTCGCTGCAGCCGCTGAGAGTAGATGTAATGTAACACTAACTAACCGCAAGCCGCCGTCTGCCTACCTGATCAGCGTGTCATGCAGACAGACGGCGGCCATTGCAGTGTTCAAAAGCCGCGCCTCCCGAGTCCTCGTCGTCTGTGATAGGCGGAACACTCAATTTTACAGCAGGCAGTGTTCAGCCTATCACGGACATCCTCTCATCCTCGTCTGTGTTATGAGGATGAGCGGATGTCCGTGATAGGCGGAACACTGAATGCTGGGAAATTGAGTGTTCCGCCTATCACAGACGAGGAGGAGGCGCGGCTTTTAAATACTGGAATGGCCGCCGGTGTAGCAGTAAAATCCGTATACCATGAAAATCTGCATCAGGTACGGGCACAGTGATTGAAGCACGGGCACAGTGAGGCACGGGCACAGTGAGGCATGGGCACAGTTCAATTCAACTAAGAGTAACCTCAAGATTTTTTGTTGTTTTATTAGCTAAATACAAATACAGTATTAATAATTTGGATGTTTAACAATCTTTGTTGCACACTGACTTTGCAGTTAGAGAAAGGGTTTGCCTTTGCAATTTTGTTTGTTGATGCACTTCAATTAATATAATAAAAAAAATCGAATCGAATCGTAAATCGAGTTTTTTATAAAAAAATCGCAGATTTTTTGGGGAGGGGAAATCGCCCAGCCCTACCACTGTATCACCCTGCTCATCTGTCCCACCAATGTACCCCCTTTCTTATCTTCCCCACCACTGTACCCCCCTGCTCATCTGTCCCACCACTGTACCCCCCTGCTCATCTGTCCCACCACTGTACCCCCCTGCTCATCTGTCCCACCACTGTACCCCCCTGCTCATCTGTCCCACCACTGTACCCCCCTGCTCATCTGTCCCACCACTGTACCCCCCTGCTCTTCTGTCCCACCACTATACCTCCTTGCACATCTGCTCCACCGCCGTACTCCCATGCTCTTCTGTCTCACCGCTGAACTATCTTCTCATCTGTCCTAACACTGAACTTATCTGCTCATCTGCCCCACCACTGTAACCCTCTTTCTCATTTGCCCCACAACTGTACCTCCTGCACAGCTGTCCCACCACTGTACCCCCCTCTCTTCTGCCCCACCACTGTAACCCCCTGCTCATGTGTTCCACCGATGTACCTCATTTTTCCTCTACACCCCTCTGCACATCTGCCCCACCTCTGTATCCCCCTGCTCCTCTGCCTCACCGCTGTAACCCCTTGCTCATCTGTCCCACCATTGTACCTCCTTTCTCCTCTTCCCCAACACTGAACCTCCCCTGCTCATCTTTCTCACTACTCTAACCCTCTGTTCATCTGCACCATCACTGTACACCCCTGCTTTTCTGTCCCACCGCTGAACACCCTTCTCATCCCTCCCACCACTGTATCTTCTGAACATCTGTCCCACCACTGTACCCCCTTGCTCTTCTGTCCCACCACTGTAACCCCCCTTCTCATCTGCCCCACCAATGTACCCCCTTTTCTCATTCGCCCCACCACCGTACCTCCCTGCACATCTGCTCCATCGCTGTATCTCCATGCTCTTCTGTCTCGCTACTAAATCACCTTCTCATCTGTCGTCACACTGAACCCATCTGCTCATCTGCCCCACCACTGTAACCCGCTTTTTCATCTGCCCCACCAATGTACCTCCTGCAAATCTGTCTCGCTTCTGTATCCCCCTGCTCTCCTGCCCCACCTCTTTCCCCCCTGCTCTCCTGCCCCACCACTGTAACCCCCCTGCTCATCTGTCCCACCAATGCACCTCCTTTCACATCTGCCCCACTGCTTTACCCCCATGCTTTTTTGTCCCACCACTGAACCCCCTTCTCATCTGCCCCAACACTAAACCCCCCTGCTCATCTGGCCCAAAACAGAACCCCCTGCTCATCTGGCCCAAAACAGAACCCCCCCGCTCATCTGGTCCAACAATGAACCCCCCTGCTCATCTGGCCCAACACTGAACCCCCCTGCTCATCTCTTCCACCACTGTACCTCCCTGCACATCTGCCCCACCACTGTACCCACCTGATCATTTTCCCCACTGATGTACCTTCTTCTCATCTATGAGAGGGGTGAAAGGAAGCAGAGATTAGCCACATCTACCTGTCCCGGCACACTCATCCTGCTGATCCACCTCTTGCATCCAGCCCACGTGCTTGTAAGTAGTGATGTCACATACAAGCATCTTGAATGGATGCGCAATGATGAGCTCAGCTCAGGGGCATTTTCTGAAAGCAGTGGGCCTGTGTGCAGGATCATAAATTGGGCCCCCACAGCTGAGAAAAAGTGTGGCACCACAGGAAAAGTTGGGTGTGATTTTCATTGCACTAAATACTGACTCTGGCTTAAAGGGACACAGAGTGCAGAGGGGTTCAGTAGTTAATGATGCAAAGGTTCAGGAATAATTTCAACAAAGTTCCCAGAAGCTCAACAGTAATTCCACTAAGACCACTTTCACACAGAGGTGCTTTTCAGGCACTTTCACGCTAAAAAGCTCACGAAAACGTATTTCCATTAAAATCAATGAATGCTTTCACACTGGGGCAGTGTGCTGGCAGGGCTGTGAAAAACTCCTGTCTCCACTGAAATGAATGGAAAGCTCCTCAAAAGCGCCTGAAAAGCGCTCCGTTTTTTTAGAAGCGCCTCAGTGTGAAAGTGGCCGAACTGTCACCTGATTGTGGTTTTCTCAATTACAGTTAAATCCCTTCTTTCTGAGATTGGTAGGGCCAGCCAAGCGAGTCATCTTCCTCCAGATGGTGGGTGGGGCTAGCAGGACTGTGATTGGCTTTAGCAGTAGCCAATGACAGGCCACCTCCTCGAAACAGGGACTGCCCCCCCACCCAGCAGAACTGCTCCCAAACTCTTCCCCATCACAAAAGCTGACGATCGCAGCCGCAGCAAAGTTAGAGAACCAAACAACGTTTCTCATCTTTTACCATATGTGGGGGCACAGTGCCTCCCCCTCACCGCAGGTGCGGCGTGGGAAACTCTGAAATTGGAATACATTAGTGTCTCTCTGATACTTCCCTGCGCTGCTCTACTGATGGGGAGGGAGTAGAGTGCCGGCAATAAAGGCTTTGTACTTATGTAAAACTCTCTCAAAGCTAGTGTAGTTTGCGGAAGGTAAATCGATTCTCGGAGGTGACTTGAATATTGCTCTTGACCTTAGTGTATATATAGATACCTCCTCTGGTACTTCCTCTGTCTCCCTGGTATCTTACCCCGTCAGTTTTGAGTAAATATTTTCCAGAGGCTTCGGCACATTGCTGGAGATGTGGAGACAATAAGGGAACTTTTCTCTACGTCTTCTGGTCCTATTCGAAGCTCCAACAGTACTGGTCAGAGGTGCAGAGGATCTCCCAACAATTTACAGACTTTCCTATTCCGAAGGATCCTGCCTTCTTCCTGCTCCACTGCTCACAAATACCGATTCGGAAAGAAATCAATCCTTCGTCACTTGACTAATGCTGCCAAAGCTTGAGTCACTTTGTGTTGGAAAGACCCCAATTCCCCTTCCATCGCCATGTGGCTCAATAGGGTTAAGAGTATCAATACCCTAGAAGATTTGGTACTTACTGCTCAAAACAAGAGAGAACGATATACGAAAACAGGGGAATATTGAGACATGTTCTTTTCTCCCATTCGTCCATGGACTGACACAGCTGGATACTGTAAACGTGTGGGTATATGTCCCTGCTTGCAAGAGAAGATCTAGGCAGAATGTTAGATGATAGAAACATTCTAGAACAAACCAGAGCTGAACAGCCCCGCCCAGGGGAGCGGTCCCTCCGGACATTACCCTCCCACCTGCAGCCAGCAGCCTCAGTTTTCTTCTGCCTAGCAGAAGGAGAAGGCGTGGCTCTCTCAGGAGCCAGTCTCCTGGAAGATTTTACTTTTAAAATGTATTCCTTTGGGAATTGTATTATTTTATTTTTGAGACTTCAATCAACTGTCGGCTGGGCAACAGGTTGGGTACACTGGTATCCTCGTAGTCTTCCCTGTCCGACCATCGAGCGTGCTGATCCTCGCCTTGTGTGCGTGAGACTCAGTTCACGACATGCCCCATGACTCCAGGGCTGGCCGGGTTGCTTTTATGCTCCCGCGGTCCTCTCAAGATTGAACAGTACCCGACTGACTGTATCTTTCACTGTGGACCGGGCCGACAGCTACGCAGTACTGCTCTGTGATAGGTCTGTCTGAAACAAGCCAGTGGGTCCCTCTGGGACAGGTAAGCAGTCTCTCCTGCTGCAGGTGAGTACATGCTGGCTGTGTTTCTTTATGTGGGGGGTTTCTCCCTGTCTCCCCCCTGTTATGCTGCTCTCTGCACCTTATACTGGTGCTGTGCTGTGGGGGTGCTTGGGGGTCACTCTGGCCTGCCTGGGGGTGCTCATGTCTGTTAGTGGACACTGGGAAGAGGAGCAGTGTTCTGGTGTGTGAGGTGGGGACTTATTGCGTGCGCCATTAGCGTGCGCATTAGCGCTGGTTGCTTTTTTGAATAATGCGCCCAGCGGCCATCTTGCTGTGGTTCAATGGCGCAGTTATATCTGCGGCCGGCGGCCATTTTATTGAAGCCGCGGCGCTTTTACTTTCGGTTTTGGCCTCTAGCGGCGGCGCTGCGGCGCGAATCTCCTCACAGATTCTTCACTCTCCTCAGGCTTCACAGCATGGTTTCTTCAGTAGAACTGAGTGGTCCTTAAGGGTTGGTGGGTCCTCTGGGTATCCCCTCCTCAGCCTCAGCGTAGCCAGTGGGTGGACTGTATATTCACTGTAGTAGTGTATAAGGTCTCAGAGGGTGGCGATATGGAGTCTGGTACACCTGCTTCTCCACACTTGCCTGAGGCAACTGCCGGTGCTCCTGCACCTGCGGTCCCTATGGACCAGTTGTCGGCAGTCCAGGAATCATTCCTTGTCAGAATGGAAGCGGTGTGTGAGCGCAAGGGAGCTGTAAAGCACCCCCTCCCCACACATTCTCCTGTAGGGGAGTGCTCTGTCTCAGATATGGGCCTAGCTACTGCCGCTCAGGACCCTAGCTCTGAGGATTTTGATGTTTTTGGACAGGACATTCCTTGTGAGGAAGACTCCAGTTCTAAACCAGTAACTGACAGGGTGCTTGTAAGTGAACTCATTGATGCTGTGAGGGACACTCTCAAGCTGAATGTTGAGACTGAGGAACCCCAGGAGGATACTGTCTCCTTTGGTTCCTTTAAAGCCGTCTCTTCAAAAAAGGTCTTTCCATATGTGCCTTTTTTTAATACATTCATTGACCAAGTCTGGGATAAGCCGCAGAAGACTTTGATGGTCCCGCGGCGCCTAGCCATAAGGTACCCCTTTTGAGAAGGACCTGGTTAAGAAGTGGGTTCACCCCCCAGTGGTCGACCCCCCCCCCCGGTCGCCCGTTTGAATAAGGCTACCACGCTCCCAATGGAAGGGACTCCTGCATTTAAGGATCCCACTGACAGGAGGTCTGAGGTGGTGGTTAGAACTATGTTTGCCTTATTGGGGTCTGATTTACGCCCTATAGTGGCGGCGACACTTGTGTCTCAGACACTCACAGGATGGGCAAAGATTTTACACCAGACAGTACAGGAGCATAATCTCCCTCCTGAGGCCATTGCCCTGGCTCATCAACTTGTGCAGGGTCTTGTCTATGTGTGCGATGCCACTTTGGATGCGGCCCCTTTAATATCTGGGGCCTCTATCTCTGCTGTGGTGCTGCGTCGCCTTATCTGGCTAAAATGCTGGTCGGCCGACCTAGCTTCCAAAAAGCTCCTGGCTGACTTGCCCTTTAAGGGCGGTAGACTGTTTGGGGCCGCCCTGGATGACATTATTAAGGATGTCACAGGGGGTAAGAGCACCTTCCTCCCTCAGTCTCTTAAGGGAAAGGAGCCCCTCCGCAGGGCGGGCCCTTCCTTTCCGGCGAAGAAGAAGTTTTTTTCGTCAGTCAGAATCCACGGGTAAGCCCGCCCAGACTGAAAAAAGTGCGGCGGGGGGACACAAGCGTCCCTGGGTGCGTAAACCTACCAAGCAAGCTCCCAAGCCCGCCACCGTATGAAGTCTTGCCCCTGCCCGACTCTGGGGTGGGGGGACATCTTTGCAGGTTCACGGTTCGGTGGACCTCCCGGATCTCCGACCGGTGGGTGTGCGAGGTGGTCACCTCCGGATACAGGATAGAGTTCCACTCATGGCCCCCAAACAGGTTCTTCCCCCTCAAACCTCCCTCTCCTTCCTGCCCGCCGGGCGGCCCTCTTGGGGGCCGTACAGGATTTGCTCGGGTGCGGAGTGATTGTGCCGGTTCCGTCACAGGAGAGGTTTCAGGGGTTTTACTCGAAACTGTTTGTTGTCCCGAAGAAGGACGGGGTACGGCCAATCCTGGACCTCAAGGATTTGAATGCCTATGTGAAGGTTCAAAAATTCCGGATGGAATCCATTCGCACTGTGATTCTGACCCTCCACCAAGGGGATTTCCTGGCGTCCTTGGATATCAAGGACGCTTACTTGCACGTCCCAATCTGCGCAAGTCACCAGAGGTTTCTGCGCTTTGCCATAGGCGAAGTCCACTATCAGTTTGTGGCTCTTCCCTTTGGCCTAGCATCGGCACCACGGGTTTTCACCAAAGTGCTTGCCCCGGTTCTAGCTTTGCTGAGACAGCGAGGAATTGTTATCGTGGGCTATCTGGACGACCTCCTTCTAAGAGCAGAAACTGTCTCAGAATTGGAGGGAAATGTGACAATAGTCAGCCAGACCCTCCGGGACTTCGGGTGGCTTCTGAACATACAGAAGTCGGTGCTAGTCCCGACTCAACGTTTGGAGTATCTGGGTCTGATCCTGGACACTTCGGCATCGAAGGTGTTTCTACCCGCGGAGAAGTTACCGACACTTCAGTCAGCAGTGCGGGTCCTGACGGCCCGAAAATGGTAGTCGATCCGTTTCTGCATGAGGGTCCTGGGACTAATGGTGGCCTCCTTCAAGGCGGTCCCGTATGCCCAATCACACACTCGGGCATTGCAGAAGGGAATTCTGTCTGTTTGGGACAAGTCCCTGTTGTCATTGGATCTTCAGATCCAGGTGAGTCACTCTGTCAAGCCGTCCCTGACGTGGTGGCTGAGATCCCCGGCTCTTCGGGCCGGGAAGTCGTTCCTCCCTATCCAGTGGACGGTGGTCACAACGGACGCCAGCCTGACGGGCTGGGGAGGAGTTTGGGGAGTCCTGTCAGCACAAGGCCTCTGGACTCCAGACGAATCTCGTCTCCCAATCAACGTTCTGGAATTGCGAGCGATCAGACTGTGTCTCTCCGCGTGGTCGAAGAGACTACAGGGCCGCTCGATCAGAATTCAGTCAGACAACGCCACGGCCGTGGCGTATATCAACCATCAGGGGGGCACTCGGCTGCGGCATCTGAGGTTGCCCACATCCTAAGGTGAGCGGAAAGAAGCATGCCGGTGCTGTCGGCCATCTACATTCCGGGCATAGAAAACTGGCAGGCGGACTATCTGAGTCGCCAGTCCTTGGACCAGGGGGAGTGGTCCTTGCATCCGGAGGTGTTTCAACTCCTTTGTCAGCGGTGGGGCACACCAGATGTGGACATGATGGCATCTCGACTCAATCGTAAGGTGTCGAGGTTTGTGGCCAGGTCCAGGGACCCCTGGGCGGATGCCTCGGACGCGTTGGTGGCCAGTGGGGTCAGTATCGCTTGATATACGCTTACCCTCCACTGCAGTTGATTCCTTGTCTGCTGCGCAGGGTAGCGGCCGAGGGCATTCCGGTGATCCTCATTGCCCCGGATTGGCTTCGGCGTCATTGGTACGCCGATCTGGTACATCTCATCGCGGACGTCTCTTGGCGACTGCCCATGAGGGAGGACCTTCTGTTTCAAGGTCCTATCTTTCATCCTGCTTTACAGTCTCTTGTTTTAACGGCATGGCTATTGAGAGCCAGGTGCTGAAGGACCGAGGCCTGTCGGATTCAGTGATTTCAACCATACTTAGGGCACGGAAGTCTTCTTCTAGAAAGATCTATCACCGTACCTGGAGAGCTTACATCGCTATGTGCGAAGAGCTAGACTGGCATCTACGGACGTACTCTGTCCCCAGAATCCTGCGGTTCTTGCAGCGTGGTGTAGCCCAAAGGCTGGCTTTGAGCACTATTAAGGGTCAGATTTCGGCCTTGGCCATTTTCTTTCAACGATCCCTAGCAGGTCATTCTTTAGTTGCCACCTTTGTGCAGGGGGTTCGCCATGTGGTTCCCCCTGCCAAGCCTCCGCTCCCTCCTTGGGATCTGAACTTGGTGCTCTCGGTTCTTCAGGAACCTCCTTTTTGAAAATATCAGAGATATTCCTCTTTTAATCTTGATTTAGAAGGTGGCTTCACTTCTGTTAGACGGGTGTCTGAGTTGGCAGCTCTGTCATGCAAGTCGCCTTACCTGGTCCTCCATAAGGATAAGGCGGTGTTGCGCCCGCGACCGTCTTTCCTTCCAAAGGTGGTTTCGGCCGTTCACCTTAATGAGGACATTGTCCTTCCGTCCTTGTGCCCTCATCCATCGCATCCTAGAGCAGTGTTTCTCAACTCCAGTCCTCAAGGCGCCCCAACAGGTCATGTTTTCAGGCTCTCCATTATTTTGCACAGGTGATTTGATCAGTTTCACTGCCTTAGTAATTACCACAGCCGTTCCATCTGATGGAAATCCTGAAAACCTGACCTGTTGGGGCGCCTTGAGGACTGGAGTTGAAAAACACTGTCCTAGAGAGTTGCGCTTCACAATTTGGATGTGGTACAAGCCTTACGGGTGTACCTGTCTGCTACTGCTTCCATTCGGATGTCTGACTCACTGTTTGTGTCTCTCTCTGGTCCAAAACAGGGCCAAGCGGTTTCATCTGTCACCATTTCTAGGTGTATCAGACAGACCGTTATACAGGCCTATGCTATTAAGGGACGGGCGCCTCCCTTTCCGGTTACGGCACATTCCACTAGGGCAATTGGTGCTTTCTGGGCTTTCCGACATCAAGCGTCGGTTGCACAAGTGTGCAAGGCGGCGACCTGGTCGTCCGTTCATACCTTTTCTAAGTTCTATAAGGTTGATGTAGCTGCATCTTCGGATGCTTCCTTTGGCCGTAAAGTGCTGCAGGCCGCTGTTTACTGTTGCAACTCCTTCGTTGAGGAGCTCTACTTGTTTGGAGTGAAGTTTTGGTTGTTCCTTTACTACTGCTCCCACCCTTCTGATACAGCTTTGGGACGTCCCACACGTTTACAGTATCCAGCTGTGTCAGTCCATGGACGATAAGAGAAAATAGGATTTTTGTACTCATCGTAAAATCCGTTTCTCTGATGTCCATGGACTGACACAGCACCCACCCTTCTTTTAAGGTTTGTACTGCTTTGTTACGAACTGAGGCTGCAGGTGGGAGGGTAATTTCCGGAGGGACCGCCCCCCTGGGCAGTGCTGTTCAGCTCTGGTTTGTTCTAGAATGTTTCTAACATTCTGCCTAGATCTTCTCCTGCAAGCAGGGACATATACCCACACGTTCACAGTATCCAGCTGTGTCAGTCCATGGATGTCAGAGAAACGGATTTTACGGTGAGTACAAAAATCCTATTTTTTCGGACAAAGGGAAGTCCCACCTGGAGAGTTGCTCTGGGGATTGAGGTCTTCCTATCACTTGTACTGTTGCATCCACGTGTTCCATCACACTGCCCCCCTCCTTTTTTCCTCCTATTTTTTCCTTTTCTCCCATCCCCTTCTTCACTTCTCGTTTCAGCACTGACTTGGATGAACCTATGCTTCTACAATCTAGCTTCCGTCTATCTGAAGCTGTGAAGTGTCCACTCGTACAACGCGAGCAGAATGTACATGGGGTAGGAAATGGGGGCGGTAAAACCGTGACTTATCCTCAGGGTTTTTTATGTTGCCTTCTCACCACCTGATTTAAACACATGTTTGCCATGCAATGCATGTGACACGGTAGTACGGCAATTAGAGATTTAAATTGGGTGTGAGGAGGCGACACTGTACCCGGTGATCTTTTATTTCTCCCATGTTTTTCAGGTAGATCTCCACCTCTTTAGGGTTGCCTACCCCTGATCTAAATTAACAAAAATTCTGTTTTGTTACATGGAAAAAGTAAAATAAAACACTATATTTATTTACCAACACGTTAAGCCTAGTTTTCCACTATTGCGACCTGAAAGTCACATGATTTTGCCGCGATTTTGATGCGACTTGAAGCAATGCCTGTGTATTCTTGAGGCCTATGGACCTCAAGTCGCATCAAAGTTGGACCAAAGTAGTGCAGGGACTACTTTGAAGTCGCTGCGACTTGAAGTCGTACAGATATGAACTGTAGTCATTGGAAAACAGGGTATCAGGAAAATCATGTGACGTCGCAGGACAAGTTGCACAAGTGGAAAACGGAGCCTAAATCCTTGAAGTTAGAATCAACTGTTCAAAATGAGGTATCAGTGATTAGAATATTAGATGGTATGCATATGGAACCTGATATCTAATGCCTAGTGACTTTTTATGATTAATATTTGTCGTGTCATCATGCCAAGATCTCTAAGGTCCTCATAAAAAAGGTGGTGTATGACTATGAGTCAGACAAGGGATTTAACCACTTGAACTCTGGAAGGTTTTACCTCCTTCATGACCAGAAAGTTTTTTGCTATTCAGCACTGTGCCAATTTAACTGGCAATTGCGTGGTCATGCAACACTGTACGCAAATTAGATTTATATAATTTTTTCCACACAAATAGAGCTTTCTTTTAGTGGTATTTGATCACCACAGTTTTTTATTTTTTTTGTTACACGATTGCTGTTACAATGATGATCACTGTAACAGCAATGTTTTGAACAGTCATGAATAACAGCTGTAATTACTAGTGGTCTGTAATTGGCTACAGTTAATCACATGGTACAGGGTGCTGTGATTTGTCAGGTACCATGTGATAGCCGTGGGACAGTCACAGAATCGCTGAAATTCATTCATAAAAGCTTTGATGACATTGTAATTAAGTCAGCGATAACATTATCCCCAGTCCTTGAAACCAGCAGGGTACTGGAATCCGCAATTCGCTGTGTCAATCGTGAGAGCAGCAGGCTGCACACCCCTAGCCCAGAACAGGCTCACGTACATGTATGTGATCCAGCCTGCCCGTACCGCCCGCCTGCATTAAAAGTACTGTAAGCAGTCTTAAAGCGGTTAAGAAGATTACCAAATGAGTCATTCCACTGTGTAAGAAAACTATTCTACAAGTGATATAGATTTTAAAGAACTGCTAATTGTCTAGGACTGGCCAGGCCAGCACATTCAGCCCAAGAGATAACTAATGCTAAAAAAAAGTCTCTTAGAACTTCCCTGGATCTGCAAACAACTGCAGAAGTGGTATCAAGGTGCATGCATGCACAATCAGAAAAAAAATGCCCTTAAATGTGACCTTAATGAAAGGTGTGCCAGAATAAGGCCCCATTTACACTTGTGAATGGGGCCATTAAAAATTACATGCCGTAGACTAAGCAGGGGTTCTCTGCGATTAGCTGCCAGTAAAAGCCCCATTGAAAGCAATGGGAGGCTGTTTGCTCCTACAGCTAATCGCTGCCACTCGCATGTAATCGTTCAAGCAGCGATTACCTGCAAATTGGCTCTGGACACAGTTAATCACTGGATAGCCCTGATTGGAAGTCCTGCCAGTGCAAATGGAGCAGTAGCCTTTGCTGTAACTAAAGAACATTTGAGAGAGGCTATAGTTTTCCATTGAACATCTTGGCAAAGACCAGGCCTTCTCAAACAAAGTGCTGTGAACCAATGAATCAAAGACAGAGTTGTTTGTCACAGTAAGCCCCTGTTCACACTGGTGAGATTTCTCTTATCGTCCATGGACTGACATAGCCTCTTTAACACTTTACCCGTGGGTTATGTCCCTGCTTGCAGGAGAAGACCTAGGCAGAATGTGAAATGTTATACATACATTCTAAAAAGCCAGAGCTGAACAGCCCCGCCCAGGGGGGCGGTCCCTCCGGACATAACCCTCCCACTGCCTAGCAGAAGGTGAAGACGTGGCTCTCTCAGGAGCCAATCGACCATATTCGCCAGCACACCAAGGATCATTCCAATTACGTCCAAAAGGTTTTTATTATTTTAAAAACATCACAAAAGTGTAACGTTTCGGAGCCGCGTAGGACCCCTTCGTCAGACAAGTCGAAGGGGTCCTACGCGGCTCCGAAACGTTACACTTTTGTGATGTTTTTAAAATAATAAAAACCTTTTGGACGTAATTGGAACGATCCTTGGTGTGCTTGCGAATATGGTCGATTGTTGATGTTTCCAGGACCCATCTGGTGATCGCTGCAGCACCCATTATCTTATAAGAGCCGCTTGTCCAGGAACGTGTGCGAGTGGATTATTGAATAGTCTCTCTCAGGAGCCAGTCTCCTGACCTATTATTTTTATTCCTTTTTGGAATTTTTCTTGTTTTATTTTTTGAAACCTTCTATCAACTGTCGGCTGGGCAACAGGTTGGGTACAAGATGTCCTCGTAGTCTTCCCTGTCTGACCATCGAGCGTGCTGATCCTCGCCTTGTGTGCGTGAGACTCAGTTCACGACATGCCCCACGACTCCAGGGGTGACCGATGGGCTTTTATGCTCCGCGGTTCTCTCAAGATAGAACAGTCCTGCTGTATCTTTCGCGGTAGACCGGGCTGACAGCTACTCAGTACCGCACTGTGATAGTCCTGTCAGAAACACACCAGTGGGTCCCTCAGGGGACGGGTAAGTAGTCTCTCCTGCCTGCAGGTGAGTACATGCTGTGTGTTTCTCTGTGTGGGGGATTTTCCCTGTCTCCCCCTGTTTTTTATTGTCACTCTCTGTCACCATTGCTGTGCTGTGTGGGGTGCCTGGGGGTCATACTGCCCTGGGGGGGAGGGGGGGCTCATGGTTGCCTGCATGTCGCTGGGCTGTTTTTGGGCCTGGGTGCCGTTCGGCGCCATGTTTGTGTTTTCCCATTCACTTTGTATGGCGGCCATCTTGCCGTGGATCACCTTAGCACATTCCGGAGGCCATTTTCTTGAAGCAGCGTGCGGTTTTTGCATTTGTTTGGCCTCTATCGCTGCTGGGAACGGCGCGAATCTCCTCACTCTCCCTCACAGCTCACTTGGGCTGGTACAGCGTGGCGCAGGCAGCGGAACCGAGCGGTCCTGGTTCGGGTTGGTGAGTCCCCTGGGCATTCCTCTCCTCAGCCAGCACAGCCTGTGGGTGGACCTTTTTTCTGAGGAGTCTCAGAGAGGGACAATTATGGAGTCAGTGTCACCAGCTTCCCCATGCATGTCAGAGGCAACAGGCAGTGCTCCAGCACCTGCGGTCCCTATGGACCAGTTGTCGGCAGTCCTGGAATAATTCCTGACCAGGATGGAAGTGGTGTGCGAGCGCAAGGGAGCAAAAAAGCGCCCTCTCCCCACATTATCTCCACAAGGGGAGTGCTCAGATTCAGATATGGGCCTAGCTGCTGCTGCTCAGGACCCTAGCTCTGAATTTTTTGATGGTTTTGAACAGGACATTCCTTGTGAGTCAGTAAATGACAGGGCGCTTGTTGGTGAACTCATTGATGCTGTGAGGGACACTCTCAAGCTGAATGCTGCGGCTGCGGAACCTCAGGCGGAGGCAGTCTCCTTTGGTTCTTTTAAGGCCAAGCCTTCTAAAAAGGTTTTTTCATATGCACCTTTCTTTGACCAGTTCATTGACCAGGTTTGGGAAAAGCTGCAGAAGACTTTTATGGTCCCGCGGTGTTTGTCTATCAGATACCCCTTTGAACAAGCCCTGCTTAAAAAGTGGGCTTCTCCCCCAGTGGTCGACCCTCCGGTCGCCCGTTTGAACAAGGCCACCACTCTCCCGATGGAGGGGACTCCGGCATTTAAGGACCCCACTGACAGGAGGTCAGAAGTGGTGAGCAGAGCCATGTTTGCATTGTTGGGATCCGCCTTACGGCCTGTTGTAGCGGCGACCTTTGTGTCTCAGACACTCACGGAATGGGCAAAAATTTTGCACCAGACTGTGCAGGAGCATAATCTTCCTCCAGACACTATTGCTCTGGCCCACCAAATGGTGCAGGGCCTGATATATGTGTGCGACGCCACCTTGGACGTGGCCCCTTTAATATCCAGGGCCTCTGTTTCTGCGGTGGTACTGCGTCGTCTTATCTGGTTGAAATGCTGGTCTGCTGACCTAGCCTCTAAGAAGCTCCTGACGGATCTACCCTTTAAGGGTGGTAGACTGTTCGGTGCTGCTCTGGATGACATCATCAAGGATGTCACGGGAGGTAAAAGCACTCTTCTTCCTCAGACTATTAAGGGCAAGGAGGCCCGCCGTAAACCGGGTCCTTCCTTTCCAGCAAAAAAGTTTTTTTTTCGTCAGTCAGAGTCCACGGGTAAGCCCTCCCAGACTAGCAACAGTGCGGCTGGTGGACACAAGCGCCCTTGGGTGCATAAGCCGAACAAAGCGGCTCCCAAGCCCGCCTCCGCGTGAAGTCTTACCCCCGCCCGACTCTGGGGTGGGGGGACGACTTTGCAGGTTCACGGATCGGTGGACCTCCCGGATCTCCGACCGGTGGGTGTGCGAGGTGGTCACCTCAGGATACAGGATAGAGTTCCGTTCCTGGCCTCCAGACAGATTCTTTCCCTGAAATCTCCCTCTCCTTCCTGCCCGTCGGGCAGCCCTCTTGGGGGCTGTACAGGATTTGATCAGGTCCGGAGTGATTGTGCCGGTTCCGTCACAGAAGAGGTTTCAGGGATTCTACTTGAATCTGTTTGTTGTCCCGAAAAAGGACTGGGTTCGGCCAATCCTGGACCTCAAGGCCCTGAATGCCTTTGTGAAGGTGCAAAAATTCCGCATGGAATCCATTCACAGTGATCGCTACACTCCATCGAGGGGATTTTCTAGCGTTCTTGGACATCAAGGACGCCTACTTGCATGTTTCCGATCGGCTCAAGTCACCAGAAGTTTCTGCGCTTTGCGATCAGCGAAGTCCACTATCAATTTGTCGCTCTTCCCTTCGGCCTAGCCTTGGCACCAAGGGTGTTCACCAAGGTGCTTGCTCCGGTTCTAGCTTTGCTGAGACAGCGAGGCATTGCTATCTTATAAGAGCAGACAATGGCTCAGAATTAGAAGAAAGTGTGACTATCGTCAGTCAGACCCTCAGGGACTTCGGGTGGCTCCTGAACATTCAGAAGTCGGTCCTGGTCCCGACTCAGCGTCTGGAGTATCTAGGTCTGATCCTGGACTCCTTGGAGGCGAATGTATTCCTACCCCCGGAGAAGTTACTGACACTTCAGCCTGCAGTGCGGGTCCTGATGTCCCGAAAATGGTCGTCAATCCGTTTTTTGCATGAGAGTCCTGGGATTCATGGTGGCCTCGTTTGAGGCCGTTTCGTATGCCCAATCACACACACGGGCATTACAGAAAGAGATCCTGTCCACTTGGGACAAATCCCCGTTGTCCTTGGATCTTCAGATCCAGTTGGGTCACCTGGTCAGGGCGTCCCTAGCGTGGTGGTTGAGGTCCCCGGCTCTTCGAGCCGGGAAGTCGTTCCTTCCCATCCAGCGGACGGTGATCACGACGGACGCCAGCCTGACGGGCTGGGGTGGAGTTTGGGGAGTCTTGTCAGCCCAAGGGCTTTGGACTCCGGACGAAGCCCGTCTACCGATCAATGTCCTGGAAATACGGGCAATCAGACTGTGCCTCTCCTTGTGGTCGGAGAGACTACAAGGTCGCTCCCTCAGGATCCAGTCGGACAACGCCATGGCGGTGGCGTATGTCAACCATCAAGGGGGGACTCGGAGCTCGGCTGCGGCTTCCGAGGTCGCCCGCATCCTAAGGTGGGCCAAAAGAAGCGTGCCGGCACTGTCGGCCGTCTACATTCCGGGCGTAGACAACTGGCAGGCGGACTATCTGAGTCGCCAGATGCTGGACCAGGGAGGGTGGTCCTTGCACCCGGAGGTTTTTCAACTTCTTTGGCGGCGGTGGGGCACGCCGGATGTGGACCTGATGGCCTCTCAACTCAATCGCAAGGTGTCGAGGTTTGTGGCCAGGTCCAGGGACCCTTGGGCGGATGCCTCGGATGCGTTGGTTGCCCCATGGGGTCATTATCACCTGATATATGTTTATCCTCCGCTGCAGCTGCTCCCTCGCCTGCTGCGCAGGGTGGTGACCGAGGGGATTCCGGTGATCCTCATTGCTCCGGATTGGCCTCGGCGTCATTGGTACGCCGATCTGGTACGTCTCGTCACGGACGTTCCTTGGTGGTTGCCAATAAGGGAGGACCTTCTGTCTCAAGGTCCTATATTTCATTTTATGGAAAGAAGGCCATATTACTAAAATGGAAAAAAATGGGGGCCCCTGAGATAACCTTCTGGAAAGCATTGGTGAACGCAATGCTTCCGTACTACAAAGCCACGTATAGAGCTAGAGGGTGTAGTACAAAATTTGACAAAGTATGGAGAGCATGGTATGAGTCTGATCAAACAGTGTGCTGAGTTAATAGTAAGCTACAAGGTTGGGAGGGTCCGGTGTATGGCCAACGTGTAGTATACCCTGGAGGAGGGGTACAAAAAACTTTATTTTGGGTGATTAGAAAAGTGATATGACTTGCGTCCCACAAATAAAGCAAATTTGTTTGGAGGGAAGGGAACTGAGTAAAGGGAGGGGGCGGGGGGGGGGGTTATACTCGTTGTAGCCATCAATTGGATGGCATAGTTATTGTTGTTAGACTTACCGGCCATGTTGGCTGACTGTTAGTTTGGTGTTGTACCAAGCTATGTATGTATTATGTGTCCAAAAATTTCAATAAAAAATTATTTATTAAAAAAAAAAAAAGGTCCTATATTTCATCCTGCTTTACAGTCTCTGGCTTTAACGGCATGGCTATTAAAAGCCAGGTGCTGAGGGACCGAGGTCTCTTAGATTCGGTAATTTTGACCATGTTAAGGGCACGGAAGTCTTCCTCCAGAAAGATCTATCACCGTACCTGGAAAGCTTACATCGCCATGTGCGAAGAGCTGGATTGGCGTCCACGGACGTATTCCGTCCCCAGAATCCTGTGGTTCTTGCAGTGTGGTGTGACCCAAAAGCTTGCTTTGAGTACCATTAAGGGTCAGATTTTGGCCTTGGCCATCTTCTTTCAGCGACCGCAGGTCATTCCTTGGTTAGCACCTTTGTGCAGGGGGTTTGCCATGTGCTCCCTCCTGTCAAGCCTCATCTTCCTCTTTGGGATCTGAATTTGGTGCTCTCGGTTCTCCAGGAACCTCCCTTTGAAAATATCAGAGATATTCCCCTCTTGACCTTGTCTCAGAAGGTGGCCTTCTTAGTGGCCATTACTTCTGTTAGACGGGTGTCTGAGTTGGCGGCCTTGTCCTGCAAGTCGCCTTATTTGGTCATCCATAAGGATAAGGCGGTGTTGCGTCCGTAACCTTCCTTTTTGCCAAAGGTGGTCTCGGCTTTTCACCTTAATAAGGACATTGTCCTCCCGTCCTTGTGTCCTCACCCATCGCATCCCAGAGAGTTTGCGCTTCACACGTTGGATGTGGTACGAGCCTTGCGGGTGTACCTGTCTGCTACTGCTTCCATTCGGAAGTCTGACTCACTGTTTGTGTCTGTCTCTGGTCCAAGACAGGGCCAAGCGGTTTCGTCTGCCACCATTTCTAGGTGGATCAGGCAGACCTTCATACAAGCCTATGCCCTCAAGGGGCGAGCGCCTCCCTTTCCGGTTACGGCACATTCCACCAGGGCGATTGGTGCTTCCTGGGCTTTCCGACATCAAGCGTCGGTCGCACAAGTGTGCAAGGCGGCGACCTGGTCGTCCGTTCATATCTTTTCTATAAATTCTATAAGGTTGATGTGGCTGCATCTTCGGATGCTTCCTTCGGCCGCAAGGTGTTGCAAGCGGCTTTTTAAAGTTGCATCTCCTCCGTTGAGGAGCTCTGCCTCGTTTGGAGTGAAGTTTTTGGTTTTCCATTTGTACTGCTCCCATCCCTCTTGACACTGCTTTGGGACATCCCAGGGGTAAAGTGTAAAGAGACGCTGTGTCAGTCCATGGACGATAAGAGAAAATTGGATTTTTGTACTCACCGTAAAATCAGTTTCTCTGACATCCATGGACTGACACAGCACCCACCCTTCTTTTCAAGGTTTGTACTGCTTTGTTACAAACTGAGGTCTGCTGACTGCAGTGGGAGGGTTATGTCCGGAGGGACCGCCCCCCTGGGGGGGGCTATTCAGCTCTGGCTTTTTAGACTGTATGTATAAAATTTCACAATCTGCCTAGGTCTTCTCCTGCAAGCAGGGACATAACCCACGGGTAAAGTGTTAGAGGCTGTGTCAGTCCATGGACGTCAGAGAAACGGATTTTACGGTGAGTACAAAAATCCTATTTTGTCATGCAATTTGACAATTCCAAATCGCACGAAAAGTCGCACCTCATGCGACTCATATCACAGCAATTATGAAAAAGGTTCCTGCACTACCTTTTACCGATTTTTATGGCAAATTGTATATACAGTGGGGAAAATAATTATTTGATCCCCTGCAGATTTTGTAAGTTTGCCACTTATAATGAAATGAAGGGTCTATAATTTTTATCATAGGTGTATTTTAAACTATAGAGACAGATTATCAACCAAAAATCCAGAAAACCACATAAAACCAATGCTATAAATTTAAGTTGTAGTTCAGTGAGTAAAATAAGTATTTGATCCCCAAGCAAAATATGACTTAGTAGTTTTTTGGTGGAGAAACCCTTGTTGGCAAGCACAGAGGTAAGACGTTTCTTTGCTGTCTCTTGGCAACTCAAAGTTTCAGCTCCCTCCATACATTTTCTATAGGATTAACGTCTGGAAACTGGCTAGGCCACTCCCTGACCTTAATGTACTTCTTGAGCCACTCCTTTGTAGCCTTGGCGGTATGTTTTTGGGTCATTGTCATGCTGGAAAACCCATCCACGACCCATCTTCAGTGTTCTGGCTGAGGGAAGAAGGTTCTCACCCAAGTATTTACAATAAATGGCCCCATCCATTGGGCCTCAATGCGACAAAGTCGGTCTGTACCTTTAGCAGAGAAACAGCCCCAAAGCATCATGTTTCCACCTCCGTGCTTGACTGTAGAGATGGTGTTCTTAGGGTCATAGTCAGCATTTTTCTTCCTCCAAACACGGTGAGTCGAGTTAATGCCAAAGAGCAAAATTTTGGTCTCATCTGACCACAGCACTTTCTCCCAATCCTTCTCTGAATCATTTAGATGTTTATTGGCATGACTGTACCTGTGCCTTCTTGAGGAGGGGGACTTGCTGTGTTTGGAGGAAGAAAACTGCTGACTATGACCCTAAGAACACCATCCAAACACAGCGAGTCCCCCTCCTCAACAAGGCACATGTACAGTCATGCCAAAACATACCATCTTCAGTGTTCTGGCTGAGGGAAGAAGGTTCTCATCCAAGATTTTAAAATACATGACCCTGTCCATTGGCCCTCAATGTGGCAAAGTCGGCCTGTACCCTTGGGGCTGTTTCTCTGCTAAAGGTATAAGGCCTACTTTGCCGCATTGAGGGCCAATAGATGGGGGCCATGTATTGCAAAATCTTGGATGAGAACCTTCTTCCCTTAGCCAGAACACTGAAGATGGGTCGTGGATGTTTCTTTCAGCATGGCAATGACCCAAAACATACTGCAAAGGCAACAAAGGAGTGGCTCAAGAAGAAGCACATTAAGATCATGGAGTGGCCTAGCCAGTCTCCAGACCTTAATCCTATAGAAAATTTATGGAGGGAGCTAAAACTTTGAATCGCCAAGAAACCTTAAGGATTTAGAGAAGATCTGTAAAGAAGAGTGGACCAAAATCCCTCCTGAGGTGTGTGCAAACCTGATCACCAACTACAAGAAACGTCTTACCTCTGTGCGTGCCAACAAGGTTTCTCCACCAAGTACTAATTCATGTTTTTCTTAGGGATCAAATACTTATTTTACTCAGTTTATAACATTTGTATCGTGTGTTTTTTCTGGATTTTTGGTTGATATTCTGTCTCTATTTAAAATATACCTATTATAAAAATTATAGATCCTTCATTTCTTTGTAGGTGAACAAACTTACAAAATCTGCAGGGGATCAAATAATTATTTTTCCCACTGTACTTCTGTTAAATGAAGCTCTGTGATGTGCGGCTTTGAAATCGCACTAAGGAGGCGCGATTTCAAAGCCGCACCTGTGTGAACCAGGGCTCAGAGTCAGCATATTTGGAGCAAACCAAAGACATAATTTCGGAAGGCTTTTTCCACAGAACACAATTACATATGTTAGTATTTGTGCTGAATAAATGATTAAAAAAAGCACATTTTCCCTGAGCGTTTTTTAAAGTACTGTATATCACCTTTATCTGCAGACACTGTAAGACTAGCTAAACATGGACTAATTTCTCTTGTTCGGTCTGCACCAGGCCTGACAAGTCCTGTAAGGTATAGTACAGAGGCAGTTATAGGTACTCTATATGGAAACTTTACGGGTCTAACAGACTCATGATGCCTTTTCTGTTTCCAGCCACTGCAGATCGTGGACCGAGTCTTCAGTCCCCCAATCTAAAGCCTATCCTGCCACCAGAACACTGAGCGTGTGAACTCTGGGAACCAGAAGGAGGCATCTGTAGCAAAAAGCAGCAGACCAACACTCCTGTCATAAAGATCCTAGGACACTGTAAGCATTAGATGGTATTGAGATAAGTGGGAGAAACAAGATAAGTTAATATTTAGGCTTCCTTTACCTTTGACATTACTTGGATAACAAATGATTGTGTTGTTAATGCCTTGTAAATAATTATAGAATCTAGAAAATGTGCACCCATTCATTGTATGGAATGAAATTTTCTTGGTAAGAATAAGACTGGCCATATACATGTTTCATTTTTCCCGCTGAGCTATTGTAATCTTCCTGCGGGGAGTCTTCCCTGCTGGCAGAATACAATGATCAGTGTTGTCGGTTATAGCCAGTGGCACAGACCGTCCAGGGAAAAAAAAACAACAGACTGATTGTACACAAGTCAATCGATATATTGATTTGTGTAAGCAAACTAGCCCATACAATTTGAGATCGAACTAAATTTGGCCGATTTCATCAGAGACTGATTTCGATAAATGTATGGCTCTCTTTAGTCCTGTGTATTTAGTTCTGTCTATTGATATGAATATTTTGAAGATTACTGGCATGTGTATGTAGAGTGTTGTCAGAGATGTTAACCTAGCCAAATATGTTGGGATGATGATCAAGTGGCTAATTTGATTAAAAAGGTGTGGCTTATTATGAATACAGAGGGTAAAAAATGGACAGAAATATTAATCATATTTTATGTGTATAATAGAAAGCAACAGTTTCATAGACATCGTAACAATCCAGCTCATGAAAGTTTTCATTATCAGCAATTTTCTGTAAAACACAAAGATTGCTTTAATTATCAAAATCCCAATTTAACAGAATCAGAACTGACTGGTATATACAGTGTATAGGAAAAGCTTTACAATTATAATAATGATATAATCCTCATCCAGATTTAAAATACCTGGAACTTGTAGTACAACTCCGGGCTGCTTCTATATGTGCCCATGCAGTTGGGTTACCCTGGCGCTGCATGAATTAAATGCTCATTTGTCTATGGGAGGGCGATGAGTACAAATAATTTATTAATTGTTCCCCTATCTGGCGCTCTCCTCCACTGTCTAATTCTCTGACCTTCATTGTCCACCTGCACAATATAGGACTGCTGGTCCTGTCATAATGTTCTGAGACAGCCGTGCAGACAACCTGAAACAGCTTTAGGGGATCAAATAATTGGAAAGAATTACATCGCTCGCAAATAAGTATAATAAAATAAATTGCAGACAATAAATGCAATAATTCATAAACAATTCATGAGAGTCCAAAAATTGTAATATGTGGTGTGTTCCAATAATAAAGTGCAGTCGTGCTCCAAAACTCAAGGTGCGCCACACTCCCTCCTGTGTCCCCACTCACCGGATGGCATGGACCCCTAACTTTTCAGTCTGGGGGTCGTTCAGGCTTTGAAAAGTTGGCCAGGGATGGCTAGATCACATCAGTGTATCAAGAAGATCTCCGAAATGTGTAAACCTCAAATGTGGACCATGATACCAGAAATAAAAAGAAAAGATGCTATAGTGAAGTACTGTTGACCAAGAAATTTATTGCGCAAGTGGGCAAGTACTTGCAAACTGATGGATAAAAATAAGCATGAATCCAGTAAAAGTTTACAACAGCAAGCGAACGCCGTCAACGAGCATTCGAACGAAAGACCGGAAGTGACGTCTCGTGGATTCGGAACCGGAAATTACGTCCATGCATTTCGCTCTCCCACAGGGCGTCTTCAAAGGACCTTAAATTTTGGAGCACGGCTGCACTTTAATATTGGAGCACATCACATATTGCAATTTTTGGACTCTTTGGACACTTATTGCATTTATTGTCTGCAATTTATTTTATTATACTTATTTGCGAGTGCTGTAATTCTTTCCAATTATTCAGTTTTTCAAGTGTTAGCACTTTGTGTACAGCAGCTGCAATTTCACTTGTTACATCTGAATATACTCATCTTGGTATATCTGTCCCCTGCCGCCTCTAAGACTGAGAACTGTGCGATCAAAGACCACTGATTGCTCAGTTCTCGGCCCTCGCGTAACAGTCGCCAGCTCTCTTCTCTGCCGCTCCAGCACTCACTGGAGCAGTGTTTATCAACTCCAGTCCTCAAGGCGCCCCAACAGCTCATGTTTTCAGGATTTCCCTCAGAGTGAACAGCTGTGGCAATTACTAAGGCAGTGAAACTGATCAAATCACCTGTGCAAAATAATGGAAAACCTGAAAACATGACCTGTTGGGGCGCCTTGAGGACTGGAGTTGAGAAACACTGCACTGGAGTGTCGGCTATGGAAGGGGCAGGAGCCGCTAGCTCAGACTCCCAGTGGTGCACTGAGAGGCTGAGCCAGCTGCCAGTCCGGGCATCTGGGTGGATCCTGATATTAAAGTCGGAATCTCTCCAGAGTCTGGACCAGATGAGTAAGGGTCACAGGAGTGCAGAATTAAGTGCAATCCTGTGACTTACAAGAGAAGTAGGGCCAAAAGAGTTTAGGCCCTACTTCTCCTTTTTAAGGTAAAATCAATTACAAGGCAGTAATAATATATAAATATATATATATATATATATATATATATATATATATATATATATATATATATAATTTTTTTTTTTTTTTTTCTGTGTGTGTTTACATATGTGAAAATTAATAAATCATAGTTTCTATTATTTTCATGTACTTCTTCCATCTGAAGTACCTGGTTGATCCTGCCAGTGACCTCTTGTCCTTGTTCTAAACTGGCCACACATAGCACAGAAGCTGATCTGTTCTTGTGTGGTCAGTTTCCATCCTTTGGCTGGCTATTCAGAGGTACAGGACACTGTACAGACGTACAGCATGCCTGTATTGGGTAGCTTCTTCAGCCACCACACCCTCCTCCCAATCACAGCCTGATTTGGCACACATCTCCTTCTCAATCGCAGCTTCCCTCTTGAACATGCCCACTGCTCAAGCACAGTCTGCATCTTTGCATCAGATAGAACAGACAATGGAATACAGCAGCACACTGTGTGTGCACAGTGTCCTGTAACTCCGCCTCCCACTATCAGGAAGAATAGATGCATGATCACATGGCATATATTTTTAACCTTATAAAAAAGGTAAGAAAGATCCTTTCTGAAACTAAGCAAAAGCAGTTGTGGCACCTGTCTATGACATGTATGTTTTAAAGTGGTGTTTCGGGCCGAAATTACACTTTTTAAATAACAATACCCCTATAATACACAAGCTTAATTTATTCTAGTAAAGTTAGTCTGTAAACTAAGGTCTGTTTTGTTAGGTTATTACAGCATTTTGAAAGTTTATAAACTAGCAAGTAGACCGTGGCCATCTTAAGTGTGGGCATCTGAAGCCAGACTCGATTTCTTCCTGGATTTCAGCTTTGCAGATCTCGCACATTTCAGGTCAGGTTTCCATAGCAACGGCAGTGTCAGAGGAAGTTGCCGCCCCTTATTTATGCAAACCTCTCCTGAAATAACCCATTTAAAGTTGATAAGCGTGCCGGTGGGGGGGGGATGCCGCCGAAAATGACGGGCGCCGGGTGCTGACTTCTTTTCTTACCTCTTCATTCTTCCTTCTCCCTCTTCCTGTGCGCTACAATCGCTTCAGTGATTATTGCTGAGCGAGCGTCCTGCTCCATGGTAACGGAGGAATTCAGCCGCCCCTCTGTCATGACATGACTGTCCAATAAGGAAAACGGGAGGGCGTGGCTTAGCTTGTGTAGATCGGACTGCGGCTAGCTCCCGCGATGCTACGGCCCGACTATTGCCTTCTGGAAATGGTGACAAACATCTCCCAGGAGGCATAGCGGATGGGGGATGACGCCCTCAGGCGGCAGCCGAAACCAGGAAGAGGAGAAGCATATCATTTAATAAAACTGAGTTTTCCAGGGAAAAAAAATAATTATATCCCAAATGTGTTTAAGGGGACAGAGAAGCAGGGGATGAAGAGGACTTTAAAAATAGGTTGGAACTCCACTTTAACATCTACTTTAAAGTGCTATTAAACCCAAAGGCAAACATTTATTATATTACAGCTTACCAATTGTTACATGTGATGGCTGCATTCATTTTTTTTTTTTTTTTTTTAGACTTTCTTTCTTCTATTTTCATCTGGTGATCCAGCCAGCAAGTCTACTGTTTTTCAAAAGAACAAGCTCTCCAGCAGAATATATCTGTTACAGAGATGAGACAAACCACCCAGCAGGGGTGCTTACAATGATCAGCATTTATTTATTTATGTAAAACATTTAGCCCAAAAAGGAAAAAAAAATCGATTTGCTGTAACTGATTATAAAGTGTGGGCTGGACTTAGGTTTCATGGTGTTTAGTGTATTTAAATCTGCTAGTACATCTAACAATACCCTCCTCCTCAGACTGACAATGCTGCCGTCCCCTGTGCTCCTTCATCCAGAGTGGGGGCACTCTAATACAGGAGGTGTGTTACTGGCCAGATCACCAGGTGAAAACAGGGGCAAAAAGCCTAAGAGAAAAAAAAACTGATGCAGCCACCACATCCAACGATTGGTAAGCTGCTGGTAAAAGCTTACATTTTTGCTTTGGGGTTTATTACCGCTTTAATATTTTGCTTCCAACTTCTGAATTTCCTTTAAAACATATTAATCTTTCAAATATATAATAAAGCTGCTCAGGAGCTACTATATGGCCTACACTTGGTTGGTGGTGCTCTTCTCAGTTAGAGAAGCCTCCTTGCAGTATTGTACATAGTTAGCTTTCCCATTTAAGGCCTATGAAGATTATGCTGTGCACATGCAATGCAGCATAGCCCTGCCGGCTGAGAAGAGGACTGGAATGCTGGCCAGCATCCCTTACTGTGCATCCCCCCTGTCATCCAGTACCCCATGTCACCCTGCACACCATTGTCACTCTGACACTACGCCTGCCTGCTCCCTGCCTGTTCTGTGCACCTCCCTACAACCCAGCTGCCCTGAAATGCACCTCTTCGCCACCGAGCACCCCCTTGTCATCCTCATTCCTTCACTCAAAACCTCCATTTCACCCTGCACCCTTGCCACTGCCCTACACCAAGAACCACAGCCTCCCCTGCTATTCATCACCCCTGCCATTGGTTCCCTCTGTCACTCAGCATGCCTACCACTACTCCCTTTGCTTCCCAGTACCCCTGCCACTGTACTGCTTTTCAGCCTCCCCCCTCCACAGCCCCAACACTGTGCTATACCACTGCCAACCAGCACCCCTGGCACTGCACCTTCCTGTTCCAGCATCCTTAATAGCTTAACTTCTTGTCATTCAGCTCCCCTAAATCAGCAACCCAATATGATCCTGCAAACCTAAGAGCCCTTTTACAATGTGCCGCACCGAGCGTCGGCGGTAAAACGGCGTTATATTTAGCACCGCTTTACCGTCGGATTTGAGGCGCATTTCGGCCGCTAGCGGGGTGCTTTTAACCCCCGCTAGCGGCCAAAAAAGGGTTGAAACCGCTCGCTACAGCGGCGTTTTGCCGGCGGTACGGCGGCACTGCCCATTGATTTCAATGGGCAGGAGCTCATTAGGAGCGGTGAGTTCACCGCTCCTAATGCGCTCCAAAGAAGCTGCTGGCAGGACTTTTTCTGATGCCCTGCCAGCGCACCGCTCCAGTGTGAAAGCCCTCTGGCTTTCACACTGGAGTGAAAGGAGCAGTTGTTTTAGGGCGGTTTGCAGGCGCTATTTTTAACACTATAGCGCCTGCAAAACGCCCCCAGTGTGAAAGAAGTCTAATACTGATCCCCCTGGCATTGCTCTCCCATGCCTTCCAGCACCCCTGCTATTGTACCTACCAGACACCCAAGTCTCTTTCGGCTGCACCCTCTTGACACCTAGAACCCCTCATAGCTGACTTTGAAAATGGGGATGCTGAGAATGTAGTTTTTCTGGGCTGTCTGCTTCCTCCCTTCTCTGAGATCATTTCCAGGTCCCTGTGGTGGGTTGCGACTGGTTTCTACCTATTGCAAACTAATAAACACATCTTGAGAGTTGACATGCTTACAGTGTGGAGCATGTAGCATACAGCACAGCAATATATAGAATGGGACACCCACCTCAAAGCTCTTATCAATGGATTAGCAGGCTTGCACCTGTCTGGCTGCAGGAAGATCTGCACATTGTAACCAGCAATTTTATTTTCCCAGGCTTTTCTCTAACATGAAGCTCCACTCACTTCATGATGTCACCCACACCAAGGCACCCAGGGCACAAGGAGTATTTAATAAACTGGTGTGACTGCCCCCTTTATCCATAGAGACCAGTTATAGTTTAGTGAAATGTTGCCATATTACTATAATATTACCTTTGCTGGGTTGCGATGCGTTTTTGTATTCCTGTGTAAAACAACCTGTTATTTTTTCCTAAACTTTTCTGGATTGCATACATAGGTGACTACTATAATAATGTATTACAGTGAACTAATCTCTATGATAATATATTACAATTAAGTAATATATTGGTGACTAATATTTTATATATCCAACTGACAAACATTATTTGCAGTTAAAACTGGAAGTATCACGTCAAGCTTTTTATGTATGTAGTTGCATCAACAGGAACCTGCAATGACAGAAAGTTGCCTGGCTATCATGCTTATCCTCCAGCTACTTAGTAAGTCGCTAACCTGGAGCAAGTATGCGACTATTATAAGCAGGTGAAGTCCTGACTTGCATACTAGCTCTGAGTCACTGCCTTCCAAATAAAGATGGTGACAATGATATGTGAACTTGGAAGATCTTATACATTTTAGCTAATTGCGCATATATATGATTTGTCTGATTTTATATGCTTTCAGATATGTCTGTGGAGAATTAAATCGCTTATGAGTCCAAGAAAACAGGAACTGCATAATGCTTCTCAGACTGAATAAATCCGTATACCTAATTCAGACAAATAGGACAATAAGGATTCACCAAATTTGCCAGGTTCTGAAATCAGTTTGCTGGTCTGTGCTTACTAAGTAATGAAACTAGAGTACCTGCATGACAGCTTGGGCAACTAATAGATGGGGTTAGGAATGGAATTACAAGTATATCTGATGACAGGGACACATCTATTGATCTATCATCTATTCATTCCCATACCTATCTATTTAATATCTATCTATCTATCTTGACGTGTGTGTGTGTGTGTATTTTTTTATATATATATATATATATATATATATATATATATATATATATATACACACACACACACACACACACACACACACACACACACACACACACACACACACACACACACACACACACACACACTATATAGATATGTCAAAATCGATAGATCTTACATAGATATGTATAGGCATGAATAGATGATTGATGTGTCCCTGTCATCAGCTATACAGTATGTAGATATATCAAGATAGATGTGTATATATATATATATATATATATATATATATATATATAAAAATAAGTTGCACGGGCAGATTTTCTTTGGCGTGTAATCTGCGTGTCTAAGATTTGTACATATATGTGTATATTTGAGAGAGATGTGTGTATCTGTCTGAGTGTAAGGTGATAGTGATTTCTTCTTTGCTTCTGTCTCTCTCCTCTGTGTTGTCATTCAGACTGTGTCCTCATTATCTGCTGATCAATAAATTGAGTCTTCACGGAGATGTGAGGAGGCACGAAACAAACAGGAAGACAGAGAAATGGAGACAGAAGATACAGGTAATGTACCAAATAGAAAATGGAGCAGGAAAGAAGCATACGAGGAGGGTTGATGTAGATAAATTAAAGGGCATATGGAAAGAGCAGATTTCTCTGTTTCAGGTAAATTGTAAGGAAAACAAGGAATGCAAGGAAGACAGTGTGGGTGAGAAAGTAGAGAAGCAGGGGCGTTTTGCAAGAAGTCATGTAGCATAGTGCAGGCAAAATCCCGAATTTTACTACTACTCTTTAAATCACTTAAGTAACAGAACTGGGGCATACATGCACAGAACTTTTGGCTTTTGTTTTTTTGTAGGACTGAAATGTAGTATTAACTAAAATTAAACTAACAGAGACATATTGGGGTATCCTGTGTAAAAAGTAACATCATCATTTTTTTACCTGTATAAAAGGAGCGGACAGGACAGAGGTACGTAAATGGGAAAGTATGCAATTTGCACAAAATGTGTAGCTACAGTGTACATTTAAGCCATAATCTTGGACATGCAATAATATTGCAGAAAGCATAAAACACCAGTCCAGACCAAAAGCAGACATGACCTGAATGGTGCACTGTGTAAGCACTGTTATAGACATGTGACAGAGTTGCACCTTGCCACAAATGACCACCACAAACTGAAGACAAAGGCAGAGGTGAGGACAGGCAAAAAGCAATAATTGAGAGGGCCATGCAGAGGGGGAATCATAGGAGACACATAGTGCATGTGAGGTAAGCGATCGAGAGGGAAGAAGAGACTACAGAAGCAGATGCAGGTGAAGGAAGATGACAAGTGTAGAAGACAGGCACACTAAATGGAGGGCATCCATGTCATGGGGCATAGGTGACAATAGGAAAGGTTAGAGATTCAGGATAAATTATAGTTCGATTACTAGAGAGTAACAGACAGGAGAGCAGATGTGAGACTCCTTGTGAAAGAAAGAACCTCAAAAGAATTATATAGGTGTAAAGGGGGAGGGACCGTTTGAGGATTCAGACAGGAAAACTGTGGGAGCGAGGAAGCTACGGGAAGAGAAAACCAAAAGAAAAGTGTACAGAAAAAGATCAAAAGAGAGAGTTCAGCAGAGTGAGGAAGAGGGGAAAGCGGGACAGAGAAAACAATGAAGTGAGATATTAAAGGAATGAGTGAGCAAGAGAAGGAGGGAGAGAAAGAGAGAGAGAGAGATTATAGAATCAAAGAAAAAAAAATCAGCCCAGGGAGAGTGAGAGAGACAGAGCAGTGTTGACAGACAGAAATTAATCAATAGGCAGACAGGAAGAGAGACAGGGGAAAGAGAGAGGCTCTGAAAGAGAGACTGTTTCTAAAAAGAGAGGGAAAAGGAGAGAAAGTGAGAGAGGCAGTCAGCGAGAGGAGAGAGATAGAGGAGGAGAAGGGGGAGGAAGGGGGGCATCCATTTTTGTGGCGGGGATTTGAGCTGCTTTTGTGTAACTCTCCCTGAGAGATCGCATGCTTGATGAAAGGCCCTTAGAAAATGCAAATTGCAGCACGCATGAAAAGCACAAAGAGGCATCTCGCTGTCCCTGCCATGGGTTTAATTCTTCACCAACCACGTAGCGCTGACGTCGGGAGCAGATAATCTCTTCTCTGCCCGGGAGTGTGAGTATAACACACAGACTTTACTGCTCGGGGAACACTATTTTATCCATTTATTGTCCGGGATCGGGGACTTGTATCCCGCATCAGGGTCTGGGGAGGACGGATGGAGTAGTGTTTGGGAGGATGTGTTTTTTTTCTGAAGTGGGGGATAATTTGGGTTTGTTTTTCTGTAAACAGTGAAAGAAGGGAGTGAAATAAAATGAATTATTGGTTAAAAAACTTAGCAGGTGCAGAGGGTTAGTAGAGAGGAGGGGGAAAAAGAGAGAGGGAGGGTAAAGAGACACACATAAACGGGAGAGAGAAAGAGAGAGAGAGAGAGAGAGAGGAAGGGAGAAAAAAGAGGAGAGAGAGAAACGGAGAGAGGGGGCGGAGAAAGGGAGTGAGAGAGAAGGAGAGAAACAGAAAGAGGAACGAGAGAGCGTGAGAGAGAATCCTGTGAAGGATGCAGAGAGGCACCGGACGGAATGAGACCAGGGAAAAGGGAGACAAGTGTCAACATGTAAAAACTGCAATAGCTTGATTAAGAAAGACTGTTTAAAACCAGGAAAGAAACATTAAGAGAACAACAGAGCAACTTTTTCCCTTTAAGTGTGTGTTTTTTCTTCTCTCACTCTCTCTCCTTCTATGCCGAGCATTGGGAAGGGGGGTAGGAAGAGGGGGAATGTGAGAATAAAGGAGGGAGGGTTAGGGGAATGAGAGGGTCTTTGTACTGTGAAGCAGTGGGGGGGGTGAAGAGAATGAAGGAGGGGGGAGTCACAGAATAAGGTGAAAGGGTTTTTGGTGAAAGAAAGAGAGGACAGGGTGCAAGAGGGAGGGGGGAGAGATACAGGTTTAACCCTGTGCATTATGGAGTGAGCAGAAGACAGTTTGATAATAAGTACTTTAACCACTGTCTGTGACAGCAGCTTGGGCTACTTTACATGCCTTCCTGTTGGCGGAGAAAGGGTTAAGTGGGGTGCAGCAAAGGGTGGGTTCTCACCCCCGCCCCACATATACATGCCCGCCTGTCTGTCTGGGGCCTGGGCAGGGAGGGGGTAGAATGAGGCCTTGTGATTTTCTGTCTCTCGCTCTCTCTGTCTCTATTACATGGCTGAGTGAGTCTGAGTAATGAATGTGTGATGAAATTACACGGGCGCACACATACACACAGGAATATGCACACTCACAGATACATACAGAAAGACACAGGCATGCAGAAAACTTATCAGCTCGTGTAAGTCTATCCACAGACAGCAGACAGAACCTGTCACACTGCAGTACACATATGAGATTACATGTACAGACACAGTTATGTATACAGTTACAGTGATGAACACTGAGCTTTTCTCAAGGGTATACAAACACGCACAGAAAAGTTATACATACATAGTCTCCAGGGTCTCTCTACAGAAGGAAAACATAGGCACATATACCAACAGAGAAAGAAAAACACAAACTCCTCACTCTGGCATTTTTCAGTATTTTAGAATGTGCTTTCACACAGAGCAAGAGAAATAATTGGTGATCAAATTGTCATGAAAATATAAGGCATACAAATGGGGTTAACAAGCCCCACACTCAGGCATTTTTCAGTATTATAGAGGGCAAGGGGAAATGGTGATAAAATAGTTATGTAAAAGAAGGCATACAAAGGGGTTAACAGTCCTTGCAAACAACATGGATTATATCTTCTGAAAATAACGTGTATACATTCACTCAGTCTCAATGTTTGTTTTTAGATAATAATACTGCTGTGTTGGGAACAATGCTGTATAATTTTCAGGATTAATATTCATTAAATTGCAGGAGACATGATCCTCCCATGTCATCTGTGCCCCAGAATCTATAATGGCGACTTGATGCACTGAAATAGAGGCACAGGTGCACCGACCTAAACATGCAGGGTTACATATAGGAGATATCACACTCATCCACATAGTGGCATATAGAAAGGGTATAGGTGGCCACAGATATTCAGTGAGCAGAATAACAGGATCAGCATGAATGCATTTGCTAAGAAAAAAAGGGTCCTGCTTGTGATAGTTTACTATCTGTGATGGAAGATGATATTGGAGATGGAGGTTCCTCCTGCTGTGAAATGCACGATGGCATGCATTACAGCTCTAAAGTATCAGTGCGCTCTGGGAGTGCTAGGAGAGCCAGCCACCCATATGGTGCTATTGACGAATGGAAGGTGAAAGTGTGCTGCCCACATGGTGCATCTCCGTAGGGAACACATGGTGGCCACACAGCTGATTCCACTGGCAGTGATGTCTGTAGTACATATATAGACAGACTAGCTTTACCTGATAGCCTTATCTCATTCAGGATTCTGACTGTTATAGTAAAAAAAAAAAAAAAACTCTGGATATTGAGCATTTCAAAGAAATCTGTATATCTTATAAAATAATTTAATCATTTTTAAATGTCTCGTATGTTGTTCTAAATATCTGTATTTACTTCCCTTAATAGACCCCTATTTTTATCTGAAAGAGCATGCCATACAGTATATAGACAATACAGTTAAAAAGTGACTAAACGTTTAAGAATGTTGTTAATATTTTAAAAGTTTGACCCAAATTTTAACAGGAAAAAAACATACATGAACTCTTACAACCAATTGCCAGTCATCCTTTACTGTTCATCCTTTACTGTTCAGACTGCAGTCAATCAATGGAAGGAGACAGGCAGTTGGTTACTACACTTTTAGTTTTTTTGTACTACTTATTTCTACAAACCTGACTAGGTGATTTAAACAGACGTACAAAGTACAATCTGTGAGCAAAATGTAGGTTTTTGTTTAGCAGTGAATGCCTTTTTGCTGTAATTTGCTGTTGTAATATTATTAGGGCCTTCCGCAACTAAGTTCTGCAATTTTAAGTTTTGCTTGATGTGCTAGCAAAGTATACATATTGGGGACATTTATAATGTTTAAGTTGGCTGTGCCTGCTAATGCCTAACCCCTGAAATATCCAATTTACCCGACATACACCCACTGTTCCTTGCTTGTTGGCAATCTTCATGCTTAAAAAGCAAAAGAAACACCAGATTATTTTTTTTCCTTTCTGCAAAGGTGAACAGAAGAGTGAATGAGAACCAATCTGCCCAATTTCCTCCCTGTGCAGCCATTTACATTTCACATACAGACTGATTCTTGTACAACTTTGTTATCATGAAACAATAATTGCCTGTGTTTGGTGCCATTACACTGCTCTGAAAATTGTTCCTACTAAACTGTAGTAGAAGAACTTTACCAAAGTTTTGCATATATATTTTGTGCTGTACCACAAGTCATTGCAACCTATAGGGCACGGTCAACCTGTTTTTTTAACAAACAGAAAATTAGATTGTCTTGCTAGGCCAGCCATACACTGTTAGAATCTCGGCCAGTTCAGGAGGAACCGGCCAAGATTCGAACGGTTAGTGGGCAGGCTGAGTGTAGCAAGTTGATCGATCAACTTGGGTACAACCAGCCTGCTAGTTTTGCTTGTGAGTATGTCTAGCGGCTGCTAGCAATAATCACTGTCCAGCGGGCTTCCCCTGCCCACCCTTGCCAGGAGAAGACAATTGCTGATTCCACTGTCAACACTGTCTGTTCGCACGGTGTATGGCCAGCCTTCCTCATAGAAATCACTAGAATATTTGTATCTTCTAACTTGCTGTACAAAAACGGGAAGCTAACTGGGTGCTTTGGGTACACATACTTTCTTTCCATAAGCTTATCAGTGAAGGCTAGTAATACTAGGTTGAACATAGAAGGGAAGGTATCTTCTCTAAAACAGTGGCAGGTGAGTTATCTATCCATCCTCACACAGGTTTAAGCCGCCCATACATGGATCCAAATTCGACAAGTTCAACAGGGAGCGGCCAAATTTTGATTTATGTATGGACTAGCTTGTTGTACACAAGTTGACCTATCGATCAACTTGTGCTCAATCAGCCTGTTTTCCCAAACGATCAGTGCCGCCGGTCGGAAACACTGATCATTGTATTCTGCTGGTGGGGAAAGGTCCCCACCAGCAGAATACAATAGCTCAGTAGGAACGATTCCCCCATTCACATCGAATGTGTTGATGGGGGAATCGGCTCATTTTTTTGTTTGTCCAACTTGCTGGTTTAAAGAAAAAAAACTATGAATCCTGTATGGCCTGCCTTACTGAGCACAGGAACCTGCTGTGATGCTCACCTGAAGCAAAAGTAAAGACCTGGCCCTGTGTTTATGGGGATTTTTCCCAGCAAGTTGGAAAATCTTTGTTTTGTGATAACCAGCCCATCGGAGGCATTTGTTGTCACATGTAGAGCTTGAATTTTCTTGCTTGGGACCGTTTTATGGCCATTTTATGTGCACTAAGAAAAACTATATTAAAAAGTGTAATTTAGCATATAACTTGTATACTAGCATTTGTAGCCAAATCTGTTGCTTCAATGATCTATTTTTTGTTATTAATACCGGCTTAGTGCAATATACACACTGCAGCCTTTGCAGCTAATTGTTACAAATACAAAATAGTATGGTTATGCAGCTGGGGTATGCCTAATATAGATATTATGTGTACACAGTAATAGGTATATTCAGGCCTGGCTCCTGGATAAAATGCCTCCTGGAAAAATTTGCACGGTAACTTTAGTCCTGGCCATAGCACAGTATAAATCTATAACAATGTTGAATAATTCACACAGTCTGCTCTTTCATTGGTCCTGCAGCATTTATTCTATTAATGTAGAAACTACTATAATGAAAGTAGGACAGACCGTGAGAATGAGAAATAGCAAATGACACATGCCATTGCCTAGGGACACAGAGAAAGGTAAGTTTCAATGCTTTCTTTCAAGTGTCATACAACTTTATTACATTGGATTGTGCTTGTCCTTATTCAGTTTTCAAGTGGCAAGCAGAAAATGGCAGATTGATAACATTCACCTCTGTGTCCTTGATCTTCTGATCCACTGCTTAAAAGTTCCAAAGTGATCGACTTCCAGGACCTGCTGCCTCTTCGCACATCTCCTGGATGTCTCTAGTGTCTTCTGTGAAACCAACACATAACAGAGTGACATCATTGGAGCAGGCCATAGACAGCTTGCAGCAGAATTTAGGATCAGGGACCCAAAGGTGAGTGTTATTTAAAAACGTCTTCTACTCCGCTGACAAAATCGTATCTTGTTGGTGTATTTATGCAGGGTTATAACCCTAATGAAGGGATGCCCAATTTTAAATTTTAGATATCCTGTGTTTTGTTTTTTGTTTTTTAAGAAACTGACCAGTTATGTATAAATGGCACACTGAAAGGAAACTTTGGACCACAGCATAAAAAAAGGTTAATATATTGTTGCTTATAAAAGATGCCACAGCATCTTCTGCGTGCTATGCAATGAGACACGTGAAATGCACAAAGATAAACAATGTAATTTTCTGAAAGTTGAAGCACAGCATTCTTATTCAACCACAAAGTCACAGGAATTATATTGGACAAACTAATATTTTGGAGTCTGGGTAAAAAACTTTTATTGCATTGCATAGATTTCATTTATTTGGATAACATGCATAACATTGCATGCTTGGCCGAAAAATTATGTGTTTACACCTGTTAATGATGCCACTGTTCTTTAGAGTAGAGATAAAAAGAATAACCTAAAGCTGGCCATACATTGAGAAGAATATAGTGACCCTGTTGTCACCCTCCTGCCCAACATTTACAAAATTGTCGGCTGAACATCAGCTGCATTTAGTCAGATGTTACATCTGTTCAGGTATTCTGACAGCTGCTGGCACCGGCTGTCAGAATACAGTAGCAGCACTGCATATTCATTTATCCATGCTGTAAAGTATGGATAGTGAAATTTGTTGCATTTCTTTCTTTCCGTCTACAGGTAAAAAAAAAAAACATCTATCAGTGTATGGCCAGCTTCATTTATTCATCTATTGCTGAAGTATTCCTTCCATCTTATAATGGATTCTTTATGGTGATCTGTAAAGCAGCAAGTTCCCTCTACTACAGCTGCCTTGTCTCCTTGGGATTGTGAGCTGTGATCTTAGTTTTTATCTCCAGTACTACAACTGATTAAAATAGTTATCCCAACTTAGCTACTCTGTTGTTGGCAGAAAAAGCACAGTTTTTTATTTATTTTCTTCTGTAAACTAAAAATGGAGCCTTCTTTCAAACCCTCCAATACAGTGACCTAAATCCTCACCCTTCTGCTGTTTACCTTTTTTATTTAGTATTCTGTGATTATTGCTTGATTCATAACACCTCTCATGAACGGCTGGCCTCTATTGCATACATTCATAAACATTCTTTGTAGTTATACATTATATGAAGTGATATTGGACCCTAAACAGGATCTGCATGTGCCTATTGAAGGTGTCCACCTTTTTAGATTTTGGTTCCCCTATTTGTTATGTTATTAAAATTTGTGAAATGCACTGTCTTCTACTGGTAGAGCAAGTAAATGGCTTCCCATTTCAGGACACTGTGAGTAGAAGACATTTTGATGTGTACATATTTGTGCATATTTAAAAATAACATATATTAGAACACAATAGCATGCTTAAAGCTATTTAAAAAAAAATCAAAGCAGACTAAAGGTCAATAGATTTGATGCACTTGATGTGCTGCCTGTTTAATATAAAATATCTCACCTTTATGCTGGTACACACATACTGAGGCGGTGGCTCATGTGGGTAATACAACAATGACTGCAGCATTGTGTGCAATAGTCATTATGGGTATTACTATGCCATATGCATACTAAATGCTGACAGGGATATGATGCATGTCATCTGAAGTGTCAGATCATTGCATCTCTAACAGTTGTTTTGTACACGGCTGCAGAGGAACTGCTTGATTTCAACAATACAGAAGCAAGTACTTAAGCATCAGTGGCAAAAATTCTGCTATTTCCAAAAATACTTGCATTTGCACAATCCATATTGAGAGAAACTTCTGATGAGCATATATCTGTTTCCAGAGAAGAAGCAGTAGTGCTTTTGATTTTAATGAAGTATATGTTACTAGCAGTATTTTTTTTGTGTTTTGTTAAAGACCTCTCTTATAAAGACAAGTCTTGGTAGGAATGATGCACATACTGTGTAGCTCTTTCCTCTTTCTGTCGTATGTAGAAAGGGTAAAAGCATGCATGTTTTGTGTAAATATTTACCCCAAATGATCTCTAAGTGACCACAAAGATTTAAAAACGTTATCATTATGTTTGCTATCCTCATATGGTTTGCATAACAATGCTAATATCCATCACTAAACTACATGACAAACAACAAATGCACCAAGTAACCAAGTTAAAATACCTCTAATTCTTTTTAATCTGTTGTTTGTACCAACTAGACATGTGCACACTGAAATATTTTGTTTCGGAATTTTGTTTTCGTCCGAAAAATAAATTTATTTAGTTACTCCCGAAATTCGTTTTTATTTATTTCGTTTTTCGTTAGAAATTGCATTCGTCCGAAAATCTGAATTAATTAAGGTCGAATCTGTCATTGAAGGCTTATGGTGTCTGTCGAATGTTCAAAGAAGATTCGACGGAGCAGCGAAACTGTACGACGCCACAATCATACATTTCCGGTCGAATGTTCCGCCTACAAGCTATAGTAGAATTCTAATGTTTTATGACTAGTAAAATTATATTTAATAATTACTATTACTAGACAACCAACATTAGAATTCTTCTATAGCCTATGGGCGGATGCATTTGACCGGAAATGTACGATTGCAGCATCGTACAGTTTAGCTTTACCGTCGAATCTTCTATTTTTCGACAGACACCATAAAAGCCTTCAATGACAGATTCGACGTTTGTATGTTTTTCGATGCTTTGTCGAATCTTCGTCGTTCATGTTGAATTGTCAAGTTAGTTCTAGCTCTTTTACTGCTCCTCCTCTTTGGTTACAATCGGCCAATAACATTCATCATCATCATTATTTTTATTTTACTTCCCCCACCCAATTCCAGCAGCGATCTTTTCTCTCTATAATGTCGAATCTTTTCTCTCTATAATGTCGAATCTTTTCTCTCTATGTTGAATCTTTTCTCTCTATGTAGAATAATCTTGGACTAATAGAGTTAAAGGGGTTGTAAAGGTACATGTTTTTTCACCTTCATGCATCCTATGCATGAAGGTGAAAAACCATTCGACAATACCGAGCCCCCGTTTTACTTACCTGACCCCTCAAGTCCCGCGCTCGCTCCCGTCATCCTCCGAGTTCCTGAGCCCGGCCGTTGATTGGCTACTGATTGGCTGGCGCTGCTGTCAATCACATCCACTGACGCGGGGCCGAGTGATACAGTCGGCGGCTATGGCCGCCGCTGTATCACGGGAGCGCGCCCGCAGTAACTCCACACCATGCTCGCATTATGGTGTGGAGTCCTTGCGGGGAGGAGCTGAAACAGCCGCAGAGGGACCCCGGAAGACCAGGATCGGGGCCACTGTGTGCAAAACGAGCTGCACAGTGGAGGTAAATATAACATGTTTGTTGTTTTTTTGTTTTTTTAAACGGGAACCTTTAGTGTTCCTTTTAAGGTTAGGCACATTCGACCACAGGTTCGATAGACACAGATTGTTATTGTCAGCGTCACGTCGAATCTCCTATCTATATCGAACTGTTGTCGCAACGAAAACGAAAATAAAGCACTTGTTTATGTCGGATCTTTCGGTTTTCGGATTCTGTGCTTTCGTTTTCGTTTGTTAAAACGATAACGAAAATAGCTGAAATTCGGACGAAAATGCATTCGGACGAAAACAAATGCACATGTCTAGTACCAACCAGTTTGAATTTTTTGCGGAGTTTGCTTCTCTCTGTTATAACATCAATCCAGTACAGGACAGACAAATTAAAATTAGTTTAAAAATGTACAGTCAGGTCCATAAATATTGGGACATCGACACAATTCTAATCTTTTTGGCTCTATACACCACCACAATGGATTTGAAATGAAACAAACAAGACGTGCTTTAACTGAAGACTTTCAGCTTTAATTTGAGTGTATTTACATCCAAATCAGGTGAACGGTGTAGGAATTACAACAGTTTGTATCTGTGCCTCCCACTTTTTAAGGGACCAAAAGTACTGGGACAGATTAACAATCATAAATCAAACTTTCACTTTTAAATACTTGGTTGCAAATCCTTTGCAGTCAATTACAGCCTGAAGTCTGGAACGCATAGACCTCACCAGACGCTGGGTTTCATCCCTGGTGATGCTCTGCCAGGCCTCTACTGCAACTGTCTTCAGTTCCTGCTTGTTCTTGGGGCCTTTTTCTCTTCAGTTTTATCTTCAGCAAGTGAAATGCATGCTCAATCGGATTCAGGTCAGGTGATTGACTTGGCCATTTCATAACATTCCACTTTGCTCCCTTAAAAAACTCTTTGGTTGCTTTCGCAGTATGCTTCGGGTCATTGTCCATCTGCACTGTGAAGCGCCGTCCAATGAGTTCTGAAGCATTTGGCTGAATATGAGCAGATAATATTGCCCGAAACACTTCAGAATTCATCCTGCTGCTTTTGTCAGCAGTCACATCATCAATAAATACAAGAGAACCAGTTCCATTGGCAGCCATACATGCCCACACCATGACACTACCACCACCATGCTTCATTGATGAGGTGGTATGCTTTGGATCATGAGCAGTTCCTTTCCTTCTCCATACTCTTCTCTTCCCATCACTCTGGTACAAGTTGATCTGGGTCTCATCTGTCCATAGGATGTTGTTCCAGAACTGTGAAGGCTTTCTTAGATGTTGTTTGGCAAACTCTAATCTGGCCTTCCTGTTTTTGAGGCTCACCAATGGTTTACATCTTGTGGTGAACCCTCTGCATTCACTCTGGTGAAGTCTTCTCTTGATTGTTGACTTTGACACACATACACCTACCTCCTGGAGAGTGTTCTTGATCTGGCCAACTGTTATGAAGGGTGTTTTCTTCACCAGGGAAAGAATTCTTTGGTCATTCACCACAGTTGTTTTCCGTGGTCTTCCAGGTCTTTTGGTGTTGCTGAGCTCACCGGTGCGTTCTTTCTTTTTAAGGATGTTCCAAACAGTTGATTTGGCCACACCTAATGTTTTTGCTATCACTCTGATGGGTTTTTTTTTTTTTCAGCCTAATGATGGCTTGCTTCACTGATGGTGACAGCTCTTTGGATCTCATATTGAGAGTTGACAGCAACAGATTCCAAATGCAACTAGCACACTTTAAATTAACTATGGACCATTTATCTCCTCCTTGTAAATGGGATAATAAGGGAATAACACACACATGGCCATGGAACAGCTGAGCAGCCAATTGTCCCATTACTTTTGGTCCCTTAAAAAGTGGGAGGCACATATACAAACTGTTGTAATTCCTACACCGTTCACCTGATTTGGATGTAAATACACTCAAATTAAAGCTGAAAGTCTGCAGTTAAAACACATCTTGTTCGTTTAATTTCAAATCCATTGTGGTGATGTATAGAGCCAAAAAGATTAGAATTGTGTTGATGTCCCAATATTTATGGACCTGAGTGTATATACGCTTTACATTTAAGTAAGACCGCACAGATTCAAAAGATCTTCAGTAAATGCTGCGGGTGCATTGATACCTGTCATAGTAGACTTTAGAGCAGAGATGGTCAGAATATTTGATTTGGTTTACAAAGTAAAATGTATTTTATAAAATTTCCTGTAGAATAAATATAATTTTTGGCATTTGGGAGAATTGATTATAGGACATCATTTGGGATGCTGGTCCTCTAGTTCAGTGTTTCTCAACTCCAGTCCTCAAGGCGCCCCAACAGGTCATGTTTTCAGGATTTCCCTCAGATGATACGGCGGTGGTAATTACTAAGGCAGTGAAACCGATCAAATCACCTGTGCAAAATAATGGAAAGCCTGAAAACATGACCTGTTGGGGCGCCTTGAGGACTGGAGTTGAGAAACACAGCTCTAGTTATACACCTAGACTCTAGTAATTTTTTTAGAAATCTATTACATTTCTTGAAGGCCACCTCAAGAGATGCCAACCTGGTGTCGCTATGGTCGGAGGGTTACAAGCGAGTTGGGTTCCTTACACAACCAAAGCCCACATTAGACAGCTCTTCGGGTCTGCTGTAACTCTAATATGCAAACTATCTGTTGGAGAGTTGATAAGTTGCTACTTTCATTCTGATGAAAGCGCATTTTGGATTCCTTGCCCATTCATCTTGGCTTATAACTAGTTAAATAATAATACACATGCAAGAGTTTAAAAAGGGCATTAGAAATTTAAGTGAAGCTCTCTCCTAATTGATCATTTAGTTAATTCATTAACCACTTGAGACCCGCGCTATAGACGAAAGACGTCTGCAGCGCGGCTCTCAAGTGCCGGGTGGACGTCCCTGGACGTCCTGCTGTGTAACATCGCGGGGCCGAGGGCGCGCGGCGGGGAACAGCTGTGCCCGCCGCGTGATGCTGATGCGCATGCCTGGCGGCCGCGATGTCCGCAAGATACACGCGATCGGCTGTTACAGAGGCAGGACGTAGATCTCTGTGTGTAAACACAGAGATCCACGTCCTGTCAGGGAGAGAGGAGACCGATGCTGTGTCCCTTGTACATAGGGACACAGATCGGTCACCTCCCCCAGTCAGTCCACTCTCCCACACAGTAAAAATCACTAATAGGGAACATATTTAACCCCTTGATTGCCCCATAGTGTTAACCCCTTCCCTGCCAGTCACATTTATACAGTAATCCGTGCATATTTATAGCACTGTTCGCTGTATAAATGTGAATGGTCCCAAAATAGTGTCAAAAGTGTCCGATATGTCCGCCGCAATATCGCAGGCCTGACAAAAATCCCAGATCGCCGCCATTACTAGTAAAAAAAAAAAATATATAATAAAAATGTCATAATTATATCCCCTTTTTTGTAGGCACTATAACTTTTGCGCAAACCAATCACTAGACGCTTATTGCAATTTTTTTTACCAATAATATATAGAAGAATACGTATTGACCTAAACTGAGAAAAAAAAATGTTTCTCTTACCATCCATGGACTGACACGGTGTCTCTTTACACTTTACACGTGGGTTATGTCCCTGCTTGCAGGAGAAGACCTAGGCAGAATGTGAGATGTTATACATACATTCTAAAAGCCAGAGCTGAACAGCCCCACCCAGGGGGCGGTCCCTCCGGACATAACCCTCCCACTACAGTCAGCAGACTTCAGTTTTTTTCTGCCTAGCAGAAGGAGAAGACGTGGCTCTCTCAGGAGCCAGTCTCCTGACCTATTTTTATTCCTTTTCTGGAATTCTTTTTTATTTTATTTTTGAGAATCTTCTATCAACTGTCGGCTGGGCAACAGGTTGGGTACAAGATATCCTCGTAGTCTTCCCTGTCCGACCATCGAGCGTACTGATCCTCGCCTTGTGTGCGTGAGACTCAGTTCACGACAGGCCCCATGACTCCAGGGGTGGCCGGGTTTGCTTTCATGCTCCCACGGTCCTCTCAAGACTGAACAGTTCCTGACTGACTGTATCTTTCGCGGTGGACCGGGCCGACAGCTACTCAGTACTGCACTGTGATAGTCCTGTCAGAAACACACCAGTGGGTCCCTCAGGGGACGGGTAAGTAGTCTCTCCTGCCTGCAGGTGAGTACAAAAAGCTGTGTGTTTCTCTGTGGGGGATTTTCCCTGTCTCCCCCTGTATTTCATTGTCACTCTCTTTCACCATTGCTGGTGCTGTGCTGTGTGGGGTGCCTGGGGGTCACACTGTTCTTGGAGGGGCTAATGCTGGTCTGCAGATATGCTTGGGGCCTTTTTTTGTGTGTTTTGGGGCCTAAACGCCGAGTGGCGCTGTGTGTGTGCTGTTTTTTTCACTTTTGCTGAGTCATGGCGGCCATCTTGCCGTGGATCGCCTCAGTGAAGTGCGGCGGCCATTTTCTTGTAGCCTGCGCGCTCTTCAGCACTAGTTTTGGCCTCTAGCGCTGCTGTAACAGCACGAATCTCCTCACAATCTCCTCACAGCTCACCAGCGCTGACACAGCGCGGTACAGACAGCGGAACTGAGCGGAAGGAGATCTTGCAGAAGGAGATCTTGTCCACCTGGGACAAATCCCCGTTGTCCTTGGATCTTCAGATCCAGGTGATTCACCTGGTCAGGGCGCCCCTGACATGGTGGTTGAGATCCTCGGCTCTTCGGTCCGGAAAGTCGTTCCCCTCCCATCCAATGGACGGTACTCACGACGGACACCAGCCTGACGGGCTGGGGTGGAGTCTGGGGAGTCCTGTCGGCTCAAGGCCTTGGACTCCGGACGAGCCCGTTTACCAATCACTGTTCTGGAAATACGGGCCATCGGACTGTGTCTCTCCTCAGGTCTAGGAGAGTACGGGGTCGCTCCATCAGGAGCCAGTCGGACAACGCCACGGCGGTGGCGTATGTAAACCATCAAGGGGGGACTCGGACTCGGAGCTCAGCTGCGGCTTCCGAGGTAGTCCGTATCCTGAAGTGGGCCGGAAGAAACGTGCCGGCTCTGTAGGCCATTTACATTCTGGGCATAGACAATGGGCAGGCGGACTATCTGAGTCGCCAATCGCCGGACCAAGAAGAGTGGCCCTTGCATATTTCAACTCCTTTGCCGACGGTGGGGCACGCCGGATGTGGACCTGATGGCCTCTCGACTCAATCGCAAGGGTCGAGGTTGTGGCCAGATCCAGGACCTTGGGCGATGCCTCGGATGCGTTGGTGGCCCCATAGGGTCCTTATCGCCTGATATAAACTCTGGTGATCCTAATTGTTCCTGATTGGCCTCAGCATCACTGGTACGCTGATCTGGTACGTCTCGTCGCGGACGTTCCCTGGCGGTTGCCGATGAGGCAGGACCTTCAGTCTCAAGGTCCTATGTTTCATCCGGCTTTCAGTCTCTGGCTTTAACGGCAGGGCTGTTGAAAGCCAGGTGTTGAGGGTCCGAAGGTCTCTCGGACTCGGTCATTTTGACCATGTTAAGGACACGGAAGTCTTCCTCCAAGCAGATCTATCACCGTGCCTGGAAAGCTTATATCGCCATATGCGTAGCGCTGGACTGGCGTCCTCGGACGTATTCCGTCCCCAGAATCCTGCGTCCTCTGCAGTGTGGAGTGACCCAAAAGCTTGCTTTGAGTACCATCAAGGATCAGATTTCGGCCTTGGCCGTCTTCTTTCAGCGACCTCTAGCGGGTCATTTCTTGGTTAGCACCTTGTGTTGGGGGTTCGCCATGTGCTCCCTCCTGTCAAGCCTCCTCTCCCACCGTGGGATCTGAATTTGGTGCTCTCGGTCCTCCAGGAACCTCCTTTTGGGAATATCCGGGATATTCCCCTCTTGTCTTGTCTCAGAAGGTGGCCTTTTAGTGGCAATCACTTCTGTTTGACGGGTGTCTGAGTTGGCGGCTTTGTCCTGCAAGTCGCCATATTTAGTCATCCATAAGGATAAGGCGGTGTTGCATCCGTGACCTTCCTTTTTGCCAAAGGTGGTGTCGACCTTTCACCTACATGAGGACATTGTCCTCCCGTCCTTGTGTCCTCACCCATCGCATCCCAGAGAGTTTGCGCTGCACATATTGGATGTGGTACAAGCCTTACGGGTGTACCGGTCTGCTACTGCTTCTATTCGGAAGTCCGACTCACTGTTTGTGACTGTCTCGGGTCCATAACAGGGCCAAGCGGTTTCGTCTGCCATCATTTCTAGGGGAATCAGACAAACCGTCATTCAAGCCTATGCTCTCAAAGGGCGGGCGCCTCCCTTTCCGGTTACGGCGCATTCCACCAGGGCAATTGGTGCTTCCTGGGTTTTCCGACATCAAGCGTCGGTTGCACAAGTGTGCAAGGCGGCGACCTGGTCGTCTGTTCATGCCTTTTAAGTTTTATAAGGTTAATGTGGCTGCATCTCCGGATGCTTCCTTCGGCCGCAGGGTGCTGCAGGCCGCTGTTTAAAGTTGCGACTCCTCCGTTGAGGAGCTCTGCATTCTTGGAGTGAAGTTTTTGGTTTTTCCATTTATACTGCTCCCATCCCTCTTGACACTGCTTTGGGACATCCCACGTGTAAAGTGTAAAGAGACACCGTGTCAGTCCATGGATGGTAAGAGAAAATAGGATTTTTTGTACTCACCGTAAAATCCTTTTCTCTGACATCCATGGACTGACACGGCACCCACCCTTCCTTTTTAAGTTTGTACTGCTTTGTTACGAACTGAAGTCTGCTGACTGTAGTGGGAGGGTTATGTCCGGAGGGACCGCCCCCTGGGTGGGGCTGTTCAGCTCTGGCTTTTAGAATGTATGTATAACATCTCACATTCTGCCTAGGTCTTCTCCTGCAAGCAGGGACATAACCCACGTGTAAAGTGTAAAGAGACACTGTGTCAGTCCATGGATGTCAGAGAAAAGGATTTTACGGTGAGTACAAAAAATCCTATTTAAAAAAAAAAAAAAAATGGCATATTATTATAACAAAAAGTAAAAAAATATTGTGTTTTTTTTTTTTTTTTTCAAACTTTTCTGTCTTTTTTTGTTTATAGCGCAAAAAATTAAAACCGCAGAGGTGATCAAATACCCCCTAAAGAAATCTCTATTTGTGGGAAAAAAAATGATAAAAATATAATTTGGGTACAGTGTTGTATGACCGCGCAATTGTCATTCAAAGTGCGTCAGCGCTGAAAGCTGAAAATTGGTCTGGGTGCGAAGGGGGTTTAAGTGCCCAGTAAGCAAAAATAAAATAAAAAATACAATTCTAAAAAAAAGGAACAAAAAATTATTAAAAATTAAAGGCTTGTTCCCATGTGCTTTGCGCTCCGAAGAGCAGTCAGCATTTAGATTGCTCTTCAGTGAGCATTTGACATGCGGTGAGGAGGCATATTGGGGGGGGGGGTGGCTGTACGGGGCCCCGTGATTTCTAACAGTGGTCCTGGCTGACGGCACTGATGGTTTGGGAAAAGCTTGACAAGCTGGTTGCACACACCATCTAGCCCAGGGGTAGGCAACTTCGGCCCTCCAGCTGTGGTGAAACTACAAATCCCATTATGCCTCTGCCTCTAGGAGTCATGCCTGTGCTTGTCAGGGTCTTGCAATGTCTCGTGGGACTTGTAGTTTCAAAACAGCTGGAGGGCCGAGGTTGCCTACCCCGGATCTAGCCATACATAGTTTGAAATTCGACCAGTCCTTGCTGAACCAGACGTGTTTCAATTCATGTATGGCTGGCTTAAGTCTCACTAAAGTATATACAGTATAAAACCAAACTGTTTTTTTTTAAACTCTGGATAGAGTAGGGAGTGGTGAATTTTTTATTTTTTTATTTTGCTGTCACCAGGAGGAATTTTCTCTCCAGGGACACAAAAGAAAATAGAAAGGAAATCCCTCCAAAGTGAGGGGGATCCCTTTTAAGAAGGCCATAGGTAAATAGAATTTTGAAAAAAAATGTTTGGGTTTTAGGAAAATTCTAACAAAAATTCTCAGAACATTTGAATGTAATTTTGAAAGATTTTGTTTGCTTTTAACATTTCATTTTGGAATGAATGGACTTTACCGATTGAAAACCACATGTACTGTTAGAAATTTGTTTGTTCGAGAGCATTTTTAGACCTACTTCTTCAAATTTCATTTTGACCCATTAATGATTAGAGAAATTATCAACTTAGGACATTCTTTTCCTAAGAATTTTCATTCAAAGTTCTACCCATCTATGGCCAGCTTTAGGTTGGCCATACACTGGTCTGATCTGATCCTTTTTCTTTCTTTTTAATTTGGCAAACTGAACCAAACAAAACAAACGTATTCCCTTGTCCAAACAAGCAAGGTGCATGGAAGAATATTCCCTGCTGGGACGCTGTTTTCTGACAGTCGGACTCCCTGCTGTCAGAATATACTGATCAATGGCTGCAGCCACTGATTAAGAATTTTTTTCCAACAAGACCGTTAGATCAACTTCTGTCGAGTGGGAGCAGCCATAGATGGGTAGAAATTCAGCTGGTCCCTGCTGAACTAGCTATGTTTCAAACCAATCCATGGTCAACTTTAGACAGTTGTCGCTGGAACACTTGTCCGCATTGCAAAGACAATGTTGGTTTCACATCACTTTCCTTCTCTTTGATAATGGTCACCAGACAAATACAGTGAGTGAATCACCCCAGCGCAGGCTCAGACAGCAATTAAAACCCAATGGGAGTTTAACCCTTCTCTGCTTTAGCTAAAACTATAACAAAAAGTTTTGCTTCATAGAAAACTGATAGGAGTATGAACTGGACTGTGGGATATTCCAAGGACTCCTACGCAGAGTGAGTGGTATTAGCAAAGAGGAGTGGGGGCCTGCATAATTTTATCCCTCTAGCCATGGAGATACAGATGCCTGCTAGTAGGTCTTGGGAGGGCATAGCATTTTTCTAGTATAACAAAGGTAAATAAAAATTAAGTCAATACACTGCAAAGCTTCTGTAATATTTCAGGAGATATAAGGATAAACCTCCCAATGTTGATTAAAAATGATAGATTATGCTAATGCATTTCAGTCATTTTGTGTTGGTTGCTATGATTAGCTTTGATTTCTCTGCATTTCAGTGTTTTATAAATAGGTGAATTAATGATTGTTGGTATGCTGCAAATTACTGGCATAATGTACAGTCTATGCCTTTTTATATCTTCATGAATAGGATGCTTAGTGTTTTCCTACAAAGAATAAAGGCCCTTACAGAAAGTTATCGCACAATATGAAGTTGGTGTACATGAGTTTTAAACTCAGACGCAGTTAAATACAATATATTGATGCTTTTATGAAAAAAAAAAGCTTGCATTTGAGATCAGTTTGAGATGCATTTGAGATACTTTTACATTGACTTGTATGGATAGAAAAAAACATATATTACCATGATTCATGCAAAAGCAATAGTAAACACATCTAAACCTTGTTCCTTAAGAATTCATTCAAAATTCAAACACTGTGATCCAGATCCTCCAGAAATGCCTTACAAATGCAGGTCAGATTCGAAACACAAACACCCATATGCACTATCCCTAAGAAACTCGTACAATAGAAAAACTATTGCATGACCCAGAAATCTTTAAGACAATCACAGGTTGCAGGAAAGAAAATCACTCGATTTCCCCATCAACACAGTCAGTGTTGATGGCAGAATTCCTCCCACAGTCTTATTGTGTTCTGCCGGTTGGGGGGGCATACGGGGAGCCTTCCCTGCCAGCAGAACAAAATTATTACTGCTAACCACTATAGCCACTAGCAGTAATCGTATGATAAAAATCCGACAGGGTGGTTGTACTGAAGTCGATGGATGGATTGACTTCAGTACAACCAGTTTCTATCCATCTATGTTCGGCTTAGGAGAGGACAGCGGTTAGCAGTCTTGGGATAAATAAAGGTTGTACCACACATCTGCTCATTCGGAAAATAATAATTTTAGATTAACGTACTCATGATACCATAGAAAAAGTAATGTTGCTCATTGTGCAATTGTTTCACAGATTAAAAATAAATAAATGTGATGTAGAGAAACTGTAATCGCAGTATATTTAATGGGTAGGTGCAGCATACTGTGTGTATGTATGTATGCATTTTAGAGACCTCCCCTGTAAATTCACAGCTGATTACCTTTTTTAAACATAGGATTGTATCTCTAGCCTAATCCATGGGTTGCTTGGCACCATTATATTTGTGAATCGTGGCTTTGGACATTTGTGTGTGAGCGCTCTGGTTCCTCTTGATCCTATTGTTGAGTTAATAGCAGATATTAGTTGTGCTATTATGCAGGGCAAAAATCTTTGTGTAATATTACCCTAAATGCTGTAGGGCCCTCGTTGCTTTTGGCGCAGTATATAAATTTAACTACCTTAATTTCTGCTTCTAAGGCCTGTTGAGAAACAGGTTGTCAGCAATGGAAGAGCACTGATCAGAACTCTTATTTTTAGTGAATTGATGTACATTGCAGCATTAGCACGAGCCCCTGATTGTAAACAGTGACTTGGAGCTGTCTGTGACAGCGTGGTCAAAGTGCTGTGAGCATGTTCCCAACACAAAACAGTGGTAACCGCTGTACGCGTATATATTACATTATGGCGTTAAAGCTGGGCTGCCACATATGTGGCAGTAAAAGCCCAACAGGAGTTAAAATCTTCCCCATGCTATCTAAAGCTAGAAGAAAATTTGGGCTTTAAATATACTAGTGACAACTGGTTAAAGTATATTTCAAGCCCAAATTCTAGTTTTTGGATGGCAAGGGGAAGATTAGAACTCCTGTGGGGCTTTTACTGTTTTTGGGGGACATTGTTTTCTTTTAATTTCGTATCATCGTTTTATCTATACCTGCTGACTACATTTTACTAGAGAGGAAGTGATGCACACATGCAGAAATAAAAAATCTGACAGGGGTTCCAACCTTTCCCTGTTAAAAAAAAAAAAAAAAAAAGCTTGTACGTCCATTTGTACGGTACTGTTAGAGAGTTCCCCTCACTTCCTGTCTGGTAACACATTGGTAAAAGGACAGAAAGGTCAATGTAAATATTTCTAACAGAGCCTCAGATAGCAATAAAACCTGACAGGGGTTATAATCCTTTTCCACGCCATCCAAAACAAAGAAAAATGATTTGTCCGAATATACAGTTTTAAAAAAACTGCAACTGCTGATTGCCCCAGCCCCTGTCACTATTACTTTTTCTGAACAGCTTCATCTATGAGTACATGTGTAGAAAATTATACATAATAGTATGTTAAAATGAAACTTCAGTCTAAAGGGGTTCCACTTTATACCATCCTCCTCTTCTGTTTTTGGACGGGGGTGGGGTTGGCTACCTGGTTTTGACAGGTACTTGCTCCCACTGCCAGATGGACAAATCGCCACAGCAATCCCCCGGAAGTTCTCTCCATCCTGACCCCCACAATTTTCTGGGGCACGTTACAGGTCCCAGAAAGCTGCGGGAACTTTCACAAAGCATGCAAAGTGGGTAGCTGGCTGTGAAGCCGCAGAGAATCACAGCTGGCTGCTCACAGTAAACATGGCACCACTGGGACCCGAAGACCAATGAACAAGCGATTCATTCAGGGGAGCATGGCACAGGACAGTGAAGTGTCCTTTTATTAAAAGTCGGCACCTACAATATTTGTAGCTAAAAGGCTAAAGAACTACTAAAAATTATGTTGCAAATGCTGTCCTGTTAAAACTGTATTCAGTTATCAAAATACAATATTTGTTTGTGATAGTTGTGCTTATTAAAATATTCGAAAGAAAAAAGAACAGTAGGGCTAAAGTTTCAGAAGGCATGTCATTTTCAAAATAAGTGAAATAAAGTAATACTGAAATTTTGGGAAGGTTTAGACGTGATTCATGTAAGGAGTTAGTTTTAACTTATTTTGTTGACATTTACATGTTTACCTAATCACACCCCAAACGTCACCGTTGTGTCAGCAAATGGACATGCTCCCACATGGGAAACACACCCAACAAACCTTTCAGAAGCCTGGATATTTTTTTATACTTGATATATACAATAGAGGGATATATGGGTGATCACATTGAAGAACAAGTTTAGTTTCAGAAACAGTAGCAGAGGCCTGGAACGTTGTTGCATTTGGAAGAAACTTTTATCATGATATATAGTTAGTAATCTAGCTGGAGTAGGTTCTGAGTCACATTAATGACTTGTATATGGGCATTCAGGGAGAATTTTAGCCCCGTCAACATCAAGCTTCATCTGGTGCACTTTAAACCAAGATTTTTTTGATGCTGTTTATAGGGTTAAATAAACAGTACAGGCAGCTTGCATGTTGTGTCCATGAGCACTGTGTGTCAGTGAATGTTGCAAGAAGATGCAACATGATAGGGAATCCAGTTTTTTTTAGCTGCTTAACGTATATGAACAGCACCAGTGCAGTGGCATTTGGGGTATTCTGAATGGAGTTTAGTGCTGATGAGTCCTGGACCTTGTACCAATGTACATGAGCCCCCACAGTGGCCATATATGATCATACACTCTGGAAATGTTTTATTTATATTATATGCACATGCAGTAACTTAATGGACCATGTACCTGTTGCCCTCCATACAGGGCCCCATACAGCCTACCTGACATGACCCCCCCTCCCCTGCTCAATGTGAATGTCTGTACTACAGTGAGTGCTAGTTCACACCAGATGCAGTTCTGTGCGCTTTTTTTCTGCACCAAAAATGCATGCAGTGTTTTTCATGTATTCCAATTGATCTAGTTCACACCAGTGCAGTCAGTTTCCGGTGCAGAAAAAAACAGTAGAGCGTGCTGCATTTTTTCTGCACAGAACTGTACTGGAACCTAGCAAATTGTATAAAAAATGCACTGGATCTGCGTGTGGTGTGAACTGTAAGCAAAAACTGATCCGGAACGGACAAGTGCGTTTTTGTGGTGTGAACTGGCCCCAAAAATGCACGCACAGTGTTTTCCATGTATTCCAATAGCTTTAGTTCACACCACTGCAATCGGTTCCAGTCTGTTTCTGGTGCATAAACTGGCTGCACTGGTGTGAACTAGAGCCATTGGAATACATGGAACACTGTGCATGCATTTTTAGTGCAGAGAAAAAGCGCACAAAACTGCATCTGGTGTAAACTGGCCCTGAAGGAAAAAGGTATTTGATCCCCTGCTGATTTTGTATGTTTGCCCACTGACAAAGAAATGATCAGTCTATAATTTTAATGGTAGGTTTATTTTAACAATGAGAGACAGAATAACAAAAAAATCCAGAAAAACACATTTCAAAAAAGTTATAAAATTATATTCATTTTAACCACTTAAGCCCCGGACCATTTGGTAGCTAAAGGACCAGAGGTGAATTCAGAATTTTGCACTGCGCTGCTTTTACTGTAAATTGTGCGGACATGCAATGTTGTACCCAAACGAAATTTGCGTCCTTTTCTTCCCACAAATAGAGCTTTCTTTTAATGGTATTTGATTGCCTCTGCGATTTTTATTTTTTGCGATATAAACGGAAAAAGACCGAAAATTTTGAAAAAAAATGATATTTTCTACTTTTTGTTATAAGAAAAATCGAATAAACTCAATTGTAGTCATACATTTAGGCCAAAATGTATTCAGCCACATGTCTTTAGTAAAAAAAATGACAATAAGCGTATATTTATTGGTTTGCGCAAAAGTTATAGCGTCTACAAACTAGGGTACATTTTCTGGAATTTACACAGCTTTTAATTTATGACTGCCTATCTCATTTCTTGAGGTGCTAAAATGGCAGGGCAGTACAAAACCCCCCAAAATGACCCCATTTTGGAAAGTAGACACCCCAAGGAAATTGCTGAGAGGCATGTTGAGCCCATTGAATATTTTTATTTTTTGTCCCAAGTGATTGAATAATGACAAAAAAAAAAAAAAAATTACAAAAAGTTGTCACTAAATGATATATTGCTCACACATGCCATGGTTATATGTGGAATTGCACCCCAAAATACATTCTGCTGCTTCTCCTGAGTACGGGGATACCACATGTGTGGGACTTTTTAGGAGCCTAGCCACGCACGGGACCCCGGAAACCAATCACCGCCTTCAGGATTTCTAAGGGCGCAAATTTTTGATTTCACTCCTCACTACCTATCACAGTTTCGAAGGCCATAAAATGCCAAAATAGCACAAAACCCCCCCAAATGACCCCATTTTGGAAAGTAGACACCCCAAGCTATTTACTGAGAGGCATTATTAGTCCATGGAATATTTTATATTTTGCCACAAGTTGCGGGAATATGACAAACTTTGTTTTTTTTGCACAAAGTTGTCACTAAATGATATATTGCTCACACATGCCATGGGCATATGTGAAATTACACCCCAAAATACATTCTGCTGCTTCTCCTGAGTACGGGAATACCACATGTGTGGGACTTTTTGGGAGCCTAGTCGCATACAGGACCCCAAAAACCAAGCACCGCCTTCAGGATTTCTAAGGGCATAAATTTTTGATTTCACTCCTCACTACCTATCACAGTTTTGAAGGCCATAAAATGCCAAGATAGCACAAAACCCCCCAAAATGACCCCATTTTGGAAAGTAGACACCCCAAGCTATTTGCTGAGAGGCATGTTGAGCCCATTGAATATTTTTTTTTTGTCCCAAATGATTGAATAATGATAAAAAGAAAAAAAAAAGAAAAAATGTACAAAAAATTGTCACTAAATGATATATTGCTCACACATGCCATGGTTATATGTGGAATTGCACCCCAAAATACATTCTGCTGCTTCTCCTGAGTACGGAGATACCACATGTGTGGGACTTTTTGGGAGCCTAGCCGCGTACGGGACCCCAAAACTCAAGCACCGCCTTCAAGGTTTCTAAGGGCATAAATTTTTGATTTCACTCCTCACTACCTATCACAGTTTTGAAGGCCATAAAATGCCAAGATAGCACAAAACCCCCCAAAATGACCCCATTTTGGAAAGTAGACACCCCAAGGAAATTGCTGAGAGGCATGTTGAGCCCATTGAATATTTTTTTTTTTTTGTCCCAAGTGATTGAATAATGACAAGAAAAAAAAAAAAATTTACAAAAAGTTGTCACTAAATGATATACTGCTCAAACATGCCATGGTTATATGCGGAGTTGCACCCCAAAATACATTTGGCTGCTTCTCCTGAGTACGGGGATACCACGTGTGGGACTTTTTGAGAGCCTAGCCGCGTACGGGCCCCCGAAAACCAAGCACCGCCTTCAGGATTTCTAAGGGCACAAATTTTTGATTTCACTCCTCACTACCTATCACAGTTTTGAAGGCCATAAAATGCCAAGATAGCCCAAAACCCCCACAAATGACCCCATTTTGGAAAGTAGACACCCCAAGCTATTTGCCGAGAGGCATGGTGAGTATTTTACAGCTCTCATTTGTTTTTGAAAATGAAGAAAGACATTTTTTTTTTTTTTCTTTTTTCAATTTTTAAAACATTGTGACAAAAAGCGAGATCTGCAAAATACTCAACATACCTCTCAGCAAATAGCTTGGGGTGTCTACTTTCCAAAATGGGGTCATTTGGGGGGGGGGTTTGTGCCATCTGGGCATTCCATGGCCTCCGAAACTGTGATAGGCAGTGAGGAGTGAAATCAAAAATTTACACCCATAGAAATCCTGAAGGCTGTGCTTGGTTTTCGGGGTCCTGTACGCGGCTAGGCTCCCAAAATGTCTCACACATGTGGTATCCCCGTACTCAGGAGAAGCAACAGAATGTATTTTGGGGTGCAATTCCACATATAACCATGGCATGTTTGAGCAATATATAATTTAGTGACAACTTTTTGTACTTTTTTTTTTTTTTTCTTTTTGTCATTATTCAATCACTTGGGACAAAAAAAAAAAAATATTCAATGGGCTCAACATGCCTCTCAGCAAATAGCTTGAGGTGTCTACTTTCCAAAATGGGGTCATTTGGGGGGGTTTTGAACTGTCCTGGCATTTTATGCACAACATTAGGAAGCTTATGTCACACATCATCCACTCTTCTAACCACTTGAAGACAAAGCCCTTTCTGACACTTTTTGTTTACATGAAAACATTTTTTTTTTTGCAAGAAAATTATGTTGAACCCCCAAACATTATATATTTTTTTAAAGCAAAGGCCCTACAGATTAAAATAGTGGGTGTTGCATTTTTTTTTTCCACACAGTATTTGCGCAGCGATTTTTCAAACGCATTTTTTGGGGGAAAAACACACTTTTTTTATTTTTAATGCACTAAAAAACACTATATTGCCCAAATGTTTGATGAAATAAAAAAGATGATCTTAGGCCGAGTACATGGATACCAAACACGACATGCTTTAAAATTGCGCACAAACGCGCAGCGGCGAGAAACTACATTCATTTTTAAAAGCATTTAAAAGCCTTTACAGGTTACCATGTTAGATTTACAGAGGAGGTCTACTGCTAAAATTACTGCCCTCGATCTGACCTTCGCGGTGATACCTCACATGCATGATGCAATTGCTGTTTACATATGACGCTAGACCGACGCTTGCGTTCGCCTTTGTGCAAGAGCAGGGGGGGACAGCGGTGCTTTTTTTTTTTTTTTTTTTTTATTATTATTTATTTTGCTTTTTTATTTTATTTTTAAACTGTTCCTTCCATATTTTTTTTTTTCTATCATTTTTATTTGTTATCTCAGGGAATGTAAATATCCCCTATGATAGCAATAAGTAGTGACAGGTACTCTTTTTTTGAAAAAAAAATGGGGGTTAGACCCTAGATCTTTCCTCTGCCCTCAAAGCATCTGACCACACCAAGATCGGTGTGATAAAATGCTTTCCCAATTTCCCAATGGCGCTGTTTATATCCGGGGGGGGGGCATTCCCTCCCACTGCTTGTAAAAGCAGTCTAGAGGCTAATTATCTGCTAGAATTGCTTTTACATGAAAGCCGGCCACTGGCTGAAAAGAATGATACCAAGATGATACCTAAACCTGGAGGCATCGATCTGGTATAAACATTCAAAGTCCAGCAACATACCAGTACGTTGCTGGTCCTTGTTGGACATGTATTGTAATCTTTTTTTTCATGCAGCCTGTTGGCTGAACGAAAAAAAGAGATTGATCGGTGGGTATGCCCACCATTAGAATACCGCCCTTCATCCACCCACTTCCAATGATGGGCATATATGCCGAAGCATGGGGGCATCCTCCCGCAAAAAAGTTATGCCGCGTACACACGGTCGGACTTTTCCACGGGCAAGCCTTCGTCGGAATTTCGACCGTATGTACGCGGCATAAAAGGTTATGCCGCGTACACACGGTCAAACTTTTCCACGGGCAAGCCTCCGTCGGAATTTCGACCGTATATACGCGGCATTAGGAGCAAAATCGCTCCTCCGCCCCTGCTGCCCCCATGCTTCGGCATATATGCTCTTTTTTTAACTGTGGTGGTGAAATCACCTCCTACAGCGTTGGAGTCACGGCTTTATGTATCGTGGGAGCAAACGCTGTTGCTGTCAAGATAAATAAATCCGCGATGCAACTGAATGGCGTACCTGCTAAGCAAATGATGGTTAACATTAAAAGAAAGTAACATTACAGTACAACAGTAAGACCTTACCATACCTGCAAAGCAAATACCAAAACAAAACCTAGTAAAAAATAGAACATTTTTTTAACGCAACCTGTGGCTAAAATATATATATGCCGAAGCATGGGGGCATCCTCCCGCAAAAAAGTTATGCCGCATACACACGGTCGGACTTTTCCACGGGCAAGCCTTCGTCGGAATTTCGACCGTATGTACGCGGCATAAAAGGTTATGCCGCGTACACACGGTCGAACTTTTCCACAGGCAAGCCTCCGTCGGAATTTCGACCGTATATACGCGGCATTAGGAGCAAAATCGCTCCTCCGCCCCTGCTGCCCCCATGCTTCGGCATATATGCTCTTTTTTTAACTGTGGTGGTGAAATCACCTCCTACAGCGTTGGAGTCACGGCTTTATGTATCGTGGGAGCAAACGCTGTTGCTGTCAAGATAAATAAATCCGCGATGCAACTGAATGGCGTACCTGCTAAGCAAATGATGGTTAACATTAAAACAAAGTAACATTACAGTACAACAGTAAGACCTTACCATACCATACCTGCAAAGCAAATACCAAAACAAAACCTAGTAAAAAATAAAACATTTTTTTAACGCAACCTGTGCCTAAAATATATATATGCCGAAGCATGGGGGCATCCTCCCGCAAAAAAGTTATGCCGCGTACACACGGTCGGACTTTTCCACGGGCAAGCCTCCGTCGGAATTTCGACCGTATATACGCGGCATTAGGAGCAAAATCGCTCCTCCGCCCCTGCTGCCCCCATGCTTCGGCATATATGCTCTTTTTTTTTTAACTGTGGTGGTGAAATCACCTCCTACAGCACTGGAGTCACGGCTTTATGTATCGTGGGAGCAAACGCTGTTGCTGTCAAGATAAATAATTCCGCGCTGCAGTTGAATGGCGCACCTGAAAACAAAAAATTACATACCTGAAAAGCAAGCATGATAAAACATTGCAGAATGGAATACAGTAAAAAAGAGCATAACAATAGAGAGAAAATAGAGAGAGAGAGAGAACAATAAAACGACAACTATTTTTGGTTTTTTTCTTTTATATTTTTTTTGTGTTTTGTTTTTTTAGGTTTTTTTTTTTTTCTTTTTTACACTTTTTTTTTTTAAACTTTAACAACTGTAATGGTTCGGGTCTCTCAAAATGTAATGGCATCTTGGGAGACCCTGTGTAAGTGTGTCCTAGTCTGTGAAATGCTGTACCCTACGCTAAAACTTCACTTTTGAGTGGTAGCGTTCAAAACATTCACCAAGGCAAAGACCAGGTTTGTCAGGACAGAGTGGACAATAATAACGGGTGTCACGCCTAAATCCGCGCTTGCTACAGACACGACATCTTTTTTGGGGGGGCTCGTTGGGTAGGGGTACTCGGGAGGAGATGCGTATAATGCCTCTCATGCAGCCGGCTTACTGCATTTGGTAGGGGATGGTGAGGTGCAGAACCGCCTGGATACAGGAGTTCTGTGACAATCTCATTCTGGAATTTTAGAAGAGATAACGTCCCGCCTGAAGCTCTGTATAGCACATGAGCGTTCAGCAAAGCCAATTGGAATAAGGATAGAGACACTTTTTTGTACCAGCGTCTCGCCTTACGGTCAATTAGATACGGCGCCATCAACTGGTCGTTGAGGTCCACCCCTCCCATATTTTTGTTATATTTGTGGACACAGAGGGGTTTCTCCACAACACCAGTCGCCGTAGGAATTTGGACTGTCGTGTCTGCATGAAGGGAGGTAAGAAGGAAAACATTCTTATTGTCCCTCCACTTCATAGCGAGCAAGTTATTACACTTTACGCAGGCTCTCTCCCCCAGCCTAAGACGGGCATCTACAAGCCGCTGGGGAAAGCCCCGGCGATTAGGTCGCACGGTGCCACATGCTCCAATCTGATGATCAAACAAGTGACTAAACAGTGGCACGCTCGTGTAATAATTGTCCACATACAAGTGGTACCCCTTTCCGAATAAGGGTGACACCAAGTTCCACACTATCTTGCCAGCGCTCCCTATGTAATCCGGGCAGTTGACCGGCTCAACCTGACTATCTTTTCCCTCATAAACCATAAAGCTCCATACATAGCCTGTTGCCCTGTCACAGCACTTATAGAGCTTGACCCCGTATCTGGCACGCTTGCTGGGAAGGTACTGCTTGAAAGCCAAGCGGCCAGAAAATTTAATCAGGGACTCATCAACGCAGACAGCTTGATCGGGAATAAACAAGGCTGCAAAACGTTCGTTGAAGTGGTTTATGAGGGGCCGAATTTTATAGAGCCGGTCGTATTCAGGGTCCCCACATGGACGACAAAGTTCATTGTCGTTGAAGTGCATGAACCGCAAAATCTGCTCGTATCGTTTCCTGGGCATGGAGGCAGAGAACACGGGCATGTGGTCAATTGGGTGCGTGGACCAATAAGCACGCAATGACGGGAATTTATGTGTGCCCATGTTGAGGGAAAGGCCCAGAAAGGTCTTAAATTCGGAAACGTAATTGGTTTCCAATCTTTGGCAATGGAAGGCAACTGGGGATTAGCGGCGATGAATTGACCAGCATATAAATTACTCTGGTCCACAATAGATCTATAGAGATCTTCCGTGAAAAACAGTGAATAATAATCGATTGGCATAAAATCAGCTGTTTCCACCTGAATACCGGGTTGGGCAGTGAATGGGGGAAGTACGGGTTCTGCAGAAGTGGTGGGTACCCAATCAGGATAGGCGAATTCTGCAGGAAGAGCACTATGGGTACGACGGGCCTGCCTTTGTCTTCTTGGTGGCAGCGGGACACTACTTGTGCTTGCCACCTCGCCAGCTTGAACTGCACTTATGGGACTCGCCACGTCACCACGTGATACTGCAGTGCTGGATGTACGCCCAGGCTGTACTAGGCCGCTGGTGCTTGCCAATTCACCAGAGGGAATAGCGGCGCTAGTACTCCTCTGCTCCATGATACGAGAGCCCTGCGGTTCTTGCTCCTCAACAACCTCAGAAGATCGGGATCGGGTACGCCTGACCTTAGCAGGGACCTCAACTTCGTCGTCAGAGCTATCTGACGTGGGGCCGCTGACGTCACTGTCTTCTACGGGAAGATATTCTGAGCCTGAATCTGACAGATACGTGACCTCCTCTTCACTATCTGTCATGCTCAGAATCTCGTAGGCCTCTTTACTAGTGTACCTTCGACTTGCCATTTTGGGCTCTAAATTTAGGGGTACACTAGTAAGATTCACAGGAAAAAAAGCACCCGACTGTCGTCAGCAAATATATCAAACGCTACAAAAAAAACTGTTAGCGGTCGCAGGGATCAGGACTGTCTCTGCGAACGCTGCAGTTATGTGTGTTGTGTTTGGTAAGTGACAGTGATCGATCGATACTGCACTTGGGTGGGCTGGGCTGGGCGGAGGGGCTAAACGCAGGTACTAGCAGGTATCTGGGCTGATCCCGCTAACACTGCGTTTTTGGGAACCCTAAACCGCTGGGGACGCTAGTATAGATCTGATCAGATACTATACCACTAAGGGAGGTGTATGCTTTGCGCGTGGGTGTTAGCGTTACTGGCACTAACCTAACGCTGCCTGGGGCGACGCAGACCCTCTCTGGCGCTAAAACCTAATTGATCTCTGATGCTATAAAAAGCAAACTAACCAACCAGTGTCACCCGTAACCTTTATATGGTGATCACTGGTGAAAGGGTTAACTAGGGGCAATCAGGGGGTTAAAACCTTTATTAGGTTAAATATGGGGGTACCCGACGCTATATAAAAACCTGACGGGTTACCTAAATAGCTAAATAATTAACTGGGTAACCAGTGTCACCAGTGACGCTTATACGGTGATCACTGGTGAAAGGGTTAACTCTAGGGGCAATCAGGGGGTTAAAATAATATATGGGGGTACCTGACGCTCTAAAAACCTGCGGTGAAACTAAAAATAAATAACTGGCTATCTAGGGCACCACCGGCACTAAATACAGCGATCGAAAATACGATCGCTTAGTGACGCTGGCGTTAGGGGGTGAAAGGGTTACCTGGGGGGCGATCAAGGGGTTAAACCTTTATTAGGGGGGTTAGGGGGCTACCCTGGACCTAAAGGGGCCTAAACCTAACTGCCCTGCAACTTTTTACTATCACAGATGACACTAAAAGCAGTGATCAGTAAAATAAATGATCACTGCAATCAGTGACACTGTGATTGGGGGCTGGGGGGTGACTGGGGGGTGAAATGTGTGCCTATGTGTAACTACGTGTCAGTGAACTGTTGGTGCACTAACCTGCTTCCTCTCTCCTCGGCGCCGGAATCGAAAAGACCGCCGCGAGGGAGATGACATCACTTCCTCCTGCCTGTGTTTACATCACATGGCGGAGGAAGCATTTTCATTGGCCGGGAGTGATCGCGAGGGGGTGGCCAAAATCGAATGGTCACCCCCTCATCTCTGATCGCTCCCCAACGATAAACGGCCGCTCACTGTATAGAAGGGGGGTCCGATCGGACCCCCCAACTGTACAAAGGCGATCACGTACACTCTACGTGATTGTGCCTGTCGGTGCCATTCTGCCGACGTATATATACAGTGAGCGGTCGTTAAGTGGTTAATGAGTGAAATAAGTATTTGACCCCTTCGCAAAACATGACTAAGTACTTGGTGGAAAAACCCTTGTTTGCGATCGCACAGGTCAGACGTATTTGTAGTTAGCCACCAGGTTTGCAAACCTCTCAGGAGGGATTTTGTCCCACTCCTCTTTGCAGATCCTCTCCAAGTCATTAAGGTTTTGAGGCTAATGTTTGGTAATTCGAACCTTCAGCTTCCTCCACATATTCTGTATGGGATTAAGGTCTGGAGACTGGCTAGGCCACCCCAGGACCTTAATGTGCTTCTTCATGAGCCACTTCTTTGTGTTTTGGGTCATTGTCATGCTGGAATACCCATCCATGACCCATTTTCAGTGCCATGGCTGAGGGAAGGAGGTTCTCACCCAAGATTTGACAATACATGGCCCTGTCCATCGTCCCTTTGATGCGGTGAAGACGTTAAGTTGTCCTGTCCCCTTAGCAGAAAAACACCCCCAAAGCATAATGTTTCCACCTTCATGTTTGACGGTGGGGCTGGTGTTCTTGGTCATAGGCAGCATTCCTCCTCCCTTCAAACATGGCGAGTTGAGTTGATGCTAAAGAGCATGATTTTGGACTCATCTGATCACAATACTTTCACCCAGTTCTCCTTTGAATCATTCAGATGTTCATAAGCAAACTTCAGACGGGCCTGTACATGTGCTTTCTTGATCAGGGGGACCTTGCGGGAGCTGCAGGTTTTCAGTCCTTCACGGCGTAGTGTGTTACTAATTGTCCCAGCTGCCTTGAGATCTTGACAAGATTCTCCCGTGAAGTTCTGGGCTGATTTTTCACCGTTCCCATGATCATTGAAACTCCACGTATTGAGAACTTGCATGGTGCCACAGACCGAGGAAGATTGACAGTCATTTTGTGTTTCTTCCATTTGTGAATAATGGCACCAACTGTTGTCACCCTCTCGCCAAGCTGCTTGGTGATGGACTTGTTGCCCATTTCAGCCTTGTGTAGGTCTACAATCTTGTCCCTGACATCCATGGACAGCTCTTTGGTCTTGGCCATGGTGGAGAGATTGGAATCTGATTGATTTTTTTCTGGGGACAGGTGTCTTTTATACAGGTAACAAGCTGAGATTAGGAGCACCCCTTACAGGCTGGGTTCACACTAGTGCGACACGACATCTGTCCTACTTTGGATCCGACTTTGCCCTGCGACATGAAGCCGGCATATGTCCGACTTTCAATGAACGGGGATCCGACTTGGATCCCCGCCAATATCAGGCACTGTGTTTGGTATGAATCTTGAGGGGGAACTCCAGGCCAAATTTTAAATAAAAAACCGGCATGGGTTCCCCCTCCAGAGGCATACCAGGCCCTTGGGTCTGATCTGGATTTGAAGGGGCGCCCCGACGCTGAAAAAACGGCGTGGGGGTTCCCCCCAAAATCCAAACCAGACCCTTATCCGAGCACACAACCTGGCCGGCCGCAGGGGAAGAGGGGGGGACGAGAGAGCGCCCCCTCCCTCCTGAACCGTACCAGGCCGCATGCCCTCAACATGGGGGGTTTGGTGCTCTGGGGCAGGGGGGCGACCTGCGGCCCCCCCACCCCAGAGCACCCTGCCCCCACGTTGATGAGGACAGGGCCTCTTCCCGACAACCCTGGCCGTTGGTTTCGGGTTCTGCGGGCGGGGGGCTTATCGGAATCCGGGAGCCCCCTTTAATAAGGGGCCCCCGGATCCCGGCCCCCCCACCCTATGTGAATGAGTATGGGGTACATCGTACCCCTACCCATTCACCTGGTGGAAAAAAATTGCAATAAAAAGACCACACAGCTTTTTAAAGTATTTTATTGCACAGCTCCGGGGGTCTTCTTCCGACTTCGGGGGTCTCCGGTGTCGTCGCCGCGCTCTCCGGTTCTTTCTTCTGCCGGGCCTCCGCTAACTTCTTTTTAGCTCTTTTGCTAGCGGAGGCCCGGTCTTCTCCGTTGCCTTCTTCTTCTCCCGCTCTCCGGTTCTTCTCCCGCTCTCCGGTTCTTTCTTCCGCCGGGCCTCCGCTAACTTCTTTTTAGCTCTTTTGCTAACGGAGGCCTGGTCTTCTCCGTCGTCTCGTCCGGCTCTCCGTTGTCCTTCTGCCGGCCCCTCCACTAACTTCTTTAGCTCTTTTGCTAGTGGAGGAGCCGGTCATCGCCGTCGGCGTCTTCTTCCCTCTTCTCCTCGATGTTGACGCGTCGCTTCCTCCCGCTGTAATACTGGCTCTCCACTCCACTCCGCTCCGCATTAATATAGGCTTCTCATGACGTCACAGTCACATGTTCCGGGGCACATGGCCCCGGAGCATGTGACTGTGACGTCATGGGAACATGTGACTGTGACGTCATGAGAAGCCTATATTAATGCGGAGCGGAGAGCCAGTATTACAGCGGGAGGAAGCGACGCGTCAACATCGAGGAGGAGAAGAGGGAAGAAGACGGCGACGACGGGAAGACCGGCTCCTCCACTAGCAAAAGAGCTAAAGAAGTTAGTGGAGGGGCCGGCAGAAGGACAACGGAGAGCGGGACGAGACGACGGAGAAGACCGGGCCTCCGTTAGCAAAAGAGCTAAAAAGAAGTTAGCGGAGGCCCGGCGGAAGAAAGAACCGGAGAGCGGGAGAAAACCGGGCCCCGCTAGCAAAAGAGCTAAAAAGAAGTTAGCGGAGGCCCGGCAGAAGAAAGAACCGGAGAGCGCGGCGACGACACCAGAGACCCCTGAAGTCGGAAGAAGACCCCCGGAGCTGTACAATAAAATACTTTAAAAAGCTGTGTGGTTTTTTTATTGCAATTTTTTCCCACCAGGTGAATGGGTAGGGGTACGATGTACCCCATACTCATTCACATAGGGTGGGGGGGCCGGGGGCCCCCTTATTGAAGGGGGCTCCCGGATTCCGATAAGCCCCCCGCCCGCAGACCCAGACAACCAACGGCCAGGGTTGTCGGGAAGAGGCCCTGTCCTCATCAACATGGGGGCAGGGTGCTCTGGGGTGGGGGGGCCGCAGGTCGCCCCCCTGCCCCAGAGCACCAAACCCCCCCATGTTGAGGGCATGCGGCCTGGTACGGTTCAGGAGGGAGGGGGGGCCGCTCTCTCGTCCCCCCCTCTTCCCCTGCGGCCTGCCAGGTTGCGTGCTCGGATAAGGGTCTGGTTTGGATCTTGAGGGGACCCCCACGCCGTTTTTTTTGGCATAGGGGCGCCCCTTCAAATCCAGACCAGACCTAAGGGCCTGCTCTGCTCCTGGAGGGGGAACCCATGCCGGTTTTTTATTTAAAATTTGGCCTGGAGTTCCCCCTCAAGAGCAGTACAGCACAAGTCGCATGCCAAAGTCGGATCATGCAAGACTGCAGTCCGACTTTGATCCGACTTCAATGATAGTCAATGGGCTAAAGTCGGATCAAAGTCGGACCAAAGTAGTACAGGGAGCATTCTCAAAGTCGGACCGACATGTGTCGGACCAGTTAAGACGGCTCCCATAGGGAAACATTGATTTTCACACGTCATGCGACATGAGCTCCCAATGTCGGAGCGTTTGTCGCCCCAGTGTGAACCAGGCCTAAGAGAGTGCTCCTAATCTCAGCTCGTTACCTGTATAGAAGACACCTGGGAGACAGAAATCTTGCTGATTGATAGGGGGTCAAATACTTAATTCACTAATTAAAATGCAAATCAATTTATAACTTTTTCGAAATGCGTTTTTCTGGATATTTTTGTTATTCTGTCTCTCGCTGTAAGGCTCTGTTCACACATAGGCGCTTTTGGGTGTTTTTCAAGACAAATCCCATTAATTTAAATAGCCCCTGTTCACATCTAAACGTTCTGTTTCTTTTTTGGCAGATTACAGGCGTTTTCTGCTTTTTACATTGGTGACCTTTTGACCTGTACAAAATCACGGCAAAAAGCAAGCAGTATGTATGGCCAGGGCAGTCGGCGAGCAGTATGTATGGCCAGGGCAGTCGGCGAGCAGTATGTATGGCCAGGGCAGTCGGCGAGCAGTATGTATGGCCAGGGCAGTCGGCGAGCAGTATGTATGGCCAGGGCAGTCGGCGAGCAGTATGTAGTGGCACTGCAGTCGGCGAGCAGTATGTAGTGGCAGGGCAGTCAATGAGTATGCAGTGGCGGGGCAGTCATTATGCAGTTATGGGGCAGTCAATAAGCATTATGCAGTGACAGGTCAGTCAGTGTGCAGTATTAGGGCTAGTTCACACCAGATGCAGTTCTGTGCGCTTTTTTTCTGCACTAAAAATGCATGCAGTGTTTTCCATGTATTTTATTAGCTCTAGTTCACACCAGTTCAGTCAGTTTCCGGTGAAGGAAAAAAAAGTTGAGCGTGCTGCATTTTTTTTCTGTACAGAACTGTACTGGAACTTAGAAAATTGTATCAAAGACGCACTGGAACTGCGTGTGGTGTGAACTGTAAGCAAAAACTGATCCGGAACATATGAGTTCATTTTTGTGGTGTGAACTGGCCCTAAAAATGCATGCACAGTGTTTTCCATGTATTCCAATAGCTCTAGTTCACACCAATGCAGTAAGTTCCAGTCAGTTTCCGGTGCAGAAACTGACTGGAACTGACTGTATTGGTGTGAACTAGAGCTATTGGAATACATGGAAAACACTGTGCATGCATTTTGTGGAGGAAAAAAAGCGCACGGAACTGCACCTGGTGTGAACTGGCCGTAAAAATGCATGCGCAGTGTTTTCCATGTATTCCAATAGCTCTAGTTCACACCAATGCAGCCTCATGGCTGATCTGTGCTTTTACCTCCTACCAACCACTACCCACTTTAGCAACACAGGCAGTGGGTAGAGGTATGTGCACATGCCACAGTTGTGATGCTATGCTTCACAGCCAGAAACTATACCCCCACCAGACAAGAGCTATTTAAGGGAATAACGCTGCTATGCAAGTGCTAGTTGCGGGGTTAAGGGAAGGAGGTGAGGGGGCAGTATGCCTCCTCACCGCCTGTAAAATAGAATTCAATTCTATCTGAAGAGCGATCAAAATGCTGACAGAGCAAAGCACGTGAATTTATTTTTTTACATTTCTTTTTTTTTTTTTTTACTGCCCTGTTTGTTTTTTGTGAAACAGCAGAGGTCCAAACAGACCTCCTGATGTCTCATGTTTGAGACTTAAAAATGGACTGAGGACCTAGATTCATCAGTCCATTTCTTTGCAACCTCAGCTGCACAGATAAATGAATAGGAAGCGCTCAACAGCCCTGCATTTATGTGCCACAGCTGCAATGCTTTGCTTTGTGGCCACGGAAAATTTAATACGGCATGTCGTGGTTGCAGCACATTAGCCCCAGTTAGTGTCTGCTTAAGCACATTCTGAAAAGTGATCCAGTGGGAATCTTTTCATAGCATGGGCTTGTTTGAACCTAGCCTTAAATGTCTACCCCAACAACTTTCCCTTTTAAGTATAAACCCCTCTCCCAAAAACCTCCAAAATCTTCACTGTGCAGCCTGCTTGGGCATCCGAAAGTCCCCTGGTCATGTTCTGCTTTCTTTGGTGCATACGTAGAAGAATCTCTATTCATTCCTGTGGGAAGGCCTTCCACTGGTGAGAAGAATAATAGACTTGCATTTGCCTCTGTAGGAATGAGCGGAGCCTGTCTCAATAAAGACAATGTGCAGTGCCCAGCAGGCCGCACAGCAAAGATGTCAGAGGAGTGGGGACAGGTATGTATAAAACTTTGAGGGGTTGCTTGGGAAGAAGGGGGAACATTTTAAATAACTGTGCTAAAAATTCTCTTACACTTTAACCACAGATATTTTGCATAAAATTTCATTATTTTTAGTGATCCAGACATGCTTTTTTGAACAATTCTGTTTTCTTATTGAAGCTGCATCACTGCAGACTACTGATTTTAAAGAATTTGCAAAAAAGTAACACTTTGGGGTTGATTTACTAAAGGGAAATCCACTCTACACTACAAGTGCACTTGTAAGTGCAGTCGCTGTAGGTCTGGAGGGAAGCTCTGAATTAGGGGAAGCTCTGCTGATTTTATCCAATCCTGTGCAAGCAAAAATGCTGTTTTTAATTTTCCTTGCAGCGACTGCACTTGAAAGTGCACTTTTAGTGCACTTGTAGTGATTTCGAAAATAACCCCCTTTGTTATACTTGGAATAAAATCATTTGTTACATTTTTGGTGTATTTTTGTAGCTTGTTAATCCTAAATTACAAACACAAAAACCCTTAAAAATATTACTAGATTTTAATTATTCTCTGTCAGTATCAGTAAAATCGTTGGATAAGCATGAGAGCCAAGGAACTGGTATTTTCAGAAGGATAGCTCAGCAATGGTAGCCTACAATACTTTGTTAGGTCAGGTTTCCTTTACTGGCAAGGGTTGCAAATTACAGTTATCTGGTAGGATTTTAGGATAGTTTCATCCAGCCAAAGCAGGGATGTCTGCTGTAGGAGTAAGCATATGCATACAGTACATTTGTACTGGACAATGCATGTAAAAAAAAAAACTGAAAAAGTCACTGTTGCTGAAAGGAAATTTATGTAATTTTGTGTTTTAGAGTGACATTTATGCCCCGTACACACGGTCGGGATTTCTGATGGGAAAAAGTTTGTCGGGAATCCCGACGGGAAAAAAGAGAACCAGCTCTCTCTATCTTTTGCCGGCCGTTTTTGGCCGTTTTCCTGTTGGAAAAAGTCTGATGGAGCATACACACAGTCGGGGTTCCCGACCAAAAGCTCTTATCGGACTTTTTCCGTCAGGAAAACCGATCGAGTGTACGGGGCATTACTAACTCATGCAACACTGTATCCAAATTACATTTATATAATTTTTTTAGACAAATAGAGCTTTCTTTTGGTTGTATTTTTTGCTATATAAATAAAAAAATACATACAGTAGGTGCCGCCGACATTGTATATTCATCGCGATCCTATCACGGAGATTCTCGGCGACAGGGGTGCCGACATCTGGGCGACAGGGTGGCGACACATCTCGCGCTCGCTGCAATAGCGAGGAGACGCGGCACTGTATTGAACGGGGATCCGACGTGGATTCCCACCAATACCAGGCACTGTGTTTGGTATGAATCTTGAGCGGGAACTCCACGCCAATTTTTAAAGAAAAAACCGGCATGGGTTCCCCCTCCAGGAGCATACCAGGCCCTTGGGTCTGGTATGGATTTGAAGGGGACTCCCCTAAGCCGAAAAATCTGCGTGGGGGTCCCCCTCAAAATCCAAACCAGACCCTTATCCGAGCACGCAACCTGGCAGGCCGCAGGGGAAGAGGGGGGTGACGAGAGCGGCCCCCCCTCCCTCCTGAACTGTACCAGGCCGCATGCCCTCAACATGGGGGGTTTGGTGCTCTGGGGCAGGGAGGCGACCTGCGGCCCCCCCATCCCAAAGCACCCTGTCCCCATGTTGATGAGGACAGGGCCTCTTCCCGACAACCCTGGCCGTTGGTTGTCGGGGTCTGCGGGCGGGGGCTGATTGGAATCCAGGAGCCCCCTTTAATAAGGGGCCCCCCAGATGCCGGCCCACCTCCCTATGTGAATGAGTATGGGGTACATCGTACCCCTACCCATTCACCTGGTGGAAAAAAATGGCAATAAAAAAAACACACAGCTTTTTAAAGTATTTTATTGCACAGCTCCGGGGGTCTCTTCCATCTTTGGGGGTCTCCGGTGTCGTCGTCGCGCTCTCCGGTTCTTTCTTCCTTCTGCCGGGCCTCCGCTATCTTCTTCCAGCTCTTTTGCTAGCGGAGGCCCAGTCTTCCCCATCGTCTCGTCCGGCTCTCCGTTGTCCTTCTGCCGGCCCCTCCACTATCTTCTTCCAGCTCTTTTGCTAGTGAAGGGGCCGGTCTTCCTGTCGTCGGCGTCTTCTTCTCTCTTCTCCTCCTCGGTGTTGACTCGTCGCTTCCTTCCGCTGTAATGCTGGGTTTTGCGGTGCGCTCGGTTTATATAGGCTTCTCATGACGTCACAGTCACATGTTCCCATGACGTCACAGTCACATGTTCCCATGACGTCACAGTCACATGTTCCCATGACGTCACAGTCACATGTTCCCATGACGTCACAGTCACATGCCCCGGGGTCACCCGGAACATGTGACTGTGACGTCATGAGAATCCTATATAAACCGAGCGCACTGCAAAACCCAGCATTAAAGCGGAAGGAAGCGACGAGTCAACACCGAGGAGGAGAAGAGAGAAGAAGACGCCAACGGCGACAATGGGAAGACCGGCCCCTCCACTAGCAAAAGAGCTGGAAGAAGATAGTGGAGGGGCCGGCAAAAGGACAATGGAGAGCCAGACGAGACGACGGGGAAGACCGGGCCTCCGCTAGCAAAAAAACTGGAAGAAGATAGCGGAGGCCCGGCAGAAGGAAGAAAGAACTGGAGAGAAGAAGAGGGAAGAAGGCGACGGAGAAGACCGGGCCCCGCTAGCAAAAGAGCTGGAAGAAGATAGCGGTGGCCCGGCAGAAGGAAGAAAGAACCGGAGAGCGCGGCGACGACACCGGAGGCCCCCGAAGACGGAAGAGACCCCCGGAGCTGTGCAATAAAATACTTTAAAAAGCTGTGTGTTTTTTTTTATTGGCATTTTTTTCCACCAGGTGAATGGGTAGGGGTACGATGTACCCCATACTCATTCACATAGGGTGGTGGGCCGGCATCTGGGGGGCCCCTTATTAAAGGGGGCTCCCGGATTCCGATCAGCCCCCGCCCGCAGACCCCGACAACCAACGGCCAGGGTTGTCGGGAAGAGGCCCTGTCCTCATCAACATGGGGACAGGGTGCTTTGGGGTGGGGGGGCGCTCTCTCGTCCCCCCTTTTCCCCTGCGGCCTGCCAGGTTGCGTGCTCGGATAAGGGTCTGGTTTGGATTTTGAGGGGGACCCCCACGCCAATTTTTCGGCTTAGGGGAGTCCCCTTCAAATCCATACCAGACCCAAGGGCCTGGTATGCTCCTGGAGGGGGAACCCGTGCCGGTTTTTTCTTGAAAAATTGGCGTGGAGTTCCCGCTCAGGATTCATACCAAACACAGTGCCTGGTATTGGCGGGAATCCACGTCGGATCTCCGTCTACCGGCAATGTGTGTCGCTCATCGTGAAAGGAACATTTTTCCTTTCCAGATGACGAGACAGCTCGGCGCTGGCTCTCGCGACGGAGCTCGTAGGGTGTCAATCTCGCCGCTAGAAGCGGCACCTACTGTAACATTGCTTTGCAAATAAATAATCTCTCTTCATAAATTGAGGCTACAATGTAATCTTCTGCATTTACTTTTTCACAACGTAGCCCAGTATTTCTCAAACTTTTTTGTCTTGCGGTGCACCAAAAAGATCTAAAATTTCAAGGCACACCTGAAAAGATTTAAAATTTTGTGGTGAAGAATTTATTTATTTTATTTAGTTTTACTTTCGCTTGCTTTTCATTTAACTGGTTCGCTTTCAGAGTTCCAGACTTAATTAAGTATTTCCCCATTGCTAAACAATGAACAAACTTTATTTATAAGCATTGAAGTTGGAATGGAATGGTCTCTATTATTATAATATAATATAATTAGCGTGATCTAGTTCTCCCGAGATTTCGCACAAGTCTTGCGAAAGCAACCAGTGAATGGCAGACTGACAGAAATTGCGTTTTTATATATGTTACTTTTTTAGCTTTGGCAACATTGATTTACCATTTAATTTTCGATATGTTCAAGGTTTCAAAACACTAGCCATTTTGAATATTTGTCAAAACTCCCACAGCACACCTGCAAATCTCACGTGGCGCGGCACAAAGTTTAAGAATCGCTGACCTAGCCACATAGAGGGGCCCAAAATTCATGACTAAAATTCATGATTTATTACTGTTGTGATTGGCTACAGCTATCACATGGTACATGGCCTCTGTACCATATTATCACTGTGACTAATCGCAGAGATCACAATGGTAAACAGTGCCATTATAGATGGATGCCATTCATGACAGTTATTTACTAGTGGTCATGTGATCGCTGTGGTTGGTCACAGCGATCACATGGTACCTGAACCAACTACAGAGAGTCGGTACAAAGCACTATGATCCGCTGTGTCTAGTTGAAACCACGTTCAAAGCCACTGCACACCCCAAGGAGCCATACCCGCACGTCCTCCCAGAATAACCCCCCCCCCCCCCCCGTTTACTTTGGCAAGGTGGGAAGCAGTTAGTGACTGACATCTAACCTACCTTGTTTTCACTAACTGATCAGCCATGTTAAAATGTTTTAATGTTTCTAATGATCTTGTTGGTAATGTAGTATAAAGTCAGTGTTTTTGGACGGATCCACAAATGGTTTTCTCATCAGCCAAAAAAGCTGTTATTTGCTGACTCCTTGAATGCATTGGTCCTGAAAACGTTTACACATCTCCTTAATGCGGAAATAAACTTCATATGAGCAAATAAAATGCTATTTCATTTATTTTTAATATTCAAATATTTTATCATTCTAAGCAAACTCACCCATCCATCTGTAGCTCCATGCTTTTTTATCTTGAGAAATCACTTATAAAAAAACCATATATCATTTCTAGCCACAGCCATCTTGAGTAAGGGCAGATAATTCATGTACCATTTACTTCCTGGAATCTATCTGCTTTTAGGACAGGCTTGTATACAGGAGGATGTCCTTGGCTGAGAAAACCTCTCCTCCCCTCCTAAAGGCTTCTGGGATGTATGACATCAGTTTGGAAACTGCAACTCATAAGGGGAGATTTACTAAAACTGGTGCACCCAGAATCTGGTGCAGCTGTTTATAGAAACCAATCGCCATCTAGATTTTATTGTCAAAGCTTAATTGAACACGTTAGAGGCAATCAGTTAGAAGCTGATTAGTTCCTATGCACAGCTGCACCAGATTCTGTGTGCATCAGTTTTGGTAATTCTCCCCCTATGTGTTGCTCACCATCTTCATTTTGTCTACATCATGTGATTGCAAAGCCGGACTTGGAAATGCTTCCTCTGTGCCCTGATGCTGTCAAAGATAGAGTGCACAAAGGGGCTATGCAACTCTGTGAGTTGCATGCTGTCACTGGTAAATGCGGGCAGTTTTCAATGCAGATTACTGGACAACCAGGGAGCAGACGGAAGTCAAACAGGGTGCTATTAATTTATCAAGGTACATTTGCTATGTGGTTGTTGTTTAATGTACATATAATTCTGGGGTGAACTTCCACTTTACATGTTCTCTTGTGTATAAGAAAAACAATGTTTCTGAATAAATGTAAATGCTCTCCTTTAAAAACATAAAAATACACCTCCCAACATCTGATATACCTAAAACATGTTGTTTTTTTTTTTTTTTGTGTTTTATCTTTGATTAGGAGAATAACCAACATCCCAGGAGAGACCCATTGACACATCTTAACAATGGACTCTGCTCCACCTCTTCTCACTCAAACCCTTCCTTCTCAGTCTCCTCCTGTTTCTCATATGAATCCTTCATCACCTGCACAATCTATTTCTCAAACGATCATATCCCCCACATCTCCTCAACCTGCTTCCCCTCCAAGCCCACCATCATCTCTTCATACCTCTTCCTCTTCTGCTTCTCTTTCTTCTCCTCCTCATATCACAAACCTGTCTCTCCCTTGTCAGAATTCTCCACCTTTACCTTGTATCAGTCATGTAGCAACTTCTCTCCCTCTCACTTCTCCAGTTTCCCCCTCTCCTGTCTCACCATGTGCCCCTCCTGAAAGCCTTTCTCCTCAAAGAGTTAGTTTCTGTCCTTCTCCTGTTGCTCCAAGTCCACCTCCAAGTGCTCTTTCTCCCCCTCCACCATCTGAATCCCCTCCAGTCTCTTGTTCTCCATCTCCTGTTTCTGTGTGCCCACCAGCTGACTCTTCTGCTACTTCTACACCTCCGGGCTCTCCCAGTGTAACAACTATTCCACCTTCCCCACAAAATTCTGACAATTGTCCATTATTCTCACTGCCTCCAACTTCACCATCTCCTCCTCCATCTTCCCTTTCACCATCTCAGACATCACCTTCTCCTTCCCCCCCACCTGCATCTCTTCCTGCCCCATCTTCCCTGCTTGGGATTTCTTTTGCTGATGAAGAACTGGATCTTCAGCGCCATTCCAATGGTTTTTCTGATGGCTCAAGCTCCAAGTCCCGTCAATTTCCATGTACGATATGTGGGAAGCAGTTCCGTTTTATCAGCATTCTAGCACTTCATGCAAGTACCCACAGGGTGCGTGGAAACCTTGCACAAGGTCGTGGAGGACACAAGACTCATTTTGAGACAAACTCACAAAGGCCATTGCTGCTGGGACACCAGCATCAGAAAGAACCAAGTTCCCCTGTAATAGCAAATTCAGCTACAGAAGATGTGCAGGAGCCAGTCCCTATATTGTCCATTCCAGCTACACATCCCACACTTCGTCATCCTTGTCCTTTCTGCAAAGGTAAATTTCGAAAGGCAGCTGAACTGGAACGCCACCTCAGAATTCTCCACAGGCCTTATAAATGTCACCTCTGTGACTTTGCAGCATCTCAGGAGGGGGAGCTAATAGTTCATGTTGAGAGGAGACATTCAGCCCCTCAGCGACCCAAGATTGTTCCACCTCCACCGACACCAACTCCAACTCCCGCCCCGCCTCCTGCTGAGTTTAAATGTGAGGTTTGTTCCCAGAGCTTCACCCAGTCCTGGTTCCTAAAAGGTCATATGCGTAAGCATAAGGACTCATTTGACCATCGATGCTCAGTTTGTGGAAGATGCTTCAAGGAGTCGTGGTTCCTGAAAAACCACATGAAGGTCCATCTTGGCAAGATAAAAGGGGTAGGAGGGCAGGAACCCCCTGCACAGCAACCTTCTCAGTCCTCCCATACCACCACTTCAAATTCCCCATCATCTTCCAGACTCCTTGGATATCAAAATTTCTATTCTGGTCTCTTACTGAGATTGCCTCCTCCCGGGGATGCTACCTGTTCCCAGATGCTCCAGGCTACAGCAAGAGCAATGCAGAGTGGTGATAGTGAACAAGATGGAGCAGGAGCATCTGCAAGAGGGCAGACGCTGGGTACATCAGTTGGAGAGGGAGCCTCGTCTAAGGTTATGTTACCACAAGGCTCTTCTGGAATTGTACTAAAAACCGTGGGTTTTCCAGGTAAGAATGTACATCTTGCTATGTTGTTTACCAGACACTGTTTCCAACTTATTTAGGCTCCGTTTACATCTAGGCGTTGCTATTTTTCGGGCCTTTTTTGGGGGTTTATGCAGTGTTTTTGTACAGGCATCTTGAAGTTCAAAGGTCACCAATGTAAAAGCAGTAAAACGCCTGTAATCTGCCAAAAAAAAAGCTCATGTACTCTTTTGAGCGACGGGCGTTTTGCTTTAGGTGACAGAACACTCGGATGTGAACACGGGCCATTGAAATTAATGGGAACTGTCTTGGGCTTTTTTTTTTTATAGAGCTAAGGCTTAGAACAGAAAAAGTCCTAGATGTGAACTGAGCCTAATGCCGCGTACACACGGCCGTTTTTCTCGTTCAGAAAAACAAAATTTTTCCCATTCGACGAGAAAAACGATCGTCTGTGGGCTTTCTGTCGTTTTTTTCGACGAGAAATACGGCATTAAAAACGACGAGAAAAATTAGAACATGTTCTAATTTTTCTCGTCGTTTTTTTCGACATGTTTTCCGCGGCAGTGTTTCCCATAGGGAAACACTGCCGCGGAGCCCACACACGGTTGTTTTTTTCGAACAAAAAAAAAAAAGACATTTAAAACGGCCGTGTGTGGGGGGAACAAGCTGTTCCTCGTTTTTAACGTCGATTTTCTCGGCGGTGTTTTCACCGTCGAAAAAATCGTTCGTGTGTACGCGGCATTAAACTAGCTTATTTAATCACAAGGAACTGAACAATGCTCAGGGTTATTATGTACAAACATTATGGAGGAGTGAAAATTAACATAAGCAGTGTTTCACCTCTAGTCACTTCTAGCCCCCTCCTATCTATACTGCAAATGTCTTCACAATAAAAATTAATGAAGTGAAGCTAAAATTATAAATGTAATAAGTTTCTTGACATATGTTGTGTTGAAGTGTTGGTCTTGTATGCTTTGACAATTGTGCCTAGTATGGAGTTATGCCTGATTTGTGCCAAGCAATTTCCCTTTTTCACCAGGTGGTATGCAGCTTGAAAGAGGGCGAAAGAAAGTAGGCCTGCACTATGCATACATTATAGTATTTTACAGTTGTGCTTATAGGTTTACATACCCTGGCAGAATTGATGATTTCTTGGCCATTTTTCAGAGAATATAAATAACACAAAAACTTTTCTTTCACTCATGGTTAGTGTTTGGCTGAAGCCATTTATTATCAATCAACTGTGTTTACTCTTTTTAAATCATAATGACAACAGAAACTACCCAAATGACCCTGATCAAAAGTTTTCATACCGCAGTTCTTAATACTGTGTATTGCCCCCTTTAACATCAATGACAGCTTGAAGTCTTTTGTGGAATTTGTAGATGAGGCTCTTTATCTTCTCATATGGCAAAGCTGCCCATTCCTCTTGGCAAAAGTCTCCAGTTCCTGTAAATTCTTGGGCTGTCTTGCATGAACTGCACGTTTAAGATCTCCCCAGAGTGGCTCAATGATATTGAGGTCAGGAGACTGAGATGGCCACTTTATTCTGCTGTAGCCAATGACAGGTCAACTTGGCCTTGCGTTTTGGATCATTGTCATGATGGAATGTCCAAGTACGTCCCATGCGCAGCTTCCTGGCTGATGAATGCAAATGTTCCTCCAGTATTTTTTAATAACATACTGCATTCATATTGCCATAAATTTTGACCAAATTTCCTGTGCATTTGGAGCTCACACATCCCCAAAAAGGTCAATGAGTTTCTGGACTCCTGACAGACCCTTGCATCTTTCATCCAGTGCTGCACTGACATTTCTGAATTCTGAGAAGAGAGTAACAGTAGAAAGAGTGTGTATGCATGTTTGTGTCTGCCAGTGCATAAAATATAGAAAATCTATAAAAAGTATGTTAAGCGTAATATAATACATTGAAACCCAAAGAATTAAAATCATTTAGATTAATGTTTCAATAAAGTACTTATGCTATTGAAATGTACCATACTGTCATAACACAAATAACATTTAAAGCAACCAAAAATTAGAATAAAATAAAGTAGAATTTAGTGAATGTCCTCAGGGCCTTCTAAGGCATGCAGAGCATTCCATAAATGTGCAAGCGCAGTTCTGACAAATTAGTATGTTTTTTTGTCAATACAGAGGGATGGAGTAAGGAGAGCATCACAGGCAGATGCTGCCGTATGTGTTTATTTTGGCAGAGAACAATTGGTGGTTGGCCATCAGACATCTGCATGCCACCATAGGCGAATGATAATTGCCCAGCAAATCCTCCAAAATAAAGTGTGCTGCATTCATGCTTACGTAACCACTTCAATACCATGGCAATTTTGGCACTTCACACATACATTTAAAAATTGACCTTTTTTGTTAGAAAATTACTTAGAACTTACGAATATTATATATTTTTTTTAGCAGAGGCCCTATGGAATCCAGGAGGGTGTTGCAATTTTTTATGTCGCACTGTATTTGCACATCGGTTTTTCACACGCAATTTTTTTTGGGGGGGGGGGGATACACTTTAATGAATTTTATTGCACACCAACACAATATAATACCCAATTTCCCACTGGCTATAACCCCTCACACTGCATCCAGCAGCTCAGTTTTTTCTGCCTAGCATAGGAGAAGGACCTGGCTCCCGGTTGGGACCATTGGTCCTGGAGAATTTGTGTTTTTTTTTCTACTTTTTTGATCCTGAGATCTACTATCAACAGCCGGCTGGGTGACAGGTTGGATAATATAGATCCTAGTAGTCTCCCCAGTCCGGCCATCGAGTGTGAGCAGACCTTTAGCTACGCGCTGGGTCGGCCACGACATGCCCTGTTTGCTCCAGGGGTGGCCTGTGAGCTATATGCTCCGGACCACACATATGACCGGGTTACTGCTCTCCGAGTCACAGTGAGCCTTGGCCGACAGCCACCCCATACCGCTCGGGTGATGGGTCTGTCCGGAATGCGTCCAGCAGTCCCTGCAGGACGGGTAAGTAGGGTTTCACCTGTTTCGGCAGGATGGAACAGCTGGGCATTCCTGGGGAGGTCGACTAGGGGGTCTCTCACTCTCCCTTTCTTCTCTCCCTGTCCCTTCCCTCCTCCCCATGCATCTGTGGTGACTGGGCCTGCTGTGTACCTGACCGGGGGGGTTTCGAGTCCTGGCTGGGGGCTGCACTGGGTGTTCGGGGTCTGCTCTCCTTAGTGGGGTGTTCTTGGTCTGTCCATTTGGGATGCCTCCGTGCGGAAGATCAGCGTGTTTGCTGCCTTTTTCATTGTTCTTGGTCTGTCCATTTGGGATGCCTCCGTGCTGAGGATCAGCGTGTTCGCTGCCTTTTTCATTTACCTCATGGGCAGGCGGAGACCATCTTGGCGTAGCATGGCGGCCATTTTCTTGTAGCCCCAGCTTAGTTTTTGCCTGTAGCGCTGGGAATATCTTTCTGAACGTCGCGAACAGCAAAGAACACCTCGGACACAGGAGAACACCTCAGACACAGGCAGTGCAGGAGAGAGAGCAGATGGCAGCGCTATGCAGTACCTGGGTCAGGGTGGTGAGTCCTCTGGGGGGCCCCTCAGTCTGTAGCAGTTAGGAGGGTGGACCTTTTGTGTACCTTGCCTTTTAGTCCCTAACGGGTGTCAGGTGAGTGTGGGTAAGCATGGCGTCAGAAGCTCTCTCTTCTTCTCCAGACTTCCCTGTGGTAGCAACCGGTGCCCCTGCACCTGCGGTGCCTATGGACGCTTTGTCGGCGGTCCTGGAGTCCTTTGTTGCCAGGGTGGAAGCGGTGTGCGGGCGCAAGGAGGGTAAAAAATGCCCCCTCCCCCCACCATCTTCTGGGGAAAGCGATGATTCAGACTCGCGGCCCCTGTTCTGACGTGTCGGAGGATGCGGACCAGGACCATTTGGACAGTGAGGATGACTCTGTGTCCGGGTCAGAGCAGGAAAGGGCGCTTGTTGGAGCACTTATCACCGCAGTGTGGGATACCCTAAAATTGGAAGATATGGCGGGGGCATCTACTGAGGTGTCGGTCCCTTTTGGGTCCCACAAGCCGGCCCGCACTGCTAAGGTGTTTCCCTACCTAACTTATTTTGATAAGTTTATATATAAAGAATGGGAACGACCGCAGCAGGCCTTTTCGGTCCCGAAGCGCATGGCGGTCCGTTACCCCTTTGACGAGAGTTTCCTGAAAAAATTGACATTTCCCCCGATTGTGGACCCCCCCCGGTATCCAGGTTAAACAAGGTAACCACGATTCCGGTAGAGGGGAACCCTGCTTTTAAGGACCCTGCAGACAGGACGGCCAAGGCGGTGGCCCGGTCCATGTTCACGGTAGTGGGGTCAGCATTGCGGCCAGTGTTGGCCACGGCCCTGGTGTCACAGACACTTACCGAATGGGCAAAATTGTTGCACCACGAGTTGGTAGAGCAACAGGCTTCCCCGGTCTGCGTGGAACTGGCCGACCAGTTTGTGCAGGGCCTTAAGTATGTCTGCGATGCGGCCTTAGATACAGCTCCCTTGCTTTCCAGAGCCTCAGTATCTGCTGTGGTGCTACGTCGCCTGATTTGGCTAAAATGCTTGTCCGCAGACCAGACTTCCAAGAAGGCTCTGGTGGATTTGCCCTTCCAGGGAGAGAGGCTATTTGGAGCCTCGCTGGATGACATTATTAAAAATGTCACTAGGGGTAAGAGCACGCTGCTCCCACAATCCAGAAAAGGTAAGGAGCCACGCCTTAGGCCAGGGCCCTCCTTTTCCGCTCAGAAGCGTTTTTTTCGTCCGCCCGGGGCCCGCAGGTAAGCGTTCCCAGACCGACAAGGTGCCCGCTGAGGGACGAAAGCGTCCCTGGTTTCGCAAGCCAAACAAGCTTGCGAACAAATCTGCGACAGCATGAAGATTTGCCCCCGCCCAACTCTCGGGTGGGGGGGTCGCCTTCGTGAGTTTGCAACTCGGTGGACCTCCTTGCTTTCCGACCAGTGGGTTTGCAAAGTGGTTTTATTAGGGTACAAGATAGTTTCTTTCTTGTCCGCCAAACAGATTTTTTCCCTCCAACCTTCATCTTCTTCCGGCCCATCGGGACGCCCTGTTTCGGGCAGTGCAGGACCTGCTGATGCGCGGGGTGATAGTACCTGTGCCATCGCCAGAAAGGTTTCAGGGATTTTACTCCAATCTATTAGTAGTCCCAAAGAAGGACGGGGTCTGTCCAATCCTGGATCTCCTGGCCCTCAACTGCTTTGTAAAAGTACAAAGGTTCAGGATGGAATCAGTTCGCTCTGTGGTCGCTGCACTCCATCCGGGGGATTATCTGGCGTCCTTGGACATCAAGGACGCATACTTGCATGTCCCTATATGCATCAGGCATCAGCGGTTTCTGCGGTTTGCAGTTGGGGATGAGCACTACCAATTTGTAGCTCTACCTTTTGGCCTGGCATCGGCACAGAGAGTTTTCACCAAGGTGCATGCCCCGATTCTGGCTTTGCTGAGGCAGCGGGGGATCGATATCATCGGCTACCTGGACAACCTCCTTCTGAGCTTCCGCCTCAAAATTTGAGGAGGATGTGGCGATCACCAGTCAGACTCTTCTGGAGTTTGGTTGGGTACTGAACCTCCAGAAGTCGGTGTTGGTGCCGACTCAGTGCCTGGAATACCTGGGCTTGATTCTGGACTCCTCAGAGGCGAGAGTTTTTCTCCCTTCGCACAAGTTGTAGACTCTTCAGGCTGCGGTGAAACTGTTGGCGTCCCGCAGGTGATCGTCGCTGCTCTTTTGCATGCGAGTCCTGGGTCTCATAGTAGCCACCTTCGAGGCGGTACCGTATGCTCCATTCCACACTCGAGTCTTGCAAAAGGAGATCCTGTCAAAATGGGACAAATCTTCGTTGTCCCTGGATTGTCAAAGCCGGGTGGTCTGGGATTCCCTGATCTGGTGGCTGAGGTCCCCGGCTCTTCAGTCCGGGAAGTCGTTCCTTCATTTCACTGGACGGTGATCACGACTGACGCCAGCCTGACCGGTTGGGGGGGGAGTTTGGGGCGTACAGTCGACACTGGGTCGCTGGACGCAGGAAGAATCCCGCCTGCCGATCAATGTGCTGGAACTTCGGGCGATCAGGCGGTGCCTCTCCACATGGTCACAGAGGCTGCAGGGATGCAGAGTCAGGATCCAGTCGGACAACGCCACGGCGGTGGCGTATGTCAACCATCAAGGAGGAACAAGAAGCTTGGCTGCAGCATTGGAGGTCGCTCACATCCTGCGGTGGGCAGAGCGGAGCGTGCCGGCTCTATCGGCCGTATACATTCCGGGCGTAGAAAACTGGCAAGCGGACTACATAAGTCGTCAGATGCTGGACCAAGGAGAATGGTCCCTACACCCGGATGTGTTTCAGCTCCTTTGCCTGAGATCGGGCACGCCAGATGTGGATCTCCTGGCTTCTTAACTCAATCGGAAGGTGTTGAGGTTTGTGGCCAGGTCCAAAGATTCCTGGGCGGACGCGACAGACGTGTTGGTGGCTCCGTGGGGACAGTATCGGCTAATTTATGCTTTCCGCCCGCTAAAACTTCTTCCTCTGCTTCGCAGAGTAGAGACCGAGGGGATTCCGATGATTCTCATCGCCCCAGATTGGCCTCGGCGCCCCACAAGAATCCAAGAAACTAATTTTAAAATAATGACAAGATGGTACTGTACACCCTCATTACTTAATAAATTCTCCCCGGAGATCCCGGACAAATGTTGGAGGTGTCAGGAGGAAAGAGGGACTCTACGCCACGTTCTTTGGGCCTGCCCAAAACTGGAGTACTTCTGGAGGGAGATATGGCGGGTAGCACAGAATTTCACTGAGTATAACCTCCCAGAAGATCCAGCCTTATTTTTGTTACATGTCTCAAACATACCGGGGAAAACATATAGTAAATTAATTTTGCGCCATCTTATCAACGCCGCTAGATCATGTATCGTACGGCATTGGAGAGATACGAGCCCCCCCACAATTCTTACATGGGTCACACGAATTGAAGAGGTTATTGGGATGGAGGATTTGTTATTATCGGCTCAAAATCGAAAGGAGACGTGTAGAAAATTGGAGCCAATGGAATACATTTAAATTCTCGGAGGAAGGGAGTTCCCTCTTTGCTCCTGAGAGTATTTGAAAAAGAGAGGAGTGGGGGGCCTTAGGGGTGCCCTCACCTCCCTGGATGATGGTATGGTAAACTCGCCTTTACCTCGGTACATTTCCTCCTCATCTCTGACTCCCCCTCCCCTATCAGTGTTTTTTTTTCTCTCTATCATTTTTCTCTTCTTTTTTTTTTTTAGGAATTCTTTCCCTCATGGGGCTTTTTACTTTCTCCTTCTTCCTCTTCAGATATGTAGAGGTTTTTGTTCTTAGTAAAGTATGTTGTCAGGGCATACAAAAGAAGCAGGTCTAATGGAAGATGGAATGGGGACTATCCCAAATAACTACCGTATTTATCGGCGTATAACACGCACTTTTTTCCCCTGAAAATCAGGGGAAAATCGTGGGTGCGTGTTATACGCCGATACCCACATCCCTGGGCTGTCTCCGCTGAACTGTGAGCGGAGCGGAGCGAGATACACATAGCCGAATGTACTCGGCTATACTCTGCTTTTCTCGGCTCCGCTCACAGTCACGCCCAGTCCCGCCATTGGACCTGTGTTATGTCCATCATAGGGCGGGACTCGGCGTGACTGTGAACAGAGCCGAGAAAAGCCGAGTATAGCCGAGTACACTCGGCTATGTGTATCTCGGCGGCGGCTCTGCCCAGTCCCTGCGTTCTCGGTGGCGTCCGCTCCGCACAGTCTCGGCGCCAATTTAAAAATCCGGCACGGCGACACTGGGGCAAGGCTGCACGGCGACACTGGGGCAAGGCTGCACGGCAACACTGGGGCAAGGCTGCACGGCGACATTGGGGCAAGGCTGCACGGCTACACTGGGGCAAGGCTGAAATGGACTCTGGGGCAAGGCTGCAATGGACACTGACAAGGCTGCACTGTGACAAGGCTGCAATGGACACTGACAAGGCTGCAATGGACACTGACAAGGCTGCACTGTGACAAGGCTGCAATGGACACTGACAAGGCTGCATTTAAATGTAAGTTATTTTTCCTTAAACTTCCCTCCTAAAAGTTTTTTTCCCTAAAATTTCCTCCTAAACTTGGGGTGCGTGTTATACGCCGGCGCGTGTTATACACCGATAAATACGGTAGTTATTATTTTTTCTATGGATGTATTTAAGATAGGAGTAATGCTGTTAATTGGATTTTGAATGGATTCGTTGGAGCTCATATGATTGATGGATTGATGAAATTGTTTGTTTATTTCTCTGTATGTATGACAATTAAAATAAAGAAATAAAAAAAAAAGAATCCCGCCTGCCGATCAATGTGCTGGAACTTTGGCCGATCAGGCGGTGCCTTTCCACATGGTCACAGAGGCTGCAGGGACGCCCAGTCAGGATCCAGTCGGACAACGCCATGGCGGTGGCGTATGTCAACCATCATGGAGGAACAAGAAGCTCGGATGCAGCATTGGAGGTCGCTCACATCCTGCAGTGGGCAGAGCGGAGCGTGCCGACTCTATTGGCCGTATACATTCCGGGCGTAGAAAACTGGCAAGCGGACTACCTAAGTCGTCAGATGCTGGACCAAGGAGAATGGTCGCTACACCCGGATGTGTTTCGGCTCCTTTGCCTGAGATGGGGCACTCCAGATGTGGATCTCCTTGCTTCTTGACTCAATCGGAAGGCGTTGAGGTTTGTGGCCAGGTCCAAAGATCCCTGGACGGACACGACAGACGCGTTGGTGGCTCCGTGGGGACAGTATCGGCTAATTTATGCATTCCCCAGCTAAAACTTCTTCCTCGTCTGCTTCGCAGAGTAGAGACCGAGGGGATTCCGATGATTCTAATTGCCCCAGATTGGCCTTGGCGCCTCTGGTATGCCGACCTAGTTCGCCTGGTGGCGGATGTTCCTTTGTGACTGCCGATGCGAGAGGACCGTCTGTCGCAAGGTCCTATACTTCATCCTGCTTTACAGTCGCTGGCTTTACCGGCATGGCTGTTGAAATTCAGGTGCTAAGGGACCGAGGCCTGTCGGATTCGGTTATTTCCACCATGCTGAGGGCACGGAAGTCATCTTCTCGGAAGATTTATCATCGCACGTGGAAGGCCTACATCTCTATGTGTGAAGAGATGGGGTGGCGTCCACGTAATTATTTGGTTTCCAGGATCCTGCTGTTTTTGCAGCGTGGAGTGGATCAAAAACTTGCCTTAAGCACCATTAAGGGACAGATATTAGCCTTGGCTGTCTTTTTTTTTTCAATGACCCTTGGCGGCTCATTCACTGATGAGTACATTTTGTGCAAGGGGTTCGACATGTGGCCCCACCGGTTCGACCACCGCTGCCTCCGTGGGATTTGAATCTGGTGCTCTCGGTACTTCAGAAACCACCGTTTGAGAACATTAGAGAGATTCCCCTATTGACACTCTCTCAGAAAGTAGCCTTTCTGGTGGCTATTACATCTGCCAGGAGGGTTTCTGAGTTGGCGGCCTTGTCTTGCAAGTCTCCCTATTTGATCCTCCACAAGGATAAGGCGGTGCTACGCCCGCAGCCTTCGTTTCTTCCTAAGGTTGTTTCGGCTTTTCATCTAAATAAGGACATTGTGCTTCCATCCTTGTGTCTTTGGCCGTCGCACCCCAAAAGAGGTTGCTTTACATTCCTTGGACGTGGTCCAAGCTCTGCGGGTGTATTTGCCTGCTACGGCTACGTTTCGGAGGTCAGACTCACTGTTTGTGTCAGTGGTTGGTCCAAAGAAGGGCCTGGCGGTTTCGTCGGCCACCATTTCTCGTGGATCAGACAGATCGTGATTCAGGCTTATGCCCTAAACCCTTTCCTGTCACGGCGCATTTGACCAGGGCAATTGGTGCCTCCTGGGCTTTCCAACATCAGGCGCCCATTTCACACTTTCACAAAATTTTTACATTTTACATGGTTGATGTGAGTGCATCTGCGGAGGTTTCCTTCGGCCGCAAGGTTTTGCAGGCGGCTGTTTAAGGTTGCAACTCCTCCGTTGAGGAGCTCTGGTTGTTTTGGGTGGAGTTTGTTTGCTTGCTGTTCCCACCCCTCGTTTTTTTGACACTGCTTGGGGACGTCCCTAAGGTCAAGATTAAAAGAGCTGTGTCCGTCAATGAACGAAAGAGAAAATAGGATTTTTGGACTCACCGTAAAATCCTTTTCTCTGAAATGTTTCATACTCCACTCCAACAGAAATCCCACGGGGTTACCCGTCAGTAGTTGTTTTTGTGGTGTATTGTTTTTAATACTTGTATGTTTTATATGTATTAAACAGTATATTTTTTTACTATACCACAGGGTTCGACAAACCCCGGGCGCCAGGGCGCCATTGCGACTAGAATTAGCGACCTGGGGCTGCACAGCTGGGGTATCCTGTGTCTCCGTGCGCCCTCCACCGCGCGATTGCGTCGGGCCGCACCGGCCGATAATTGAGGCCGCGGCTTTGCGGCCTTCTGCAGGTCTATGCTTCCTGCTGTGATCTGGCACCATCTTGTGGTGGCCGTTGGTATGACAAGACAACCAACAATACTAATGGAGCGTCCCGTCTGTTTTCACTGCCATCTCCTTCCCTTTAATTAGAACCCCCAAACATTATATATATTTTTTATTCTAACAACCTAGAGAATAAAATAGAGATTGTTGCAATACTTTCTGTCACACCGTATTTGCGCAGCGGTCTTACAAGCGCAGTTTTTTGGGAAAAAATACACTTTTTTTAATAAAAAAATAAGACAACAGTAAAGTTAGCCCAATTTTTTTTTTTATATTGTGAAAGATAATGTTACGCCGAGTAAATTGATACCCAACACGTCACGCTTCAAAATTGCATCCGCTCGTGGAATGGCGACAAACATTTACCCTTTAAAATCTCCATAGGCGACATTTAAAAAATTCTACAGGTTGCATGTTTTGAGTTAGAGGAGGTCTAGGGCTAGAATTATTGCTCTCGCTCTACCAATCGCGGTGATACCTCACGTGTGGTTTGAACACCGGTTTCATATGCGGGCGCTACTCACGTATGAGTTCGCTTCTGCGCGCAAGCTCAGCGGGACGGGGTGCGTTCCTGGCTCCTAACTTTTTTAGCTGGCTCCTAGATTCCAAGCAAATTTGTCAAGCCCTGCAATACCATATTGTCATTGTATCAGTACCGAGATAGTCCAGCATGTCCTCCTCTTAGGTGGTTATATGTGGTTGGGCAGCATCAGCAACTGCCTCCATATTTCCACCTTGTCTAGTTCTCTTATATTAATTTGGATGATGGTACTTTTTTTCTATACATTATTGAATATTATGTGAGGCTACACTCAAAATTTTGCTAAAACAGGAAGTGACTGAACGGGGACCTTCATTGGAGGACCATCAGGTATTTTTTGCTGCAAATTTAAAAAATGGAAAATTACATTAAAAATGACATTAACATGTTAAAGCCTATATGAGACTTTAGTTATTTGGTTTACATACACTTTAAGGGCTGGTGTGAACATGACTAGACCAATAAATTGCAAGAATGTAGGTACTGCATCCCTTCAGACCTAAATGCAAGTCTGATTAATGGAACCTTCTCTAGCTTATGTATTAGTAGCTTTACCTTCAGAATGACCTTAAACTATATTTAAACCTAAGGAAAATATGTAATATACTGCAGCTTACCAGTCCTTGGACATTGTGGCTACATTAAAAAAAAAAAAAAAAATTTAAGTTAAAGGACAGTTTCGGCACCAAAAAATACCTGTGATTCTGCCAAAAATTCAGTGTGCTTGTCACTTTCTACACACTGAACTGAAATCTTGTTAAATGGTTTTAGCCTTCCCAGTTATCTTCTGTGAGCTACAAAACATCTCTCCCTATGTAAGGTAGATAAGGGGAGATAATTGTAGTCAGGAGAGCAGCCTAGGGTGGCAGCGAGTGAGCATTGTTACCCTAATGCCCCATACACACGATCATTTTTAATGTCATTTTTAAAACTGACGTTTTTCTTGTCATTTTTTTTCTTGTTTCCTCTCAAGCCTGTCTTGCGTACACACCATCATTTTAAAAAATGTTCAAGCAAAGCGCAGTGACGTACAGCACGTACGACGGCACTATAAAGGGGAAGTTCCGTTCGAATGGCGCCACCCTTCATGTTAGTAAAGTTTGTTGAGAGACGATTCGCTCTTTTCAGTCTTGTGCTTTTCAGTCCGTTACAGCGTGACGAATGTGCTATCTCCATTACGAACGCTATTTTTACCAGAACGAGCGCTCCCGTCTCATACTTGATTCTGAGCATGCGCGTTTTTTTTCACGTCGTTAAAGCATACACACTATCGTTTTTCACGTCGTTAAAAAAAACGACATGAAAAACGACGTGAAAAAAGAGAGCAGGTTCGAAATTTTTAATGGCCATTTTTCACGTCGTTAAAAATGCTCTGGAGCATACACACGATCATTTTTAATGGCCATTTTTTTTAATGGCATTTTTAATGGCATGAAAAATGATCGTGTGTATGGGGCATAAGAAAGGAAGTATTTTACAGGCAGAATCACCAGGTGAATATAAAGGATAAAAAAAGCCTAAAGAGAAAACGAATGCAGCTACCACATTAAAGGACTGGTAAGCTGCAATATAATATTTAGTTTTGTTTTGAGGTTTAGAAATAATACAATTTTGCATTGTTGCAGTGGACATGTGAACTATTCATTCACTCATCTTTCTGCATACTATTTTAGTTCTAGCAGATCTGTGTTAGAATGCAAGTGCAACTTCACATTTCAGGGGAGAGAGAGATCCATACCTGTCAATGTGAGCCATTCCATAAGGTACAGAAAATGTGGCTTTGGACTTTTCCTTCTTTGTGACTAAAATTACCTGGGCTTATGCAGGCCATACATGGGTCGAATTCAGAAAGAATTTTCTTTTGAAAATCAGAAATTTTGTGCGTTTTGTGATCCGACGGTGCCACCAATGATTTTGAAATTCGACCAACCAAGCCTTCAATTTGACCTCATGTTGCTACAGAAAAAAAAAATTGTGGCTGGGAATCTTCTTTTTTTCTTTCCAGGTCACAGCTCATGCACGTTTCTTTTTCGATTTATAATTCTCGCACGATTCTCCCATCATTGATTAGAAATTTGTTTCTTTTTCAAAAATGTCGATCACTCAAATGTGATGGCCGCACGAAAATCGTTCGTTGTGGCCCTCTAATGGTGTGAAATTCGAAAGAAAATCCTTAGTTGCGATTTTCAGGAAGAAAATTACTTCGGAATTCGACCCATGTATGGCCTACTTTTCGTCAGTGAACTTTCAAAGGATTTGTTTAAACATAAGGGAACTAATTAGAGCAAGAAATATTTAGGATAAAAATGTGTTGGAGGGGTTGGAAGCACATGACTGGACACTATGGCCCATTTAGCCTGTTTACACAAATAAAGTTATTTTGAAAATGTACAGGTGCATCTCAAAAAATTTTGAATAACATCAAAAAGTTTATTTACCGTATTTATCGGCGTATAACACGCACCCCAAGTATAGGAGGGAATTTTAAGGAAAAAAACTTTTAGGAGGGAAGTGTAAGGAATTTTTTTCATTTAAATGCCCATCAATGCAGCCTTATCAGTGTCCATCTGCAGCCTTGTCCATCATTGCAGCCTTGCCCAGTGCCTTTGCAGCCTTGCCCAGTGTCCATCTGCAGCCTTGCCCAGTGTCCATCTGCAGCCTTGCCAAGTGCCTTTGCATTTGCAGCCTTGCCTTGCCCTGGCCTGATTTAAATTTGGCGCCAATTTCCGCCTAATGTGTACTTCGGCTCAGGGGCGTATCCAGAGTCTTTTCTCGGGAGGGGCACTGCCAAAAAATATGTTTTTTTTGTGGGAAATTTATCGGGGAAATGGCTGGTGTTTGGCGCTTCAATCATCCCGGCACCGGGTTGTTATGGTGTCAGGATGATTGAAGCGCATTATTTCTATTATTACATTGTGCATTGAACTATTTAATTTTATATTACAATCAGTGGGAGCCCCGAGTGTGTCACTTGCCACCGTCGCCTGCAATTAGTGGGAGCCTTGAGCGTGTCACTTGCCACACGTTGCGGATTGTCACTTGCCACGTCACCTGCCACATCTTGTGGATTGTCACTAGCCACTCCTCGCGGATTGTCACTTGCCACTCACCTGCCACACCTTGCTGATTGTCACTTGCCTGCCACCAGATGCAGATTGTCATTTGCCACGTCACCTGACACAATTTGCGGATTGTCACTAACTTGCCTGCTAAGGTGTAGTTTTGGTTGTCTCTTGCTGTGTCCCAGACTCCCAGAGTCAGGCAGCAGAGAGATAATGTAATCTCTCTGCTGCCTGCACAGTGAGGGCGGAAGTCACTGCAGGAATGCAGGGCAGGCACGGGCGGTGAGAGATGAGCCTGCTCTCTCACTCTCACCTGCGCTGCCAACACACTGAGCAGCACTGTCTGCCCACGAACCGCGTCGCAAGCGGAGCCGCCTGCTTTCTTGCCCGTCTGTGGAGCCGCACGCTATCGCACCTGCCCGCAGAGCGGCCCGACGTGACTCACTGATGTCACTCGTTGCTAGACGCCAAGCGGCCCAGGCGTTAGCAACGAGTGCAGGGAAGAGGCTCCACCCACCTCCTCCTCCGCTCCTGGTATCATGTCAGTGCGCCGCGTAACTACATTAGACAAGTCTCTCTCTCTCTGCGCCGCTGATCGGCTGATGTGAGAAACTGAGAGAGAGACTCAGAGAGGCAGCCGCAGAACAAGTACTGTATATACTCGAGTATAAGCGACCCGAATATAAGCCGAGGCACCTAATTTTACCCCAAAAAACTGGGAAAACGTATTGACTCGAGTATAAGCCTAGGGTGTCTATCTGCATGCCTCACTGTGCCTCACTTTGCCTCACTGTGCCCATGCCTCACTGTGCCCATGCTTCACTGTGCCCATGACTAGACTGATGTTTAACATGGGAGTCTATATAAGGAGAACCCAGCTTTGAAAAATCGGTTCTCCCCGGCCGTAGGTCTCCCAGACACCAAACTTTGCACACTTGTAGAGAAGACATTGGGCTACATGTGTGCCAAGTTTGGGGTCCAGAGGACCTATGGCCGGCCAGTACCGGGTCCCCAAAGTCCGGGAGCTCAGGTGCAAAAAAAAAAAAACTGAGCAAGCAACTGAGTGTGACAGATGATCTCGGGGGGGGGCAATTGCTCTGTTGCCCCCCCCTGGATCTGCCCCTGCTTCGGCTAGACTCGGCTCTGCTCAGTCCCGCCCATCTCCACTGATTGCGAGAGGAGCCGAGATACACAAAGCCAAAGTACACTCGGCTCCTCTCGCAGTCACGCCCACCTCCACTGATTGCGAGCACCGCTGACATACAGAAAGCCGAGTGTACTTCGGCTAGACTCGGCTCTACTCACAGTCAGGGGTGGGACTGTGAGAGGAGCCGAGACTAGCTGAAGTACACTCAGCTTTCTGTATGTCAGCGGCGCTCGCAATCAATGGAGATGGGCGTGACTGCGAGAGGAGCCGAGTAAAGCCGAGTGTACTTCGGCTTTGTGTATCTCGGCTCTGCTCGCTCAGAATCAGCGGGGGATCAGCGTATAACACGCACCCACGATTTTCCCCTGATTTTAAGGGGAAAAAGTGCGTGTTATACGCCAATAAATGCGGTATTTCAGTAATTCAATTCAAAACGTGAAACTCCTATTATATAGATTCATTACACACAGAGTGATAAATTTCAAGCAATTTTTCTTTTAATTTTGATGATTATGGCTTACAGCTAGTGAAAACCCAAAATTCTGTATCTCAGAAAATTTTAATATTACATAAGAACAATACAAAAAAGTTTTTTTAACCTCCCTGGCGATAATCCCGAGTGCGACTAGGCATTAAATTTCAGTACCATTAGCGGTAACCCCGAGCCACACTCGGGATTGCATTGCAGAATCCTGGTTCAGGTTACTTCTTACCTTGTCACCAGGATTCTGCGATGTCCAACCGCTGTGTCTGCCGGCTGTGTCCTCTGCCCGATGTCCTGTGTGTCGGGCTCCCTTCCCTGCGAGTGTTGCGACGCATGGGGGCGGAAAATTAAAAAAGTACACAAAACATAACACATACAGTATTTACTGTCTGCAATCATTTCACATCCCTTTTGTCCCTAGTGCTTTGTCCAGTGCCCTGCATGCAGTTTTATATTAATTATATAATATTATATATATATATATAATATATATATATATATATTTACTGTTCTTTCTGCCTGGAAACTTGAGATTGTCCATGGCAACTAAAAAGTGTCCCTTTAACATCAAAGTGGTTTTAGACCAGCTAGAAAACAGCGATGGTAAATTAGAACACTTGCAAAATTGAGCGATAGTGAATCGTGGGGAAATTCGTTTTATTATTATTATTAGGGTTGTCCCGATACCGATACTAGTATCGGTATCGGGACCGATACCAAGCATTTGCGCGAGTACTTGTACTCGCGCAAATGCTCCCGATGCCCAGTCCGATACTTTTTTTTTTTTTCTCAGAGTGGGGGGTGGAGAGCAGGGCGGAGACCGGGGCGGAGAGTGTGCGGCGCGGGACGGAGAGCAGGGCGGAGAGCGTGGCGGGGGCGGAGAGCGGGGCGGGGGGCGGAGACCAAGACGGAGAGCGTGGCAGAGACCAGAGCGGAGAGCAGAGCGGGTCTTCAGGCGGGTAAGTAAAATTAATCTGATCCAATTGCCTTGCCTGTCTGCTGCTCAAATGCTACCTGTTCCCCCTTCACCTCCATGCCGCTGTGCCCCCTTCACTTCCATGCTGCTGTTCCCCCTTCACCTCCATGCCGCCGTCCCCCTCCGTGCTGCCGCCCCCTCCGTGCTCCTCCTCCACCCCCTTGGTATCTCAGGATGGAGAGCGGAGGTAGGAGCCGATAAATCCGGCTCCTTACTTGTCTGAATGTACCGAGTCATCACTGACTCTGTCCATTCACATAACTGAAACATCGTGAACTGTGTTTACAATGTTTCAGTTTATGAATGGAGAGGAGCCGCTGTCTTCTCTCCATTCATTTTCAGCGCAGCAGAGGCTGCTGAGAAAGGGACTGGGGAATATGTGTCCCTAGTCCCTTTCTCTGTCTCAAAGGGGAGATGTCAGAGGTCTGTTAAGACCCCTGATATCTCACCAAAGCCCCCCACAACAGGGCTGATAAAAAAAAAAGAATAAAATAAAAATGAATTGTAAAAAAAAGAAAAGAAAAGAAAACACACACACTGACACTGTCCACCCCCCCCCCCCCCCCCTTAAAAAAATAAAGCATTGTAAAAAATAAATAAATAAAATAAATAGTAAAAAAAAAAAAAAAATACTGACACATGAGATTAAAAAAAAGTATCGGTATTCGGTATCAGCGAGTACTTGAAAAAAAGTATCGGTACTTGTACTCGGTCTTAAAAAAGTGGTATCGGGACAACCCTAATTATTATTATTATTATTATATTATTTTTTATAGTTATTTATTATATTATAATTTATTATTTCGTGTTTCAAAACTTATCATACCCGGGATGTCTCCTAGACTCTTGTTTGGACATATTTGAGTGTGTTATTACTAAGAATTTCAGGCCTACAATATAAAACACCAAATTTCTATGCAAAACAATATACCGCTTTGAGACGCAAAAATCTGACATAATCATACTGCCAGGGTGGTTAATACAGAAATGTTGGCTTACTGAAAAATATGCTCATGTACACAGTATAGTATGCTCTCAATACTTGGTCGGGGCTCCTTTTGCATGAATTACTGCATCAATGCAGCGTGGCATGGAGGCGATCAACCTGTGGCACTGCTGAGGTGTTATGGAAGCCTAGGTTGCTTTGATGTCGACCTTCAGCTCGTCTGCATTGTTGGGTCTGGTGTCTCTCACCTTCCTCTTGAAAATACCCCACAGATTCTCTATGGGGTTTAGGTCAGGCAAGTTTGTTGGCCAATCAAGCACAGTGATACCATGATCATTGAACCAGGTATTGGTACTGTGGGCAGGTGCCAAGTCCTGCTGGAAAATGAATTAAGCGTCTCCATAAAGCTGGTCAGCAGAGGGAAGCATGAAGTGCTCTAGAATTTCCTGGTAGAGGGATGCGCTGACTTTGGACTTGATAAAACACAGTGGACCAACTCTGGCAGATGACATGTTCCCCATATCATCATTGATTGTGAAAAACTCACATTGGACCTCATGCAATTTGGATTCTGTGCCTCTCCACTCTTCCTCCAGACTCTGGGACCTTGATTTCCAAGTGAAGTGCAAAATGTACTTTGTCCTTTCTTTGAAAGAGGACTTTGGACCACTGAGCAAAAGTCCAGTCCTTTTTCTTCTTATCCCAGGTAAGACACTTCTGACGTTGTCTCTGGCTCAGGAGTGGCTTGACACAAGGAATGCGACAGTTGTAGCCCATGTCCTGGATAAGTCTGTGTGTAGTGGCTCTTAAAGCACTGACACCAGCCATAGTCCAATCTCCCCCAAATTCTTACATGGCTTTTGCTTCACAATCCTCTCAAGGCTGCTGTTATCCCTGTTTCTTGTGCACCTTTTTCTACTACACTTTTTCCTTCAACTCAACTTTCCATTAATATGCTTGGATACAGCACTCTGTGAACAGCCAGCTTCTTTAGCAATCACCTTTTGTGACTTGCCCTCCTTGTAGAGGTTGTCAATGACTGCCTTATGGACAACTGTCAAGTCAACAGTCTTCCTCATGATTGTGTAACCCACTTAATCAGACTGAGAGACCGTTTAAAGTCTCAGGAAACCTTTACAGGTGTTTTGAGTTGCTGTATATACTCGAGTATAAGGCAAGTTTTTCAGCACGTTTTTTTTGTGCTGAAAATGCCCCCTTCGGCTTATACTCAAGTCTGTGTCCATCTTCATCTTTGTGCGGCTGATTCCGGCCAGCCGTAGGTCCCCTGGACCCCACATGTAGCCCCACTCTTCCTCTACAAGTGTGCAAAGTTTGTTGTCCAGGGGACCTACGGCCAGGGAGCACTGATTTTTCAAATTCGGGCACCCCTTCCATAGACTCGCATGTTAAACGTCAGTCTAGTCACACAGCGCCGGAGATCAGGTAGGGAGATTGGGCACAGTGAGGCATGGGCACAGTGAGGCATGGGCACAGTGAGACATGCACATGGACACAGTAAGGCAAAGTGAGGCATGCAGATGGACACCCTAGGCTTATACTCGAGTCAATACGTTTTCCCATTTTTTTGTGGTAAAATTAGGTGCTGCCTCGGCTTATATTCGGGTCGGCTTATACTCGAGTATATATGGTAATTAGCTGATTAGAGTGTGGCACCATGAGTCTACAATATTAAACTTGTAATGTATCACTCTGTGTGTATATTGTAAAGCGCTGCGTAAACTGTTGGCGCTATATAAATCCTGTATAATAATAATTAATCTATATAATATGACGTTCATTTTTTGAATTGAATTACTGAAATAAATTACCTTTTTTGATGATATTAAACATTTTTGAGATGCACCTGTATATACAGTGCATCTGGAAAGTATTCACAGTACTTCACTTTTTCCACATTTTTGTTCTGTTACAGCCTTATTCCAAAATGGTTTAACTTCATTATTTTCCTCAAAATTCTGCAAACAATACCCCATATTGACAATGTGAAAGAAGTCTGCTTGAAATCTTTGCAAATTTATTAAAAATAAAAAAAAAAAACGAAAAAAAAAAACATGTACATAAGTATTCACAGCCTCTGCTCAATACTTTGTTACATAGTTAGTCAGGTTGAAAAAAGACAAAGTCCATCCATAAAAATAAATAAAAATAAAATAAAAAATATCGTACAATCCCATATACCCAATTCTATACCCACAGTTGATCCAGAGGAAGGCAAAAAAAAAACAGCAGAGCATGATCCAATTTGCTACAGCAGGGGAAAAAATTCCTTCCTCATCCCCCGAGAGGCAATCGCATTTACCCTGGATCAACTTTACCTATAAATGTTAGTACTCAGTTATATTATGTACATTTAGGAAAGTATCCAGACCTTTCTTAAAGCAATCTACTGAGCTGGCCAGAACCACCTCTGGAGGGAGTCTGTTCCACATTTTCACAGCTCTTACTGTGAAGAAACCTTTCCGTATTTGGAGATGAAATCTTTTTTCCTCTAGATGTAAAGAGTGCCCCCTTGTCCTTTGTGTTGACCGTAAAGTGAATAACTCATCACCAAGTTCACTATACTGACCCCTTATATATTTGTACATGTTAATCATATCCACCCTTATTCTCCTCTTCTCAAGAGTGAATAAATTCAGTTCCTCTAATCTTTCCTCATAGCTGAGCTCCTCCATGCCTCTTATCAGTTTGGTTGCCCTTCTCTGCACTTTCTCCAGTTCCCCGATATCCTTCTTGAGAACTGGTGCCCAAAACTGAACTGCATATTCCAGATGAGGTCTTACTAATGATTTGTACAGGGGCAAAATGATATCTCTCTCTGGAGACCATACCTCTCTTAATACAAGAAAGGACTTTGCTCGCTTTGGAAACCGCAGCTTGGCATTGCATGCCATTATTGAGCTTATGATCTACCAAAACCCCCAGATCCTTCTCCACTACAGATCCCCCCAGTTGTACTCCCCCTAGTATGTATGATGCATTCATATTCTTAGCCCCCAAGTGCATAACTTTACATTTATCAACATTAAACCTCATCTGCCACATAGTCGCCCAATTAGACAGAGCATTGAGGTCGGCTTGTAAATTGGCGACATCATGTAAGGACGTTATTCCACTGCATAGCTTGGTGTCATCTGCAAAGACAGAAATGTTACTTTTGATCCCAGACCCAATATCATTTATAAAGATATAAAAAAGTAAGGGTCCCAGCACTGAACCTTGGGGTACACCACTGATAACCTTGGACCATTCAGAGTAAGAATCATTAACCACTACTCTCTGAATTCTGTCTTTTAGCCAGTTTTCTATCCATTTACAAACTGATATTTCCAATCCTGTAGACTTTACCTTACACATGAGCCGTGTGTGGGGAACTGTATCAAACGCTTTTGCAAAATCCAAGTATACCACGTCCACAGCCACGCCTCTGTCCAAGGTTTTACTTACCTCTTCATAAAAAGAAATCAGGTTTGTTTGACAACTTCTGTCTTTCATGAATCCATGCTGTCTGTTGCTTTAATAGTTTTTTTCCAGCAAGAACTCATCTATGTGGTCTTTTATTAATCTCTCCAGTATCTTCCCAACTATGGAAGTTAAACTAACAGATCTATAGTTACTTGTTAAAGACTTTGTTCCCGTTTTAAATATAGGCACCACATTGGCCCTGCGCCAATCCAGTGGTACTATTCCTGTCATTAATGAGTCCCTAAAAATTAGATACAATGGCTTTGAAATTACAGACCTCAATTCTTTTAGGATCCGTGGGTGTATGCCATCTGGTCCAGGTGCTTTATCCACCTTTATTCTATCTAAATATTTATTGGAGCTGTGTCACTACCACCCCCATTATGGACATGATCTCCCCCCATGCTCCATTGTATACACAGAGCTGAAGAAAGTATTTAATAAATTAGCCTTCTCTTTGTCCCTAGTCACCCACTCTAGATTATTTTGTAAAGGGCCTACATGCTCAGACCTGACCTTTTTACTATTAATATATTTGAATAATTTTTTGGGGTTTGTCCTACTATCTTTTGCAATCTGTCGTTCGTTTTGAATTTTTGCATCCTTGATTTCCTTTTTACATATCCTAATTATATTCTTTGTAACATTTAAATGACACTAGTGTTCCTTCATTTTTATATTTTTTAAAAGCTCTTTTCTTATTGTTTATAGCTTTTTTAACTTTAACCATGAGCCACATAGGTTTTATTTTTAGCCTTTTAAACTTATTGCCCATGGGAATATACTTTGCAGTGAGGTCCCAAACAGTCTTTTTGAAGAATTCCCATTTCTGTTCTGTGTTAATCAATGCCAATATTCCCTCCCAGTCTAAGTCCTGGAGAGCAGCCCTCATCCTTGGAAAATTTGCTTTATTGAAATTAAGTGTTTTTATCTTTCCTGTATGTATTTCTTGCTTACAGCTTACATCAAATGAAATCATGTTATGGTCACTGCTACCCAGGTGTTCCTTTATCTGAACATTAGTAATACGCTCTGCATGGTTTGAGATTACCAGGTCCAACAGAGCATCATTCCTAGTTGGGGCCTCAACAAACTGGACCATAAAATTGTCCTGCAATAGGCTTATAAATTTTTGCCCTTTAACTGTCCCAGCAGTGCCATTACTCCAGTCAATTTCTGGGTAGTTAAAATCCCCCATTATTATCACTGTCCCAGCCCTTGCAGCCCTTTCCATCTGTGCAAGGAGCTGAGTCTCCTCCTCCTCATTAACATTGGGTGGTCTATAACATACTCCAATGATTAACTTTGAACTATGCACATCTGTATGCAGTTCCACCCATAATGCTTCAGCCTCATCACACTCTCCATCAACCGGGTCCTCTTTCACACTCGCTTTGAGATCACTTCTCACATAGAGACAGCCCCCGCCACCTTTCCTTTTTACCCTGTCTCTCCGAAAGAGTGCATAGCCAGGAATATTAATAACCCAGTCATGTGAGGATTGAAGCCAAGTTTCAGCAATACCGATTACGTCATAGCTCTCCTCATGCACCAGAGCTTCCAACTCGCCTATTTTGCTTGGCAGACTTCTGGCATTGGTGAACAAACACTTGTTGAAGCACCTTTGGCACCAATTACAGCCCCAAGTCTTTTTGAGTATGATGCTACAAGCTTGGCACACCTATTTTTGAGTAGTTTCTCCCATTCTTCTTTGCAGGACCTCTCAAGCTTCATCAGGTTGGATGGGGAGCGTCGGTGCACAGCCATTTTCAGATCTGTCCAGAGATGTTCAATCGGGTTCAAGTCTTGGCTCTGGCTGGGCCACTCGAGGACATTCACAGAGTTGTCCCGTAGCCACTCCTTTGTTATCTTGGCTGTGTGCTTAGGGTCGTTATCCTGTTGGAAGATGAACCTTCGCCCCAGTCTGAGGTCCAGAGTGCTCTGGAGCAGGTTTTCATCAAGGATGTCTCTGTACATTGCTGCATTCATCTTTCTCTCAATCCTGACTAGTCTCCCTGTTCCCCCAGCTTAAAAACATCCCCACAGCATGATGCCGCCACCACCATGGTTCACTAGGAATGTTATTGGACAGGTGATGATCAGTGCCTGGTTTCCTCCAGCCATGACACTTGCCATTCAGGCCAAAGATCTTAATCTTAGTTTCTCAGACCATGAGAAACAAAATTCTTTGGTCTGATGAGTCCTTCAGGTACCTTTTTGGCAAACTCCAGGCGAGCTGTCATGCCTCCGTCTGGCCACTCTACCATACGGGCCTGATTTGTGGAGTGCTGCAGAGATGGTTGTTGTTCTGGAAGGTTCTCTCTCCACAGAGAAACGCTGGAGCTCTGTCAGAGTGACACTCTGGTTCTTGGTCACCTCCCTGACTAAGGCCCTTCTTCCCCCAATCGCTCAGTTTGGCCAGGTGGCCCGCTCTAGGAAGAGGCATGGTGGTTCCAAACTTCTCCAATTGGCATATGATGGAGGCTACTGTGCGCATTGACCTTCAATGCTGCAGAAAATTTTCTGTACCCTTCCCCAGATCTGTGCCTCAATACAATCCTGTCTCGGAGGTCTACAGACAATTCCTTGGACTATGTGGCTTGGTCTGTGATCTGACATGCACTAAGACCCCTTTCACACTGAGGCATTTTTCGGGTGCTAGAGGGCTAAAAATAGCGCCTGTAAAACACTTGCCCTGCAGCCCCAGTGTGAAAGCCTGAGTGCTTTCACACTGGAGCGATGCGCTTGCAGTATGTTAAAAAAAAGTTCTGCAATCAGCATCTTTGAAGCAGTTTAGGAACAGTGTATACACCGCTCCTCCACCTCCCCTGATTATTGAAATGAATAGGCAGCGCTGCCCAAACGCCTGCAAAGCGCTTCGTCAGCGGCACTTTGCGGGCGCATTTAACCCTTTTTTCATCCGCTAGCGAGGGTTAAAAGCGCCCCGCTAGTGGCCGAAAAGCGCCGCTAAAACAGCGGTAAAGCACCGCTAAAACTAGCGGGGCTTTACCGCTAACACATCCTGCTGGCAGTGTGAAAGGGGTCTAACTGTGGGACCTTTTATATAGACCAGGTGTGTGCCTTTCCAAATCATGTCCAATCAACTGAATTTGTCCAATCAAGTTGTAGAAACATCTCAAGGATGATCAGTGGAGACAGGATGCACCTGAGCTCAATTTTGAGTGTCATGGCAAAGGCTGTGAATACTTATGTACATGTGTTTTTTTTGTTTTTTTATGTTTTTTTTTTTTTTTTTAATAACTTTGCAAAAATTTCAAGCAAACTTCTTTCACGTTGTCAGTATGGGGTATTGTTTGTAGAATTTTGAAGAAAATTATTAATTTAATCCATTTTGGAATAAGGCTGTAACAAAATGTGGAAAAAGTGAAGCGCTGTGAATACATTCCAAGAGCACTGTAACCCTCTTATGCCCCATACACACGATCGTTTCTCATGCCGTTAAAAATGCCATTAAAAAAATGGCCATTAAAAATGATCGTGTGTAGGCTCCAGAGCATTTTTAACAACGTGAAAAACGGCCATTAAAAATTTCGAACATGCTCTCTTTTTTCACGTCGTTTTTCATGTCGTTTTTTTTAACGACGTGAAAAACGATAGTGTGTATGCTTTAACGACGTGAAAAAAAACGCGCATGCTCAGAATCAAGTATGAGACAGGAGCGCTCGTTCTGGTAAAACTAGCGTTCGTAATGGAGATGGCACATTCGTCACGCAGTCACGGACTGAAAAGCACGAGACTGAAAAGAGCGAATCGTCGCTCAACAAACTTTACTAACATGAAGGGTGGCGCCATTCGAACGGAACTTCCCCTTTATAGTGCCGTCGTACGTGTTATACGTCACTGCGCTTTGCTTGATCGTTTTTTTAAATGATCGTGTGTACGCAAGACAGGCTTGAGAGGAAACATGAAAAAAAACGACGTGAAAAACTGCAAGAAAAAAAATGGCAAGAAAAACGATTGTGTGTATGGGGCATAAGTTTATGCTTTTTTTATTTTATTTATTTATTTTTTTCATAACTCTTCCCATCCTGTTCCTTCTACTGCACTCACATTGGAAAATTACAAAATGTGTGCAGAAAAGTTGACATTGCCAGTTGAGTTAAGTGTTAGCCAGTTTAGTTAGGGTAGTGCTTCCTATATTTGTGGAAATCCGCACAGATAGCTCACTTTCATTTCTAGGACACCTTTTACCCAACCTGTGCATACATAGAACATGTTATGTTTTTTGTACATCTGCAGGAATAATTAAAGCTGAACCGCAGGCTAACAGCTAAATTTACAAACTAAGCATATGTAAGAGCCGTTTTATATGCCAAAAGATTTTTATTTCCATCTATCTAGTCCTAAGGTTGAAGCCTAGTACACACCACTAGTTATTTTTTTTTTTTTTTCAACCGGCTCAGGTCGGAGCCGCTGTACTAAGTACAATCCAATGTACAGCGATCTCCCCTGCTGTTCTATTGTGTTCTGACAGAGGGACGGACGCCCCCCCCCCCCCCACCGCCAGAACACGCTAGTCAGCACTCTCAGCCATTGGCTGAGAGCGCTGATCAGCAGCCGGTCGGCAGGCATTTTTTGGTCCCGAGCCTTCGAAAGAATTCTGCCAAATGGCCTCTGTTGGACTGGCTGCCATACACACTATTGAACCGGCCCTTGTCGGCCAACATTTCGCAACTGTGTACTAGGCTTTACTTAGCTTTGCCAGACAGCACAGCCCTGCCTGGCCAAGGAGGGGGCCTGATATTTCTTTGCTGCAGGTTCACTTTAACTTTTAGTCTCTTTCCCACCCCACCCTGTGACTGGACAGTGAAAGGAGAAGCAGCAGACTAATGAGCACATCTTTTTTTTAAGAGATTAATGAACCCATCTTACTTACCTTGAGCTTTGTCTTCCTATCAACATGATTCTTGCACTACAGCACACTTGATTATCCCCTGTTCTCCTTTTGCTGCACCCTATTTCAGTCTGCGTTCTACTGTACAGGGGATTACTGAGGCTGATACCAAATCATATTCTGGTACTTGCGCTGCCTGCATTAAAAAAAAAAACATTTGAAGATGTATCTATGCATAGATACAGAACTGCATTAATTTGTGTCTTTCATATTTGTCTGGAGTTCAACTTTAAAACTGGTCTTTCAAAGGGCATTACTTGGAACCCTTGAACTCTTGGTCTTCACAGTTAAACTGACCATACACTAATAGTTTTTCAAGCAAACATTCGTATGAACATTTGTACGAAAATCCTCAGTACATTCAGTGACTTAATGAATGTTGTTTGAAAATACTTAAAAATTTTGTTTGCTTTTAAAATTCTATTTTTAACCACTTGCTGCCCGCCCTGTTGCAAAATGACGGCGGCAAAGTGGTTTCAATATCCTGACCGGACGCGAGTAGAGGAGAGCCGATCGGCTGCTCCTCTGACAGGGGGGGTTTGTGCTGATTGATTATCAGCGCAGCCCCCCCCGAGGATGCCCACACTGGACCACCAGGGATGCCACCAGACCACCAGGGATGCCCACATAAGGTATGCCACCCTAGACCACCAGGGATGCCAATTAGAAATGCCTAATGGATGCCAATCAGTGCCCACAATGGATGCTAATCAGTGCCCACAATGGGCACCACTGTATGGCAGGCATTATTGTTTGGCACTGATTGGCATCCATTAGTACAACACATTATAGTACAGTGCCACCTATCAGTGCCCATCCGTGCCACCTATCTGTGCCACCTATCAGTGCCCATCTGTGCCGCCTATCAGTGCCCATCCGTGTTGCCTATCCGTGCCGCCTATCTGTGCCCATCCGTGCCGCCTACCAGTGCCCATCCGTGCCGCCTATCGCTGCCCATCCGTGCCACCTCATCGGTGCCCATCAGTGCCGCCTTATCAGTGCCCGTCAGTGCAGCCCCATCAGTGCCCATCAGTGAAGGAGAAAACTTACTTATTTACAAAGTTTTGTAACTGAACCAAAAAAAAAACGTTTTTTTTTTTTAACATTTTCGGTCTTTTTTAATTTTTTTTAGCAGAAAATAAAAATCGCAGAGGTGATCAAATACCACCAAAAGAAAGCTCTATTTGTGGGAACAAAATGATAAAAATTTAGTTTGGGTACAGTGTAGCATGACCGCGCAATTGTCATTCAAAGTGCAACAGCGCAGAAAGCTGAAAATTGGTCTGGGCAGGAAGGTGTATAAGTGCCCCGTATGGAAGTGGTTAAATAACTGTAATGCAGTACCGAAAGATTTTAAGGCCTCATGCCCACGGACGTTTTTACAGCCGCGTTTTTGAGTGTTTTTTACAGCTTAAAAACGCCTGTCCATGTTATTGTATAAACTTTTAGACCGTATTTTTTTCGGAAAAAAAAAACCTCGGAGCTCAAAAACGCAATTGTGACGTTTTTGGGCGTTTTTTAACGCTTCGCGGTTTTTTATGCCGACGACGCAGAACGCACTGGTCCTGGTTTTTTTTTTTTTTACAGCTTAAAAACGCCTATGCTATTTGCAGATCAAAAACTCCTAGGTGGGCATGAAGCTATAGACTAACATGGACAGGCGTTTTTAAGCTGTAAAAAACGCTCAAAAACGCGGCTGTAAAAAGGTCCGTGGGCATGAGGCCTAAACCACATTAACATTCTGCTTTTCTTTCTCGTACATCACGGGACACAGAGCGACATAGTCATTACTATGTGGGTTATATATATACCTTCAGGTGCTGGCACTGGCAACTTCCAAAACCGGAAGTACCCTCCCCTATATAAGCCCCTCCCAGCCGGGAGTACCTCAGTTTTTTGCCAGTGTCTAAGGTGTTGGCCAAAGGTTAACATGTTTTTTCATCTGGGCTTGTGTACAGGTTCTTTTGGGCCTCAGCAAGCTAATCCGGATCCGACCAAAAAAGCTTCATAGCTAAACGGTCGGTACCCGGGCCTTGCAGAGAAGAGCGAGGTTTTGCCTGTAATGCCTCTCTTAGGAGGGATGGACCCTGGGATCCAGAGCTCTGGTCATACCCACGACCAAGATGTTGTCTGTGCAGGGTGCTATACAGGTCCAGGGGAGTGGAATCCTTGGGAACCCGGTCCCTGAAGGTCTACGTACAATGCCTGCCGTGATAGGTGAAGTTTGGGCTCCTGTGGACCAAACAGAGTCCTGCGGCGGGGAAAAGGTAAGTGGGGGCCCCTCAGGAACTTGGTTCTATTGAGGGGACCCCCAAGCCTAATATGTCTTTCTGCCTGTTACCTAACGGTATTCCCGCTAAATATCTGTGCATGCCTGAAACTGCTAGAAAATTAAAAATTTTTAATAGTGGTCAAGAAAAAAAAAAAAATTACAAACCGCGGTACCTGTGTTAAACCACTAGTGGCCGCTGTGGAACGTAGTTTTTTTTTCTATGGACTGTTTCCTTTGAGGTCAAGTCCAGGCAGATGGTGAGTTCTCTTTAGGGAAACTGCTCCCTCTGTCATGTTGCAAATGCTCGTCCATCCCCTGTAAACAGGGACCCTGGCTCCTCTCCCTAATCTTTTTCAAAAAGAAGCGCCGAAGGCGCACGTGCCCGCGCGCGGGCACGCGCCTCTATATATAGAGGTGAGCCTGAAAAGGGGGCGGAGCTTGGGCGGATGACGCTCTGTGCGGGCGTCCCAGCATGTCAAAAGGCACAATTTTTTGTTGTGAGCTGGCTATGGAGTGCAGAGACGGAGCTGGTAACATTTTAAAAAAGGCATACAGCAGGCGGTTGATGCAGGCATCCCCATAGAAAGGCACATTAGTAGACACCAACTGTTTATATAGCAGCAATTGTGCTAGACTATTTTCAGTAAGTGGTGTATTACGGCTGGAATACCTCAGCTTTGGGCTTAGGAATATGCCGTCCAAAGTCTCCGGGACTAAGACTCCCAGGAAGCAAAGGGGGTCTCCGTCGGGCTCTGAGGATCTTGGGCATGCTTTGGCTGCACCAGTCTCCCCTGAAAAATCAGAGGTTGGTGCCCGTAGAGAACCCTCAGGAGTACCTGGTACTGTGGCTGTCCTCAGTTCACCTGCTCCTGTGTATGTAACAGAGGAGGTTTTTTCCTCAGCTCTGGGAGGACTGGAAGAGAGATTGACAACATTGATCTCTGCTTCCCTGTCAGAGGGAAAGCGCGCCCGATCTCCGTCTCCTCCCTCAGAGTACCTGTTAGCGGAGCAACAGTCCCATGCAGGGATCGACCTACCTGAAGGGGATCAGGATGAGGTTGATTCTGTTCTAGAGGAATCAACAGTGGAAGAGCCATTTTCAGCATCACATGCTGAAAGATTATGGGTTCAGTCCCTGACTGATATGGTCCGATCAGCATTTAAAATGCCCCTTGCGGAATCATCAACCACTTCTGTCTCCTCGTTGGGGTCGCTAACAGCTCCCCAGACTGTTTGTTCCTTTCCAATCCATCCTTTACTGGAAGGACTCATTTACCAGGATTGGGAACATCCTGATAAAATATTTACTCCCCCTAAGAGATTTCCGGTGGTCTATCCCATGGAGGATAAGTTCATCCGAAAATGGAAGGTGCCTACAGTGGACGCAGCCATCTCTTGTGTGAACAAATCACTGACATGTCCAGTAAATAATGTTCAAATGTTCAAGGACCCAATAGATAAAAAATTGGAGTCCTTATTAAAATCTGCTTTTACTACAGCAAGCTTGGTGACACAACCAGCAGTAGCAGCTATTGGGGTCTCCCAAGCGGTGAAGGATCAGTTAAAACAGGTCTTAAGGGACTTGCCGGATCAGCAGGCCCTTGCCCTAGCTGATCTGCCTAGAGCCTTATGCTTTGCGGTTGACGCCATCAAGGATTCAATCCATCAGGCCTCCCGCCTTACGCTGTCGGTAGTACATATGCGTAGGCTTCTATGGCTCAAGAACTGGTCTGCTGAAGCTCCCTGTAAAAGATTGCTGGTTGGCTTCCCATTTCATGGTGAACGCTTATTCGGGGAAGACCTGGACAAATATATCCAGAAAATTTCCAGCGGTAAAAGTACACTCTTGCCGGTTAAAAAGAGATTTAGAGGTCCCTCTTTTAAGAGGCCTGCCTCTCCAGTCCCTGGGACATCTGCTGTGAAGCAGTTCCGACGGCCTCCTCGGTCAAATCCCGGGGGTAAGAATCAGGGACAATCACAGGGTAACAAAAAACCCTGGGTCAGGAGAGGTACAAAACCTCCCCCCAAGTCAAATTTATGAAGGGTTGCCCCCACTCAATCGGGTGGGGGGAAGACTTCAGTTGTTCGCAGAGACCTGGCGGGACACGATCAGAGACAGATGGGTGCTCTCCGCAGTAAGTCTGGGATACAAGCTGGAGTTAAAAGACTCTCCTCCTTCCCATTTTATGTGGTCAAACGTGCCAAGAGATCCCCGGAAGAGAGGATCCCTCCTGTCGGCACTAGAACAACTATTGCTCCAAGGAGTAATTATGGAGGTTCCCCTGGAAGAATGCGGGTTCGGGTTTTACGCAAACCTCTTTACAGTCCCGAAGCCAAACGGGGACGTAAGGCCCATATTAAATCTAAAAGGGCTAAACAAATTCCTACATATCAGGACTTTCCGGATGGAGTCGATCCGATCTTTGGCCACTGCCCTACAAGGGGAGGAATGGTTAGCCTCGATCGACATCAAAGATGCTTATTTGCACAATCCCATCTTTCCAGTCCACCAAAAATTTCTACGCTTTGCAGTAGAAGGGCGCCATTTTCAGTTCAGAGCCTTACCCTTCGGTCTGGCCACAGCACCACGGGTGTTCACAAAAATTCTGGCCCCTCTATTCGCCAATCTAAGAACACGAGGTGTGACAATAATGGCATATCTAGACGACTTGTTGCTGATGGACCACTCAGTGGAAAAACTAGAAATGGTTGTTCACGAGACAATCAAGTATCTGGAATCTCACGGTTGGATCATCAACCGAGACAAGTCAGCCCTAAAACCAGTCAAAAGTCTGGAATACTTGGGGCTAAGGCTGGATTCAGACCAGAGGAAGATTTTCTTGCCTCAAGAAAAAGTGTCTTCTCTGAGAGATTTGATCCACCTGGTGGGTACAAAAAGACAGCCGTCCATACGCCTGTGCATGAGGCTGCTGGTAAAAATGGTGGCATCATTCGAAGCGGTGACCTACGGTTAATTCCATTCAAGGAATTTGCAAAGGGCCATACTGTCAGCCTGGAACAAAAAAGTTCAGGCCCTAGACTTACCAATGTCCTTGTCCCCTTCCGTACGCAAAAGCCTCCGTTGGTGGTTGGTTCCCCAGAATCTGAAAAAAGGAAAATCCTTCAGTCCGATTTCTTGGAAGGTGGTCACTACAGATGCCAGCCTTATAGGCTGGGGGGCAGTACTGGAGCAATGGTCTCTCCAGGGCAGATGGTCGGATGCAGAGAAGGCCCTGCCCATCAATCTCTTAGAGATACGAGCAGCCCGGTATGCCCTAGTAGCATGGACATCCAAACTCCAAGGGTCCCCTGTCAGAATTCAATCAGACAATGCCACGGCAGTGGCATATATCAATCATCAGGGGGGCACCAGGAGTCGTGCAGCCCAGAGGGAAGTAAATCGCATCCTGAAATGGGCAGAAAGATATGTCCCAGCCATATCCGCGGTCTTCATTCCAGGGGTGGAGAATTGGAAGGCGGACTTTCTAAGTCGCCAACAATTATGCCCAGGGGAATGGTCCCTTCACCCCGAGGTTTTCCGGGCAATATGTCAGCGGTGGGGAGCACCGGATGTAGATCTGCTAGCATCCAGATTCAACGCAAAGGGGGACAGATTTGTCTCTCGGACAAGGGATCCCCTAGCTTGCGGCTCGGATGCTCTAGTGTTCCCTTGGGATCAGTTCAAGCTGATATATGCATTCCCACCGCCACAATTGTTACCTCGATTACTCCGCAGAATCAGGGTAGAAAAGAAACCAGTGATTCTGGTGGCTCCAGCGTGGCCCCGAAGAGCATGGTACGCGGAGATTGTAAAAATGTCTGTGGGGAGTCCTTGGACCCTTCCACATCGTCCGGACCTGCTTTCGCAAGGACCGATATACCACCCTTCCTTACTAGCCCTAGGTTTGACGGCCTGGCTATTGAAGCCCACATTCTAAAAAAGAGAGGTCTCTCTAATCCTGTGGTATCTACCATGATCAATGCCAGGAAGCCGGTATCCAGGCAGATTTACTATAGAATCTGGAAGGCGTACATCGCATGGTGTGAGGCCAAGAAATGGCATCCACGTAAGTACGTAATAGGTAGGATTCTGGACTTCCTACAGTGGGCTGTAGATAGGAAGTTTGCCTTGAGTACTATCAAGGGTCAGATTTCGGCCTTGTCAATATTTTTTCAAAGGCCCCTGGCTTCGCATTCACTAGTCAAAACCTTTACACAAGGAGTGATGCGTATTAGCCCTCCGGTTAAAATTCCCATATGTCCATGGGACCTAAACCTGGTTCTATCGGTTCTACAGAAACAACCATTTGAACCATTACAGCACATTTCCTTGGTTCTTCTCACCAGGAAATTGATTTTTTTAGTAGCCATATGTTCGGCTAAAAGAGTGTCGGAATTGGCCGCTATGTCCGGTAAGGAGCCATATCTGGTTATCCATAAGGACAGAGTAGTGTTACGTCCTCATCCAGCCTTTCTTCCCAAGGTGGTATCGAGGTTTCATTTGAACCAAGATGTGGTTCTTCCTTCCTTTTTCCCCAAACCTAGCTCGGTAGAGGAAAAGTTATTACATTCTTTGGATGTAGTAAGAGCAGTTAAAGCTTATCTAAAAGCCACTGCTCAGATTCGTAGAACGGATACTTTGTTTATTCTGCCGGAAGGCCCCAGAAAGGGTCAGGCAGCGTCAAAATCTACTTTAGCCAAGTGGATTCGACAGGTCATAATACAAGCCTATGGTTTGAGAAGGAGACCGCCTCCGTTCAAAGTTAGGGCGCACTCCACGAGAGCAGTTGGAACTTCATGGGCAGTGCATCACCAGGCCTCCCTGGCTCAAATCTGTAAGGCCGCAACATGGTCTTCAGTACACACGTTTACTAGGTTCTACCAGGTGGACGTTAGAAGTCAGGAGGATGTCGCCTTTGGGCGCAGTGTGTTGCAGGCCGCAAAAGATCCTCATGTCTGATAGCGCCCAGCTTATGTATGGTGTATCCCCCCCCCTCATTTGGCATTGCTTTGGGACGTCCCACATAGTAATGACTATGTCGCTCTGTGTCCCGTGATGTACGAGAAAGAAAATAGGATTTTTATAACAGCTTACCTGTAAAATCCTTTTCTTGGAGTACATCATGGGACACAGAGCTCCCACCCCTCTTTTGGGGACACTTATTGCTTTGCTACAAAACTGAGGTACTCCCGGATGGGAGGGGCTTATATAGGGGAGGGTACTTCCGGTTTTGGAAGTTGCCAGTGCCAGCACCTGAAGGTATCTATATAACCCACATAGTAATGACTATGTCGCTCTGTGTCCCGTGATGTACTCCAAGAAAAGGATTTTACAGGTAAGCTGTTATAAAAATCCTATTATTACTGGGTCAACCACTGCTAGACCAGGAATATTCAACCAACTACCCCATATGTTGTCATACTTTGTGGGACACCCCCAATGTTGATAGATAACCCTTTCATAAAGGAGAGTAACAGACGTGATCAATCCATGTTTGGTTAGAGGGAGGGGAGGTGTCCTTCCAGTGCAATAGAATATGTTTGCGTGTCTGAAACAGTGCTCTAGACACTGCCTCTCTGGTATGTGTCTCCAACACTATGTCATCCAGTATACCTAGTACACATAGGGGTTGATTTACTAAAGTAAAATCCACTTTGCACTTGAAAGTGCACTGAAAGTGCACATGGGAGTGCAGATGCTGTAGATCTGAGGGGGACATGCAAGGAAGATATAGTACAGCATTTTAGCTTGCACATGATTGGATGATAAAATCAGCAGAGCTTCCCCTAATTTCAGAGCTTCCCCTCAGATTTACAGCGATCTACAGCGACTGCACTTCCATGTGCATTTTCAAGTGCAAAGTGGATTTTCCTTTAGTAAATCAACCCCATAGTTTATGATCTAGTGTGATATTGATTTGAAATGCTTGGTTATGTTTAGTCTCCAGGACCTGTGGAGATTAGGACAGCACCACAGCATGTGAATCAAGTCCCACTGATTTCTGCTACACTTGGGGCATAATACCATTTTATGCAATCTGAGTGGGGTATAGTGAACATATAAAAGGTTGCAAGGTTGAGAAAGCCTTTGCGACACTTTCAAAGAGCTGGAGCACGCTGCTTTCTGTGCCATTTTCCATTGGTCCCCTATAATTTCTCCAGCATCAGGTACCCAATTCTCTAATGCTTTTCTAAGCAACATTGCACAGCATCACTATATAAAGCCTTTTAACCGCTTAACGACCTCTTCACGCCGATATACGTCGGCAGAATGGCTCGTACAGGCACAATCACGTACCTGTACGTGGCCCTTTAACTGTCGGGGGCGCTCGCGACCCCCCTGCCTTCCCCGTGAGTGGGACCGCGGGTCCCGCGGACTCGATCGCCGCGGGGATCCCCGCGATCCTCTCACGGAGGCTCGGAGCGGGGAGATGCTGTGTAAACACAGCATCTCCCCGCTCCACTACTGACAATGTCAGCGATCTCCACTCTGTGTAATCAGAGCGGAGATCGGTGATGTGTCAGTCGTAGCCACGCCCCCCCTCAGTTAGTAACACGCCCCTAGGCACACTTAACCCCTCCAGCGCCCCTAGTGGTTAACCCCATCACTGCCAGTGTCATTTTCACAGTAACCAGTGCATTTTTATTGCACTGTTCGCTGTGAAAATGACAATCGTCCCAAAAATGTGTCAAACGTGTCCGATGTGTCCGCCATAATGTCGCAGTCACGAAAAAAATCGCTGATCGCCGCCATTACTAGTAAAAAAAAAAAAATATATAAAAATGCCTTAAAACTATACCCTATTTTGTAAACGCTATAATTTTTGCGCAAACCAATCAATAAACGCCGATTGCGATTTTTTTTTTTTTTTTTTTTTTTTTTTTTTACCAAAAATATGTAGAAGAATACGTATCGGCCTAAACTGAGGAAAAAAAATGTTTTTTTATATATTTTTTGGGGATATTTATTATAGCAAAAAGTAAAAAAATTTCATTTTTTTCAAAACTTTTGCTCTATTTTTGTTTATAGCGCAAAAAATAAAAACCGCAGAGGTGATCAAATACCACCAAAAGAAAGCTCTATTTGTGGGAAAAAAAGGACGCCAATTTTGTTTGGGAGCCACGTCGCACGACCGCGCAATTGTCAGTTAAAGCGACGCAGTGCGGAATCGCAAAAAGGGGCCTGGTCATAAGGGCCCGTATTGGTCCGTGGCTTAAGTGGTTAAAGTTGTAGTTTGTTGCATCATATTAAAAACAGGAGTGGGGGAAACTTGGCAATCATCTGGAAAGCTTTGAGCAAAGATTGTATGCTCATATGAAGCAAACGGAACCAGTTTTCCCCTACAAAAAAATGTGTCTTATATGTGAATTTCACAGGTCCCCAGAGAGGACTATATATATATATATATATATATATATATATATATATATATATATATATATATATACACACACACACACACACACACACACACACACACACACACACACACTGGGGCAAAAAAGTATTTAGTCAGCCACTAATTGTGCAAGTTCTCCCACTTAAAAAGATGAGAGAGGCCTGTAATTGTCATCATAGGTATACCTCAACTATGAGAGACAAAATGTGGAAACAAATCTAGACAATCACCATGTCTGATTTGGAAAGAATTTTTTTTTGCAAATTGTGGTGGAAAATAAGTATTTGGTCAATATCAAAAGTTCATCTCAATACTTTTGTTATATATCCTTTGTTGGCAATGACAGAGGTCAAATGTTTTCTGTAAGTCTTCACAAGGTTGTCACACACTGTTGCTGGTATGTTGGCCCATTCCTCCATGCAGATCTCCTCTAGAGCAGTGATGTTTTGGGGCTGTCGCTGGGCAACACGGACTTTCAACTCCCTCCAAAAGGTTTTCTATGAGGTTGAGATCTGGAGACTGGCTAGGCCACTCCAGGACCTTGAAATGCTTCTTACGAAGCCACTCCTTCGTTGCCCGGGCGGTGTGTTTGGGATCATTGTCATGCTGAAAGACCCAGCCACGTTTCATCTTCAATGCCCTTGCTGATGGGAGGAGGTTTGCACTCAAAATCTCACGATAGATTGCCCCATTCATTCTTTCATGTACACGGATCAGTCGTCCTGTTCCCTTTGCAGAGAAACGGCCCCAAAGCATGATGTTGCCACCCCCATGCTTCACAGTAGGTATGGTGTTCTTTGGTTGCAACTCAGCATTCTCTCTCCTCCAAACACGACGAGTTGTGTTTCTACCAAACAGTTATACTTTGGTTTCATCTAACCATATGACATTCTCCCAATTCTCTTCTGGATCATCCATATGCTCTCTAGCAAACCTCAGACGGGCCTGGACATGTACTGGCTTAAGCAGGGGGACACGTCTGGCACTGCAGGATCTGAGTCCCTGGTGGCGTAGTGTGTTACTGATGGTAGCCTTTGTTACGTTGGTCCCAGCTCTCTGCAGGTCATTCACTAGATCCCCCCGTGTGGTTCTGGGATTTTTGCTCACCGGACTCGTGATCATTTTGACCCCACGGGGTGAGATCTTGCGTGGAGCCCCAGATCGAGGGAAATTATCAGTGGTCTTGCATTTTCCAATTATTGCTCCCACAGTTGATTTCTTCACACCAAGCTGCTTGCCTATTGCAGATTCGGTCTTCCCAGCCTAATGCAGGTCTACAATTTTGTTTCTGGTGTCCTTTGACAGCTCTTTGGTCTTCACCATAGTGGAGTTTGGATTGTGACTGTTTGAGTTTGTGGACAGGTGTCTTTTATACTGATAACAAGTTCAAACAGGTGCCATTAATACAGGTAATGAGTGGAGGACAGAGGAGCCTCTTAAAGAAAAAGATACAGGCCTGTGAGAGCCAGAAGTCTTGCTTGTTTGTAGGTGACCAAATACTTATTTCCACCATAATTTGCAAAAAAAAAATCTTTCCAAATCAGACAATGTGATTGTCTGGATTTGTTTCCACATTTTGTCTCTCATAGTTGAGGTATACCTATGATGACAAATGCAGGCCTTTCATCTTTTTAAGTGGGAGAACTTGCACAATTGGTGGCTGACTAAATACTTTTTTGCCCCACTGTGTGTGTGTGTGTGTGTGTGTGTGTAATATATATAATATAATGTACATTTTTTGTAGCTGTTTGGCTGTGATTCCAAGCCCTCTGAAAGAGACAATAAATTGGTGTGGAATACCAAGCCATACCCATCCCTGTCCCAACCTGTGCCTAGCCACTCCCTAAGTGCTGGAGTTACACTGCCAAGTAATATATCCATGGGTTTGAAAAGGCAATAACTCAATTTTCCTTGGGAACATTTCAACTGCTGAAATCAAACCCTGGATGAGATATTTTTCCATAGTAATGATTGAAAAATTTAATTCAGAGTGCAGAATATTTTAAGAAGTATTACCACTGTGGTGTTATGTAGTAGATGAAGTTGCTGGTGCATGAGTATCATTTTAACCAAGTTACACCTACCAATCAGGGACAGTCATAGCTTTTGCCATAATTTAACTTTATACCTAAATTTGGAGATCAATTTATAAATATTAAATTGAGACTATTCCATTATATTGGGAGAGACTGTAATCCCTAAATATATAAAGGACATGACTACTTATACTGGACAAAAAGGTTAACGAAAGCGGGTCTACATTCCCCTCAAGCTGCATCAACACAGATTTTGACCAGTTAATTGTTAACCTAGAATACATGCCAAATTCATATAAAATAGACATGACTGCTTTGATAGAGGCGTTCGTATTATGCAGGAGTATACGCATATCATCCACGTACAACAGCGGTTTTGGGTGTATATCATATCTAAAGCTCGTAATATCTGAGCGGGCAAAAGCACAATGGCCAAAGGCAAACAGTGGTAGAGAGGGAGGGCACTATTGCTGAGTACCCCTGCCCAGTGCAAAGGGAGATGAGTCTAATGAGTCTACCCCCCCCCCCCCAGCTTTTAGTGGCTTGGGGGAATTATATAGCAATTTAAATCAGGAGATAAATGCCTCCCCAAACCCAGACTGTTCTAAAATTGCCCAGATGTGCTGTCATTCAACACTATTGAAAGCCTTGTTGGTATTAAGGGATAACAAGGCTCTTAAACCCGCATTATCTGCATTTTGATGAATGATATGCAGAGGTTAATTACTGTTAATTTTTGGGGCATAAAATCTGCCTGATCCAGATGTATTATACTTGTTATAACCTTGTTTAGCCTCCTAGCCAGTTCCTTAATTATCAGAGTGCAGTAATGAAATAGGCCTATACAAATTAGTATCCATAGGAGATTTGCCAGGCTTCAAAAGGAGCATTATATTTGCTTTACTCATAGGGGGAGGTAAACATTGCATATGAAGGGCCATATTATATGTTTCTAACAGTTTTGGCAAAATAAAATCTTCATATTGCTTTTATACTTAATCTCCCCGAGTCTCAAAAGTGGGGAAAGAACCTGAACTCCTTTAGTGATGGGGGAATCTAGGAAGGCCCATTGAGAATTTGAGAGTTGAGGTAGCGTTATGATTAGCAGATATGAGGATAATGAGTCTTCAGTGTAACGGACTTTAGATTGGCACAAGGTGGAATAAAAACAAACCAAGTCCACCAATACTACACCGGGAGAGTTCATCAGTAACTAACATTCTTAAAGTGAACAATTTGAACAAAATTCTACTAGTGTATGATATATTACCCTAAAGGAATATTACCTTTTAACATGAGTACCACTCAGTACAGAGTCCAGTCAAAGATTTTGACTGGCTGCTGGCAGCGGGGCCGGGCACAGCGCTTGTTCCTCCTGGGCCTTTGATGTAACAAAGATTTCTGCTGCGTCCTAAGTTGACAGTTATATGGGTAAGTGGCCCAAAATGTACACTGTGTTTGAGGATGCTTACTTGCACGCCTGTCAAATTAGGGCTAGTGGCTGTGTTCATGCCCATGGACTTACATGCTCCAGCCGCAAAAAAAAATGGTCCATTTATGGTGTACGGGCCTCGGCACTCATGTGAATAAGGTCATACACTGGGGGAGTACAGACTGAGCCATTAGTACATTGTAATAGTCTGTGCTGTCCTACCACTCTCTGTTCCTACGTGATTACTAATAAAAGCAAAAAAGTGTTTCTTTCTCTAAATTTACTAGGGAAGAACAGTACCACTTGACATTATAAAGCTCGGCTTCTTCATTCTTTAGAGAGGAGAGTTTGTGTTTTAAGGGTTCTCTTTATTATACAATTTTGCAGAAGAAAACTAAATGCAAACAAAAGACCACTACTAATCCAATACACCCTAGACCCAGACTCCCAACACTATTAGAACAAAATGTATTGGAACTAGACGAGAAACATGATGAGATGCAGTACTAACACAGTAGGCATTACCTAAAAACATGTGATTCAGGGGAGAAGAACAAACATTAGGCATATCACACACAGATCTGCACTAAGCATAATAAGTGTCACCAGCCCTAGGATAAAATTCCATTCAGGTGGAGTGCAAATTACATTTATATATGGTTGAAAATTAAAATGAAAACAATAATGTAATAGTGTTAGCGGAATTTTTAAATGTTCGTACAGCATTTCATTAAATTTAAAAAAAAAACCATGTTTGAATGATTTTATGTTTATGACTGCACTTAACAGTTGTTGAATTTTAACCACTTGACCACTGGGCACTTAAACCCCCTTAATAACCAGACCAATTTTCAGCTTTCGGTGCTCTCACAATTTGAATGACAATTACTCAGTCATACAACACTGTACCCATATGAAATTTTTGTCCTTTTTTTCACACAAATAGAGCTTTCTTTTGGTGGTATTTAATCACTGTTGGGTTTTTTATTTTTTGCGCTATAAGAGAAAAAAGACTGAAAATTTTGTAAAAAAATGATTTTTTTTTCGTTTCTGTTATAAAATTTTGCAAATTACTATTTTTTCTTCATAAATTTTGGCCAAAATTTATACTGCTACATATCTTTGGTAAAAATAAGTACAAATTGGTGTATATTATTTGGTCTTTGTGAAAGTTATAGAGTCCACAAGCTATGGTGCCAATATCTGAAAATTGATCACACCTGAAGTACTGACGGCCTATCTCAATTCTTGAGACCCTAACATGCCAGAAAAGTACAAATACCCCCCAAATGACCCCTTTTTGGAAAGAAGACATTCCAAGGTATTCAGAAAGAGGCATTGTGAGTTTTTTGAAGTTGTCATTTTTTCCCACAATTCTTTGCAAAATCAAGATTTTTTTTTTCTCTTTTTTTTTTTTCACAAAATTGTCATATTAGCAGGTTATTTCTCACACACAGCATATGCATTCCACAAATTACACCCCAAAACACATTCTGCTATTACTCCCGAGTATGGCGATACCACATGTGTGAGACTTTTACACAGCGTGGCCACATACAGAGGCCCGACATGCAGGGAGCACCTTCAGGCGTTCTGGAGCACCAAGGCCAATTCTGACATTTCTCTCCTACATGTAAAAATCATCATTTATTTGCTAGAAAATTACATAGAACCCCAAAACATTATATATGTTTTTTTAGCAAAGATCTTAGAGAATATAATGGTGGTTGTAGCAACTTTTTATCTCGCACGATATTTGCGCAGCAATTTTTTTAACGCGTTTTTTACGGAAAAAAAATGTTTTGTGCTTAAAAAAAAAAAAAAACAGTAAAGTTAGCCCAATGTTTTTGCATAATGTGAAAGATGAAGTTACGCCGAGTAAATAGATACCTAACATGTCGCCCTTAAAAATTGCACACACTCGTGGAATGGCGCCAAACTTCGCTACTTAAAAAATCCCCATAGGCGACGCTTTAAATATTTTTACTGGTTACATGTTTTGAGTTACAGAGGAGGTCTAGGGCCAAAATGATTGCTCTCGCTCTAACGTTCGCAGAGATACCTCACATGTGTGGTTTGAAAACCGTTTTCATATGTGGGCGGGACTTACGTATGCGTTCGCTTCTGTATGCGAGCTCACGGGGACAGGGGCGCTTTAAAAAAAAAAAAAAAAAATGTATTCTTCATTTTACTTTATTTATTTTAGTTTGATATGTTTTTCCGCCCTAAACATTTTTTTGATCACTTTTATACCTATTACAAGGAACGTAAACATCCCTTGTAATAGGAATATGGCATGACAGGTCCTCTTTACAGTGAGATATGGGGGGGGGGGTGTCAATAAGACCCCACATCTCACCTCTAGGCTGGGAAGCCTGAAAAAAATACAAAAAAAAAAAACAACAATCCTGGCTTTGATCGTAGCGGTGAGTCGGTAGAAGCACCGGAGGGCGGCGGGGGGGGGGGGACATCCCCTCTCGCCTCCCGTAAGAATGATCAAGCGGCGGAACAGCCGCTATGATTGTTCTTATGGTGTAGGGAATCGCCGGCTGAAAAAGCCGATATCTGAATGATGCCTGTAGCTGCAGGCATCATTCAGATATCCCCGCACAAAGTCAAGGACGTCATATGACGGCCGGAGGGCGGGAAGTGGTTATTGCAGAGTATTGCCGGGCATTGCGGAGTATTGCCGGGCATTGCGGAGTATTGCCGGGCATTGCGGAGTATTGCCGGGCATTGCGGAGTATTGCCGGGCATTGCGGAGTATTGCAGGGCATTGCGGAGTATTGCGGTGTATGGCAGGGTATTGCGGTGTATGGCAGGGTATTGTGGAGGGTATTGCACAGGGTATTGTGGAGGGTATTGCAGAGTATTGTGGAGGGTATTGCAGAGTATTGTGGAGGGTATTGCAGAGTATTGTGCAGGGTATTGCAGAGTATTGTGCAGGGTATTGCAGAGTATTGTGCAGGGTATTGCAGAGTATTGTGCAGGGTATTGCAGAGTATTGTGCAGGGTATTGCAGAGTATTGCAGAGTATTGTGCAGGGTATTGCGCAGGGTATTGCAGAGTATTGTGCAGGGTATTGCAGAGTATTGTGCAGGGTATTGCAGAGTATTGCAGAGTATTGCACCAGGGTATTGCAGAGTATTTCGCAGGGTATTGCAGAGTATTTCGCAGGGTATTGCAGAGTATTTCGCAGGGTATTGCAGAGTATTTCGCAGGGTATTGCAGAGTATTTCGCAGGGTATTGCAGAGTATTTCAGCAGGGTATTGCAGAGTATTGCAGCAGGGTATTGCAGAGTATTGCAGCAGGGTATTGCAGAGTATTGCAGTACCGATCGGTACAGAGAGGGGAGGGAGGAACCGGCGTCATCAAATGACGCCGGTCTGTTTACAAGTGATTGCTCCGTCATTTGACGGAGCGATCACGTGGTAAACGGCCGCTATCAGCGGCGATTTACCGCGATTCGTGATCCGCCGGGTCCTCTGTACCCGGCGGTCACGGAGTTTCCCGTGTGCGCGCCCCAGGGGGCGCGCGGGAGCGCGATTCTGGGAGGACGTTATATAACGTCCTCCCAGAGTTAAGCAACCACCCTGCCGCCGTTATTTGGCGGCAGGTGGTTGTTAAGTGGTTAAAGCTATTTTATTTCTTATGTCTTTAGAACTTCTAGATTGCTAGCATACTCTAAAACCTTCTGTGAGGAAGCTAGTACAAAGGTGTAGTTTGAACTAAAATTTAAATTACAGAGGGTCACACCAAGTGTGTTCTGTTCTGAAGGTCCCCTTAGTTACCAGATTCCTGTTACCCAAAACATCTAGTTTTAGCAGGTTTATCGAGCAATTGGGGATCATCTGAATGCTGCAAAGATAAGACAGACATAAACCACTTAATTATAACAAGTGAAGCTCCTGAAATCAAACTTTACAGTCTAGATGTTTCTGTATTCTGCAGGGGATAATGAGCACCTCTGTTGGTTAGAGGTGCTCATTTTGACACAGGTAGATGTACCAGCTTGTCATATAAATCTTTCCATGAATAGGGTTGATTTTCTCTTGGACAAGTGTCAAGAATCAAAATTTCCATGTGTGCACAAATGTCACTTTTGGACAAATATCTCAGTGTGTCTTAACACTGGAACAACAATTCATAGACAGGCAGCCTGTGGCCACTCTAGGTGACCTTATGGGACCTCCGGCTTGATAAAACATGGTTCCAGATACTGAAATGTGCTTACACATTATCAGGTTTTGTATGTACTGTATATGGGGGATTAGTATCCATTATTTTTTAACTTTGCTTCCCCGCAGCCAGATGTCTAGTGTACAGGAGTTCCATAAAGCAAAAAAATACCAGGAATTCACCAAATCTCTCTTTCGGTCCCCACTGAGCAGGTTTGGCAGCTGTGCAAAAATATATACATACAAATAGATTGAAATTGCATGTATTATTGTGCTATTGCTATACTATTATATATTTAACCTTTTTATTTACATTGTTAATAGTGTTCCTTGGGCTGGGCATCTCATAACTGTATGTGAAGCATTTTCTTATCAAAAGCCTAGAATGAATACTGTTTCCATCATTTATAAGAGTTGTGGAAAACTGGGTCCTTGATGAGAATGAATATGTCAGTGGAGGCAGGCTATGGTAGTTTGAAGTTTATTTTCTCCCACTGTGAATATATAAAGCCTCCTGATTAGATGCACCCACTTTTCTGGAGACCTTCTTAAAAATAAAAAATAAAATGGAAATAGACATTACAAAGTAGACCAGAGGCAAACTTGCATACATCAAAACACACCACACACTAGCATGTTTTCCAGGTCACACACTGTATTTTACATTTTCATGGTGGATGCAGTTTGGCACAGGTGTAAATAGCAGAGGTTAAGGATGAAGTCTAAATAAAAACTTAATTCTCCTAAAGATGACATTTCATGTTTGAATAGGCATGGACTGATCAAATCACCTGCCAGGCGTTAGCATCTACCACATCACCCAAAGATATGTGACAGAAGGTAGAAATAGAGGAACTCTTTATGTTATCATTTGGTATAATGTACAGTATAGGAAAGTGAGCAGCTTACATAACCTCCTACTAGAGATCTGATATTTTACACGTATACCGGGGACACCTATTCTTGGCTTTGTTCTTTTCAAAGGGACACGGACAATTAAGTTATTTGTGTGATTTTTCAGCGCTCACCTTATTTTTTCTCCAGATAAGAATGGGTGGAGTGTCAACTCCTCTCAGAGGCCTCGTGGAGCAACTGGAAGAGACTGCCCCTTCTGTGCCAAATCATTTCGTTCTTCCCATCACTTAAAGGTGCATTTGCGAGTTCACACAGGTAAGAAAGTAGCCAAACTTTTCATTTATATTCATTTTCATTAACATACAGTATGTACTTTTTCCATTGTTTTTTTTTATTAGATACATTTGCATTTTCATATAATAACACAGCTGCAAATTAATTGTTTCCTATATTTAGCCTTACTAGCGGACATAAGAGAACTGATTTCCATTGTGAGTGGACTGGCTGAATCTGATCCTTTCCACAGCATTGTGGATGAATATGTGAATGCATATTCTCCCTATCATCTAGTTATACTGCTGTTGTTTATGAATCTTGATTTCCTGAATTTCTGAACTGTAGTATTCTTTGTAGACTGGAAAAAATCTGCATGGAAAAAAATCCAGAAATAGGGAAGAAACATGATTCTCCAGAAAGCATCAGCTTTGCTTTTTATTTTATTTATTTTTTTATTAGAAATATTGTTTATTAATCTGAATCAAGTACAGTAGGTGCCGCCGATTTTGTGTCAATCTCGCCTCTTCTAGCGGCGAGATTGACACCCTACGAGCCCCGTCGCGAGAGCCAGCGCCGAGCTGTCTCGTCATCGGGAAAGGAAAAAATTAGTTTTTCCTTTCGCAATGAGCGACACGCATTGCCGACATTGAGGCCGGTAGACGGAGATCCGACGTGGATTCCCGCCAATACCAGGCACTGTGTTTGGTATGAATCCTGAGCGGGAACTCCATGCCAATTTTTAAATAAAAAACCGGCATGAGTTCCCCCTCGGAGCATACCAGGCCCTTCGGTCTGGTATGGATTTGAAGGGGAATCCCCTAAGCCGAAAAATCGGCCTGGGGGTCCCCCTCAAAATCCAAACCAGACCCTTATCCGAGCACGCAACCTGGCAGGCCGCAGGAAAAGAGGGGGGGATGAGAGAGCGCCCCCCCTCCTTCCTGAAACGTACCAGGCCGCATGCCCTCAACATGGGGGGTTTGGTGCTCTGGGGCGCGACCTGCGGCCCCCCACCCCAAAGCTCCCATGTTGATGGGGACAAAGGCCTCTTCCCGACAACCCTGGCCGTTGGTTGTCGGGGTCTGCGGGCGGGGGCTGATCAGACTCCGGAAGCCCCATTTAATAAGGGGGCCCCCAGATGCCGGCCCACCACCCTATGTGAATGAGTATGGGGTACATCGTAATTAGGCTTGGTTTTTCCCTGGGCATTCCCCAGGCCATGTTGTTACATCGTACACCTACCCATTCACCTGGTGGAAAAAAAATGGCAATAAAAGAACACACCCAGCTTTTTAAAGTAATTTTATTACACAGCTCCGGGGGTCTTCTTCCGACTGCGGGGGTCTCTTCCGACTTCGGGGGTCTCCGGTGTCGTCTCTGCGCTCTCCGGTTCTTTCTTCCTTCTGCCGGGCCTCCGCTATCTTCTTCCAGCTCTTTTGCTAGCGGAGAGGCTCGGTCTTCCCCGTCGTCTCGTCTGGCTCTCCGTTGTCCTTCTGCCGGCCCCTCCACTATCTTCTTCCAGCTCTTTTGCTAGTGGAGGGGCCGGTCTTCCCGTCGCCGTCGGCGTCTTCTTCCCTCTTCTCCTCCTCAATATTGACTCGTCGCTTCCTCCCGCTGTAATGCTGGCTGTTCGGTCCGCAGCGGTTTATATAGGCCTCTCATGACATCACAGTCAGATGCTCCGGGTGGCCCCGGAGCATGTGACTGTGACGTCATGGGAACATGTGACTGAAGGGTCTGGTTTGGATTTTGAGGGGGACCCCCACGCTGATTTTTCGGCTTAGGGGATTCCCCTTCAAATCCATACCAGACCGAAGGGCCTGGTATGCTCCTGGAGGGGAACCCATGCCGGTTTTTTATTAAAAGATCGGCGTGGAGTTCCCGCCCAGGATTCATACCAAACACAGTGCCTGGTATTGGCGGGAATCCACGTCGGATCCCGTTCAATACAGTGCCGCGTCTCCTTCTCACTATTGCAGCGAGCGCGAGATGTCGCCGAGATGTCGGCACCCTGTCGCAGAGAATCTCTGCGATGGGATCGCGATGAATATACAATGTCGGCGGCACCTACTGTATACATAACAGGGGATAAGGAGATGTTTACAGTCAATAGGATTCTATATGAAACAAGAGTAGTACATTATAACAAGTACATTCAAAGTGCAGTCCTGTACAGTAGGTATGTCTAAGAGCTAGGCATATGAAATAAAGTAGGAGCAAGGCCCGGGACAGCCAACCAATCGCCCCATATCCGATCAAATTTGCTAGGGCTCCCTCTACGCTGGAAATTAAACTTCTCCAGTTTGAGGGTATAGCCCATATAGCACACCTACTCCTTGTAGATGGGGACCCTGTCTGATTTCCACAATTGGAGGATGAGTCTACGGGCCTAGAATAGTGCTCTATTGACTGCTACCAGCTGAAATCTCATTAGCTAGAGATCATCCAGAATACCCAGAATGCACCTAGTTGGTTCAAGGGGGACTGTTATATGGAAGGTAAAGTTTGTTGTACTAATCACTGCCCCCCAGTAACGATGTAGCTTGGGACATCGCCACAGTAAATTAATAAGATTCCCAGTAGTGGAGGCGCTAATGGCACAGAGAGGGTTCTGCAGGATACCCATGTGGTACAATGTCAGGGGGGTGTAGTGAACCCTGAGTACAATAGAGAGTTGTGAAAGCCTCTGGGCCGTGTTGAGAGAGCTGTCGAGGACATTATCCCAAAGCTCATCCTCCAGTGGGCCCACATCACGCTCCCACTTATCTTTAGCATTGCATGGGTATCCTTCCAGATAAGAAGGTAGTAGCATACTATAGCAATTGGAAACTAAGCCTTTCGTGTCACCCACAGATTGAACATCTCCTATCTGCTTGATGGGTGGATCAGATGGCTCCTCTCTTTCCTATTGTATAATTATTTGTTTCTCCATTGCTGTATGTATTCCTTTTTCTATGCTTGACTGTTCTCTTTTGTATTCTTCTGCTACACAGGAGAACGACCATATAAATGCCCTCATTGCTCCTATGCTGGCACTCAGTCTGGGTCATTGAAATATCACCTACAACGACATCATCGGGACTCCAAACTTTCTTCAGGTGTCCCTTTAAGGGGTAAGAGTATTCAGCAAGGTGCATCCCAGCAAGAGCGGCTGCTTCCTGCTGTGTCTTCTACCTGGGGAAATTCTTGTCCTGATCTGCCTACCCCCTGCGAGGATGGGGCTCCCTTGCCACTCCGTCTCCACTTGAGTGAGGGCCAGGGTCCCAGTGCATTTCCCCGAATGCCTAGCAGAGGTGGCCAAAGGAGAAGGAGTCCCTCACATCAGCCAACAAATGGGAGACCTGAGCATGAGCCTTTGGATTTGTCACAAGGAAACCCTTTCCACCGCTGCATGTACTGTCCATTCGTCACCTCTGTGGGAGAACTAATGAGTCTCCATCTCCAAGTACACCATGGGAGAAGATCACGTAGAAAGGGGGGCTACATTCGAGGAAGACCAAGACCCGTGTTCTCCCCCCAGTCACAAAGCCCAAGTCTAAGAGACAGCCCAGAACCATGTGAAAACACTGAGTGAACAGAGCACTGAAGGGCAGATGGTATGAGAAGTGCCCTTTGACTGCCCAAAATCCATGATCCACATAAAAAGAGAGAAGAAATGATTAGGACTGCTGAAAGATGGTGGGTAGATAGAGAAGATGAGAAGGTTTGTGCTGGGTAGAGGGAAAAGAAGGTTAGGAGCTGAAAAGGAGTCATTAATTCAGGTAGAACATGTGAGTGTTTCTATACCAGCTAGGGATGGGTAGAATGTGCCAGAGACAGATGGGAGGGGGGGCAGAACGTGAGAAGTTCATGGAGGAACCTGTAGAAGAAAGCTGTGTTGGAGGGATAATTGATGTCTTGGAAAAAGACATTGACACCGTTTCTCAGGAGAGACGGTCATTGGCGGAGAGAAACAAAGGGACAACATTTCAAGATATAGCTAGGAGACTAGCTGGGTAACAGAGGTAATGAGATGGTAGACTGATGGAAAAGATTGGGGATAACGCACTGTAAACGCTATAGCGAAAAAGTCAGAGAGAGCACTTTTCACTAATGTGACAGAATGCTTGCAACATATCTGAGGCAAAAGAAACAGCTAGCAATAGGAACACAGAATGGTAGTACTAGGTTGAAAGAAACTAGAGGTAGGGTTAAAAAAAAAAAAAAAAAAAAAGAATAAAATAGAAGCATTAGTAACGATGATTATTTTGCCCAAAATTCCCCTCTGGTTTCTGTTTATTGCTGAGACTTTATTTTTGATAATTTGGATCGTTATTCAGACCCATCTGCAGATAGATACCCCTAAACACCCTTTTTTCCCACATTCCTTCATTATTTAGGTTTGTGCTCAAAAAATACATTTCCACGTTTAGAGATTTCTATATTTTTTTTTATTCTTTTCTTGTAGAAAAATAAAATAAATCTTTTAAAAAAATAAAATCTCTTTTGAAGTAACAATGTGGCTTTAACCTTCAAAAAAAAGAATCATGTCTTCCAGAACAACATTGTACACGTAGCTGCTGATGCATCACTCTAAGGGACCTATTTATAACAGAGAGCAGATACAGCTTCATTATACAGTATGTTTCATTTATAAAATGCACTTTTGTGTTTGTTAATTTCATGGAAGAGCAGGCAGTCACAGGTGAAGAAAAACCTCAACATAAGTTATAGAACTTGTGTGGTTATTTGCACTTTGAATGTGTTGCAATTTATAAGTATGGTGATTGTGTTGTTGCCGTTAAGCACACCTGGACTTTTTGTGTTACAAGACCTGGCCAGCCATCTCTATGTCTTTTGACCCCCTCCCATAGGCCTCATTCACACAGGGCTTTTAGCCCATGTGCGTCAACTCTGTACAGCTGCAGCCTCCAGCCTTGCTTCTAGCATACTGTCAAAATTTGATAGGCTAAAATGCATGGTGGCTGGACGCTGTGACTAATGCTACTTGCGTTTAGTGCTGTATGCATTCAGGGGTGTATGTCACACAAGTACCACTCATTTCAGCCTGTCATAGTTTATGACAGGCTGCTGGCAGCAGGGCTGGATGCTGCATTTATGCCTACTGACCACACAAAACATCAGAATTTTATGAACATTTGCATATAGCCTAATAGGGAACCTTTTAAGTCTACCTTCACCTTTTGAACATTTTTAAGCTAAATGAATATTCCAAGCCAGGACAGCAAAATAACCAGCTTTTTAAAATAAGAATTAGTACTTGAAGTTTCCACATTGCACTAATTTGCTAGTTTACTTCTAGGAACTGCATATAATGCTGTATTAAAAACAGTTGTAGAGTTCCCCATGAAATCAAGCAACATTTGAACATTTCCTGAAAGAAACAGTGGAAACCAAACCTGTAAAGACTTCCAGGGAAACTATAATGGTCTTGGGTCTATGTGTACATACTGTACACACACAGTTATTGTTTTACAAATAAACATTTTATAAATGACAAAATAATCCCAGAGAACTACAGTGTGGATTAGTTGAGAGGGCATAGCAGTGGAGGTCTGCCTTGTGGCTCTGTTTGACTGACACTCCAGACTGAGTCATCTATTTAGGTAGAAGCGTGGGAGTTAAAAAAAACACACCTCCATGCTGCAGCTGTCCCCCGCCTGCTCTAAGAACGAGAATTGAACAATCACATGACCACTGATCACTCAGTCTCCGCTCTCTGATCAGCTCCTCCAGTGCTCACTGGAGGCACTGAGCTGGAGAGAAGGTGAAAGCGGCTGGCTCAGACCCCCAGCAGCACGCTGAGAGGTTGAGCCAGCTGCTACTCAGGCCGCTAGCGGGGGTTAAAAGCGCCCCACTAGCGGCTGAAAAGTGCAGCTTAAACAGCGCTAAAGCGTGGTTAAAATGAGCGGTGCTTTAGCGCTAACGGGGCCTGGCTGCAGTGTGAAAGTACACTTAAAGTCAGCAGCTACAGTATTTGTAGTTGCTGATTTTTTTATTTTTATTATTTCATATCTTTATTGAACCATTTTCCAATTTCCAACATTACATTCAATCCCCACCCTCTCCCATACAACATTTTTATGAAGACATAATATCAAATTAAAACCAACACAGAATCCCCCTCCCTAATACCTCAATCCATTCCATCCATTCTCCAACCCGCATCCTTCCACTAATTTACCCATACCATCTCACACATCCCTTCTATGTATCCTCCAAATCATCCATTCCCTTCTTTCAGCATCATTACTTGTGTTTGATTACTGTTTTTTTTTCCTGCCACAGTTTCCAAATCTTGTCAAATTTTTTTTAAGGCTCCTTGTCTAATATAAGTAGTCCTTTCCTTTATTATTGTTGTGTTCATGTTTTGCTCCCAGACTTTACTGGAGGGTGGGGAAACTGATTGCCATTTCTGTGCAATCAGCCTCCTTGCTTGAAATAAGCAGCTTGTTATTGCTAACTGAGTGTTATCATTTTTCCCCTCACCCTCGGCCCAACCCAGTACACATTGTAAGGGTTCCAGCTCTATGTGGACCTCAAAAGTTTGCTCAATAGTTCTCACTACCTCCCTCCAATACCGGAATAACCTCGGGCATCGCCAGAACATATGGATCATATCCCCCTCTACTCTTCCACATGTGGGGCAGCTAGCATCTGTTCTACGGCCAAAACAAAAAAGTTTGTACTGAGTGTTATACGATCTATTTACCAAAAACAGATGAGACATCCTCTGGGAGGGAGATGGTGAGACCAATGGAGCAAGTTCCAAAATTCTTTCCCACTGTTCATTAGATAAGTTACCGATGTCTCTTTCCCACTTCCTCTTATGTCCCTGTCCCTGAGTTCCCTTTAGGCTCCCCTTATATAGGCTTGGGTAGATTTTTGATATTGAGCCCTTAGATATTTTAGTATTAATAATTTATTTTAAGAGGGGCATCTTACTCCAGGTCATTACCATTCCTTTATACTGTTTTGCTAATACGTGTCTAATCTGTAGATATTCATAAAAGGATTAATTTGAAAGTTTATATTCTTTTAATGTCTGGAAAGTTTTTAGTATGCCATCTTGATACAGCTGGGAGATATATTTTACACCCTGTCTTTCCCATTCCTTAACTGTTCCCATCTTCTGTATTTCCCTTAAGTTGTCATTCTAGCATAAGGGGGTATACTCGGTGATGCCATTATATCCCAGCGCTACCTTCACTGCCTTCCATGTTCTAGTCATAAGGTCCAGGCTGGGTAATTTCCGGGGGAGAGATCCTGCCTCCATGGATTATACCAAGGAGCTATGTGTAGGATTCTGTAATAATATTCTCTTCTCTATTTCTCCTCCTTCCATATTACTGGATCTGGGCCGCCAAAAAGTAGCTAAGCGGGTGTGGGAGTGCCACTCCTCCCTCCTGTTTTATCCCCTGTAAGGTATTTAGTTTTATTCTTGCTACACCTCCTTTCCAAATTAATTCCCTAAAAATAGTATCTATTTTCTGAAACCATTTATTATATATCCACACTGGGGAGTTTTGTAAAAAACAAAGAATCTGTGGCATCCAAACCATCTTTATTAGATTACAACGGCCAGCTACTGACAGTGGGAGACGTTTCCATGCTTTAATTTCCCTTTTATATTTGTTAAACAAAGGGATCAGATTGTCTGTCTGCGATATAATGGTTAGGGTCTCTAGAGATTTCACCCCCAGATATTTTATTTCAGTTGTTATTTGAATTTGTGTAGCCTCTTGTGGAAGGGGGTCTACCAGAGGGTCCACCGGTAGCAGCATGGATTTTCCCCAATTTATAAGGCCCGAGAACTGACCAAAGTTCCCAATTTGTTCCATAGTTTTTCTAAGAGAGTTCTGGGTATCTCCTAAGAACAAGAGGAGATCATCCGCATATAATACCACTTTCTCCTCTATCTCCCCTCTTATAAACCCTCTTATCTCAGGGGCCAACCTAAGAGCTATTGCTAGGGGCTCGATTGCGAGGGCAAAGAGAAGGGGCGACAGCCGGCACCCCTGTCTCGTTCCCCTCTGCAATCAAAACCTCTCTGAATGGACATTGTTCACTTTCACTCTAGCTTCTGGAGTTTTATATAGCATTTTAACCCACTTCATAAAGATCGGACCAAACTGGAACTCCTTTAGAACTCTCCATAGATATTGCCATTCTATGCTGTCGAAGGCCTTAGCAGCGTCCAACGAAACAATTGCTCTTTTTCCGTCTTCCTCTGTTGGTATCTGAAGGTTCAGATAAACTCTTCTTATGTTTGTGCAGGTAGCCCTGCCCGGCATAAATCCCGATTGATCGGGATGTACCAGTTTCTCAATTACTTTGTTTAGTCTAGCTGCCAAGACCTTCAACAGCATTTTTATATCCTTATTAAGTAAGGAGATAGGTCTATAAGAGGAGGTATCAAGTGGATCCTTTCCCCCTTTATGGATAACTATTATTGTAGACTCCATCATAGATGAGGGAAGTTCTCCTTTAATGAACAATTTAGAACCTTGGTGAGTTCCGGAAGTAGCTCCTTCCCGAAATAGCGGTAAGTCTCCGCAGGGAGACCATCCGGTCCCGGGGATTTCTGGCCCGCCATCCCTTGTGCAGTCAGTTGTATTTCTTCTAGAGTTATAGGTTTATCTAATTCCTCTCTATCCAACTCGGAAAGCGAGGGGATCACCAGATTTCCAAAAAAGTCGTCCATTTCTTTCCTCCGTTCCTCCTGGCTTGAACTGTACAAGTCTACATAAAAATCTTGAAATCTATCTACTATCTCTGATGTTTGGGAGGCGACTTTATCCCCATTTACCCTTATCGCTGACACCATTGAACTGGGCGAGTTAGTTTTAATTAGGTAGGCTAGCATCTTGCCTGCACTTTCCCCCTCCACAAATGCTATTTGTCTTTGGAAAATTTGTTTATTCTCTACTTTCTTGAGCATTATTAGCCGATAATTCTGCTGCGCTTGTATCCATACTCTAGAGTTATTAGGTGTTGGGTCCTTAATATATTGTGCCTCCCTTACTATCGCTAATTCACTAGCTATTCTCTCACCCTCTCTAGATTCCTTTTTTATCCTGGATATTTTTTTACAGACTGGAACTCCTCTAAGTTTCACAGCCTGGAGCATTCACACAGACTGAAGCTGCAACCCTCAATCATTTCTACAAAAGGGAAAAAAAAGTCATGTTTCCTTTTGGTATTATGTGTACAAGATCTTATACAAAAAACAGCAGATACTAGTAAGCACATTACTGTCACCAATGGATGCTACTATCTACAGTCAATAAATTATGCTTCAGGAGTCCTCACATGGGTTGACTTTGTTTTATGTAAATATGGGTGTATTTCAAGGAGATATAATGGAACTCCAGCAAAATCTTTTTTTTGTTTTGTGTGGAGTGGAAAATTAGTAGAATGATTTTAAAGCTGGCTAGGTCCTCATTAGGGAAATATTTAATCTACCGGTTACCACCATTACCTGGACAAGATCATCTTTCCAATAGAGATAAAAACAACAGTAGCATTTGACAGAAGTTCTAACTTTTTCCTGTTCAAAAAATTGTTGTTATTGCTATGTTTCCTTACCTTTATCCCCTGTCCTGTGGCTGTAGTCCAAGGGTAGGCAACATTGTTTGTTTCGTTCTCTAACTTTGCTGTAGCTGTGATCGTCAGCTTTTATGATGGGGAAGAGATTGGGCGCAGTTCTGGTGAGGGGGCCGGTCCCTGTTTCCAGGAGGAGGAGGGCTGTCATTGGCTACTGCTAATGCCAATCGCAGTCCTGCTAGCCCCGTCCACCATCTGGAGGAAGATGACTTGTTTGGTTGCCACTACCCATCTCAGACAGAAGGGATTTCACTGTGATTGAGAAAACCACAATCAGGTGACAGTTAGTGGAATTACTGTTGAGCTTCTGGGAACATTGTTGAAATTATTCCTGAACCTTTGCGTCACTTGCTACTGAACCCCTGCACTCTGTGTCACTTTAAGCCACAGCCAGTATTCAGCGCAATGAAAATAATACCTATCCTTTCCTGTGGTGCAGAAACTTTTTCTTAGCTGCGGGGGCCCAACTTATGATCCTGCACACTGGCCCACTGACCTGAGCTCATCATTGCGCATCCATTCCAGATGCTTGTATATGACACCACATACAAGCATGTGGGCTGGATGAAAGATCAGCAGGATGAGTGTGCCAGGACAGGTAGATGTGTCTCATCTCTGCTTCCTTGCACCACTCTGCATATCACACATATTATAGATGAGAAGAGGGTACAGCGGTGGGGCAGATGTGCAGGGAGGTACAGTGGTGGAAGAGATGAGAAGGGGATTCAGTGTTGGGGCAGATGAGAAGGGGGTTCAGTGTTGGGGCAGATGAGAAGAGGGTTCAGTGGTGGGACAGAAAAGCAGGGGATAGAGCAGTGGGGCAGATGTGAAATGTGGTGTATTGTTGGGACAGATGAGCAGGGGGTTACAGTGGTGCAGCAGGGGAGTACAGAGGTGAGACAGATGTGCAGGAGGTACATTGGTGGGGCAGATGGGCTCAGTGTTAAGACAGATGAGAAGGTGATTCAGTAGTGAGACAAGAGCATGGGGATACGACGGTGGAGCAGATGTGCAGGGAGATACAGTGGTGGGGCAGATAAGAAAAGGGTTACATTGATGAGGCAGATGAGCAGGGGGGTTACAGCGGTGGTGCAGATGTGCAGGAGGTACAGTGGTGGGAGGGATTGAAGGGGGTTCAGCAGTGGGACAGAAAAGCAGGAGGGTACAGTGATGGGGCAGATGAGCAGGGGGGGTTCAGTATTGGACCAGATGAGAAGGGGGTTCAGCGGTGGGACAGAAGACCGGGGGGTACAGCGGTGGGGCAGATGTGAAAGGAGGTGCATTGGTGGGACAGATGAGTAGGGGGTTTCAGTGGTGGGGCAGATGGGAACAGAGGTGGGACAGATGAGGAGGAGGTACAGTGGTGGGGCAGATGGGTTCAGTGTTAGGACAGATGAGAAGATGGTTCAGCAGTGAGACAGAAGAGCATGGGGGTACGACGGTGGAGCAGATGTGCAGGGAGTTACGGTGGTGGGGCAGATGAGAAAGAGGGAACATTGGTGGGGCAGATGAGCAGGGGGTTACAGTGGTGGGGTCATTCTTCACTCTCGCAATACAAAAAAACAAAAACATTTGACTTAGAGTTCCACTTGCGGTAACATCATAAAGTAAATGTCTTAATTTTACAATAATTACACTGATTTGGCTGAAATAGTCTCAAGGGAACCTATACTGGGTAAAAATTAAGCCTGCTATTCGTGAGCTCTCCTTGAAATTAAAGCAGTATGAAACCCAAAAGCAAACATATGATATTGCAGCTTTTAGGCTTTCTTTTTTTCTATTTTCATCTGGTAATCCAGCCAGTAGGTCTATTGTTTTTCAACAACCCAAGCTCTCTTGCAGTTACATAGATGGGACAAACCATTTAACACTGACAAGGGTGCTTGATCATTTGCCTACTAGGCACTATTACCCTATTCTTGCCCAGGCCAATTTTCAGCTATCGCACTTTGAATAACAATTGCATGGTAATGCAACACTAATAAATGATAACTGATACATTTTTATCATTTTTTTTTTCACACAGATAGAGCTTTCTTTTGGTGGTATTTAATCACCACTTAGATTTTTTGCTAAATAAACTAATTAATACTGACATTTTTGGGGAAAAAAACTATCTTCATAGTTTGTTACAAAATTCTGCAAACAGGTAATTTTTCTCCTTCACTGATGTGCGCTGATGAGGCAGCACTGATGGGAACAGATTGGCAGCACTGGTGGGCACAGATAGACAGTACTGCTGGGACATCACTGATGATCAGTGCCCTGATTATCAGTGTACATGTCTTTTAGAGAAGCCAGTTATCTGCTCCCTTCTCTTCATGTCAGCATGAGGAAAAGAGTGCCGACAACCAGCTTCTGTTTACATCTGTGATCAGCTGTGATTGGACATGTGGTAAAGAGCCACAGATTGGCTCTTTACCTCAATCTGTGATCAGCAGTGTCCTCCGGATACTACTATCACAGAGCGTGCCGCCCACGCCCTGCAGTGGGCGCATGCGATCACAGAACGCCGTCATAAGGTGGTGTCCCAGAAATAGCAGGCCGTCTTGTAGCTGTAGTTTGGCTATAGAGTGGTTGGCAAGTGGTTAAAATGATCAGAGTTTATTTATCCCAAAAAGTATAAAAAAATATTTGCTGTAACTGATTATAACATATTAGCTGGAGTTTGGCTTCAATTTGTTACTGTAAATCTGACATCCCCCTCCCATAGTCTGACAATGCTGCTGTCCAAAGGTGTCTCCTGTGCTCCTTCATCCCTTGTGGGGGTTCTCTAATATAGGGGGTTTGTTACTGGCCAGATCACCAGGTGAAAACAGAGTGGAAAAAAAAGAAAACTAATGCAGCCACATTTAATGATTGGCAGCTGAAATGTATTACATTTTTGGTTTTGTGTTTAACCACTTTAGCTAGAGGACCAGAGGTGATTTCAGAATTTTGCACTGCGCTGCTTTAACTGTAAATTGTGCGGACATGCAATGTTGTACCCAAACGAAATTTGCGTCCTTTTCTTCCCACAAATAGAGCTTTCTTTTAATGGTATTTGATTGCCTCTGCTTTTTTTTTTCCCCCAATATAAACGGAAAAAGACCGAAAATTTTGAAAAAAAATGATATTTTCTACTTTTTGTTATAAGAAAAATCGAATAAACTCAATTTTAGTCATACATTTAGGCCAAAATGTATTCAGCCACATGTCTTTAGTAAAAAAAATGTCAATAAGCGTATATTTATTGGTTTGCGCAAAAGTTATAGCGTTTACAAACTAGGGTACATTTTCTGGAATTTACACCGCTTTAAATTTATGACTGCCTATCTCAATTCTTGAGGTGCTAAAATGGCAGGGCAGTACAAAACCCCCCCAAATGACCCCATTTTGGAAAGTAGACACCCCAAGGAAATTGCTGAGAGGCATGTTGAGCCCATTGAATATTATTTTTTTTTGTCCCAAGTGATTGAATAATGACAAAAAAAATTACAAAAAGTTGTCACTAAATGATATATTGCTCACACATGCCATGGTTATATGTGGAATTGCACCCCAAAATACATTCTGCTGCTTCTCCTGAGTACGGGGATACCACATGTGTGGGACTTTTTGGGAGCCTAGCCACGTACGGGACCCCGGAAACCAAGCACCGCCTTCAGGATTTCTAAGGGCGCAAATTTTTGATTTCACTCCTCACTACCTATCACAGTTTCGAAGGCCATAAAATGCCAAAATAGCACAAACCCCCCCAAATGACCCCATTTTGGAAAGTAGACACCCCAAGCTATTTACTGAGAGGCATGTTCAGTCCATGGAATATTTTATATTTTGCCACAAGTTGCGGGAATATGACAAACTTTTTTTTTGCACAAAGTTGTCACTAAATGATATATTGCTCACACATGCCATAGGCATATGTGAAATTACACCCCAAAATACATTCTGCTGCTTCTCCTGAGTACGGGGATACCACATGTGTGGGACTTTTTGGGAGCCTAGCCGCGTACGGGACCCCAAAAACCAAGCACCGCCTTCAAGGTTTCTAAGGGCATAAATTTTTGATTTCACTCCTCACTACCTATCACAGTTTTGAAGGCCATAAAATGCCAAGATAGCCCAAAACCCCCACAAATGACCCCATTTTGGAAAGTAGACACCCCAAGCTATTTTTTTTGTCCCAAATGATTGAAGAATGAAAAAAAGAAAAAATGTACAAAAAGTTGTCACTAAATGATATATTGCTCAAACATGCCATGGTTATATGTGGAATTGCACCCCAAAATACATTTTGCTGCTTCTCCTGAGTACGGGGATACCACATGTGTGGGACTTTTTGAGAGCCTAGCCGCGTACGGGGCCCTGAAAACCAAGCACCGCCTTCAGGATTTCTAAGGGCACAAATTTTTGATTTCACTCCTCACTACCTATCACAGTTTTGAAGGCCATAAAATGCCAAGATAGCCCAAAACCCCCACAAATGACCCCATTTTGGAAAGTAGACACCCCAAGCTATTTGCTGAGAGGCATGGTGAGTATTTTACAGCTCTCATTTGTTTTTGAAAATGAAGAAAGACATTTTTTTTATTTTTTATTTTTTTTTTTAATTTTCAAAACTTTGTGACAAAAAGCGAGATCTGCATAATACTCAACATACCTCTCAACAAATAGCTTGGGGTGTCTACTTTCCAAAATGGGGTCATTTGGGGGGGTTTTGTGCCTCCTGGGCATTCCATGGCCTCCGAAACTGTGATAGGCAGTGTGGAGTGAAATCAAAAATTTACACCCATAGAAATCCTGAAGGCGGTGCTTGGTTTTCAGGGTCCTGTTCGCGGCTAGGCTCCCAAAAAGTCTCACACGTGGTATCCCCGTACTCAGGAGAAGAAACAGAATGTATTTTGGGGTGCAATTCCACATATAACCATGGCATGTTTGAGCAATATATAATTTAGTGACAACTTTTTGTACATTTTTTTTTTTCTTTTTGTCATTATTCAATCACTTGGGACAAAAAAAAAATATTCAATGGGCTCAACATGCCTCTCAGCAAATAGCTTGAGGTGTCTACTTTCCAAAATGGGGTCATTTGGGGGGGTTTTGAACTGTCCTGCCATTTTATGCACAACATTAGGAAGCTTATGTCACACATCATCCACTCTTCTAACCACTTGAAGACAAAGCCCTTTCTGACACTTTTTGTTTACATGAAAACATTTTTTTTTTGCAAGAAAATTATGTTGAACCCCCAAACATTATATATTTTTTTAAAGCAAAGGCCCTACAGATTAAAATAGTGGGTGTTGCATTTTTTTTTTCCACACAGTATTTGCGCAGCGATTTTCAAACCCATTTTTTTTTTGGGAAAAACACACTTTTTTTATTTTTAATGCACTAAAAAACACTATACAGGTCCTTCTCAAAAAATTAGCATATTGTGATAAAGTTCATTATTTTCTGTAATGTACTGATAAACATTAGACTTTCATATATTTTAGATTCATTACACACAACTGAAGTAGTTCAAGCCTTTCCTTGTTTTAATATTGATGATTTTGGCATACAGCTCATGAAAACCCAAAAATCCTATCTCAAAAAATTAGCATATTTCATCCGACCAATAAAAGAAAAGTGTTTTTAATACAAAAAAAGTCAACCTTCAAATAATTATGTTCAGTTATGCACTCAATACTTGGTCGGGAATCCTTTTGCAGAAATGACTGCTTCAATGCGGCGTGGCATGGAGGCAACCAGCCTGTGGCACTGCTGAGGTGTTATGGAGGCCCAGGATGCTTCGATAGCGGCCTTAAGCTCATCCAGAGTGTTGGGTCTTGCGTCTCTCAACTTTCTCTTCCCAATATCCCACAGATTCTCTATGGGGTTCAGGTCAGGAGAGTTGGCAGGCAAATTGAGCACAGTAATACCATGGTCAGTAAACCATTTACCAGTGGTTTTGGCACTGTGAGCAGGTGCCAGGTCGTGCTGAAAAACGAAATCTTCATCTCCATAAAGCTTTTCAGCAGATGGAAGCATGAAGTGCTCCAAAATCTCCTGATAGCTAGCTGCATTGACCCTGCCCTTGATAAAACACAGTGGACCAACACCAGCAGCTGACATGGCACCCCAGACCATCACTGACTGTGGGTACTTGACACTGGACTTCAGGCATTTTGGCATTTCCCTCTCCCCAGTCTTCCTCCAGACTCTGGCACCTTGATTTCCGAATGACATGCAAAATTTGCTTTCATCCGAAAAAAGTACTTTGGACCACTGAGCAACAGTCCAGTGCTGCTTCTCTGTAGCCCAGGTCAGGCGCTTCTGCCACTGTTTCTGGTTCAAAAGTGGCTTGACCTGGGGAATGCGGCACCTGTAGCCCATTTCCTGCACACGCCTGTTCACGGTGGCTCTGGATGTTTCTACTCCAGACTCAGTCCACTGCTTCCGCAGGTCCTCCAAGGTCTGGAATCGGTCCTTCTCCACAATCTTCTTCAGGGTCTGGTCACCTCTTCTCGTTGTGCAGCGTTTTCTGCCACACTTTTTCCTTCCCACAGACTTCCCACTGAGGTGCCTTGATACAGCACTCTGGGAACAGCCTATTTGTTCAGAAATTTCTTTCTGTGTCTTACCCTCTTGCTTGAGGGTGTCAATGATGGCCTTCTGGACAGCAGTCAGGTCGGCAGTCTTACCCATGATTGCGGTTTTGAGTAATGAACCAGGCTGGGAGTTTTTAAAAGCCTCAGGAATCTTTTGCAGGTGTTTAGAGTTAATTAGTTGATTCAGATGATTAGGTTAATAGCTCGTTTAGAGAACCTTTTCATGATATGCTAATTTTTTGAGATAGGAATTTTGGGTTGTCATGAGCTGTATGCCAAAATCATCAATATTAAAACAAGAAAAGGCTTGAACTACTTCAGTTGTGTGTAATGAATCTAAAATATATGAAAGTCTAATGTTTATCAGTACATTACAGAAAATAATGAACTTTATCACAATATGCTAATTTTTTGAGAAGGACCTGTATTGCCCAAATGTTTGATGAAATAAAAAAGATGATCTTAGGCCGAGTACATGGATACCAAACACGACATGCTTTAAAATTGCACACAAACGCGCAGCGGCGACAAACAACATTCATTTTTAAAAGCCTTTACAGGTTACCACGTTAGATTTACAGAGGAGGTCTACTGCTAAAATTACTGCCCTCGATCTGACCTTCGCGGTGATACCTCACATGCATGGTGCAATTGCTGTTTACATATGACGCTAGACCGACGCTTGCGTTCGCCTTTGCGCAAGAGCAGGGGGGGACAGCGGTGCTTTTTTTTTATTTATTTTTTTATTATTTATTTTGCTTTTTTATTTTATTTTTAAACTGTTCCTTCCATATTTTTATTTTTTTTACCATTTTTTTTGTTATCTCAGGGAATGTAAATATCCCCTATGATAGCAATAAGTAGTGACAGGTACTCTTTTTAAAAAAAAAAATTGGGGGGTTAGACCCTAGATCTTTCCTCTGCCCTCAAAGCATCTGACCACACCAAGATCGGTGTGATAAAATGCTTTCCCAATTTCCCAATGGCGCTGTTTATATCCGGGGGGGGGGGACATTCCCTCCCACTGCTTGTAAAAGCAGTCTAGAGGCTAATTATCTGCTAGAATTGCTTTTACATGAAAGCCGGCCACTGGCTGAAAAGAATGATACCAAGATGATACCTAAACCCGCAGGCATCATTCTGGTATAAACATTCAAAGTCCAGCAACATACCAGTACGTTGCTGGTCCTTGTTGGACATGTATTGTAATCTTTTTTTTCATGCAGCCTATTGGCTGAACCAAAAAAAGAGATTGATCGGTGGGTATGCCCACCATTAGAATACCTCCCTTCATCCACCCACTTCTAATGATGGGCATATATGCCGAAGCATGGGGGCATCCTCCCGCAAAAAAGTTATGCCGCGTACACACGGTCTGACTTTTCCACGGGCAAGCCTCCGTCGGAATTTCGACCGTATGTACGCGGCATAAAAGGTTATGCCGCGTACACACGGTCGGACTTTTCCACGGGCAAGCCTCGGTCGGAATTTCGACCGTATATACGCGGCATTAGGAGCAAAATCGCTCCTCCGCCCCTGCTGCCCCCATGCTTCGGCATATATGCTCTTTTTTTTAACTGTGGTGGTGAAATCACCTCCTACAGCGTTGGAATCACGGCTTTATGTATCGTGGGAGCAAACGCTGTTGCTGTCAAGATAAATAAATCCGCGCTGCAACTGAATGGCGTACCTGAAAACAAAAAATTACATACCTGAAAAGCAAGCATGATAAAACATTGCAGAATAGAATACAGTAAAAAAGAGCAGAACAATAGAGGAGAAGAGAGAGAGAGAGAACAATAAAACAACAACTATTTTTGGTTTTTTTATTTTATATTTTTTTTGTGTTTTGTTTTTTAAGTTTTTTTTTCTTTTTTACACTTTTTTTTTGTAACGTTAACAACTATAATGGTTCGGGTCTCTCAAAATGTAATGGCATCTTGGGAGACCCTGTGTAAGTGTGTCCTAGTCTGAAATGCTGTACCCTACGCTAAAACTTCACTTTTGAGTGGTAGCGTTCAAAACATTCACCAAGGCAAAGACCAGGTTTGTCAGGACAGAGTGGACAAAAAACACAGGTGTCGCGCCTAAATCCGCGCTTGCTACAGACACGACATCTTTTTTGGGGGGTTCGTTGGGTAGGGGTACTCTCGAGGGCATACGGATAATGCCTCTCATGCAGCCGGCTTACTGCATTTGGTTGGGAATGGTGAGGTGTAGAACCGCCTGGATACAGGAGTTCTGTGACTATCTCATTCTGGAATTTTAGAAGAGATAACATCCCGCCTGAAGCTCTGTATAGCACATGAGCGTTCAGCAAAGCCAATTGGAATAAGGATAGAGACACTTTTTTGTACCAGCGTCTCGCCTTACGGTCAATTAGATACGGCGCCAACAACTGGTCATTGAGGTCCACCCCTTCCATATTTTGGTTATATTCGTGGACACAGAGGGGTTTCTCCACAACACCAGTCGCCGTACGAATTTGGACTGTCGTGTCTGCATGAAGGGAGGTAAGAAGGAAAACATTCTTATTGTCCCTCCACTTCATAGCGAGCAAGTTATTACACTTCAAGCAGGCTCTCTCCCCCAGCCTAAGACGGGCATCTACAAGCCGCTGGGGGAAGCCCCGGCGATTAGGTTGCACGGTGCCACATGCTCCAATCTGATGATCAAACAAGTGACTAAACAGTGGCACGCTCGTGTAATAATTGTCCACATACAAGTGGTACCCCTTTCCAAATAAGGGTGACACCAAGTTCCACACTATCTTGCCAGCGCTCCCTATGTAATCCGGGCAGTTGACCGACTCAACCTGACTATCTTTTCCCTCATAAACCGTAAAGTTCAATACATAGCCTGTTGCCCTGTCACAGAACTTGTAGAGCTTGACCCCGTATCTGGCACGCTTGCTGGGAAGGTACTGCTTGAAAGACAAGCGGCCAGAAAATGTAATCAGGGACTCATCAACGCAGACAACTTGATCGGGAATAAACAAGGCTGCAAAACGTTCGTTGAAGTGGTTTATGAGGGGCCGAATTTTATAGAGCCGGTCGTATTCAGGGTCCCCACTTGGACGACAAAGTTCATTGTCGTTGAAGTGCATGAACCGCAAAATCTGCTCGTATCGTGTCCTGGGCATGGAGGCAGAGAACACAGGCATGTGGTCAATTGGGTGCGTGGACCAATAAGCACGCAATGACGGGAATTTATGTGTGCCCATGTTGAGGGAAAGGCCCAGAAAGGTCTTAAAATCGGAAACCGTAATTGGTTTCCAATCTTTGGCAATTTTAGGCAACTGGGGGTTAGCGGCGATGAATTGACCAGCATAAAAATTACTCTGGTCCACAATAGATCTATAGAGATCTTCCGTGAAAAACAGCGAATAAAAATCAATTGGCATAAAATCAGCTGTTTCCACCTGAATACCGGGTTGGGCAGTGAATGGGGGAAGTACGGGTGCTGCAGAAGTGGTGGGGACCCAATCAGGATAGGCGAATTCTGCAGGAAGGGCACTATGGGCACGACGAGCCTGCCTTTGTCTTCTTGGTGGCAGCGGGACACTACTTGTGCTTGCCACCTCGCCAGCTTGAACTGCACTTATGGGACTCGCCACGTCACCACGTGATACTGCAGTGCTGGATGTACGCCCAGGCTGTACTAGGCCGCTGGTGCTTGCCAATTCACCAGAAGGAATAGCGGCGCTAGTACTACTCTGCTCCATGATACGAGAGACCTGCGGTTCTTGCTCCTCAACAACCTCAGAAGATCGGGATCGGGTACGACTGACCTTAGCAGGGACCTCAACTTCGTCGTCAGAGCTATCTGACGTGGGGCCGCTGACATCACTGTCTTCTACGGGAAGATATTCTGAGCCTGAATCTGACAGATGCGTGACCTCCTCTTCACTATCTGTCATGCTCAGAATCTCGTAGGCCTCTTTACTAGTGTACCTTCGTCTTGCCATTTTGGGCTCTAAATTTAGAGGTACACTAGTAAGATTCACAGGTAAAAAAAGCACCTGACTGTCACCAAATGTATCAAACGCTACCAAAAAAACTGTTAGCGATCGCAGGGATCAGGACTGTCTCTGCGAACGCTGCAGTTATGTGTGTTGTGTTTGGTAAGTGACAGTGATCGATCGATACTGCACTTGGGTGGGCTGGGCTGGGCGGAGGGGCTAAACGCAGGTGCTAGCAGGTATCTGGGCTGATCCCGCTAACACTGCATTTTTGGGAACCCTAAACCGCTGGGGACGCTAGTATAGATCTGATCAGATACTATACCACTAAGGGAGGTGTATGCTTTGCGCGTGGGTGTTAGCTAGGGATGGGCCCGGTGCTCGATTCGAACCCATGTTCGAATCGAGCACCGGGCGTTCGCTCGCTCGTCGAGCCCAGAACTATTTGGGCCGTTCGCATCACATTCGTGTGATGCGAGCGGCCCCGCAATGCATTGCGGCCGGCGCGGCCGGCGCAGTGCATTGCTGGCTGATGATTGGCCAAGCATGCACTGTGACCCTGCATGCTTGGCCAATCACAGCGCCCGAAACTCGGAGAGCAATAATTGGCTACAGGCAGGACGCCTGTAGCCAATTACAGCTCAGGGGCTTTAGTACATGCCCCACCATTTAAAAGGCCGCCACGCCATCGGCCCCGGTCACATGAGTTCCGGCTTTAGGAGAGATCAGTCTGCTGATTCTGTCTTTGCTTGATACTGAAAGATTTGCTCTTCTTTGCTAAACCATTGGCTATTTCTTTGCTAAACCATTGCTACCTAAGTCATTGATCGTTCATTGCTGTTGATTGCACAGTTAGCGTGTTATTAGCTGCTGCTGGGGATTAGTCTGGTGCGTGCTTACTGTTAGTACAGTATTGCAGTAGTACCAACCGCAGTGCTGTTAGCACAGCATTGCACCCCAACAGCACCCATAGGACTTCTAGTGTGTTAGTGGCAGCAAACAGAGCTCCTATATTTTCTTCTCAGCAGCACCCATAGGACTTCTAGTGTGTTAGTGGCAGCAAACAGAGCTCCTATATTTTCTTCTCAGCAGCACCCATAGGACTTCTAGTGTGTTAGTGGCATCACACAGAGCTCCTATATTTTCTTCTCAGCAGCACCCATAGGACTTCTAGTGTGTTAGTGGCAGCAAACAGAGCTCCTATATTTTCTTCTCAGCAGCACCCATAGGACTTCTAGTGTGTTAGTGGCAGCAAACAGAGCTCCTATATTTTCTTCTCAGCAGCACCCATAGGACTTCTAGTGTGTTAGTGGCATCACACAGAGCTCCTATATTTTCTTCTCAGCAGCACCCATAGGACTTCTAGTGTGTTAGTGGCAGCAAACAGAGCTCCTATATTTTCTTCTCAGCAGCACCCATAGGACTTCTAATGTGTTAGTGGCATCACACAGAGTTCCTATATTTTCATCTCAGAAGCACCCATAGGACTTCTAGTGTGTTAGTGGCATCACACAGAGCTCCTATATTTTCTTCTCAGAAGCACCCATAGGACTTCTAGTGTGTTAGTGGCAGCAAACAGAGCTCCTATATTTTCTTCTTAGCAGCACCCATAGGACTTCTAATGTGTTAGTGGCATCACACAGAGTTCCTATATTTTCATCTCAGAAGCACCCATAGGACTTCTAGTGTGTTAGTGGCATCACACAGAGCTCCTATATTTTCTTCTCAGAAGCACCCATAGGACTTCTAGTGTGTTAGTGGCAGCAAACAGAGCTCCTATATTTTCTTCTCAGCAGCACCCATAGGACTTCTAGTGTGTTAGTGGCATCACACAGAGTTCCTATATTTTCATCTCAGAAGCACCCATAGGACTTCTAGTGTGTTAGTGGCATCACACAGAGCTCCTATATTTTCTTCTCAGCAGCACCCATAGGACTTCTAGTGTGTTAGTGGCATCACACAGAGTTCCTATATTTTCATCTCAGAAGCACCCATAGGACTTCTAGTGTGTTAGTGGCATCACACAGAGCTCCTATATTTTCTTCTCAGAAGCACCCATAGGACTTCTAGTGTGTTAGTGGCAGCAAACAGAGCTCCTATATTTTCTTCTTAGCAGCACCCATAGGACTTCTAATGTGTTAGTGGCATCACACAGAGTTCCTATATTTTCATCTCAGAAGCACCCATAGGACTTCTAGTGTGTTAGTGGCATCACACAGAGCTCCTATATTTTCTTCTCAGAAGCACCCATAGGACTTCTAGTGTGTTAGTGGCAGCAAACAGAGCTCCTATATTTTCTTCTCAGCAGCACCCATAGGACTTCTAGTGTGTTAGTGGCATCACACAGAGTTCCTATATTTTCATCTCAGAAGCACCCATAGGACTTCTAGTGTGTTAGTGGCATCACACAGAGCTCCTATATTTTCTTCTCAGCAGCACCCATAGGACTTCTAGTGTGTTAGTGGCATCACACAGAGTTCCTATATTTTCATCTCAGAAGCACCCATAGGACTTCTAGTGTGTTAGTGGCATCACACAGAGCTCCTATATTTTCTTCTCAGAAGCACCCATAGGACTTCTAGTGTGTTAGTGGCAGCAAACAGAGCTCCTATATTTTCTTCTCAGCAGCACCCATAGGACTTCTAGTGTGTTAGTGGCATCACACAGAGTTCCTATTTCTTTCTCGTACATCACGGGACACAGAGCGACATAGTCATTACTAATGGGTTATATAGATACCGTCAGGTGCTGGCACTGGCAACTTCCAAAACCGGAAGTACCCTCCCCTATATAAGCCCCTCCCATCCGGGAGCACCTCAGTTTTTTGCCAGTGTCTAAGGTGTTGGCCAAGAAGAAACATGTGTTTTTCACTGAGCTTGCGTACAGGTTCTTTTGGGCCTCAGTAAGCTATTCCGGATCCGACCAAAAAAGCTTCATAGCTAAACGGTCGGTACCCGGGCCTTGCAGAGAAGAGCAAGGTTTTGCCTGTAATGCTTCTCTTAGGAGAGCTGGACCCTGGGATCCAGAGCTCTGGTCATACCCACGACCAAGATGTTTTCTGTGCAGGGTGCTATACAGGTCCAGGGGAGTGGAATCCTTGGGAACCCGGTCCCTGAAGGTTTGATTACAATGCCTGCCGTGATAGGTGAAGTTTGGGCTTTTGTGGACCAAACAAAGTCCTGCGGCGGGGAACAGGTAAGTGGGGGCCCTCAGGAACTTGGTTCTATTGGGGGACCCCCAAGCCTAATTTGTCTTTCTGTCTGTTACCTAATGGTATTCCCGCAAAATTCTGTGCATGCCTGTAACTACTAAAAAAATGTAATAATTTTTAATGGTGGTCAAGAAAAAAAAAAAAAAATTTTTTTTTATATATATTTAATATATTAGACTGCGGTACCTGTGTTTGTCAACTAGAGGCCGCTGTGGAATGTTTTCTTGTCATGTGGACTAGCTTCTTCTCAGCAGAGCAAAGTCCAGGCAGATGGTGAGTTCTCTTATAGGAAACTGCTTCCTCTGCCATGTTGCAGTGCTCGTCCATCCCCCGGCCTGCGGCAAAGAGGGGCCCTGGCTCCTGTCCCTTGTTACCATATTTAAAATTAGCGCCGAAGGCGCACGTGCGCGTGCGCGTGCACGCGCCTCTATATATAGAGGTGAGCCGGGAAAGGGGGCGGAGCCTGGGGGATGACGCTCTGTGCGCGCCGCAGCGCTTCTGCGCATGTGCGGGCGTCCCAGCAGTTTAAAAAAACCACAATATTGTAGTGAGCTGGCTATGAAGTACAGAGACAGAGCTGGCAACATTTAAAGGCATACAGCAAGCGGTTGATACAGGCATCCCCTAGAAAGGCACATTAGTAGACACCAACTGTGATATAGCAGCAATTGTGCTAGACTATTCTCAGTAAAAGTGGTGTATTACGGCTGGAATACCTCAGCTTTAGGCTTAGGAATATGCCGTCCAGAAGCTCCGGAACTGAATCTTCCAGGAAGCGAAGGGGGTCTCATCGGGCTCGGAGGATCTTGGGCATACTCCTGCTGCACCAGTCTCCCCTGAAGTTCAGAGGTAAGTGACCGTAGAGACCCCGCAGGGGTACTTGGTACTGTGGCTGTCCTCAGTCACCTGCTCCTGTGTATGTAACAGAGGAGGTTTTTTCCTCAGCTCTGGGAGGATTAGAGAGAGATTGTCAACATTTATCGCTGCATCCCTGTCAGGGAAAGCACGCCCGATCTCCGTCTCCTCCTTCAGAGTGCCTGTTAGCAGAGCAACAGTCCCATACAGGGATCGACCTGCCTGAAGGGGATCAGGATAAGGTTGATTCTGTTATAGAGGAATTAACAGTGGGGGAACCTTTTCTCAGCATCTCAAGCTGAAAGATTATGGGTTCAGTCTCTGACTAACATGGTCCGATCAGCATTTAAAAATGCACCTTGCGGAACCATCAACCACTACTGTATCCTCGTTGGGGTCGCTAGAAGCCCCCAGACTGTTTGTTCTTTTCCACTTCACCCTTTACTGAAAGGGCTCATTTACCAGGATTGGGAACGTCCTGAGAAAATATTTATTCCCCCAAGAGATTTCCGGTGGTCTATCCCATGGAGGATAAGTTCATCAAAAAAAAAAAAAAATGGAAGGTCCCTACAATGGACGCAGCCATCTCTTTTATGTATAAATCACTGACATGTCCAGTGGATAATGTCCAAATGTTCAAGAACTCAATAGATAAAAGATTGGAGTCCTTATGAAAATCTGCTTGGTGATACAACCAGCAGTAGCAGCTATTGGGGTCTGCTAAGCAGTGAAGGATCAGTTGAAACAGGTCTTGAGGGACTTGACAGATCAGCAGGCTTTGCCCTAGCTGATCTACCTAGAGCCTTAGGCTTTGCGGTTGACGCCATCGAGGATTCAGTCCATCAGGCCTCCCGCCTTACGCTGTCTATAGTACATATGCGTAGGCTCCTATGGCTCAAAAACTGGTCTGCTGAAGCTCCCTGTAAAGAATGGCTGGTTAGCGTCCCATTTCATGGTGAACGCTTATTCAGGGAAAACCTGGACAAATATATCCAGAAAATTTCCAGCGGTAAAAATACGCTCTTGCCGGTTAAAAGCAGAGTTAGAGGTCCCTCTTTAAGAGGCCTGCTTCTCCAGTCCCTGGGGCATCGGCTGTGTAACAGTTCCGACGGCCTCCTCGGTCAAATCCCGGGGGTAAAAAACAGGGACAGTAGCAGGGTAATGAGAAACCCTGGGTCAGGGGAGGTACAAAACCTCCCCCAAAGTTAAATTCATGAAGCCCCCACTCAGTCGGGTGGGGGGAGGACTCCAGTTGTTCGCAAGAGACCTGGCGGGACACGATCAAGACAGATAGGTGCTCTCCGCAGTAGGTTTGGGATACAGTTTGGAGTTAAAAGACTCTCCTCCTTCCCATTTTTGAGGTCAAACGTGCCAAGGGATCCCCGGAAGAGAGAGTCCCTCCTGTTGGCACTAGAACAACTATTGCTCCAAGGAGTAATTATGGAGGTTCCCCTGGAAGAATGAGGGTTCGGGTTTTACTCAAACCTCTTTACAGTCCCGAAGCAAACGCGGACGGGAGGCCCATATTAATTCTAAAAGGGCTATACAAATTCCTGTATATCAGGACTTTCCGATGGAGTCGATCCGATCGGTGGCCACTGCCCTACAAGGGGAGGATTGGTTAGCCACGATCGACATCAAAGATGCTTATTTGCACATTCCCATCTTTCCAGTCCACCAAAAATTTCTACGCTTTGCAGTAGAAGGGCGCCATTTTCAGTTCAGAGCCTTACCCTTCGGTTTGGCCACAGCACCACGAGTGTTTACAAAAATTCTGGCCCTTTATTGGCCAATCTAAGAACACAAGGTGTAATGATAATGGCATATCTGGATGACTTGTTGCTGATAGACCACTCAGTGAAAAAACTAGACGTGGTCGTTCACAAGACGATCAAGTATCTGGAATCTCACGGTTGGATTATCAACCGAGACAAGTCAGCCCTAAAAACCAGTCAAAAGTCTGGAATACTTGGGGCTAAGGTTGGATTCAGGCCAGAGAAAAATATTCTTGCCTCGAGGAAAGGTGTTGTCTTTGAAAGATTTGATCCACTTAGTGGGTACAAAAAAGACAGCCGTCCATACGCCTGTATATGAGGCTGCTGGGAAAAATGGTGGCATCATTCGAAGCAGTACCCTACGGTCAATTCCATTCAAGGAATTTGCAAGGGGCCATACTGTCAGCCTGGAACAAAAAAGTTCAGGCCCGAGACTTACAATGTCCTTGTCCCCTTCCGTTCGCAAGAGCCTCCGTTGGTGGTTGGTTCCCCAGAATCTGGAAAAAAGGAAATCCTTCAGTCCGATTTCTTGGAAGGTGGTCACTACAGATGCCAGCCTTATAGGCTGGGGAGCAGTACTGGAGCAATAGTCTCTCCAGGGCAGATGGTCGGATGCAGAAAAGGCCCTGCCCATCAATCTCTTAGAGATACGAGCAGCCCGGTATGCCCTAGTAGCATGGACATCCAAACTCCAAGGGTCCCCTGTCAGAATGCAATCAGACAATGCCACAGCAGTGGCATATATCAATCATCAGGGGGGCACCAGGAGTCGTGCAGCCCAGAGGGAAGTAAATTACATCCTGAAATGGGCAGAAAAATATGTCCCAGCCATATCTGCGGTATTCATTCCAGGAGTGGAGAATTGGAAGGCGGACTTTCTAAGTCGCCAGCAATTAGGCCCAGAGGAAGGGTCCCTTCACCCCGAGGTTTTCTGGACAATATGTCAGCGGTGGGGAACATCGGATGTAGATCTTCTAGCATCCAGATTCAACGCAAAGGGGGACAGGTTTGTCTCTCGGACAAGGGATCCCCTAGCTTGCGGCTCGGATGCCCTAGTGTTCCCTTGGGATCAGTTCAAGCTGATATATGCATTCACACCGCCACAATGGTTACCTCGATTACTCCGCAGAATCAGGGTAGAAAAGAAACCAGTGATTCCGGTGGCTCCAGCGTGGCCCCGAAGAGCGTGGTACGCGGAGATTGTAAAATTTCAGTGGGGAGTCCTTGGACTCTCCCACGTCGTCCGGCTTTCGCAAGGACCGATATACCACCCTTCCTTACCAGCCCTAGGTTTGACGGCCTGGCTATTGAAGCCCACATTCTAAAAAAGAGAGGGCTCTCTAATGCGGTGGTATCTACCATGATCAATGCCAGGAAGCCGGTATCCAGGCAGATCTACTATAGAATCTGGAAGGCGTACATCGCGTGGTGTGAGGCCAAGAAATGGCATCCACATAAGTACGTAATAGGTAGGATTCTGGACTTCCTACAGTGGGCTGTAGATAGGAAGCTTGCCTTGAGTACTATCAAGGGTCAGATTTCGGCCTTGTCAATATTTTTTCAAAGGCCCTTGGCTTCGCATTCACTAGTCAAAGCCTTTATACAAGGAGTGATGCGTATTAGTCCTCCGGTTAATATTCCCATATGTCCATGGGATCTAAACTTGGTTCTGTCGGTTCTACAGAAACAACCATTTGAACCATTACAGCATATTTCCTTGGTGCTTCTCACCAGGAAATTGATTTTTCTAGTAGCCATTTGTTCGGCTAAAAGAGTATCGGAATTAGCAGCTATGTCCTGTAAGGAGCCATATCTGGTTATCCATAAGGACAGAGTAGTGTTACGTCCTCATCCAGCCTTTCTTCCTAAGGTGGTATCGAGGTTTAATTTGAACCAAGATGTGGTTCTTCCTTCTTTTTTCCCCAAACCTACTTCGGTAGAGGAAAAGTTATTGCATTCTTTGGATGTAGTAAGAGCAGTTAAAGCTTATCTAAAAGCCACTGCTCAGATTCGCAGAACGGATACTTTGTTTATTCTGCCGGAAGGCCCCAGAAAGGGTCAGGCAGCGTCAAAATCTACTTTAGCCAAGTGGATTCGACAGGTCATTATGCAAGCTTATGGCTTGAGAAGGAGACCGCCTCCGTTCAAAGTTAGAGCGCACTCCACGAGAGCAGTTGGAACTTCATGGGCAGTGCATCACCAGGCCTCCCTGGCTCAAATCTGTAAGGCCGCAACATGGTCTTCGGTACACACGTTTACTAGGTCCTACCAGGTGGACGTTAGAAGTCAGGAGGATGTCGCCTTTGGGCGCAGTGTGTTGCAGGCCGCAAAAGATCCTCATGTCTGATAGCGCTCAGCTTATATATGGTGTATCCCCCCCCCTCATTTGGCATTGCTTTAGGACATCCCATTAGTAATGACTATGTCGCTCTGTGTCCCGTGATGTACGAGAAAGAAAATAGGATTTTTATAACAGCTTACCTGTAAAATCCTTTTCTTGGAGTACATCACGGGACACAGAGCTCCCACCCCTCTTTAGGGACACTTATTGCTTTGCTACAAAACTGAGGTGCTCCCGGATGGGAGGGGCTTATATAGGGGAGGGTACTTCCGGTTTTGGAAGTTGCCAGTGCCAGCACCTGACGGTATCTATATAACCCATTAGTAATGACTATGTCGCTCTGTGTCCCGTGATGTACTCCAAGAAAATGATTTTACAGGTAAGCTGTTATAAAAATCCTATTATTTTCATCTCAGAAGCACCCATAGGACTTCTAGTGTGTTAGTGGCAGCAAACAGAGCTCCTATATTTTCTTCTCAGCAGCACCCATAGGACTTCTAGTGTGTTAGTGGCATCACACAGAGTTCCTATATTTTCATCTCAGAAGCACCCATAGGACTTCTAGTGTGTTAGTGGCATCACACAGAGCTCCTATATTTTCTTCTCAGCAGCACCCATAGGACTTCTAGTGTGTTAGTGGCATCACACAGAGCTCCTATATTTTCATCTCAGAAGCACCCATAGGACTTCTAGTGTGTTAGTGGCATCACACAGAGCTCCTATATTTTCTTCTCAGCAGCACCCATAGGACTTCTAGTGTGTTAGTGGCAGCAAACAGAGCTCCTATATTTTCTTCTCAGCAGCACCCATAGGACTTCTAGTGTGTTAGTGGCATCACACAGAGCTCCTATATTTTCTTCTCAGCAGCACCCATAGGACTTCTAGTGTGTTAGTGGCATCACACAGAGCTCCTATATTTTCATCTCAGAAGCACCCATAGGACTTCTAGTGTGTTAGTGGCATCACACAGAGCTCCTATATTTTCTTCTCAGCAGCACCCATAGGACTTCTAGTGTGTTAGTGGCATCACACAGAGCTCCTATATTTTCTTCTCAGCAGCACCCATAGGACTTCTAGTGTGTTAGTGGCATCACACAGAGCTCCTATATTTTCATCTCAGAAGCACCCATAGGACTTCTAGTGTGTTAGTGGCATCACACAGAGCTCCTATATTTTCTTCTCAGCAGCACCCATAGGACTTCTAGTGTGTTAGTGGCAGCAAACAGAGCTCCTATATTTTCTTCTCAGCAGCACCCATAGGACTTCTAGTGTGTTAGTGGCATCACACAGAGCTCCTATATTTTCTTCTCAGCAGCACCCATAGGACTTCTAGTGTGTTAGTGGCAGCAAACAGAGCTCCTATATTTTCTTCTCAGCAGCACCCATAGGACTTCTAGTGTGTTAGTGGCATCACACAGAGCTCCTATATTTTCATCTCAGAAGCACCCATAGGACTTCTAGTGTGTTAGTGGCATCACACAGAGCTCCTATGTTTTCTTCTCAGCAGCACCCATAGGACTTCTAGTGTGTTAGTGGCAGCAAACAGAGCTCCTATATTTTCATCTCAGAAGCACCCATAGGACTTCTAGTGTGTTAGTGGCATCACACAGAGCTCCTATATTTTCATCTCAGAAGCACCCATAGGACTTCTAGTGTGTTAGTGGCATCACACATAGCTCCTATATTTTCTTCTCAGCAGCACCCATAGGACTTCTAGTGTGTTAGTGGCATCACACAGAGTTCCTATATTTTCATCTCAGAAGCACCCATAGGACTTCTAGTGTGTTAGTGGCATCACACAGAGCTCCTATATTTTCTTCTCAGCAGCACCCATAGGACTTCTAGTGTGTTAGTGGCATCACACAGAGCTCCTATATTTTCATCTCAGAAGCACCCATAGGACTTCTAGTGTGTTAGTGGCATCACACAGAGCTCCTATATTTTCTTCTCAGCAGCACCCATAGGACTTCTAGTGTGTTAGTGGCATCACACAGAGCTCCTATATTTTCATCTCAGAAGCACCAATAGGACTTCTAGTGTGTTAGTGGCAGCAAACAGAGCTCCTATATTTTCTTGTCAGCAGCACACATAGTACCTATAGTGTGTTAGTGTCAGCACCCATAGGACCTACAGTGTGTTGTGAGCACACATAGGAGTTCTATTTTTTATACTATATACACTACCGACTACAATGGCTGGAAGACCGCCAAGGAGAGGCAGAGCGTGCCGAGGCAAGAACACAGGGCAGGCAGGCTCTGTTTCTAGAGACAACAGTGCTGGCCGTGGACGTGGTCGTGCATCGTCATCAGCACGTGGCCATGGGACACGCTTGTCTTTGTTTTCGGCAGCTGGACATGTGGAGCCGCATCATGCCGAAGGCTTGGTAGAATGGATGACCAAGCCCTCCTCATCCTCCTCATCCTCTCTCACCCAGGCTCAGGGTACTGGCAGAGCAGCTGCCAACGCGTACTCAATGGCATCATCAGCCACCCCTTCCCTAGACCCACCATGTCCTCCTGAGGAGTCCCCCGAACTGTTTGAGCACAGTGTTGGGTACATGCTCCAGGAGGATGCCCAACGATTCGAAGGCTCGGATGATGATACCCAGCTTGAGGAAGTCAGTAGTGTGCGCGCAGAGAGAGGGGATGCTGAAGGACAGCAATCTGGCAGTAGTGTTCCACCAGCTGCAGCTTACTGCCAGGTTTGCTCTAGTGGTGAAGAGGGAGGGGATGATGAGGTCACTGACTCCACGTGGGTGCCTGAAGGGAGAGAGGAGGAGGAGGAGGAGGATGCAGCGTCACATGTCCAACGAGGCAGGATGCCCCCTGGAGGCCAGCTAGAGGCCAGCACAGCAACTGTTCCACACCGCAGAGCTCCGCCTGTGCAGGGCGCTGCCTCTGCACGTTATCACAAAAGTTCTTTGGTGTGGGCCTTTTTTGAGACGAGTGCATCAGATCGCACCACTGCTATTTGCAATATTTGTCTCAAGCGTATCTCGCGTGGCCAAAACATCAGCCGCTTGGGCACCACAAGCATGAGCAGACATATGTCGACCTGCCATGCAGCTCATTGGCAAGCACACATAAAAGACCCACACCAAAGAACAAAGCGGACCTCTCCTTGCTCCTCATCAGCTGGGATCTCCATCCCCACTATATCTTCAGTCCTCTCTGAAAGCTGCTCTGAGAGGACTGAAGGTGTAGAATTAGGTGTGTCACAACCAAGTACTTGCAGTACACCGACGTCCGATTGTAGCAGGCAAATTTCCCTGCCCCAGCTGCTGGACCGTCGAAAGAAGTATACTCCCAGCCATCCACATGCCCAGCGGTTGAATGCTAGCTTGGCTAAATTGCTAGCACTTCAACTGCTGCCTTTTCAGTTGATAGACTCGGCCCCCTTCCGTGAGTTTGTTCAATGTGCGGTTCCTCAGTGGCAGGTTCCCAAACGCCACTTTTTCTCACGGAAGGCGATTCCGTCTCTCTACTGGCATGTGGAAGGCAATGTCCATGCCTCGCTGGACAGGGCGGTCAGCGGTAAGGTGCATATTACCGCTGACTCATGGTCCAGCAGGCATGGACAGGGACGTTATCTTTCTTTCACGGCCCATTGGGTCACTCTATTGGCAGCTGGGAGGGATGCAGGACAAGGTGCAGTAGTGTTGGAGGTTGTTCCGCCACCACGCCTCCAAAATGCTACTACTGGTTGTGACACACCTCTCTCCTCCACCCCCTCCTCTTCTTCTTCCTCCATGTCCTCTTCGAGTGCTCTGTCCTCGGAACCAGCGGTGCTCCGTAGGCGTACAAGGGGCTACGCGAGTACGCAGGCAAAAAGATGCCATGCCGTGCTTGCGCTGGTGTGTTTGGGGGACAGGAGCCACACTGGGCCAGAGGTTCTGGCAGCTCTGCAGGGGCAGGCCGAGAGGTGGTTGACGCCACGCCAGCTTAAGCCAGGAATGGTCGTTTCTGATAATGGCACCAACCTCCTCTCCGCCCTGCGACAGGGGCAGCTCACCCATGTGCCCTGTATGGCTCACGTCCTCAACCTGGTGGTGCAGCGGTTCTTGGGCAGGTTCCCAGGCTTACAGGATGTCCTGAGGCAGGCCAGGAAAGTCTGTGTGCATTTCCGCTGATCTTATAATGCCAGTGCTCGGCTGACTGAGCTGCAAAAGGGGCTGAACCTGCCCAAGAACCGCCTAATATGTGACATGCCCACCAGGTGGAACTCAACGTTGGCCATGCTGCAGCGACTGCACACGCAGCAGAGGGCCATCAATGAGTACCTTTGCGACTACGGCACCAGGACAGGGTCAGGGGAGCTTGGCTTTTTTTCCCCACGCCAGTGGAGCATGATCAGGGATGCATGCACTGTCCTCTCACCATTTGAGGAGGCCACGAGGATGGTGAGCAGTGACAGTGCATGCATCAGTGACACTGTACCTCTTGTCCACCTGTTGGAGCATACGCTGCGTGGGATAATGGACAGGGCACTTGAGGCAGAACAGAGGCAGGAAGAGGAGGACTTCCTTGTCTCTCAAGGCCCCCTTTATCCAGACAATGTTCCTTCTGTCCCACCCATCACACAGGAAGAGGAGGAGGAGGATTGTGTGAGCATGGAGGTGGAGCCTGGCACTCAGCATCAGCAGCAGCAGTCTTTTAGGGATGATGTACAGTCCCAACAAACCAGTGGACTTGTACGTGGCTGGGAGGAGGTGGCTGGCGATCATGTCATCCTCAGTGACCCAGAAGACTCCGGACCGAATGCCTCAGCTAACCTACGCTGCATGGCCTCCCTGATCCTGCAAAGCCTGCGGAAGGATCCTCGTGTTCTTCGGATCAAGGAGAGTGATGACCATTACTGGCTGGCCACTCTCCTTGATCCACGGTACAAGGGTAAGGTTGCGGACCTTATCTTGCCGTCGCAGAGGGAGCAGAGGATGAGACATCTCAGGGAGGCCTTGCAGAAAGGTCTGTGCAACGCGTTCCCAGAAACTGGGAGGTTACAAACTCCTGGTCCTGGACGACGAGTTGCTGAGGCTTCGGTCAGTAGCAGAAGGAGCGGTGGGGAAGGTGGACGTCTGACCGATGCGTTCAGACAATTTTTTAGTCCGCAGCCCCAAGGTATGATCGGTTCCAGCAACCATCGCCAGCGTCTGATATACATGGTGCAGGAATACCTAGGGGCAAGGTCAGACTTGGACACCTTTCCCACCGAAAATCCTCTGGCTTACTGGGTCCTGAGGATGGATCACTGGCCAGAGCTTGCACAGTATGCAATTGAGCTACTGGCCTGTCCTGCATCCAGCGTTCTTTCCGAACGCACATTCAGTGCTGCTGGAGGATTTGTCACCGATCATAGGGTGCGCCTGTCCACCGACTCGGTTGATCGACTGACCTTCATAAAAATGAATCAGTCTTGGATCACCACCAGCTACCAGACACCTGAAGCGGATATAACGGAATAATTTATAATGTCACATCCCTTCAAGACTGCCTATGCTGATGCTGAGTGACTGTCCTGTTATGTTCACTGACTATCCTCTTCCTCCTCCTCAATGATCCATGCCACCACACCAGTGCCTAAGGCACAATTTTTCAGCCCCTGTATAACAGGGGCGTGTAATTACAATTTTTTAAAAAGATGCTTCGCAACAGGTGTGACTGCTGTGCTCAGAGTACAGTATCTGTGAGGGGTTGCAGTGTTGTGGCACCAGCACCAGTGCCTAAGGCACAATTTTTCAGCCCCTGTTGGGGCGTGTAATTACAATTTTTAGGCAATGCTTTGCAACAGGTCTCATTGCTGTGCTCAGAGTACAGTATCTGTGAGGGGTTGCAGTGTTGTGGCACCAGCACCAGTGCCTAAGGCACAATTTTTCAGCCCCTGTATAACAGGGGCGTGTAATTACAATTTTTTAAAAAGATGCTTCGCAACAGGTGTGACTGCTGTGCTCCAAGTACAGTATCTGTGAGGGGTTGCAGTGTTGTGGCACCAGCACCAATGCCTAAGGCACAATTTTTCAGCCCCTGTTTAACAGGGGCGTGTAATTACAAATCTTGATCTAATAGTTCACAGCAGGGCCCATTCCTGCGCCCACCAAGAGTAACTATGAGGGCCTACAGTCTTGTGGCAACACCGTCCACCACCACCACCACCACCAAAGGCCCAATTTTTCTGCCCTGTTCAACAGGTGCATGCAATTACAAATCTTGATCTAATAACTCACAGCAGGGCCCATTCCTGCACCCACCAAGAGTAACTGTGAGGGCTTACAGTCTTGTGGCAACACCGTCCACCACCACCACCACCACCACCAAAGGCCCAATTTTTCTGCCCGGTTCAACAGGTGCATGCAAGTACAAATCTTGATCTATTAACTCACAGCAGGGCCCATTCCTGTGCCCACCAGTCTTGTGGCTACACCAACATCTAATAGGGCAAATTTCTGCAGAGTATATACGGCAGGCCCCTACTTTCAAACATCCAACTTACAAACGACTCCTACTTGCAAACGGCAAGAGAAAACAGGAAGTGAGAGGAAATCTACCCCTAGGAAGGAAAATTCTATCCTGTTAGATTTAATTTGGGAAAAAGGTATCTCCTCTCTACTGATGCTTTATCACCAATCCTTGTTTCAATTAAAACCCCACTTTTCCAAAAACATTTGTCATTGGGACGGAAAGTGAGGTGACATGTTCTGAACAGATGTGCAAAGACAGCAAATGTTACAGGGGTGATAACCCCTCCCTATGTTCTCCAAAAAGCTTAAAAATTGATTTTTTTGGGATGTAGCTACACTTCATAATGTACCTGTTCAGATTCTACTTAAGAACAAACCTACAGTCCATGTCTTGTTTGCACCACCTATATACTGCTGTTCAGAGTATATAGGGTTGTAGGTATAGGGTTTTATTTTGGGTGCGGGGTCCCCCTTAGTATCCATACAAGACCCAAAGGGGCTGGGGTGGGGGGGGGGGTGATGGGGTAGCCATGCCATTTTTCTCAAGGATTTTCAGCCATATGGCGGCCAGGACAAGACATGACATTAAAGCCGCAAGTGGTTTTAAATGGCTTCTTTTTTTCCTTTACAAATGTCATTTTGTGCAAGGACAGTTCTAAACACGGGAAACACATGCCACTTCACAGGCATACTTTAGACACCCCCCAGGTACCATATTTAAAGGAAAATTTCACTTTTTTTTTTTTCACTTTATGCATCATTAAAATGACTGCTCCCGAAAAAACTTTAGTTTTTAAAATTTCTTTTTGCATTGATATATGTCCCCTGGGGCAGGACCCGGGTCCCCAAACCTGTTTTATGACATTAACATGCATATTGGCCGTTGTAATTAGCAATTTTGATTTCGAACGTTCGCGTCCATTATAACGAATAGGGTTCGAAAATTCGCGCGAACTTTCGGTCCGTTCGAAGGTTCTGGTGCGAACCGAACCCGGGGGTGTTCGGCTCATCCCTAGTGTTAGCGTTACTGGCACTAACCTGACGCTGCCTGGGGCGACGCAGACCCTCTCTGGCGCTAAAACCTAATTGATATCAGCCGCCGGGCGATCAGGGGGTTAAACCTTTATTGGGATATATACGGCGGGTGCCCTCATGCTATAAAAAGCAAACTAACCAACCAGCGTCACCTGTAACCTTTATATGGTGATCACTGGTGAAAGGGTTAACTAGGGGCAATCAGGGGGTTAAAACCTTTATTAGGTTAAATATGGGGGTACCCGACGCTATATAAAAACCTGACGGGTTAACTAAATAACTAACTGGGTAACCAGTGACACCAGTGACGCTTATACGGTGATCACTGGTGAAAGGGTTAACTCTAGGGGCAATCAGGGGGTTAAAATTATATATGGGGGTACCTGACGCTAATAAAAACCTGCGGCGAACCTAAATATAATTAACTGGCTATCTAGGGCACCAGCGACAAGAAAAAAGCGATCGGAAAAACGATCGCTTAGTGACGCTGGCGTTAGGGGGTGAAAGGGTTACCTGGGGGGCGATCAAGGGGTTAAACCTTTATTAGGGGGGTTAGGGGGCTACCCTGGACCTAAAGGGGCCTAATCCTAACTGCCCTGCAACATTTTACAGTCACAAATGACACTGATTGCAGTGATCAGTAAAAAAAATGATCACTGCAAACGGTGCACTGTGACTGGGGGTGATCTGGGGGGTGTAAGTGTGCCTACGTGTACTGGTGTCAGTGGGCTGTTGGTGCACTTACTGTTAGATGTCTTCTCTCCTCGCGCCGGATCGAAAAGACCGACACGAGGAGAGATGACATCACTTCCTCTGCCTGTGTTTACATTACACAGGCAGGGGAAGCTCTCTCTTTCGTTGGGAGCGATCGAGAGGGGGTGGCCGGAATCGAACGGCCGTCCCCTCATGCCGGATCGCTCCCGAACACTTAACCACCGCTCACTGTACAGAAGGGGGGTCCGATCGGACCCCCCAACTATACAAAGGCGATCACGTACATATACGTGATTCTGCCTGTCGGTGCCATTCTGCCGACGTATAATTACAGTGGGCGGTCGTTAAGTGGTTAATAACACTTTAATTGGAACTCTCTAGGTCTAACTACAAATCAGAGAGAGATCTTCTCCTAGAATTGGTGTAGTATACAGACCCCCAGGCAGTCTGAGGATTAAATTTACCTGTTGATTGACCAGATAACTCAAATGACAATGAAAAGAAAGGTTTTAATTATAGGTAACTTCAACATGTCAGACGTCAACTGGAATTTTAAACTGAGCTTACAAACAGAAGCAGAGATATGTTGGAGGCATAAAAAAGGGTCTCTAAAACAAGAAATAAAAATCCCATTCAGAGGAGATCATATTCTAAACTTGGTGGTCACAAATGGGGACTGATTGTCTAATGTTGAGGGGAGAGAAAATTTGAGTTCTAGCAATCACCAATATCTTTAGATTGATATTAGAAAAAAAAACTAAATAAATAAAATACGTGAAAAAGTTTTAGATCTGAAAACAACGAATTTTGCTAAAATTAGTGACTTTCTAAAAAAATTATTTAAAGATTGGAGTAAAGTGGCAGGAGTTTGTAATCGGTGACACGCTATTAACCACTTAACGACCGCTCACTGTATATATACGTCGGCAGAATGGCACCGACAGGCACAATCACGTAGAGTGTACGTGATTGCCTTTGTATAGTTGGGGGGTCCAATCGGACCCCCATTCTGTACAGTGAGCGGTGGCTAAGTGTCCGGGAGCGTTCCGGGATGAGGGGGCAGCCATTCGTTTCTGGCCACCCCTTCGCGATCGCTCCCGGCAAATGGAAATGCCCCCTCTGTCTGTGTCAGACAGAGGGAGCAGGAGGAAGTGATGTCATCTCTGGTGCGGCGCTCACATATACCGAGCGCCGTACAAGAGAAGACATCAGGTCAGTGCACACAACACTACACTGACACCAGGACACATAGGGACATAAATCACCCCCCAGGCCACCCCAGATCACCCCCTAGATCACCCCCCCAGCCACAGTGTCACTGATTGCAGTGACCATTTATTTAGTGATCACTGCAATCAGTGACATTTGTGACTGTAAAAGTGTCACCAAAGTTTAGTCTTAGGTCCAGTGTAGCCCCCTAACCCCCCCTAATAAAGGTTTAACCCCCTGATCACCCCCCAGATAACCCTTTCACCGCCTATCACCACTGTCGCTTAGCGATCATTTTTCTGATCGCTGTCTTAGCGTCAGTGATGCCGATCGGCAGCCAGTAATTTTTTTTAGGTTCGCCGCATGTTTTTATAGCGTCAGGTACCCCAATATATTATCTAATAAAGGTTTAACCCCCTTGATCGCCCCCCAGGTAACCCTTTCACCCCCTATCACCACTGTCACTAAGCGATCGTTTTTCTAAACGCTGTCTTAGTGTCTGTGATGCAGATCGGTAGCTGGTAATTTTTTTTAGGTTCGCCGCAGGTTTTTATAGCGTCAGGTACCCCAATATATTATCTAATAAAGGTTTAACCCCCTTGATCGCCCCCCAGGTAACCCTTTCACCCCCTATCACCACTGTCGCTAAGCAATTGTTTTTCTAAACGCTGTCTTAGTGTCGGTGATGCAGATCGTAGCCAGTAATTTTTTTTAGGTTCGCCGCATGTTTTTATAGCGTCAGGTACCCCAATATATTATCTAATAAAGGTTTAACCCCCTTGATCGCCCCCCAGGTAACCCTTTCACCCCCTATCACCACTGTCACTAAGCGATCGTTTTTCTAAACGCTGTCTTAGTGTCTGTGATGCAGATCGGTAGCCGGTAATTTTTTTTAGGTTCGCCGCAGGTTTTTATAGCGTCAGGTACCCCAATATATTATCTAATAAAGGTTTAACCCCCTTGATCGCCCCCCAGGTAACCCTTTCACCCCCTATCACCACTGTCGCTAAGCAATTGTTTTTCTAAACGCTGTCTTAGTGTCGGTGATGCAGATCGTAGCCAGTAATTTTTTTTAGGTTCGCCGCATGTTTTTATAGCGTCAGGTACCCCAATATATTATCTAATAAAGGTTTAACCCCCTTGATCGCCCCCCAGGTAACCCTTTCACCCCCATCACCACTGTTGCTAAGCGATCGTTTTTTTAAACGCTGTCTTAGTGTCGGTGATGCAGATCGGTAGCTGGTAATTTTTTTTAGGTTCGCCGCAGGTTTTTATAGTGTCAGGTACCCCCATATATTATCTAATAAAGGTTTTAACCCCCTGATTGCCCCTAGTTAACCCTTTCACCAGTGATCACCATATAAGTGTTACGGGTGACGCTGGTTAGTTAGTTTGCTTTTTATAGTGTCAGGGCACCCGCCGTGTATATAACCCAATAAAGGTTTAACCCCCTGATCGCCCGGCGGGTGATATCAATTAGGTTTTAGCGTCAGAGAGGGTCTGAGTCACACCCCAGGCAGCGTCAGGTTAGTGCCAGTAACGCTAACACCCACGCGTGAAGCATACACCCCCCTTAGTGGTATAGTATCTGAACAGATCAATATCTGATCTGATCAGATCTATACTAGCGTCCCCAGCAGTTTAGGGTTCCCAAAAACGCAGTGTTAGCGGGATCAGCCCAGATACCTGCTGGCACCTGCGTTTTGCCCCTCCGTCCAGCCCAGGCCACCCAAGTGCAGTATCGATCGATCACTGTCACTTACAAAACAAAAACACACATAACTGCAGCGTTCGCAGAGACAGGCCTGATCCCTGCGACTCCAGTGCTGTAGGAGGTGATTTCACCACCACAGTTAAAAAAAAATGCAAATATGCCGAAGCATTGGGGCAGCAGGGGCGGAGGAGCGATTTTGTTCCTAATGCCGCGTACATACGGTCGAAATTCCGACGGAGGCTTGCCCGTTGAAAAGTCCGACCATGTGTGTGCGGCATAACTTTTTTGCGGGAGGATGCCCCCATGCTTCGGCATATATAAATGGTGCGTGTATGCCCATCATTGGAAGTGGGTGGATGAAGGGCGGTATTCTAATGGTGGGCATACCCACCGATCAATCTCTTTTTTCGTTCAGCCAACTGGCTGCATGAAATAAAAAGATTACAATACATGTCCAACAAGGACCAGCAACGTACTGGTATGTTGCTGGACTTTGAATGTTTATACCAGAATGATGCCTGCGGGTTTAGGTATCATCTTGGTATCATTCTTTTCAGCCTGCGGCCGGCTTTCATGTAAAAGCAATCCTAGCGGCTAATTAGCCTCTGGACTGCTTTTACAAGCAGTGGGAGGGAATGCCCCCCCCCGGATATAAAAAGCACCATTGGGAAATTGGGAAAGCATTTTATCACACCGATCTTGGTGTGGTCAGATGCTTTGAGGGCAGAGGAAAAATCTAGGGTCTAGAAGACCCCAGTTTTTTCAAAAAAAGTGTACCTGTCACTACCTATTGCTATCATAGGGGATATTTACATTCCCTGAGATAACAATAAAAATGATAAAAAAAAAAATACTTGGAAGGAACAATTTAAAAATAAAATAAAAAAGCAAAATTAATAATAAAAAAAAAGAAAAAAAAAAAAAGCACCCCTGTCCTGCCCTGCTCTTGCCCAATGGCGAACGCAAGCGTCGGTCTGGCGTCATATGTAAACAGCAATTGCACCATGCATGTGAGGTATTACCGCGAAGGTCAGATCGAGGGCAATCATTTTAGCAGTAGACCTCCTCTGTAAATCTACTGGGGTAACCTGTAAAGGCTTTTAAAGGCTTTTAAAAATGTATGTAGTTTGTCGCCAATGCGCGTTTGTGCGAAATTTTAAAGCATGTCGTGTTTGGTATCTATGTACTCGGCCTAAGATCATCTTTTTTATTTCATCAAACATTTGGGCAATATAGTGTGTTTTAGTGCATTAAAATTAAAAAAAGTGTATTTTTTAACCCAAAAAATGCGTTTGAAAAATCGCTGTGCAAATACTGTGTAGAAAAAAAAAATGCAACACCCACCATTTTAATCTGTAGGGCCTTTGCTTTAAAAATATATATAATGTTTGGGGGTTCAACATAATTTTCTTGCAAAAAAAAAATGTTTTCATGTAAACAAAAAGTGTCAAAAAGGGCTTTGTCTTCAAGTGGTTAGAAGAGTGGATGTAAGCTTCCTAATGTTGTGTATAAAATGCCAGAACAGTTCAAACCCCCCCCCCCAAATGACCCCATTTTGGAAAGTAGACACCCCAAGCTATATACTGAGAGGCATGTCGAGTCCATGGAATATTTTATATGTTGACACAAGTTGCGGAAAAACAACAATTTTTTATTTTTTTTTGCACAAAGTTGTCACTAAATGATATATTGCTCAAACATGCCATGGGCATATGTGGAATTACACCCCAAAATATATTCTGTTGCTTCTCCTGAGTATGGGGATACCACATGTGTGAGACTTTTTGGGAGCCTAGCCGCGTACGGGACCCCAAAAACCAATCACCGCCTTCAGGCTTTCTAAGGGTGTAAATTTTTGCCGAGAGGTATTGTGAGTATTTTGCAGATCTCGCTTTTTGTCACAAAGTTTTGAAAATTGAAAAAAAAATATATATATATATATATATATTTTCTTTCTTCATTTTCAAAAACAAATGAGAGCTGTAAAATACTCGCCATTCCTCTCAGCAAATAGCTTTGGGTGTGTATATTCCAAAATGGGGTCATTTGGGGGGGTTTTGTGCGATTTTGGCATTTTATGGCCTTCGAAACTGTGATAGGTAGTGAGGAGTGAAATCAAAAATTTGCGCCCTTAGAAATCCTGAAGGCGGTGCTTGGTTTCCGGGGTCCCGTACGCGGCTAGGCTCCCAAAAAGTCCCACACATGTGGTATCCCCGTACTCAGGAGAAGCAGCAGAATGTATTTTGGGGTGAAATTCCACATATAACCATGGCATGTGTGAGCAATATATCATTTAGTGACCACTTTTTGTAATTTTTTTTTTTGTCATTATTCAATCACTTGGGACAAAAAAATAAAAAATTCAATGGGCTCAACATGCCTCTCAGCAATTTCCTTGGGGTGTCTACTTTCCAAAATGGGGTCATTTGGGGGGGTTTTGTACTGCCCTGTCATTTTAGCACCTCAAGAAATGAGATAGGCAGTCATAAATTTAAAGCTGTGTAAATTTCAGAAAATGTACCCTAGTTTGTAAACTCTATAACTTTTGCGCAAACCAATAAATATACGCTTATTGACATTTTTTTTACTAAAAACATGTGGCTGAATACATTTTGGCCTAAATGTATGACTACAATTGAGTTTATTCGATTTTTCTTATAACAAAAAGTAGAAAATATCATTTTTTTTCAAAATTTTCGGTCTTTTTCCGTTTATATCACAAAAAATAAAAATCGCAGAGGCAATCAAATACCATTAAAAGAAAGCTCTATTTGTGGGAAGAAAAGGACGCAAATTTTGTTTGCACAATTTACAGTTAAAGCAGCGCAGTGCAAAATTCTGAATTCACCTCTGGTCCTTTAGCTACCAAATGGTCCGGGGCTTAAGTGGTTAAAGGAGAAGTATGGGAATTTAAGAAAATAACATGCATACTCACTTCTATGCTGCAGCATCGGTGTGATGCTGCAGCTGGCCCACGTCGGCTCTAAGACCAAGAACTGAGTGATCACATGACTGCTAAACACTCAGTTCTCAGCCATCTAAGAGCAGTGAGCCTCCAGTGCTCAATGGAGTGCTGGCTGGGGAGGGGGTGGGCACAGCTTGACTTCATCTCTCGGCCACATGCTGAGATCCAGAGCCAGCTGTCAATTAGGCAGCTGGGTGGATCCTGACAATATGGTCGGAATCCTTCCAAAGCCTGAAGCGCCTGTGTGACATCAGCTGATAGTTGGCAATAGTCTACTATATGCTTAGGCCTCATGTACACTGCTGCCGATAAACGGACATTTAGGATCAGTTGGGCGTTTTTTTTCAGCAGCACCTGAACTCTCCTCTATGTTATATTATCTGTCCATGTACACTCGTATAGTCGTTTAGAGGCAGTTGAGTTTAGTGCCGTTTTTTTTATTTAAGCAAAAAAATGTATTTAGGATGGAAGTTTATTGGCATTTGAAACACCAAATGCTTGTAACAGCGTGCAAAAGTGTCTAAATGCGGTAACTCGCGTTTTGCCTCATTTCGTTTATAGGCGTTTTTAATGGAGATATATTTCTGACCATTTACAATATAAAAACGCACATAAACGCGGCAAAAACTGACGTTTTTAACCATTACTAGCTGTCAAGTTCCAGCGTTCAGGAGAGGTTTTTCAACATCCCGTGTACATGAAGCCTAAAGGCCCGTACACACGATAAGAAAATCAGATGGAAAAATTTGTACGACGAGCTGTCTCCCGATTTTCGGATCGTTAGTACAGTGCTTTCGACAGCCGATTTTGCTTTTTCATCAGACAAAAGCTGGATGTGCAGACTATAAAATTTTTGTCTGATGTGAACTCAACGTCCGATTTTCGTTTCATTCGTACGGTTTTCATACGAAAAAAAATCGTAAGAGCAAGACTACGCATGCTCAGAAATGAAAGAATACATACAAAACTATTCAACACATTATGTCACTTCTGAAGTTGAATTCTGTTGTGCGAAAATTTTCGTATGGTGAGTAACCTCTTCACTTTCGACATGAGGCTAGCATGCCACAAAAAACGGACGTTCAGTCGCCAGAAAATCTAAGCGTGTGTATGAGGCTTTAGAGCCGGTTCACACAGGGGCGGCACGACTTTGGGGGCAACTCGGCAAGGCGATCTGAAGACGACTTCAGAGGCGACTTGCAAAATGACTTCTATATTGAAGTCAATGCAAGTCGCCCCCAAAGTCGTACAAGAACCTTTTTTCTAAGTCGGAGCGACTTGCGTTGCTCCTATTAGAACGGTTCCATTGAAGAGAGCGGAACGCAACTTGTCAGGCGGCTGAGTCGCCTGAGGAGTCGCCCCTGTGTGAACCGGCTCTTACTGTTCACTACAGAGGAAAGTCATTATAAATGAGAAAACAATAACATACACCAGATACAAGGAAGTAGGAAGTGTAGCTGATAGAGAAGTGTATAAAAACCAACAAAAAATTACCAAACATATTATCAGTGCTGCTAATGCACAGAAAGAGGAGGAAATAGTTAAATCTGATAAGTCAGGAAACAAAACCATTTTAGGTATCACAAAATGAAAACTGGGTACAACAAATATGCTGAAGGAGACTTGGATGTAACAAACCATTTAAACAATTACTTCTGATCAATTTTCTCAGAATGAAATGATGCCAACAAAAACAAGTTGGTTCTAATGGTGAGGGCCCAGTCACAATATTTGATTTGGAATGCACTGGGCAGCAGTCTCATTGCAAAGACTAAGCAATCTTTTTTACTGTGTCAGTTCACATCACTGTGTTGCGGTGGCATGCAGCGTGCATGGAAAAAAGTATTGAATAAAGTATGTTTTTTGAGTGCAGTGGGTTGTGGAAGAAGCCACTATACATCCCAACTAGGGATGAGCTTCGAGTTCGACTCGAACATTGCCTGTTCGCCGAACAGCGAACAATTTGGGGTGTTTGCGGCAAATTCAAAAAGCCGCGGAACACCCTGTAAAAGTCTATGGGAGAAATCTAAAATGCTAATTTTAAAGGCTTATATGCAAGTTATTGTCATAAAAAGTGTTTGGGGACCTGGGTCCTACCCCAGGGGACATGTATCAATGCAAAAAATTGTTTTAAAAACTGACGTTTTTTCGGGAGCAGTGATTTTAATAATGTTTAAAGTGAAACAATAAAAGTGAAATATTCCTTTAAATTTCATATCTGGGGTGTGTGTATAGTATGCCTGTAAAGTAGCGCTTGTTTCCTGTGCTTAGAACTGTCCCTGCACAAAATGTCATTTCTGAAGGAAAAAAAGTAATTTAAAAGTACTTGCGGCTGTAATGAATTGTCGGCTCCCGGCAATACAGAGAAAAGTCATTGATAAAAAAAAAATGCGTGGGGGTCCCCCCAAATTCAATTACCAGGCCCTTCAGGTCTGGTATGGATTTTAAGGGGAACTCCGCGCCAAATTTTAAAAAAAATGGCGTGGAGTTCCCCCCCAAAAATCCATACCAGACCCTTATCTGAGCACGCAACCTGGCAGGCCGCAGAAAAAGAGGGTGGGACGAGAGAGCGCCCCCTCCTGAACCATACCAGGCCACATGCCCTCAACATGGGGAGGATGTTTTGGGGTCTGGACCCCAAAGCAACATGTCCCCATGTTGATGGGGACAAGGGCCTCATCCCCACAACCCTTGCCCGGTGGTTGTGGGGGTCTGTGAGCGGGGGGCTTATCAGGATCTGGAAGACCCCTTTAACAAAGGGAACCTCCAGATCCCGGCCCCCCCTATGTGAATTGGTAAGGGGTATATTGTACCCCTACCATTTCACAAAGAAAGTCTAAAAAAATTGTAAAAAAACACACAGACACAGTTGGGATAAGTCCTTTATTAAAAATAAAAAAAAGATTCCAGCGGTGGTAATCCACTCTCGATGTTAAAGGGGTCTTCCAGATTCCAATAAGCCCCCCGCCCGCAGACCCCCTCAACCACCGGGCAAGGGTTGTGGGGATGAGGCCCTGAAGGGTCTGGTATGGATATTTGGGGGGAACCCCACATCATTTTTTTTTATTTGGCGCAGGGTTCCCCTTAACCCCCTTGGCGGTAATCCCGAGTCTGGCTCGGGGTGAGTTTTTCATGCTAAGAGCGGTAACCCCGGGCCAGATTCGGGATTGCATTGCAGGATACAGGGAAGTTACTTATCTTGTTCCCTGGATCCTGAGATGTCCTCCCGCAGTGTGTGCGAGCTGTCTCCTCGCTTGATTCACAGTGCCAAGCTCCGTTCCCTGCGATGTGGCGGCGCACGGGGGCGGAGTTCAGCGCCAAATTCAAAAAGTAAAAAACTGCCTGGAATTTGGAGATTGTCCATAGCAACCAAAAAGTGTCCCTTTATGTCAAAAGTGGTTTTAGACCAGCTAGAAAACAGCGATAATAAATTAGAATCACTCACAGAATTGAGTGATAGCGATTTGTGGAGAAATTCGTCATCAAACACTAAATCTAATGACAGTGACAATTCTGCAACTGAGCAAATTTCAGTGTTTTTGTTATAACTATTTGTTATAATTATTTATAGTTATTTATTATATTATAATTTATGATTTTGTGTTTCAAACTTTATCATACCCGGGATGTCTACTAGACTCTTGTTTGGTCAGGTTTAAATACGTAATTACTAAGAATTGCAGGCCTACAATACATAACACCAAATTTTCATGCAAAATAATTGTACCGCTTTTGGTAAATAATTCCAGACAGAATCATACCGCCAGGGAGGTTAATATCCATACCAGACCTAAAGGGCCTGGTAATTGAATTTGGGGGGGGACCCCCACGCATTTTTTATTTTTTTTTATCAAGGACTTTCAATGACTTTTCTCTGTATTGCTGGGAGCCGACAATTCATTACAGCCGCGAGTACTTTTAAATTACTTTTTTTCCTTCAGAAATGACATTTTGTGCAGGGACAGTTCTACTTTACAGGCATAGTATACACACTCCCTAGGTACGAGATTCAAAGGCATATTTCACTTTTATTGTTTCACTTTAAGCATTATTAAAATCACTGCTCCCGAAAAAAAATCTGTTTTTAAAAACTTTTTTTTTGCATTGATACATGTCCCCTGGGGCAGGACCCGGGTCCCCAAACACTTTTTATGACAATAACTTGCATATAAGCCTTTAAAATTAGCACTTTATTTTTTTCATGTTCATGTCCCATAGACTTTAACGGTGTTTGGATGTTCAAACAAACTTTTTGCCTGTTCGCATGTTCTGATGCGAACCGAACTGGGGGGTGTTTGGCTCATCCCTAATTCCAACACTGCTGTGTGATTAGAACTTAAAGTGGTTGTGTAAACCCTTTACAACCACTTTAACCTACAGGTAAGCCTGGATTAAGGCTTACCTGTAGGTTGCTTGAAATATCTCCTAAGCCTCCACAGTTTAGTCGATATTTACAAAAATCACGGGCGCCGATGTCTACGTAGACAACAGCGCAGGCGCACTTTAGCAACGGCAAATGTGCCGTTACGAAAAGAGGCTGTGGCGTGACTGGCGGCTCCCGCGCGCATGCATGGGAGTGACATCATCATGGCTCCAGCCAATCACAGCGCTGGAGCTGCGATACCCGGAAGTAAGACCCAAGAGAGATGTCAGCCGCTCGAGCGGTGAACGAGGACGGCTGCAGGGGCTTCGATCTGAGGTGAGTATTACATAATGAGCTAGTGTGCTATGCATACTAGCTCATTATGCCTTTGTCTTGCAGGTGGTGTTTTTTTTTTTTTACAAGTGGGTTTACTTCCTCTTTAATAAAATGTCACTTGTGGCATTTCAATAAAGTTCTAGCAAAAGAAATAAAAATGCACTGGGACAATCCTACAACCAAACCTATCTTGGATAGAGAAATGGGAGAGAGAGATGAACTGTAAGTTTACAATCAGCCAAAGACAAAATATGATTGAACTCTCGCTGAAATCATCTATCTGTACTAAGATTCAGGAGACAAATTATAAAATATTGACAAAGTGGTACTATACCCCACAAAAGTTACATAAATTCTATCCTGAAACATCAGATCGTTGCTGGAGATGCCTGGAGGAGGGAGGTACGATGCTACATATTTTTTGGTCGTGTCCAAAAACAACATCATATTGGAAGTAAGTACGGAACATTTACGGACTATAGGATACCGGAGGATCCAGACTTTTTTTTACTACATGTTACGAATATCCCTGTTAAAAAAGATAAGAAATCTATCTTACGACATTTATTAAATGCGGCCAAAGCAAGTATCCCACTTAGGAGGTAGCGTATTTTTCCACCTACGGTTGGATGCTGGCTCCATAAAGTGGATCAATAAGATGGAAGATCTCACACTTTTAGCACAAAACCAACAAGAATAGTACTCTGAGGTATGGAGACAGTGGAATATGTTTATTCTTTCTGAAGAAGCGGAGGTTGACCCTAAGTCCTGACATTATCTTATACTGATCTATGTAGCAGATACATATGCCTAATGATTTTTTGTTGCGGTTGTACTTACCGTGAATCAGTCGTTCCGAATCAGGACTTCCGGGTATTCCTCCCGTGGGAGTGGGCGTATCTTTTTCTTTCCCCGGCGCCCCGTTGATTTCTGGGAGGTGTTCGCTCATGTTTTCATTGTTGTGGGCGTGTACTTTGAATGACGACACCCGTTGTCATGGCAACCTGAAACTGCTCGCCGTCAATACTGATGATACAGCGGTAAATGCTGGGATGCATTCACCGCATCCCGGAAGTCTCTGCTTGTGGGCTTCACAGTGCCCACAAGCAAAATGGCAAAGAACAAGATCAATTTATAAAAGTTATCATTTAGAACTGAAATAGACGGGGGATGTTTCTAATCGCAGGACAAGTGAGTACTAATATGTTTTCTCTAACCCCATTACATGCACCTAGAAAAAAAAAAACGAGGGACCGCGGAACCTCCGCTTTAACTCATAATAACTAGTTATCCAGGGTACCCCTTCCCTTATTTTCCCTTCTCCCTCTACTTCATCCCTCCCTCTTTTTAATATTTTTTTTTCCCTTTTTTTGTGTTTTGTTTTTGTTTATAACTTAGGAAACGGAAAATGGATAGGGCGATTCCAGATACAGTGAATGTCCGCCTTAATACCACCATGGTACCTTCTTCGGGGGTACATGGAGGTTGTTATGGAGGATGTGATTATTATTTTGTGATTATTTACTTAGTACTTTGATATATCTGTTATGCTATTTCGTACGCATGATTGTTACGAGAATCTGGACCCGCCCTTGGCGGTTGAAATAAATTATTTGAAAAAGAAAAAAAATGCACTGCGATAACCCTACATTCACACCTATGCATTTTTTTGTGTGTTTTGCAATATTTAGCAATGGGGCATGGACATCCAATGACATCACCCGGAGAGCCCGCCCTTTGCCTCACGTTGTTTTCTTCACAATTTTTTTTTTACATTCAGCTTATAGCGGGAAACCCTGCTAACATCTGATGACTCATCGGTTGCTTAGGACACGGCGGCCGGCTTCGAGGCCCCCTCAGCAACCAGCTATATATAGTGTGTGAAAGAAAAATGCATGAAAACATGTAAAAAACGATTGTTTAAAAACGCAAAATGCACTAAAAAACGTGCCTGAAAAACTAATTAAGCGCAGCCGCATAGATGTGAACCTAGACTAAGGCTGGGTTCACACTTGTGCGACACGACAGCCGTCCTACTTTGGATCCGACTTTGCCCTGCGACATGAAGCCGACATATGTCCGACTTTCAATGAACGGGGATCCGACTTGGATCCCCGCCAATACCAGGCACTGTGTTTGGTATGAATCTTGAGGGGGAACTCCACGCCAAATTTTAAATAAAAAACCTGCATGGGTTCCCCCTCCAGGAGCATACCAGGCCCTTCGGTCTGGTATGGCATTTAAGGGGAACCCCCTAAGCCGAAAAAACAGCGCGGGCGTCCCCCCAAAATCCAAACCAGACCCTTATCCGAGCACGCAACCTGGCAGGCCGCAGGAGAAGAGGGGGGGACGAGAGAGAGCGGCCCCCCCTCCCTCCTGAACTGTACCAGGCCACATGCCCATCATGTGACTGTGACGTCATGAGAGGCCTATATAAATCGGAGCGCACCGCACACCCAGCATTACAGCGGGAGGAAGCGACGTGTCAACATCGAAGAGGAGAAGAGGGAAGAAGGCGACGGAGAAGACCGGGCCCCGCTAGCAAAAGAGCCGCAAGAAGATAGCGGAGGCCCGGCAGAAGGAAGAAAGAACCGGAGAGCGAGAGAAGAACCGGAGAGCGTGGAGACGACCCTGGAGACCCCCGGAGTCGAAAGAAGACCCCCGAAGTCGGAAGAGACCCCCGGATTCGAAAGAAGACCCCCGGAGCTGTGTAATAAATTACTTTAAAAACCTGTGTAGTGTTTTTTTATTGACATTTTTTTCCACCAGGTGAATGGGTAGGGGTACGATGTACCCCATACTCATTCACATAGGGTGAGGGGCCGGGATCTGGGGGCCCCCTTATTAAAGGGGGCTCCCGGATTCCGATAAGCCTCCGCCCGCAGACCCCGACAACCAACGGCCAGGGTTGTCGGGAAGAGGCCCTGTCCTCATCAACATGGGGGCAGGGTGCTTTGGGGTGGGGGGCCGCAGGTCGCCCCCCTGCCCCAAAGCACCAAACCCCCCATGTTGAGGGCATGCGGCCTGGTACGGTTCAGGAGGGAGGGGGGGCGCTCTCTCTTCCCCTCCTGCAGCCTGCCAGGTTGCGTGCTCGGATAAGGGTCTGGTTTGGATTTTGGGTGGACCCCACGCCGTTTTTTCAGCTTAGGGGTTCCCCTTAAAATCCATACCAGACCGAAGGGCCTGGTATGCTCCTGGAGGGGAACCCATGCCGGTTTTTTATTTAAAATTTGGCGTGGAGTTCCCCCTCAAGATCAGCAGAGCACAAGTCGCATGCCAAAGTCGGATCATGCAAGACTGCAGTCCGACTTTGATCCGACTTCAATGATAGTCAATGGGCTGAAGTAGGATCAAAGTCGGACCAAAGTAGTACAGGGAGCATTTTCAAAGTCGGACCAGTTAAGACGGCTCCCATAAGGAAACATTGATTTTGGCTGGGTTCACACTGGTACGACACGACAGTCATACGACTTTCATCCTACTTTGCTCTGCGACATTGGTCCTACATCCATCCGACTTCAATGAACAGGATACTACTTTGATCCGACTTTGTAATAGTCTGACTTGTTCTTTGACCAATCAAAACAATCCCAGAGAAATTAATTCCTTTTACTGCTGCTGTAATCACCATATCGGATGTCAAATGTCGGATGGTTAGGACAAGTATCCTACTTTGATCCGACTTCAATGATATTCAATGGGCTGAAGTAGGATCAAAGTCGAACCAAAGTAGTACAGGGAGCATTTTCAAAGTCGGACCGACTTGTGTCGGACCAGTTAAGACGGCTCCCATAGGGAAACATTGATTTTCACACGTCATGCGACATGAGCTCCCAATGTCGGAGCGTTTGTCGGACCAGTGTGAACCCAGCCTCAAAGGTTTAAGTTTCTAGGTTCAAGAAGAACTGGCTCAATTAAAGTGTAGCTCATTACTTGTAGTTTCGCAACAGCTGGAGGGCCGCCAGTTTGAGACCCCTGCTCTAAAGCACACAGGAAGAAGCAACACAAAGAGCCAATCAGTTCATCCTGATAGAAGGAGAGAGCACAGTGATAGACAGATGAGCTCATTATTGTGCTGCTTCACCTTTCACTGTTCAGCCACAGGATTTGGGCAAGTCCATGACAGCCTGGGCTCAAGGGAATGGGTTGAGGGCTTGTTCATACCAGGTCTGCTTTAGGCAGTTATTCCAGTACAGTCCCACCACCAAAATGCCTCATCTCCTATGTGGCCGATTCACACCACTGAGCTGTGGTGTGTGGGTGATATGTGAGGCAATCCACCACCTTGCACTGCACAAAAGGCAAAAGAACCTAATGAAATGTCACTGTGTGACAAAAATTTTTTTTTTTAACACATCGCACCACACAGCAGTAGCTGGTGTGAACAAGCCCTATACTGGCTGCCATTCAGCCAGGTATATTGAGGACATCTAGTGGCTAAAAAGAAGTACTGCATGGACAACTCCAGATTTACAGTTTATATTATGAACAGTTTATATTCAAACAAAAGTTGCCTTTTTAACTTTTAATAGGTTATTATTTTTTAATGGACTTCTGATTTAAATGTTTTGAACTTGATAAAAGCAAAATAGGCCTCATGTTTGTACAACGTCATATATATATATTGTAATTTAAATACAATATATTATTACAGCATACGTATTATATGTAATTATTATCTTTCTTAAACTCAGCTAATTTTCCTGGGCCGAATATCCGTTGCCATCGGCTGGTTCAACAGAAACCGGCCAACATTTGGCCAGTGTGTACAGCGGCCTGTCAAACAGGCATGCTGGAAAACCAGCATAAAAACAGTACTCATGGCCAAAGGCTGTGAACGCTGATCAGTGTGTTCTGACAGGGGAGGGCAGTCCCCCTGTCACAACACAATAGCACAATAGGGAGATCGCTGCACTAATATTGCTTAGTTAGTACAGCAACCTCTCTTGTTTTTTTTTTTGTTCAGCCCTCTGTGTTGATTGAAAAACATATTCTAGTGTGTACCTAGCTTTAGACTCTCTTATTACTGTGGAAGAGATACTAAAGGAATTGTCTGGTACACCTAATAACAAAGCCTCATGGGCTGATGGGTTACTAGGAGAAATATATAAAACCTATGGGCCTATTGGCTGTGTTTAACAAGGCATAAGAGGTTGGTTCATAATAGAAGCAGTAGATACTTATCCACCATGCCATGCCATGCCATAAGGGAGGCATGTGATTGGCCCTAAATGTATTCTACTGCAAAACAACAACCCTAAACTTGCAACCCATGCCATTAAGAACTATATTCAGTGTAAAGAACAAGGAGTTATGCAAGTGATGGTTTAGCCCCCACAGAGCCCTGATCTCAACATCATCTAGTCTGTCTGGGATTACATGAAGAGACAGAAATATATGAGGTAGCCTACATCCACAGAAGATATGTGGTTAGTTCTCCAAGATGTTTGGAACAACCTACCTGCCAAGTTCCTTTAATAATTGCATGTAAGTGTACCTAGAAGACATGATGCTGTTTTCAAGACAAAGAGTGGTCACACCAAATATTGATTTGATTTGGATTTCTACGCTGTCCATTTACTTTCCATTTTGTTAAGGCCCCTTTCACACTGGGGCGGTTTGCAGGCGCTATTTGCAAACCGAGCCTAAACAGCGGCTCCTTTCTCTCCAATGTGAAAGCCCTGAGGGCTTTCACACTAGAGCGGTGCGCTATCAGGACAGTAAAAAAAGTCCTGCTAGCCGCATCTTTGGAGCGGTGAGAGGAGCGGTGTGTTTACCGCTCCTCCACCGCTCCTTCCCATTGAAATGCATGGGATACCGCGGTAATACCGCCCGCAAACCGCGGCTGTAGCCTTTATTGGCCGCTAGCGGGGGTTAAAACCGCACCGCTAGCGGCCGAATAGCTCAACAATCCCGACGGTATAGCGCCGCTAAAAATAGCGGCGCTATACCCCCACCGCCCCAGTGTGAAACCAGCCTAACTGATAACAATAAACTTTTTAACACTTCTATTTTTGAAAGCATTCCTAATTTACAGTATTACTTTTGCAGAGTACTGTATATGGCAAAATTGAATTCCCAGCTCTGCAATTGCCAAAAGATAGTGGTAATATAGCGGTTAACAACCCTAAATAATATTTTCTTGCCTCCCAAATCCACATCACTGGGTGTGAAGCTTTACATTTACAAGATCCCATTCAGTTGGTACTTTTATCACAAATGCCACTGAACCCCATGGTTTCTCTGTTAGAAGCTGGGTATTTTCAATCCAAACAGCGGTACCCTACCGTTTCACTGATTCACAAAACTTGGAAGGCCATGCATATTCTCAGTATATGCCCATATGGGACAACACCAGTTATCTGAAATTAGATAAACTAGAGGGTTTTGACCACTGGAAGAAAGCGTATAGTAGGGTGGTAATTGTTGTTTACCTCCTCCAAGTTTCCCTACACGTTGGACGCCAAGCAAGGGTTACATGAGAGGCCTATGCCAGTAAGGGTTCTTCTGGGCTATGCTTGGCACCTTTTACAGTGTTAATTTTCTTAGACATGAGGTATCTTTGCTTTGTGCCTTTTTCATCAATGCCCCGTGACAAGGCTAATGCCGCGTACACACGACCGTTTTTAATGTCATTGAAATAAACAACGTTTTTCTCGACCTGTTATTCTTCTCAAGCCTGCCTTGCCTACACACTATCATGAAAAAAAATGCTTGAGCAAAGCGCGGTACGAAATGTACGACGGCACTATAAAGGGGAAGTTCCATTCGGATGGCGCCACCCTTTGGGTGGCTTTTGCTGATCCTCGTGTTAGTAAAGTTTGGTGAGAGACGATTCGCGCTTTTCAGCCTCGTGCTCTTCAGTCCGTTACAGCGTGACGAATGTGCTATCTCCATTACGAACGCTAGTTTTACCAGAACGAGTGCTCCCGTCTCATCACCTTGCTTCTGAGCATGCGCGGTTTTTTCATGTCGTTAAAGCCTGCACACGGCCATTTTTCATGACGAGAAAAACGACGATGAGAAAAATTAGAGCATGTTCCAATGTTTTAATGCCCATTTTCACGTCGTGAAAAATGCTCTGGAGCCTACACACGATCGTTTTTAATGACCAAATTAAAAAATGCCATTTTTCTCGCCATGAAAACCGGTCGCGTGCACGTGGCATTAGGCTGCCATGTGGAAATACTCGATCTAAAGGTGGGCCTCTACTCTTAGAGATGAACATACACCATGTACACTTGCACTACAACTGTTCTCCAGTTAACTCTCTGGTCCCCGTGACAATGTATTCTGCATTTAGGAGGGACATGCCGAGTCTTGTCCACATCCACCTGTCCAGCTTTTTCCACTACCATTCCCCAGTAGAGGAGTGGGCACCACCATGCACCCTGCGCAGGCTCCACACGTGCACTCTATAATGACGAATAGTGTGTGCCAGAAGGAGCTTCACCTGATGACTTTTTCATCTGATTTCCTGCAACAACTTATAGAGAAAGCCTGGGGTCCTCATTGCCTACGCAGTTCGTGAAGCCGTTATAACCTGAGCTAAGTCACTTTTTTGCATAACTACAAAAATAAACAGGAAGGTGCATGCAGTAGTGCATTAACAAAAATGTATTGCTGTGATAAAACTGGTAAAGATGGATACTCACAAAAAATGCAATGTAAAAGCCAATAAACCACAAGATGCCATACAGTGCAGGATGCGCATACTCCAATTACACTCCGCTATGGTGTCAAGCTGATGAGTTTCGTGGGCGCACCCCCTTTCTCAGAGCTAAGCTTTACCAAGCACTGTATGACATCTTTTGGTTTATTGGCTTTTACAAATTGCATTTTTGTCAGTATCCATCTTTACCAGTTTTTATTGCCTCAATAAATTTTTGGTAATGCACTAGGTGCTTGCACCTTCCTGTTTGTTTTCGTAGTTTCACTTTGGATTCCCCCATCTGAGGAGGGCTGCATCTGCCAAGCATTTGGATTTGTTGTCCCATAGTCCTATCCAACTGTGGAGGACCTCTTAGCCAGGGCCACCATCAGAGGGGTACAGCGCATACACCTGTAAGGGGCTCAAGCATCTGGACGGGCCCACCACCTGGCGGGGATCAGAGAACCCGGGTGCGGGTGCAGGGGAGCTCCGTGGCAGCGCTGGGTTTTCTGAATGAGTGTGAGTTGGCAGCTGCTGCTCTGTGTCATTGAGCTCACATCAAGCTCTTTGCTGCCACCTCTGGCAATTTCCTGCATGTGCACTCCTCGTGTGTGCTGCACAAGAGCTGGGACTAGGAGTACCACCTAACAAGTAAGGGCTGTTGTACAAGTGAGGGGAGCGGGGTGTCTGTCTGTGTTCATGTGTGTGTGTGTACATGTTTGTGCGTGTGTGTGTTCACATGTCTGTGTGTGTACTTGTCTATGTCTGTGTGTGTGTGTGTACATGTCTGTGTGCGGCTTCTCCAAGCCACACAATATCTTCAACATTACAGAACAGGTTTAGTTGATTGTAAACAAACTACTAGCTGCACCATGACCTGGACAAATATCTGTGTGTGTGTACATGTCTGTGTGAGGGGGGCTGCAAGCATACAGGTGTTGGGGGGCTGCGAGCGTACAGGTATCGAGGGGGCTGTGAGTGTACAGGTGTCAGGGGGGCTGCAAGCATACAGGTATCAAGGGGGCTGCGAGCATACAGGTGTCAGGGGGATGCAAGCATACAGGTGTCAGGGGGCTGCAAGTGTACAGGTATTGAGGGGGCTGCGAGTGTAAAGGTGTCGGGAGGCGAGCGTACAGGTGTCGGGTGGCTGCAAGTGTACAGGTGTCGGGAGGAGAGCGTACAGGTGTTGGAGGGTCTGCGAGTGTACAGGTGTCGGGGAGCTGTGAGCCTACAGGTGGCTGCGTGCGTACAGGTGTCAGGGGGCTCCGAGCGTAAAGGTGTCGGGGGGCTGCGAGCGTACAGGTGTCAAGAGGGCTCAGAGCGTACAGGTGTCAGGGGGGCTCTAAGCGTACAGGTGTCAGGGGGCTGTGAGCATACAGGTGTCAGAGGGGTTGCGAGCGGAAAGGGGCGGGGCTGCCAGCGTACAGGTGTAGGGGGGCTCCAAGCATCCAGGTGTCGGGGGGGGCTCCGAGGGTACAGGTGTCGGGGGCTGTGAGCGTACAGGCGTTGGAGGGGCTGCGAGTATGCAGGTGTCAGAGGCCTCCGAGCGTACAGGTGTCGGGTGGCTGCGAGCGTACAGGTGTCGGGGGGCTCCGAGCGTACAGGTGTCGGGGGGCTGAGCAAAATATAATTTGTTACTGTTAGACCCCATTCACACCTGAGCGATTATCTGCTTGAAGCTAGAAGCTCAAAAACGCTGGAGGAGAAAAAATCTATTATTCTCTATGGAGATGGTTTACATCTCCACTCCAAAACGCCTGAAGCCAGAAGCTCCAAAACGCCTGAAGCTCAAACAAGTTCTGGGACTTTTTTTTAGACCCCTTTCACACTGAGCCGCCCATAGTGTCGGCGGTAAAACGCCGCTATTTTTACCGCCGACGCTATGGGCAGATTTCTGGCGCATTTCGGCCTCTAGCGGGGCGCATTTAACCCCCGCTGGCGGCCGAGAAAGGGTTAAAACCGCCCGCAATGCAGCGCTGAAGCAGCGCATTGCGGGCGGTATAGCCGCGCTGTCCCATTGATTTCAATGGGCAGGAGCGGTAAACACACCACTCCTTCACCGCTCCAAAGATGCGGCTAGCAGGACTATTTTTTACCATCCTGCTCGCGCAACGCTCCAGTGTGAATGTCCTCGGGGCTTTCACACTGGAGACAATGGAGCAGCTGTTTGAGGGCGGATTGCAGGCGCTATTTTTATCGCTAAAGCGCCTGCAATACGCCCTCAGGCCCCTTTCACACTGGGGCGGGAGGTGCGCTGGCAGTATAGCGCCGCCATTTTTAGCGGCGCTATACCGTCGGAATTGCTAGCGGTGCGGTTTCACCCCCCCGCTAGCGGCCAAAAAAGTGTTGAAACTGCCCGCAATGTGCTGCTGCAGCAGCGGTTTGCGGGCGGTATAGCCACGGTGTCCCATTGATTTCAATGGGCAGAAGTGGTGAAGGAACGGTATACACACCGCTCCAAAGATGCGGCTAGCAGGACTTTTGGAGGGGTCCTGCTAGCGCACCGCTCCAGTGTGAAAGCCCTCTGGCCATCTGGCTTTCACACTGGAGAAACAGCAGCCGCTGTTTCAGGTCGGTTTGCAGGCGCTATTTTTAGCGCAATAGCGCCTGCAAACCGCCCCAGTGTATAAGGGGTCTCAGTATTAAAGGGGTCTTAGACCCCTTTCATACTGGACTGGGGCGGTTTGCAGGCGCTATTGCGCTAAAAATAGCGCCTGCAAACCGACCTTTAACAGCGACTGCGGGCTTTCACACTGGAGCGGTGCGCTATCAGAACCACTCCAAAAGTCCTGCTAGCCGCATCTTTGGAGCGGTGAAGGAGCGGTGTGTATACTGCTCCTTCACCGCTTCTGTCCATTGAAGTCAATGGGACACCGTGGCTATACCGCCGGCAATGCACCTCTGCAGAGGCGCATTGCAGGCGGTATTAACCCTTTTTCGGCCGCTAGCGGGGGTTAAACCGCTAGTGGCTGAATACCGCCAGCGCACCTCCCGCCCAGTGTGAAAGGGGCCTTAGGCAGATTTGTGCGGTTTTCTGCTTTTTACATTGGGGACCTTTTGACCTGTACAAAAAAAACGGCAAAGACGCGCCAAAAATCGTTGCAAAAACACCGCAAAAATCGCGGTAAAATTGCGCGACTTTCCGCCTAAAAACGCTATGCTCAGAAAGTACTGATGACTTTATAAGGCCCCTTTCACACTGAGGAGTTTTTCAGGTGTTTTAGCGCTAAAAATAGCACCTAAATCAGGGGTCTCAAACTGGCGGCCCTCCAGCTGTTCTGAAACTACAAGTCCCATGTGGCATTGCAAGGCTGACAGTTACAAGCATGACTCTCACAGGCAGAGGCATGATGGGACTTGTAGTTTTGCAACATCTGGAGGGCCACCAGTTTGAGACCCCTGACCTAAATACTGCCTGAAAAACTCCTGCCCTGCAGTCTCAATGTGAAAGCCAGAGTGCTTCACACTGAGGCGCTGCGCTGGCAGGACGAGAAAAAATGTCCTGCTAGCCGCATGTTTGAGGCAGTGAAGGAGCGGTGTGTATACCGCTCCTTTACCGCTGCTGCCCATTAAAATCAATAGGACAGCGCAGCTATACCGCCCGCAAACCGCTACTGTAGCAGCGGTTTGCGGGCGGCTTTGGCCCTTTTTCGGCTGCTAGTGGGGGTTTAAATCACACCTCTAGCGGTGCTATACCGCCAGCGCACCTCCCGCCCCAGTGTGAAAGGGGCCTTAGACCCCATTCACACCTGAGCGATTATCTGCTTATTCTCTATGGAGATGGTTCACATCTCCATTCCAAAACGCCTGAAGCCAGAAGCTCCAAAACGCCTGAAGCTCAAACAAGTTCTGGGACTTTTTTTTAGGCAGATTTGGGTGTTTTTCTGCTTATTACATTGGGGACATTTTGCCTATAAATTCACGCAATTTTACCGCGATTTTTGCGGCGTTTTTGCCGCAATTTTGACGCGTTTTTGTTTGATTTTATTTGATTTTGTACAGGTCAAAAGGTCAACAATGTGAAAAGCAGGAAAACTCCCAAATCTGCCTTAAAAAAAAGTCCCAGAACTTGTTTGAGCTTCAGGCGTTTTGGAGCTTTTGGCTTCAGGTGTTTTGTGAACCATCTCCATAGAGAATAATAAATTGTTTCCCCTCCAGCGTTTTGTAGCTTCAGTCTTCAAGCTACAAAATGCTCAGGTGTGAATGGGGTCTAAGGCCCCTTTCACACTGGGGCGGGAGGTGCGGTGGCGGTAAAGCGCCGCTAGTTTTAGCGGCGCTTTACCGTTGGATTTGCGGCGGTATTCGGCCGCTAGCGGTGCGGTTTTACCCCCTGCTAGCGGGCCGAAAAGGGTTAATTCCGCCCGCAATGCGCCTCTGCAGAGGTGCATTGCCGGCGGTATAGCCGCGGTGTCCCATTGCTTTCAATGGGCAGGAGCGGTAAACACACCGCTCCAAAGATGCGACTAGCAGGACTTTTGGAGCGGTCCTGCTAGCGCACCGCTCCAGTGTAAAGGCCCTCTGGCTTTCACACTGGAGAGACAGCAGCCGCTGTTTCAGGTCGGTTTGCAGGTGCTATTTTTAGCGCAATAGCGCCTGCAAACTGCCCCAGTGTGAAAGGGGTCTTTTAATACACTGTTCGTATTCATATGATGTTGTAAGAGTGTTAAAATAAAATTGTGTGCACTGAAGGACTTGGTGGGACGGCTAGTGGGAGGGCCCTGGGGAATGTAGGTGGTCAGGCCTGGGGGGGCCCAGGCCTAAAGCTGTGTAAGGAGCCCCAGAATTTCTGATGGCTGCCCTGCTCTTATGCCGCGTACACACGACCGCTTTTCTCGACGAGAAAAACTGCATTTTTTTTTTCGCTGAGAAAAACGATCGTCTGTGGGCTTTATGTCGTTTTTCTCGTCGAGAAAAACGGCATAAAAAAACGACGAGAAAAATTAGAACATGTTCTAAATTTTCTCATCGTTTTTTCCAGCATTTTTTTCCGCGGCAGTTTTCCCATAGGGAGACACTGCCGCGGAGCCCACAGACGGTCGTTTTTCTCGTCAAGAGAAAAAATGACGGGAAAAACGACTGTGTGTAGGGAACCAAGCGGTTCCCTCGTTTTTCCTGTCATTATTCACGGCGGTTTTTTAACCGCCGTGAATAATGATCGCGTGTACGCGGCATTAGCACTGGAAATGACTGCTTTTTGTTGTATTGAAAGTTTTAGCATATTTCTATTGTATACCGACCATAGTTCCCTCTTATTCTCTAGCAAGTAGGTAGCAATTTGCTTGTTGTATGTATATCTGCCAATCTTATACTGTTTTTCTATAATTGTAATAATTTGTATGTACAGCATTTTTGTTTAGTAAAATTAATACACTACAGAGGTCTAAGCTTTCTTGCTTCTAACACAAAGAACCTTAAAAACTGGGAAAACGTATTGACTCGAGTATAAGCCTAGGGTGTCCATCTGCATGCCTCACTTTGCCTCACTGTGCCCATGCCTCACTGTGCCCATGCTTCACTGTGCCCATGACTAGACCGATGTTTAAAGTGGTTGTAAACCCACTTTTTCAACTTGCACCTACAGGTAAGCCTAGATTAAGGCTTACCTGTAGGTGCAAGAAATATCTCCTAAACCTACACGGTTTAGGAGATATTTACTAAAAATGACAGGCGCATTCATGGGGTTAATCCCATTCACAAAATCATAGGGCTACATGTGTGCCTAGGTTGGGGTCCAGGGGGCCTATGGCTGGCCGGTACCGGGTCCCCAAAGTCCGGGAGATCAGGCGCAAAAAAAAAAAAAAACAGAGTGAGTGTGACAGATGGTCTCGGGGGGGGGGCAATTGCCCTGTTGCCCCCCCCTGGATCCGCCCCTGCGCTGACACTCCGGGAAGGATTGCTGTTTAATGGAAGCAAGGTATTTGTGCCTGAATGTTTACATATAACCATTTTGGGTCTGTCTCATGATCATCCCCTAGCAGGTCATTTCGGGGTCCACAAGACGCTTGATCTCCTGAAACGCACATTTTGATGGCCGGACCTGGAAGAAACCTGTAAGAGGTACGTGAATTCCTGTGCAATCTGCAACCGCAGCAAGGGTACAAAGAACCGAGCTTGGGCTCTACTTTGGCCACTGACAGTCCCTGACAGACCATGGATGCACAGCCATCTTTGTGATAGTGGACCGACTGTCCAAAATGGCCCATTTCTTGCCTCTGAAGAGTACTCCCTCGGCCATGGAGACGGCTCAAGTGTTTATCAGAGAGATTGTGAGGCTTCACGGAGTCCCTATGAACATTGTCTCTGATCAATTGTCTCCGGGGGTTCAGTTCACTTCCAGATTCTGGAAAACTCTGTGTAAAGCCCTTAAAATCGAAAGATCCTTGTCCTCCACCTACCATCCCCAGACCAATGGACAGACAGAGAGGACCAATCAGACGTTGGAACAGTATATTCGATGCTTCACCACTTTTTACCAGGATGACGGTATCGCTGCTGACACTGGCGGAGTTCGCCTACAATAATGCCACTCACTCTGCCACAGGTCAGTCACCCTTCTTTGCAAATTATGGTTTTCACCCATCCTTCTTGCCTGACTTTATTCCAGAGACCACAGTTCCTGCTGTCCAAGACACAGTGGATTTCCTAAACTGCAACAATAAGTTGCTCCAAGAAGCGGTTACCAAGGCAAAAGCAGCAAGCAAGACGGCTTTTGACAGGAAAAGGAGGGGTGAACTGATTCTCCACCCGGGACACCAGGTATGGTTGTCTACTACGAATCTCAGGTTGGCATGTCCCTCAAAGAAACTGGCACCTAAATTTGTGGGACCATTCCCAGTCAAGAGGAAACTTAATGAGGTTGCTTATGAATTATCTTTACCTGATTCACTTAAGATACATCCTGTCTTCCATGTTTCTCTCTTGAAACCCGCAGTCCCTGACTCTTTTCCAGATAGAGTATCCAGGGCACCAGAACCTGTGACCATCAATGGCGAAGAGGAGTACTAGGTGGAGGCTATCATAGACTGTAGGAGAAGAAGGAATCAGGTACAGTACCTGGTTAAGTGGAAAGGTTATGGCCCGGAGGATAACTCTTGAGGGTTTGAACAGGATGTGCACGCCAGAGACTTGGTTAATGCCTTTTTTCGCAGAAATCCACAGAAGAGAGACCTGTTGGGCACCCGGAGGTTGCCCATAAGGGGGGGGGGGGGCAATGTCATGGATCTGCCACCTAAGGGTTAATAGTGCAGACTGATTTCAGTAATTGGCAACAGGCTGCCTTATTTAAACACCTCAGCAGCACTGTGTCTTCGCTGTCTGATCTGCAGTTCATACCTGTTCCCGTGACTTCCTGTTCCTGTGATCTGATCTGTTTCCTGTGTTTGACCCAGCTTGTTTGACTACGATTGATCTCTGTTATCCTGATCAAGGCCTGCCTTGTAACCACGCTCAGCTCTACACTGCTTCATATCCTGTTGCTGAACTTTGCCTGTATCCTGACCATTCTCTGCCTGTCGTCTATACCTACATCTGATCGTCTGTTACCAAACCCGGCTTGTCTGACTACGTATTCAGTGTCTCCCCAGCCCTGCACCTACCAGCCTGCTACCTGTTTCCTGCTGCACCAGCTGAACTGACAAGACCAAAGACGAACCAGGCACCTATACACCGCCAGGCTCTTGCGGGCACTGTCGCAACATCGGTGGCCCTTGAGCCGGGGTTGTACGAGAAAGCCTTCCCACTGCACGTCAGGCTCATCTGGCAGGTACATAACACTTAGGCACTGGTGCTGGTGCCACAACACTGCAACCCCTCAAAGATACTCTAGTTGGAGCGCAGGAATGAGCCCTGCTGCAAAGTATTGCAGCAAAAATTGTAATTACACGCCCCTGTAAAAAGGGGCAGAAAAATTTGGCCTTAGCCACTGGTGGCGGTGCCCAGTACCAAAAATGTTCTTACAAGCTATCAACATAAACATTGAGGAGAAAGAGGATAGTCACTCAGCATAACAGGATAGTCACTCAGCATCAGCATAGGCAGTCTTGAAGGGATCTCACATTCAAAAAAAATATTCGGTTACATCAGCATCAGGTGCTTGGTAGCTGGTGATCTAAGACTGATTCATTTTTATGAAGGTCAGCCGATCGACCGAGTCGGTGGACAGGTGCACCCTGTGATCGGTTACAAAGCCTCCAGCAGCACTGAATGTGCGTTTCAAAAGAACGCTGGATGCAGGACAGCCCAGTAGCTCAATTGCATACTGTGCAAGCTTTGGCCAGTGATCCATCCTCGAGACCCAGTAACCCAGAGGATTTTCGGTGAGAAACGTGTCCAAGTCTGATCTTGCCCCTAGGTATTCCTGCACCATGTAAATCAGACACTGGCGATGGTTGCTGGAACCGATCATACCTTGGGGCTGCGGACTAAAAAATAGTCTGAACGCATCGGGCAGAAGGCCACCTTCTCCACCGCTCCTTCTGTGACTGACCGAAGCCTCAGCAACACGTTGTCCAGGACCAGGAATTTGTGACCTCCCAGGCTCCGGAAACGCATTGCACAAACCTTTCTGCAAGGCCTCCTGAAGATGTTTCATCCTCTGCTCCCTCTGCGACGGCTGGATAAGGTCCGCAACCTTACCCATGTAATGTGGATAAAGGAGGGTTGCCAGCCAGTAATGATCCCTCTCCTTGATACCACGAATCCGAGGATCCTTTCGCAGGCTTTGCAGGATCAGGGAGGCCATGCAGCATAGGTTTGCTGAGGCATTCGGTCCGAAGTCCTCTGGGTCACTAAGGACGACATGATCTGCAGCCACCTCCTGCCAGCCACGTACAAGTCCATGGGTTTCTGGGGACTATAAATGATCCCTTGAAGACTGCTGCGGATGCTGAGTGCTAGGCTCCACCTCCATGCTGACACAATCCTCCTCCTCCTCGTCCTCTTCCTGTGTGATCGGCGGGCCCGCAGGAACACTGTCTGGATAAAGGGGGCTGTCATGGAGATCCTGCCAGAAACAGGCGCCCCGGACTTCCTGGTCTCCGTTCGCGCGTGCGTCCAGCGGGTGGCACCAGAGAGACTATTTAAACTTGTCAATTACAGACAGTCCCTGCTGTCTGCTCTACAGCGTTGTGTGCTTAACCCTGATCTGAGACCATACCTGTGCTAAAAGACCCGGCTTACCTTGACCAACCTGTTATCTGCCTGCACCCGACCCCGGCTTGTTGTGACTACCCTTTGCCTACACCCTGTACTTCTGCTGCCCGCCCGACATCTGACCCGGCCTGTTTACTACCCTGTTCCTGGTTCCGATCCAGTTTGCTTAACCGATCCAGTCTGCTGAGCTGTCTCAGATCCAGCCTGCTAAGCTGAACCTGCCTGCTAGCTGATCCTGTCTGCTGTGCTTCTTCTGATCCAGTCTGCGAGACCGATCCAGTCTGCTGAGCTGTCCCAGATCCAGCCTGCTAAGCTGAACCTGCCTGCTAGCTGATCCTGTCTGCTGTGCTTCTTCCGATCCAGTCTGCGAGACCGATCCAGTCTGCTGTGCTACTTCCGATCCAGCCTTCTAGCCGTTCCAGTTCCGGTATTCTGAAAGGAACCTCCTGGGTGTTTGAATCACCACCTCACCACAGTTGATCCTGCCAGGCACCCGTGCCACTCCTTACTCCTGTGCCAACTGTCACCTTACCAGGGGGCCGGGAGTGGGGGCCGTAAGGGAGGCTGTCCCCTGCAATTCGGGCTCACTACCATCAGGTACGTGACAGGGGCCTTGAGAGGTAAGGAAGTCCTCCTCTTCCTCCCTCTGTTCCGCCTCAAGTGCCCTGTCCATTATTCCACGCAGTGTCTGCTCCAACAGGTGGACAAGAGAGACAGTATCGCTGATGCATGCACTGTCACTGCTCACCCTCCTCGTGGACTCCTTAAATGGTGACAGGACAGTGCATGCATCCCTGATCATGACCCACTGGCGTAGCGAAAAAAAAACAAGCTCCCCTGACCCTGTCCTGGTGACAAATTCGCACAGGTACTCATTGATGGCCCTCTGTTGCGTGTGCAGCCGCTGCAGCATGGCCAACGTTGAGTTCCATCTGGTGGGCATGTCACAGATTAGGCGGTTCTTGGGCAGGTTAAATTCCTTTTGGAGGTCAGCCAGCCAAGCACTGGCATTATATGACCGGCGGAAATGCACACAGACTTTCCTGGCCTGCCTCAGGAGATCCTGTAAGCCCGGGTACCTGCCCAAGAACCGCTGCACCGCCAAGTTAAGGATGTGAGCCAAACAGGGCACATGAGTCAGGTGTCCCTGTCGGAGGGTGGAGAGGAGGTTGGTGCCAGTGTCGCAAACCACCATTCCTGGCTGAAGCTGGCGTGGCATCAACCAACTCTGAGCCTGCCCTTGCAAAGCTGACAGAATCTTTGCCCCAGTGTGGCTCCTGTCCCCCAAGCACACCAGCTCAAGTACCACATGGCATCTCTTTGCCTGCGTGCTTGTGTAGCCCCTTGAACGCCTACGGAGCACCACTGGTTCCGAGGGCAAATCAGCAGAGGAAGAGGCCATGGAGGAAGAAGAGGAGGGGGTGGAGGAGAGAGGTGTGTCAGAATCACCACTAGTAGCATTTTGGAGGTGTGGTGGCGGAACAACCTCCAATACTACTGCACCCTGTCCTGCATCCTTCCCAGCTGCCAGCAGAGTCACCCAGTGCACCGTGAAAGATAGGTAACATCCCTGTCCATGCCTGCTGGACCATGAGTCAGTGGTAATATGCACCTTACCGCTGGCCGAGCTGTCCAGCGAGGCCAAGACATTGCCTTCCACATGCCTGTAGAGAGCCGGAATCGCCTTCCGTGAAAAAAAGCATTTGGGAACCTGCCACTGAGGTACCGCACATTCCACAAATTCACAGAAGGGGACAGAGTCTACCAACTGAAAAGGCAGCAGTTGAAGTGCTAGCTATTTAGCCAAGCTAGCATTCAACCGCTGGGCATGTGGATGGCTGGGAGCGAATTTCTTTCGCCGGTGTAGCAACTGGGGCAAGGAAATTTGCCTGCTACAATCGGACGTTGGTGTACCTATAGCAGATTGCCTGCAAGTACTTGGCAGTGGCACACATAATTCTACACCTTCATTCTTCTCAGTGCAGGTTTCTGAGAGGACTGAAGGTTGAGTGGGGTTGGAGATCCCAGCTGATGAGGAGCAAGGAGAGGTCCGCTTTGTTCTTTGGTGTGGGTCTTTTATGTACGCTTGCCAATGGACTGCATGGCAGGTCAACATATGTCTGGTCAAGCATGTGGTGCCCAAGCGGCTGCTGTTTTGGCCACGCTTGATACGCTTCAGATATTTGTTTCAAATAGCAATGGTGCGATCTGCTGCACACGTCTGAAAAAAGGGCCCACACCAAAGAAAAACGCGCAGAGACAGCAGCGCCCTGCACGTGCGGAGCTCTGCGGTGTGATGCAGCCGGTTGGCTGCCCTTAAGCTAGCCCCTGGAGGGCATCCTGCCTCGTTGGAGATGTGCCTCCTCCTCATCTCTCCTATCAGGCACCCACGTAGAGTCAGTGACCTCATCATCCCCCCCCTCCTCGTCACTGGAGCAAACCTGGCAGTATGCTGCAGCTGGGGGAACATGACTGCCAGTTTGTTGTCCTTTTTTGGGCACCCCCTCTCTCTGGGCTCACGTTACTGCCTTCCTCAAGCTGGGTACCATCACTGGAGCCTTCAAAACGCTGCGCATTCTCCTGCAGCATGTACCCGACACTGTGGTTGGACAGTTCGGGGGACTCCTCCGTGCATGATGGTGGGGCTAGGGAAGGAGTAACTGATGATGACCTCAAGCCGATGGAATAGGCCGCTTTGGCACCTGCATTGGCAGCCAAGGTAGCCTGGGGGACAGAGAATGAGGAGGATGAGGACGGCTTGGTCATCCACTCTACCAACTCTTCTGCATGTTGTGGCTCAACACGGCCAGCTGCCGAAAAAAAAGAAAAGCGTGCCCCACGGCCACGTGCTGATGAGGATGCACCGTGTCCACGACCAGCACTGTTGCCTCTAGACACAGAGCCTGCTTGCCCTCTTTTATTGGCCTGTGAGTGTCTGCCTCTCCTTGTTGGCCTTCCAGACATACTGTATTTGATGTATTGGAATAGGTACACAAGGAATGGCCTGCAGTGAGATGTAGCTGCACAAAGCTGGGATGTATATATATACTGTATTCAGTACACTGACTTAATATACTGCAGCTAACTGAATCAACTGCCTGCCTGTAGTATTATTAGGAAGAGAATAACAGAAATTGTCTTCAGTGAGTTTTAGCTGCACACTGTGCCCAGCATACAGTACACTGACTTAATATACTGCAGATAGCTGAATCAACTGCCTGCCTGTAGTATTATTAGGAAGAGAATAACAGGAATTGTCTGCAGTGAGTTTTAGCTGCACACTGTGCCCACTGCCAGTATACAGTACACTGACTTAATATACTGCAGATAGCTGAATCAACTGCCTGCCTGTAGTATTATTAGGAAGAGAATAACAGGAATTGTCTGCAGTGAGTTTTAGCTGCACACTGTGCCCAGTATACAGTACACTGACTTAATATACTGCAGATAGCTGAATCAACTGCCTGCCTGTAGAATTATTAGGACGAGAATAACAGGAACGCTCTGCAGTCAGATCTAGCTAAACTGTATACAGTATATATATATATATATATATATATATATATATATATATATATATATGTAGCGGCCTCACCCCGTCCTCTTTAGCTAGGGGTATGTCGAGCGACAGAGTGAGGTGCGCTACGGCCCATGTCCTCCCCATGGCTGTGGGTGAGGTGAAGGCCAGTACCAATCTTTTCCTCTGGCCAAATGTGTGCTGGTTATGAGGGTCAGTCCTTCCGTGCCAGAATCTCCCTTTGTTCCCATCAACAGAGTCCATACACCCATCAAAGTCCAAACTCAGGTTTATTGCGTATCTCCACATACAGTCAAATGCAACGGCATGATACGATGGGGAAGCAGGTCGAGGCACTGTACAGGTTCCTAGTCCCTACACTCCCTGTGCTATGACCAGGGGTTGCAGGAGTGTTGATGAAAGCTCCTCCGCTGCGCTGTAGCCCCTATCAGGGGAAGATGTCCTCCAAGGGAGTTACCGAAGGCCCATCCGTCACCGGGTTGACACTGCACCGGGTCTTCGGACGGGTGACCTCCCCAGCCTCCTCACCTCAGATGCGGGTCCCCTCGCAAGGGCGCCCTGGAGCAACTTCACCCTCGCGGGACCCAGTCGGAGTCACCGGGTCCCAGGCCTCCTCAATAGTACCTCACCCCAGGCTGAAGGTGCCTGGGATGGACTCCATCTTCATTCCGGCCAGGCCTAGGGCGCCTAGGCCGGAACCTTGAACCGCCCGCACCCAGGCCTAAGGTGCCTGGGTGCGTGAAGAGATGATCCCCTCAAAAGACCTCGTGGCGAGGGCGTCTCCCCCTTTTTATCTCCTCCCATCGACACCACGGCGGGTTCCCCGCCCCAGCCGTACCATCTCCAGGAAGGGAGAAAAAGGGTAGCACTGTGGTAGTGATTCTACCTCGAGCCTGTAGGTACACTGACACCCACTGGTCAAAGAGAATATTACACCACCCAATCCTCCACGAATAACAAAAAGGGGTCTAATCCCTGACATAATTACACACCTGGGTCTCTCTACCCCCAGGTGTATCCCACTAACTTTGAAGACCCCGCTACACACTCCCCCTTGTGATTTGACACTGGTCCCCAGCGTCAGGTGCACACCCATGTCTCCCAAGAAGTGGTGACATGAAGTGGGCCCCAGAGGCTATCCCTCAAATTTTGGATACTGTGTGTGCCAAGACCTGCTCCAGGGGAAGGGAACTATAAAACATTAAAACTTTTGTATAAAACAGCTGTCATGTACACATATACAATCCCTCCCGTCACTGTCTAAGAACCACCCCATACTCAGTAGTCTTGACCGACGAATCTCCTGCAGAAGGGAAACAAAAAGTAGGATTTTTAAAACAGCTTACCTGTAAAATCCTTTTCTTGGAGTACATCACGGGACACAGAGCAGCATAGTCATTACTATGTGGGTTATATAGAATTACCTTCAGGTGCTGGCACTGGCAACTTCCAAAACAGGAAGTACCCTCCCCTATATAAGCCCCTCCCATCCGGGAGTACCTCAGTTTTGTAGCAAAGCAATACGTGTCCCCAAAAGAGGGGTGGGAGCTCTGTGTCCCGTGATGTACTCCAAGAAAAGGATTTTACAGGTAAGCTGTTTTAAAAATCCTACTTTCTTGTTCATACATCACGGGACACAGAGCAGCATAGTCATTACTATGTGGGACGTCCCAAAGCAATGCCAAATGAGGGGGGGATACACCATACATAAGCTGGGCGCCATCAGGCATGAGGATCTTTTGCGGCCTGCAACACACTGCGCCCAAAGGCGACATCCCTTGACTTCTAACGTCCACCTGGTAGAACCTAGTAAACGTGTGTACTGAAGACCATGTTGCGGCCTTACAAATTTGAGCCAGGGAGGCCTGGTGATGCACTGCCCATGAAGTTCCAACTGCTCTCGTGGAGTGCGCCCTAACTTTGAACGGAGGCGGTCTACTTCTCAAGCCATAGGCTTGTATTATGACCTGTCGAATCCACTTGGCTAAAGTAGATTTTGATGCTGCCTGACCCTTTCTGGGGCCTTCCGGCAGAACAAACAAAGAATCCGTTCTACGAATCTGAGCAGTGGCTTTTAGATAAGCTTTAACTGCTCTTACTACATCCAAAGAATGCAATAACTTTTCCTCTACCGAGCTTGGCTTGGGGAAAAAAGAAGGAAGAACCACATCCTGGTTCAAGTGAAACCTCGATACCACCTTAGGAAGAAAGGCTGGGTGAGGGTGTAATACTACTCTGTCCTTATGGATAACCAGATATGGCTCTTTACAGGACATGGCGGCTAATTCCGACACTCTTCTAGCCGAGCATATGGCTACTAAAAATATCAATTTTCTGGTGAGTAGAACCAAGGAAATGTGCCGCAAAGGTTCAAACGGCTGCTTCTGCAGAACCGACAGAACCAAATTTAGATCCCATGGGCATATGGGAGCTTTAATCGGTGGAATAATACGAGTCACCCCTTGCATAAACGATTTGACAAGTGAATGCATAGCCAGGGGCCTTTGAAATAGTATTGATAAGGCCGAAACCTGGCCCTTGATAGTACTTAAGGCAAACTTCCTGTCTACAGCCCACTGCAGGAAGTCCAGAATTCTGCCTATAACGTACTTACGTGGATGCCATTTTCTGGCCTCGCACCAAGTGATGTACGCCTTCCAAACTCTATAGTAGATCTGCCTGGATACAGGCTTCCTGGCATTGATTATAGTTGATACCACAGAGTTAGAGAGACCTCTCTTCTTTAGGATGTGGGATTCAATAGCCAGGCCGTTAAACTTAGAGTTAGTAAGGAAGGGTGGTATATCGGTCCTTGCGAAAGCAGGTCCGGACGACGTGGAAGGGTCCAAGGACTCCCCACAGACATTTTGATGATCTCCGCGTACCAGGCCCTTCGGGGCCACGCTGGAGCCACCAGGATCACCGGCTTCTTCTCCAACCTGACTCTGCGAAGGAGTCGAGGCAACAATTGTAGCGGAGGGAATGCATATATCAGTCTGAACTGATCCCACGGGAACACCAGAGCATCCGAGCCGCAAGCGAGGGGATCCCTTGTCCGGGAGACAAATCTGTCCACCTTTGCGTTGAATCTGGATGCTAGCAGATCTACATCCGGTGTTCCCCACCGCTGACATATTGCTCGGAAGACCTCGGGATGAAGGGACCATTCCCCTGGGCATAACTGTTGGCGACTCAGAAAGTCCGCCTTCCAATTCTCCACCCCTGGAATGAAGACAGCTGATATACATGGGACATGCTTTTCTGCCCATTCCAGGATGTGACTTACTTCCCTCTGGGCTGCACGACTCCTGGTGCCTCCCTGATGATTGATATATGCCACTGCTGTGGCATTGTCTGATTGAATTCTGACAGGGGACCCTTGGAGTCTGGATGTCCAGGCTACTAGGGCATACCGGGCTGCTCGTATCTCTAAGAGATTGATGGGCAGGGTTTTTACTACATTTGACCATCTGCCCTGGAGAGACCATTGCTCCAGTACTGCCCCCCAGCCTATAAGGCTGGCATCTGTAGTGACCACCTTCCAAGATATCGGACTGAAGGGTTTTCCCTTCTGGAGATTCTGGGGGATCAACCACCAGCAGAGACTCTTCCGAACGGAAGGGGACAAAGCCATCGGGAAGTCTAGAGCCTGAATTTTTCCGTTCCAGGCTGACAATATGGCCCTCTGTAAATTCCTTGAGTGGAATTGGGCGTATGGCACAGCTTCGAATGATGCTACCATCTTTCCTAGCAGCCTCATGCACAGGCGTATGGACGGCTGTCTTTTTGCACAAAGCAGACGGACCAAGCCCCTCAAAGAGGATACCTTGTCTAGAGGTAAGAAAATCTTCCTCTGGTCTGAATCCAGCCGTAGCCCTAGATATACCAGGTTTTTCACTGGCTGTAGGGCTGACTTGTCCAGGTTGATGACCCAACCGTGAGATTCTAGATACTTGATTGTATCGACAATTACCACTTCTAGCTTGGCAACTGAGTGGTCCATCAACAACAGGTCGTCTAGGTATGCCATTATCGTTACACCTCGTGTTCTTAGATCGGCCAACAGTGGGGCCAGAATTTTTGTGAACACTTGTGGTGCTGTGGCCAGACCGAATGGTAAGGCTCTGAACTGAAAATGGCGCCCTTCTACTGCAAAGCGTAGAAATTTTTGATGACCTGGAAAGATGGGAACATGCAAGTAAGCATCTTTGATGTCGATCGAGGCTAACCATTCCTTCCCTTGTAGGGCAGCGGTGACCGATCGGATCGACTCCATCCGGAAAGACCGGACGTTTAGAAATTTGTTTAGACTCTTTAGGTCCAATATGGGTCTTATGTCCCCGTTTGGCTTCGGGACTGTGAAAAGGTTTGAGTAGAAACCCAACCCCCACTCTTCCATAGGAACCTCCATAATTACTCCTTGGAGCAATAGTTGTTCTAACGCCAATAGGAGAGACCCTCTTTTCAGAGTGTCTCTTGGCATGCCTGACCACATAAAATGGGAAGGAGGAGACTCTTTTAACTCCAACTTGTATCCCAGAGTTACTGCGGAGAGCACCCATCTGTCTTTGATCGTCTCCCGCCAGGTCTCTGCGAACAACTGAAGTCTTCCCCCCACCCGTTTGAGTGGGGGCAGCCCTTCATAGGCTTGACTTGGAGGCTGGTTTAGTACCCCTTCGGATCCAGGGTTTCTTATTACCCTGTGACTGTCCCTGATTTTTACCCCCTGAGTTTGACCGAGGAGGCCGTCGGAACTGCTTAGTAGCAGACGTCGCAGGGATAGGAGAGGTAGTCCTCTTAAAAGATGGACCCCTAGACCTCTTCTTACTCAGTAAGAGAGTACTTTTACCACTGGAAATCTTCTGGATATACTTATCCAGGTCCTCGCCAAAAAGGCGTTCCCCATGAAATGGGAAGCTAACTAAGAGCTTCTTACAGGGAGCTTCAGCAGACCAGTTTTTGAGCCACAGAAGCCTACGCATATGTACCAAAGACAGCGTGAGGCGGGAGGCCTGATGGATAGAATCCTTGATGGCGTCAACCGCAAAGCATAATGCTCTAGGCAGATCAGCCAGAGCCTGGGCCTGCTGGTCTGGCAAATCCCTCAGGACCATTTTCATTTGATCCTTTAAAGCTTGGCAGACCCCAATAGCTGCCACTGCTGGCTGTGTAACAGCCCCTGCTGTGGAAAAAGCAGATTTTAATAAAGATTCCAATTTTTTATCTACTGGATCTTTGAACATTTGAACATTATCTACTGGACATGTCAGTGATTTGTTCACAGAAGAGATGGCTGCATCCACCGTAGGAACATTCCATCTCTGGGTGAACTTTTCCTCCATGGGATAGATCACCGGAAATTTCTTAGGCGGAACAAATAGTTTATCAGGATGTTCCCAGTCCTGGTATATAAGTCCTTCCAATAATGGATGTATTGGAAAGGAGCAATTAACCTGGGGAGCTTTTAGCGACCCCAATGAGGAGACAGCAGTAGTTGATGGTTCAACAAGAGGCATTTTAAATGCAGATCGAACCATGTCAGTTAGGGTCTGGACCCACAATCTTTCAGTCTGTGATGCTGAAAATGGTTCATCTACTGTCGATTCCTCAAAAACAGAGTTAACCTCCTCCTGATCCCCTTCAGGTAGGTCGGTCCCTTCCTGGGACTGTTGCTCTGCCAACAGGCACTCTAATGGAGGTGATGGAGATCTGGCGCGCTTTCTTTCCTGTAGAGAAGAAGCGATCAATGCTGCCAATCTCTGCTCCAATCCCTCCAGAGTTGAGGAAAAAACCTCCTCTGTTATATATGCAGGAGCAGGTGGACTGAGGACAGCCGCAGTACCTGGCACTCCCGGGGGTTCCTTATGGGTATTAACATCTGATTTCTCAGGGGAGGAGGGTGCAGATGACTGCTCCAGATCCTCAGAGCCCGATGGAGACCCCCTACACTTCCTGAGAGGTATATCTCAGAGTTTTTTAGGCGGCATATTCCTTAGTTCAAAGCTGAGGTATTCCAGCCGCAATACACCCCTTACTGAAATAGTCTAATGCAATCTGCTGCTATGTACATCAGTGGGTGTCTACTAATGCGTCTTTCTGGGGATGCCTGTATCAACCGCCCGCTGTAAGCCCCTATACCATGCTACCAGCTCCTTTTCATGCTCTGTGTCCATAGCAAGCAGAGTGGACTGAGTCCTTTTATCTTGCTGGGACGCCCGCACATGCGCAGAAGCGCTGGGCGCACAGAGCGCGTCATCCGCCAGGCTCCGCCCACTTTTTGAAGCTAAATCTATAAAAAGAAAGCGTGTGTGCGCGCGCATGCACGTGTGCGCTCTTGGCGCCCTGTAGGGAGAGGAGCCAGGGTCCCTGTTTCACCAGGACTCGGGGATGGAAGGAAACTACTTGGCAGCATGACAGAGGAATGCAGCTTCCCTGATAGAGAGCTCACTCATCTGCCTGGACTTTCACCATGGAAGGAATAGTCCCAAGAAAAAAAGACGTTCCACAGCGGCCTCTAGTGGACAAACACAGGTACCGCACTTTTGTCTTTTTTTTTTTTTAAAACCTCCTTTATGAAAAACATTTCCAGGTTTACAGTTTTTAAAACTTCCTTTATGAAAAAACATTTCTAGGATTTCTTAGGCATATACAGCTATTAGCGGGAATACCTTTTAGGTAACAGGCAGAAAGACATATTAGGCTTGGGGGTCCCCTCAATAGAACCAAGTTCCTGAGGGGCCCCCACTTACCTTTTCCCCGCCGCAGGACTTTGTTTGGTCCACAGAAGCCCAAACTTCACCTTTCACGGCAGGCATTGTACTAGACCTTCAGGGACCGGGTTCCCAAGGATTCCACTCCCCTGGACCTGTATAGCACCCTGCACAGATAGCCTCTTGGTTTTGGGTATGACCAGAGCTCTGGATCCCAGGGTCCAGCCCTCCTAAGAGAGGCATTACAGGCAAAACCTTGCTCTTCTCTGCAAGGCCCGGGTACCGACCGTTTAGCTATGAAGCTTTTTTGGTCGGATCCGGAATAGCTTGCTAAGGCCCAGAGAACCTGTACACAAGCCCAGATGAATACATGTTAACCTTGGCCAACACCTTAGACACTGGCAAAAAACTGAGGTACTCCCGGATGGGAGGGGCTTATATAGGGGAGGGTACTTCCTGTTTTGGAAGTTGCCAGTGCCAGCACCTGAAGGTAATTCTATATAACCCACATAGTAATGACTATGCTGCTCTGTGTCCCGTGATGTATGAACAAGAAAAAACACATCCTAACACTCTGTGTTAACTTGGCATGAGTGGGTCCGTCAGCCGAGAGACCAACTCACTCCAATAAGTAAGTAATGCATGTGTAACATTTCAAACAACCGTTGCACAACACTGCCACCTGGTGACAGCGCTGCGGTAATGATACTTGGTGAGATCTTCATTCTTCCAGCTTTCCTACTCTAACTCTACCCCAAAAGTCTCTGCCTTTGGCACATGAAGAAAAGGGAGAAAAAAAACAACAGCTCCCAAGTCTCCAGTGAGTAAAAGAAAAGCCCAAATCAAAACAAAAGTAGGGCACAGTTCTAGTCGTCTGGGAATGTCTCTTCCAGAAAGTTTCAACAGCAACAAGATAGGAGCTCACTTCTCCTATAAATAGAACCTTGGATCCGGCAGAAACAGAGGCTTCAGGTGCCCGTCAAACACTTCCACCGAATACTCGACATGCTCTCCTTCTTTCCTGCAGATGAGCACCTTATCGGCGTGAATATGACGCCCAAGTCTCCAATCAGCTCTGCAGTCCTTGAACTTTTTAGACACAGGCGGCGAACATGACAGGTATCGCCTGGCATGGGGTACTTTAAGTTTTTCCCATACAAACTCGTCATACCACCTTGGTCGCAGGACCTCGACTTCATACAATAAGTCCCGAGGTAAGTAGGGGTACTCCCACCCATATTCACGGGCGACTCTCTGGGAGAAAAGTCTCTGCAACCTGGCTAGAGGCGGCATCACATCTCGCTCACCTTCTCCTGGCTGCACGATGGCCTCCGGGTGCCGAGGTACCTTCACCATCTCGGGTTTCTTTGTCTTTGGTGCCCGCAACGAAGCACGCTGCATCCCCACCATCAGAGCGGGTGATGTAGTTGAATGCGGAAAGTTGTTCGGAGGACTAGATTTCCTCGGGAACTCCGGGGCCTTCATTCGGAGCGTACTGTCTTCTATGGACATGGGGGAATCCTGCGGTTTACTCAGCACAGGTAGTGGGCGTCTGTCCCAGCCCTTCCGGTGAAACAGTTCGTCTATCTCTCCGTCATCCCCACAGTCTGACAATGACTCTAAGTCGGAGGTGTCATACATCTCGGCGGGAAGGTAGTCTCTAGTAGACGGAAGGCTACACTCCCTTGCGGGCTCCACCGACTGTGGACCCCCGACACCTCCAACCAACACCACAGTCCCAGCCCCTGGCTCACCTGGACCTTCTGAAGAACTGGGATGTCCGGGACTCTCTTCTCTACCGGCGCCATCTAGGCCAGGCAAGCGGCGGGGTGAAGCTCGACCACGACCATAGGATGCCTGTACCAGGCCGACTTTCCTCTTCGGAGGTGGGAGCAGGGAGTCTGTAGTGACCGAAGCAGTGTCCTCGGATTTTTCTCTCTTAGTCTCTGGTTGGGCAGTCACTTCGCCCTGGTCAGAGCGCACGGGAAACTCCGCAAAGGCTTTGATCTCTCCCTCCGGAGTGGCGGTTCCTGTGATGCAGTTGAGGCGTAGGGCCCGGGGCCTTTCCGTGTGTGGTTCAACCTCAAAAAGGAACTCCTTGCATGCCTCACATCGCCCGAATGGCTTTAGTTGGACCACCAGTCCCGAGCATCCGGGACAGATCACACCGAGGGCCTCCGTGTCTCTGCATGAATACAGAGCCAACTGTCCTCGGGGCCTGAGCCTTATCCCCATGTCTGTAATGGGCGCAGCAAATGCAGTCATCTTGAAAGGATAAGGTACCGGCATCCACGGGGAGCCTGAGTTCACTCCGACCACTTGCTGCTCCATCACGCGCTGACCTCGCGCCGGAGTCTCCACGTGTATCTCCACACGTGGCCAGACTCCTCCCACGACTTGCACGTTTTCGCGGGCTTCCTTCAGTCTCCTCCCACGAATTGCGCAGTCATGGGGTGCCTCATGGCGCAGTGCAGCAAAAGTCCCCACATGTAGTTCGTCACACGGCTGGACTCCTCCCTCTTCCCGCTCTTTCTGCATGGGCCTCTCCCGGTTTTTCAGGGAAATTTCCACGACTTCGAGCACAGGGACGCACTTTGGCCAATCACATGGCCGACCTGCTCGGACCTCCTCCGGGCAGCAAAGTTCAAACACAGCCGTTCCAAACCTCAGGGTCAACACACATTTCATCCCGGACTCACGAGCCCCCACGTGTAGCGGCCTCACCCCGTCCTCTTTAGCTAGGGGTATGTCGAGCGACAGAGTGAGGTGCGCTACGGCCCATGTCCTCCCCATGGCTGTGGGTGAGGTGAAGGCCAGTACCAATCTTTTCCTCGGGCCAAATGTGTGCTGGTTATGAGGGTCAGTCCTTCCGTGCCAGAATCTCCCTTTGTTCCCATCAACAGAGTCCATACACCCATCAAAGTCCAAACTCAGGTTTATTGCTTATCTCCACATACAGTCAAATGCAACGGCATGATATGATGGGGAAGCAGGTCGAGGCACTGTACAGGTTCCTAGTCCCTACACTCCCTGTGCTATGACCAGGGGTTGCAGGAGTCTTGATGAAAGCTCCTCCACTGCGCTGTAGCCCCTATCAGGGGAAGATGTCCTCCAAGGGAGTTACCGAAGGCCCATCCGTCACCGGGTTGACACTGCACCGGGTCTTCGGACGGGTGACCTCCCCAGCCTCCTCACCTCAGATGCGGGTCCCCTCGCAAGGGCGCCCTGGAGCAACTTCACCCTCGCGGGACCCAGTCGGAGTCACCGGGTCCCAGGCCTCCTCAATAGTACCTCACCCCAGGCTGAAGGTGCCTGGGATGGACTCCATCTTCATTCCGGCCAGGCCTAGGGCGCCTAGGCCGGAACCTTGAACCGCCCGCACCCAGGCCTAAGGTGCCTGGGTGCGTGAAGAGATGATCCCCTCAAAAGACCTCGTGGCGAGGGCGTCTCCCCCTTTTTATCTCCTCCCATCGACACCACGGCGGGTTCCCCGCCCCAGCCGTACCATCTCCAGGAAGGGAGAAAAAGGGTAGCACTGTGGTAGTGATTCTACCTCGAGCCTGTAGGTACACTGACACCCACTGGTCGAAGAGAATATTACACCACCCAATCCTCCACGAATAACAAAAAGGGGTCTAATCCCTGACATAATTACACACCTGGGTCTCTCTACCCCCAGGTGTATCCCACTAACTTTGAAGACCCCGCTACATATATATATATATATATATATATATATATATATATATATACAGTGGGGAGAATAAGTATTTGATACACTGCCGATTTTGCAGGTTTTCGTACTTACAAAGCATGTAGAGGTCTGTAATTTGTATTATAGGTACTCTTCAACTGTAAGAGATGGAATCTAAAACAAAAATCCTGAAAATCATATTGTATGATTTTTAAGTAATTAATTTGCATATTATTGCATGACATAAGTATTTGATCACCTACCAACCAGTAAGAATTCTGGCTGTGTAAGGACATCAGGGATAAAATTGTAGATCTGCACAAGGCTGGGATGGGCTACAAGACAATAGGCAAGCAGGCAAGCAGAACTTAATGTAGCGGCCTCACCCCTCTCTCCCCTTCTCATTCTCGGCTTGTCTTTCTTCGTCTAGGGGTGTTAGTGCTGGGGGGAAGGGATGAGATACACCACGGCCCATGTCCTCCATAGTGAAGAGGTGAAGGTCAGAAAGATCGGGCTTTGTGTAGGTGTCCTAGAGGTAAGTCCTGTCCTTCGTTCTTGACTCCTTTGCTCCTAGTAACCAGAGTTCCACACAGTGGATAGGTCCAACACAGTTTTATTCTTCTCAGCGAATAAACATACAGCACGGTTAAGTTGGATTATTTTGCAACAACTTAGTAGTAATGGGAATAGGTCGAGGCACAATCCTTTCCCTTCTTTTGCTAACCACTGTGGTATCACCAGTGGCGAATAGTCACTGCCACTGACTATGTGAGGTAGAACGTGAATTACCTTCGCTAGCACGGCCCCTGTCAGGGGAAGGATATCCGTCCAAGGGAGATACCAGAGGCCTCTCTGTCACCAGCGATGCTGCGTCGGACTCTCCAGAGAAGTTCTGCTCACCAGACCTCACAAACTCAGACACGGGCACCCAAGGAGTTAGGGCCCCCTCGGATTCCTCCACCCTCGCGGAACTCAGTCGAAGGTACTGAGCCCCAGGCATCCGCCATAGTACCTCACCCTAGGCTAAAGGTGCCTGAGATGGACTCCATCTCCGCTCTGGCCAGGTCAAAGGCACCTGGGCCAGAACACCGGAACGCCAGCACCCAAGCTGAAGGTGCCTGGATGCGGCCGCGTCCTCCTGACTCTGAACCTCCACACCAACCCCGTAGTAAAGGCGTCCGCCCCCTTTATCCCCTCTCCCTTTGCGTCACAGCGGGTTCCCCGCCCCACTGTACCAGCTCCAGGGGAGGACAAAAAGGCACAGTCTTGCTGTGTGAGTTCACCTCCGGCCCTCGGCAACAATGCCACCTGTAGGCCGCAGGGAACCTCACACCACCAGAGTCCTCCAAGAACCATAAAAGGGTCTCAGATTCCCTAGCAATCAGTGCATCTGGGTTACACTACAACCCAGATGCTTCCCCTGAATTCAAATACCCGCTACATTAATAGTTGGTACAGAAACCTTTGTTTGCAATTACAGAGATCATATGTTTCCTGTAGTTCTTGACCAGGTTTGCACACACTGCAGCAGGGATTTTGGCCCACTCCTCCATACAGAGCTTCTCCAGATCCTTCAGGTTTCAGGGCTGTTACTGGGCTATACAGACTTTCAGCTCCCTCCAAAGATTTTCTATTGGGTTCAGGTCTGGAGACTGGCTAGGCCACTCCAGGACCTTGAGATGCTTCTTACAGAGCCACTCCTCAGTTGCCCTGGCTGTGTGTTTTGGGTCGTTGTCATGCTGGAAGACCCAGCCACGACCCATCTTCAATGCTCTTACTGAGGGAAGGAGGTTGTTGGCCAAGATCTCGTGATACATGGCCCCATCCATCCTCCCCTCAATATGGTGCAGTCATCCTGTCCCCTTTGCAGAAAAACATCCCCAAAGAATGATGTTTCCACCTCCATGCTTCACGGTTGGGATGGTGTTCTTGGGGTTGTACTCATCCTTCTTCCTCCAAACGCGGCGAGTGGAGTTTAGACCAAAAAGCTCTATTTTTGTCTCATCAGACCACATGACCTTCTCCCATTTCTCCTCTAGATCATCCAGATGGTCATTGGCAAACTTCAGACGGGCCAGGACATGCGCTGGCTTGAGCAGGGGGATCTTGCGTGCGCTGCAGGATTTTAATTCATGACTGCGTAGTGTGTTACTAATGGTTTTCTTTGAGACTGTGGTCCCAGCTCTCTTCAGGTCATTGACCAGGTCCTGCCGTGTAGTTCTGGGCTGATCCCTCACCTTCCTCATGATCATTGATGCCCCACGAGGTGAGATCTTGCATGGAGCCCCAGACTGAGGGAGATTGACGGTCATCTTGAACTTCTTCCATTTTCTAATAATTGCGCCAACAGTTGTTGCCTTCTCACCAAGCTGCTTGCCTATTGTCCTGTAGCCCATCCCAGCCTTGTGCAGGTCTACAATTTTATCCCTGATGTCCTTACACAGCCGGAATTCTTACTGGTTGGTAGGTGATCAAATACTTATGTCATGCAATAAAATGCAAATTAATTATTTAAAAATCATACAATGCGATTTTCTGGATTTTTGTTTTAGATTCCGTCTCTCACAGTAGAAGAGTACCTATGATACAAATTACAGACCTCTACATGCTTTGTAAGTAGGAAAACCTGCAAAATCGTCAGTGTATCAAATACTTTTTCTCCCCACTGTATTCAAAGCGTGCAATGCATATATATATATACTAAATATACTGATCTAACTAGCTGAATCAACTGCCTGCTCAATGCACCTAACTGAAATTAAATGACAAACTCTCTCTCTCTCTCTCCGTCGCCGCAACACACTACACAAGGCCGAAGCGCAGGCGGCCTTATATAGTGTGGGGCGTGTACCTAATCCCTGAGCCATGATTGGCCAAAGGCACCCTGGCTTTGGCCAATTATGGCTCTCTGTGCTGAAGGCGCTGTGATTGGCCAAAGCATGCGGGTCATAGTGCATGCTTGGCCAATGATCAGCCAGCAATGCACTGCGATGACGCAGTGCATTATGGGCCGTGACGCGCCGCTCGAATTTGGCACGAACGGCCCTTAATGTTCGAAATTCGCTGAACAAGCGAACAGACGATGTTCGACTCGAACTCGAAGCTCATCCCTAGTCACCGTGCTTTGGACGGGCGGACTTTTGTCCGAGCGTGTGTATGCAAGGCAGGCTGAGAGGAATTCTGTCGGGAAAACCGTTGGTTTATTATCCAACGGAAAAACCGGTCGTGTGTACTAGGCATAAGATTGATAAAATTCTTCATTACAGATCCTCAAACAAATTGAATATTGGGAGACTTCCAAACAGGTTTTGATATAGATATTCTTTGTAACAGAATTGAGAGGCGTCATTTCCTTCTGAGTGCTTAGTTTTCAGCCCTTATATTTCTCTAAAATGAATAAGGGGATTGTTCTGTGGCAAGTGTAGTGCTTTTTCCAAAATGTTTTTTGAATGATAGGTTGGTCTGAAACTCTATGGTGACTGTCAGTGGTATGCACATAAACTTGCAAACTCAAAAACTATTTGGAGAAGGGACACAACCTTCTATCTCTGCTCCACACATAGAGCCCCATTTGAATATTCAGTTAGACTGAGACAGAAAGTGAGCAGCTTGTACTAAGCTTTCGTTTTGGAAAGCCCAGAATGTCTTGCAAAAGTCACTGTTGTGGATACACTCTATATTAAATGTTTATTGGTAAACTAAAGATTTTATATATGTAAAATGCCAGCGCTACTGATTTTTTTGGGCATTGTTAGGCTTCCAAAGATCCTTAATATGAATCCTCTTTACATGATCACTCTTGACCTGGCCACACACATATGAACAGCCTCTGTACATTCTCTTTTAGATTTATCAACTATGTAGTGCAAGGGCAGACCTAACCAATCTGTTCATTTTATATCTAGTAACTCTTACTACATGCAGTAGCTGCTGATATAAATTTAAAGGAAACTGTACGATCAGGTGTTAATATTTAGACCATTGCCTTTGTGTATAGGTAACATAAAATGAGGGCTTTTTTAAATTGTAAGGTTAAGATTGTAGTACAAAAAAAAGTAAATACTTGCTTCTGGTTAGTACTGTCCTGAAATTGCTGGCTTGTAAATATGACATGCCTTTTGCTATTGTGAACACTAGATGGCAGTCATCTACCACAACTAAGGGTAGGCTTGCAATATTCTGTTGAGTCAAGTCTGATAACTTATCAAGAGCCACAATAATTGATGCTTAGCATTCCAAACAGGTTTTATATAAAGATCAAATGTTTGTTCAGCATTACTTGATTATTGTGTGCAAAGAAATATTTTGGCCAGGTATAAAAAATAAATCTGCAGTAATTGACATGTACAAAAATGTTCTGGCTATACATACACTTTGACTCACTCCCTTACAATACCAAGACATGTCGGGTGTATCACCGATAGTTTTCTCAACTGCCATGAAAAAGCTAGGTTTAAGACAGAGGACTACTTAAAGCGGTAATAAACTCCCCAAAAAATGTAATGTAATGCAGCCTACCACTTCCTAAATGTGGTGGCTGCATTATTTTTATTTTTTTATTTTTTTCCCCCTTTATTTTTATCTGGTGATCCAGCCATCAGCAAACTTCCTGTCTAAAGCCTCGTACACAGGGCCGAGTTTCTCGTCGTAAAAAACCCGTTGATTTTCTCGGCGAGATTCTTGTCAAGCTTGACGAGCTTCTTGTGAACCTTTCCTTGCATACACACTGTCAATTCCAAATCTTGTCGTTGTTCTGCGCGGTCACGTCCAGCACGTACGACGGCAGTATAAATAAAGGGCAAGTTCAATTTCAATGGCGCCACCCCTTGGGCTGCTTTTGCTGATCTCGTGTTACCGCGTGTGAAGTAAAAGTTTGGGAAGAGACGATTTGCGCTTTTCAGTCTTCGTGCTTTCAGTTCGTTTTAGCGTGACGAATGTGCTATCTCCATTACGAATGCTAGTTTTACCAGAAGGAGCGCTCCCGTCTCATACTTGATTCTGAGCATGCGCGATTCGCAAAACAGGCCAACGAGAAACCCGACGAGAAAAACGAGTATCCTGACGAGAAAATAGAGAGCAGGTTCTCTATTTTTCTCGTCGAGATTCCTGGCAGTTTTCTCGATGAGAAACCATACACACGAACGGTTTTCTCGCCAAGAAAGCTCTCTCTGCAGTTTTCTTGTCGTTTTTTGACGAGAAACTCGGTCGTGTGTACGAGGCTTTAGAGTATACCCACTGTGAACGGAGGAGCAATGGAGACACAATTTTTGGACAGCATCAAAGTCAATCTGGGGAGATAGTAGTGATGTACTAGCAGATTTAGATGCACTTGACTAAAAAATTCAAGCCAAAGTCCAGCTAACATGTTTTAAAGTGGAACTACACCCTCCTATCCTTTACAGCCAAGGAGGCTGCTATCTTAGCTTCTGTTTGCTGCCCATGTGACCAGCTATGACACCAGCCATTTGATCGATTGACTGTTCGGTTGAAAGCTAGCATAAGCTCACTAGTAACTGTAAGGCCTCCTTCACATGGGGCTTACTATGGCGTATGCCTTTGGAGGGCCATGTTTACCTGCATACTGATATACAGGTGTTCTGTGCATTCTTGTGCAGGTAGTTCCATTTAATGTCAATTGGGATGCAGCTGCTTTACAGACACAGCTGCTTCTCCCAATTTGACATCCAAGTGGGTGCAGGTGCATGTCTCTGAACGCGCATTGTGTAAGTGCACCTGTACCCACAGAGATGTCAAATTGGGAGAAGTGGTTGTATCCGTGCAGACGCTGTATCCAGTGGCGGCTGGTGCTCCATTTTTTGGGGGGTGACAAACAATCCGCCTGACCACCATCCCCCCCCCCCCCCGTTTATTTGATCAGCGAACAACCCCCCCCGTCGCTCGCCTGTCTGCCCACCAGCCCCCACTTACCCCATCCAGGTTCTGAGCAGCTTCGGTGGATTCCCCCTGTGTCTCCGCCTCGGCGGCTTCCCCTCTAACTCTGCTCTTGGCCAATACGGCTGATTCTCCTCTCGGCCAATTGGGTCTTGAGACCTGCTTCCATTGGCCGGGAGGAGAAGTAGGAAGACAATAGCTAATATTAATTCGCTATTGTCACACAACTGGGTGGGCTCAGGGCACAATGCTCTGCGCCTCAAGCCTGCCCTTTTTTAAGCTAATTAGTTCCTCAGACTCTAATCTTGTGTTTAAAAAAAAAAAAAGCCTGACCCCCTGCATGTAGATTAGAGGCTGGGCTCATGGATTAGGGGGGTGGCGTCCCTGCGCCCCTAATGGAGCAGCCATCACTGGCTGTATCCCAATCGACAATAATGGAACTGCCTGCACATGGATGCACAGAACACCTGTACATCCCCATGCAGGTAAACATGGCCCTCCAGGGGCATATGCCATAGTAGGCCCCATGTGAAGGAGGCCTTACAATTATCATTATCATTCAAGGCATGTCTTGAACGTAACTGTTTTGGTTAACCAATAAACTGATGGGTTTAGTTATGCAACATTTAGAATTCAAAATCTAGAAAATTAATGCAATCACCACATTTAGGGATTAGTAAACTGCAATATAATAGATTTTCATTTTTACCGTTTTAAAATACCTAAAAAATTGTACAATTATTAGATTTTTATAAACTGTGATCAAACACACTGGTGTAAAACAGCCTTAAGTTCTTTTACACTATTTAAAGCGTACCATATCATATAAAGGTGGGAGACCATCCTCTGCTGTAGTAGAGCATCATAGACATTCATACATAAATCCTGTGCTTATAGAGGTTTCCAATGACCCACAGAAAGTGCAGGGATCACTGGGAGCCTCCCTACCTATAGGAACATGTGTACAAACTCTTACTGCAGCTAAGAGACATCAGAATGGGGCACAGCATGAAGAGGCCATCATCTTGCATGAATGGAGCTCTGGTATGCTCTCCCATTACACGCAGTTACCAAATCAGTTTATTCAACATATGTATCCCCAGCCTTTCCAAAGAAAATCAGTCCTGGGAGCTGTAAACTAAATGTGGCCTAATGAAATGACCTATTAAACCTGGATTCTGATCAATAAATGTTCCTCACAGTACTCCAACAAAGCCTATGGTGAGCTGGTAGTTGCAGTGCTCCAAGAGTCATGGTTTGTACCCCACACTACACGGTGGATGCACACATCCAGCTAGAAACAGATCTTCCAAAGTTCACATCATTCTGGTTATATTTTTGTTTTTGTGTTCCCTTGTTGTATAGGCAAGCGATCCTATTTGAATTAATTATGATCCTAAAGCAGAACTTTACTCTCTCAATCCACATTAACTATTTTACATCCTTATGCTGGTAGCATTAGTAAACAGATAGAAGGGGTTATTGCTAATTTTAAAGTGTTACTAAACTCACAACAGTAAAATCAGTGTGTATATGAAGGAAAACATGCTTGTTATACTCACTGTGAAACCTAAGGGGTTAATCCTCTGCATTGTGTAAAAAGTCTGTTTGATCCTGTCTTCTCTGATCCTCCCCTCCTTCCATGGTCCCCAATCCATCTTCTGATAGTACAGAGATTTGGAGGCAAGCTGCACATGCTCAGTTTGGTGTGTGTTGCTAGAAAGTTGTTTTTTTCTTGAGAGAGTGCATGTGATCAGCACAGTGTCAATCAGCACTGTCCAGACAGAGGGTCAGGGGTCATGCAGCCTCATAGGACAGTCAGAGGAGAATGAAAACTACTCCTACAAGCTTTAACCAGACACTGATAGAAGTCACAAGACTGCTATATACTGCTGAGGAGAAAAAGCAGTTTATATTTACTAAAATTATTGCATTTCCATGTTCTGTGTACTGTGGGAGTCCAGATATAGTGAATGCAGGGTCCTGGGTTTAGTAACATGTTATTATTATTATTTTTACATTTTAGTTGCTTCCTGGTTTTTAGCCTATGCCAAAATGATGTCATATATCCCTTGAGTCTTCATTGTCATTTTTTTTCTTTCATCTGGAAGAGGGTAATAGGGGCTTTCTGGGCTAAGCACACCCTCCTGCCTGCATGCCTGACCTAAGCGCAGATGGATTCTAGGAAGTAAATGCTACATGAAACATCTGCCCTTACTCCAGATGCCTATGGCTAGAAAAGCTAGGGGGGAAAGGGTGTTCAAAGTGATTTTTTAACAAAGTAAATCATGGAGACATGGACGGTTGGGTGAGATTGCTTTAAATATTGAAAGTGATCTAAATAGCGTTTTCAGTTTGTGATGCTCAGATACAGTTAAGTTCCACATTAACCACTTGCCGACCGCCCGCGGTCGTTATACGTCAGCTGTTTGAAGATGAATACCATTGTGTAGCACCCTCTACCATAGGTAGGCGCTAGAAGTGAGGATTTTTGTGTGGTAGCTGTCAGGCAGGTAAATTTAGGAAGGGTATGCTTCAGGCTAGGCCTGCTTGTTTTGATCTGGGGGCAGGGAGTGGTTAGTGTAGCAGTGGGTGTGACCACCTGTGCTTCAGTTCTTGGGCACCTCCCCTGCTTCCAGGGAGAATGTTCTGGAAGAGGGGCAGGGCAGAGGACTGGAGTGACAGAGAGCTCATGTGAGGAGCCCTGACCAATCCCCAGCTGGAATTGGCAGGGGGCAGGCCTCCTTTATAAGCTCAGGTCCAGCCCACTGGAGGGGAGTTGTCGGCTGGGAGATGTAAAGAATGGAGTGCTAGATCACAGCAGGAGGTCCATCCCCATCTGGAGTGGGGGTGCGCGCCTCAGCGCAGGAGCCCGGGAGCTAGGAGGGAGCCTCATCCTTACACAGTCATGGAAGAGGTGTCCTGGAACAGAGGGGCTAAAGAAGTGGTTGGAACGCATGTCCGTTTAAGTTCTTCACCACGGACTCAGGGCAGGAGAAGGTCGGTGAGTGAGGCACAGTGGATATTTGGAGGAGGCATGTCAGGGGAGGTGGGTGCGAGGCCAGAGGAGAGACTGTGGGGTTTTGTGTCAAATCGATGTGGCCTGCAGGCACAGGATTTGCAAGTCGGGCTGGCTGGGATCAGTAGTCCACCGACAAAATCAAGCTGCTAAACTACTAGGTTGCAAAAAGGGGTACTGCAGGCGCCTGGCCTATTAACAGTTCAGCAAGTTAGCAATCATCCAGGACTATTCAGAGTAATCCTTGGCGTAAAGATGAAGATGATGAGGCGGAAAGTCTAATGCCCCGTACACACGACCGTTTTTAATGTCATTGAAAAAAACGACGTTTTTCTCGACGTGATTCTTCTCAAGGCTGCCTTGCATACACACTATCATGAAAAAAAATGCTGGAGCAAAGCGCAAAATGTACGACGGCACTATAAAGGGGAAGTTCCATTCGGATGGGGCCACCCTTTGGGCTGCTTTTGCTGATCCTCGTGTTAGTAAAGTTTGGTGAGAGACGATTTGCGCTTTTCAGCCTCGTGCTCCTCAGTCCGTTACAGCGTGATGAATGTGCTATCTCCATTACGAACGCTAGTTTTACCAGAACGAGCGCTCCCATCTCATTACTTGCTTCTGAACATGCGCGTTTTTTTCACGTCGTTAAAGCCTACACACAGCCGTTTTTCATGACGAGAAAAACGACGACGTGAAAAACGACGAGAAAAATTAAAGCATGTTCCAAATTTTTCATGGCCATTTTTCACGTCGTGAAAAATGCTCTGGAGCTCACACACAATCGTTTTTAATGACCAAATTAAACAATTTAATTTTTCTCGTCATGAAAAACGGTTGTGTGTACGCGGCATAATCGTTCACAGTGAAGTTTTATGCAGGAGGAGAAGAGTCCAGGGAGTAACAGTCTGCAGGGGTTGATACAGAGGAGGAGCAACGGTCTGCAGGAGTTATGCAGGGGAAATGACTGTGAATGTTAGAGTCTATCAGTTCTTCAAAAGCTCAATTCATTTAACCAATTCTGTAACCATGATGGCAAAGTGATCTGTTCTATGGGCATCCCATATCCCCTTTCCCCAACCAATTTATATCCCCCAAATAAACAAAAACAAAACAAAGCAAATGACTGTTCGTTGTCTCTGAGGTGATAGATGGAGGTCTGGCAGCAGGGTGATATGGTGTATGTTAGTAACTAGTAGCAACCATCCGCTACAGTTGTTATGGCAACAGCTAGCTGCTATAACCCCAGTATCCTCTTCTTCAGCGGGCAGTCAGCTTTCAGATAAAAGTGGTCTCAGTGGTAGATTTACTGCGAGATCACTTTTATCGGGAGCAGGAGAGGGCTCCTATCGCACTCTGTGGTCATCTCTGCCCCTTACCTGAGCCGTCGTTAGCACCGGAGACGATCGGGTCCTTTCCCCTCAACAGCCTGGAGCCAAGTGAGGGAAAGATGGCCCCCACTTGGCTCCATAGCATTGGAGGGCGGAAGCGACGTCAAACGTCACTTCCGTCCAATGGTCTTAAAGGGTAATTGTTTTTTTTTGTAAAAAAAAAAGACATTTTATATTTTATTTTATTTTTTTTATTATTATTGCATTTTAGTGTAAATATGAAATCTGAGGTCTTTTTGACCCCAGATCTCACATTTAAGAGGTCCTGTCATGCTTCTTTACATTCCTTGTATTGGGAATAAAAGTGACCCAATTTTTTTTAAAAAGAGAGTGTAAAAAAAAAAAAAAAAAGGAAAACAAATAAGAAAAAAAAATATATATATATATTCTAAAGCACCCCATCCTGTCGAGCTCACGCGCAGAAGCGAAAGCATACGTAAGTTGCGCCGCATATAAAAACAGTATTCAAACTACACATGTGAGGTATCGCTGCGATCGATAGAGCGAGAGCAATAATTCTAGCACTAGACCCCCTCTGTAACTCAAAACTGGTAACCTGTAGACATATTTAAACATCGCCCATGGAGATTTTTAAAGGGTAAAGTTTGTCGCCATTCCACGAGCGGGCACAATTTTGAAGCGTGACATGTTGTGTATCAATTTAATTGTTGTAACATTATCTTTCACAATAGAAAAAAAAATTGCTCTAACTTTACTGTTATCTTATTTTTAAATTCAAAAAAGTGTATTTTTTCCCCAAAAATTGCGATTGTGAGACTGTTGCGCAAATACGGTGTGGCATAAAGTATTGCAATATCCACCATTTTATTTTCTAGGGTGTCTGAAAAAAAATATATATATATATATATGTATATATATATATATATATATAATGTTTGGGGGTTCAAAGTAATTTTCTAGCAAAAAAAAAAAAATGATTTTAACTTGTAAACACCAAATCTCAAAACGAGGCTCGGTCCTTGAGTGGTTAATGAGTGATTGATACAATACAGCCCATTTACTGTTCAATTTTCAATACCAGAGCAATCAGAGATCTGAGGGATTAAAGAACAGTGCATATTATAAGTGACTAGAAAACTTTCCATAGTATCACAAAAATGTCAGGGTGAGTGTTTGTTGTTCTTTAGGTTGTCTGATAACAAATTAGTATTACGATTTGATTAAACCCAATCAAACATTTGCTAATGATCTACTCACCAAACAATTTTTCCTTCCAGCGTTGCATATGTCCATATTTATTGATAGATATGATTTCATTGATAAAATGAAGACAGACACCCCTAACACCTTGGTTATCTAAGAAATATACCGTATATAATTTTTTGGTCAAAATTTTTATCCCTGCCAGGATCTCCCAGGGCCAATGGTATTTAAAGGCATCCCCAGTTTTTCACTTGAGGCCTCGTACACACGACCGAGTAAATCGGTCGTGTGTACGCTGCTATCGGGTTTCTCGTCGAGAAAACCGACAAGAAACCTCGACGAGAAAATAGAGAACCTGCTCTCTATTTTCTCGTCGAGATTCTCGTCGGCATGTTTCTCGACGAGAAAAGTGAGTGTGTGTACACTTACCTGTCCTCCCGGAAGCCCGCGCATGTTCGAAATGAATTAGACGCATGCGCGGTAGCTTCCTAGGCATACATAGGGTATACCAAGATGGCGGCGACGGCATCGAATGTGACGAGCGCATGCTCGACGTAGTCGATGACGTCACCGCGTACGCTCCTTTCAAAGAACCGCGGGTTCTTTGAAACGAGCGTGTGTACACTCGGCCGGGACAAGTTTCTTGTCCAAGAATCTCGTTGAAAAAAAACAACATGTTTTTTTCAACGAGAATCTCGGCCGTGTGTACGAGGCCTTACTCCCTAACTCCTTCTTGAACAGGCGTATTTTGGGATTTTGGTAAAAGAGTTAGAGCCGGTTCACACAGGGGCGTCCTGGGATCCGACTTCAGGTCGCCTCAAGTCGCGCGGTTTAGAAAAGTAATGGAAGTGAATGGAGCCGTCTTAATGCACACTACTGCAGTCGCTCCGACTTCAGAAAAGGTTCCTGTACTACTTCAATCCGACTTCTAGGCGACTTGTACCCATTGATTTCAATGGAAGTTGCCTCCAAGTCGGATCCCCTGTCTTAACAGAAGCAACAATACAGGAAGTAAAAATAGTTTCCAGGCAAACCCCTCCCTCCCACAGAGCTGATTATTGTTTGATTGGCCACTGGAAAGTCGCCTGTCCTGGAGGCAACTTGAAGTTGCCTTGTAAGTTGCCTCATGTCGCGCTGTAATTCATACACAAGTCGTGTCCAAGTTGCCTCCCAAAGTCGCGCTGGAAGTCGTGTTGCCCCTGTGTGAACCGGCTCTTAAGTGTTTTTCTTTTTCTTTCAATATTATGATTTTTTTTATTTCACCTTGAGCCGGACTGCAAAGTGCAGTGGTCTATCCTTCCCAAGACGTTGATACTGAAGATAGCCATACACCAGATTCCTTCATCCCCACTAAAAAGAGCAGGTGGACAAATCTCCCGCTGTGGCTATTGTATTCTGACAGCCAGAACCACAAGCTATCAGAATACCCAAACAGTGCTTGCAGCTGAATGTATGCAGGCACTGTTCAGCTGACAATTTTCTGCCTGGCTCGTTTGATTATTCAGTTATTCAGAATGTTGGGCAGAGTGGTGCAAATGTGGCCTCACCCTGACTAAAGTTTTGCCTGTTTATTAGGTACTGGCCCAAATTCCGAAATAAACCTACCTGCCTGCTAGCAGCCTCCTTTAAAAATGTACACTGAGCTGTGCATACAGGACCTATTCACAGAGATGTGCCCTCATTCCAAGGGCGGATCCAGAGTAATTTCTCGGGAGGGGCACTGCCAAAAAATATTTTTTTGTGGGAAATTTATCGGGGAAATGGCTGGTGTCGGCCCTTCAATCATCCCGGCACCATGGATGTTATGGTGTCAGGATGATTGAAGCGCATTATTTCTATTATTACATTGTAATATAAAATTAAATAGTTCAATGCAGAATCAGTGGGAGTCCCGAGTGTGTCACTTGCCACCGTCGCCTGCAATTAGTGGGAGCCCTGAGCGTGTCACTTGTCACACATTGCGGATTGTCACTTGCCACGTCACCTGCCACACCTTGCTGATTGTCACTTGCCACTCACCTGCCACACCTTGCGGATTGTCACTTGCCACTCACCTGCCACACCTTGCTGATTGTCACTTGCCTGCCACCAGATGCAGATTGTCATTTGCCACGTCACCTGACACAATTTGCGGATTGTCACTAACTTGCCTGCTAAGGTGTAGTTTTGGTTGTCTCTTGCTGTGTCCCAGACTCCCAGAGTCAGGCAGCAGAGAGATAATGTAATCTCTCTGCTGCCTGCACAGTGAGGGCGGAAGTCACTGCAGGAATTCAGGGCAGGTACGGGCGGTGATAGATGATCTCATCTCTCTGCTCCCCCGCTCCGGGCTAGCTGATTGGCCAGCTGCCACACTGAGCCTGCTCTCTTACTCTCACCTGCGCTGCCAACACACTGAGCAGCACGGTCTGCCCACGAACCACGCCGCCCGCCCACAAACCGTGCCACAAGCGGAGCCGCCCGCTTTCTTACCCGTCTGTGGAGCCGCACGCTAACGCACCTGCCCGCAGAGTGGCCCAACGTGACTCACTGACGTCACTCGTTGCTAGACGCAAAGCGGCCAAGGCGTTAGCAACGAGTGCAGGGAAGAGGCTCCACCCACCTCCTCCTCAGCTCCTGGTATCATGTCAATGCGCCGCGTAACTACATTATACGAGTCTCTCTCTGCGCCGCTGATCGGCTGATGCGAGAAAGTGAGAGAGAGACTCAGAGAGGCAGCGGCAGCCGCAGAACAAGTACTGTATATACTCGAGTATAAGCCGAGGCACCTAATTTTACCCCAAAAAAACGGGAAAACGTATTGACTCGAGTATAAGCCTAGGGTGTCCATCTGCATGCCTCACTTTGCCTCACTGTGCCCATGCCTCACTGTGCCCATGCTTCACTGTGCCCATGACTAGACTGATGTTTAACATTGGAGTCTATGGAAGGAGTGCCCGGCCGGTACCGGGTCCACAAAGTCACCGGAGAAATGACCGTTTAACATTGGAGTCTATGGAAGGAGTGCCCGGCTTTGAAAAATCGGTTCTCCCCGGCCGTAGGTCTCCCAGACACCAAACTTTGAACACTTGTAAAGAAGACATGCGGCTATATGTGTGGCCGGCCGGTACCGGGTCCCCAAAGTCCGGGAGATCAGGCGCTGTCATGGAAACCCTGTCAGGAACAGACGCCCTGGACTTCCTGGTTCCCGCCCCCGCAGGTGACGCCCGAAGGGCTATTTAAACTCCTCACTTGCAGACAGTCCCTGCTGTCTGCTCTACAGCGTTTATCCCAAGTGACCTGATCTGCCTTGTTTACCTGTATCTGACCCGGCTTCCTGTGACCCTCCTGCTGTCTGCCTGTACCTGACCATCGGCCTGTTTTCTGACTTCGGTATTGCCTGATCCTTTTGTGCCTCGCTGCCTGCCAGTTTACCCGACCCCGGCTTGTCTGACGATCCTGCCTGACCTTGGCTCTTGTTCACCTGCTGCTGCCTAGTGGTTCCAGTTTACCTGCTGTGCCTCCCGGTCCGGGTCATCTGCTGAGTTCCTGGTTCCTGTCTGCTCATCTGCTGGTTCCTGTCTGCTCATCTGCTGGTTCCTGTTCACCTGCTGCTGCCCAGTGGTTCCAGTCTACCTGCTGTGCCTCCCGGTCCGGGTCATCTGCTGAGTTCCTGGTTCCTGTCTACTCACCTGCTGCAGTTCCTGGTTCCTGTCTGCTCATCTGCTGGTTCCTGTCTGCTCATCTGCTGGTTCCTGTTCATCTGCTGCTGCCCAGTGGTTCCAGTCTACCTGCTGTGCCTCCCGGTCCGGGTCATCTTCTGAGTTCCTGGTTCCTGTCTACTCACCTGCTGTAGTTCCTGGTTCCTGTCCACTCACCTGCTGTAGTTCCTGGTTCCTGCCTCCTCACCTGCTGGTTCCTGATCACCTGCGGTAGTTCTTGATCCTTCCAGGCACTCGTACCCCTTCCACCTCCGTGCTTCCTGTTATACCACCAGGGGCCGCCGGTGGGAGCCGTAAGGGAGGCCTCCCTCTGCTAACCGGGCTCGTCACCGTCAGGTACGTGACAGTAGCAGACAGCCATGTCTGAGCCCGAGCAGGGAGCCTCACCTATGGAGGAACTATGCCGACACCTGGCGGGACTGACCGAGGCCGTTAAGAGCCTCCAGCAAGGCTACACTCACCTGGAAGGACAAGTGCGGGCCCTCACCAACCCCGATGGAGCTCAAGGGGGTCCACGTGCCTCCACTTCTTCCGCCGGGGCAGGAGCTGCGCCCACGGTGGTCATGCTTCCCCCTGAACCCAGGGTCCCTACATTCTCTGGGGACCGGAGCAAGTTCAGGGCTTTCCGGAACTCTTGTGAGTTGTACTTTGCCTTACAGCCCCGCACCTTTTCCTTAGAAGCTACCAAGGTGGGCTTTGTAATTTCGCTGCTTTCCGGAGACCCACAGAACTGGGCCCACCGCCTGCTAGAATGCAAAGATGCGCCCAATTGTACGAGGACCCTCAGCTCTCGGTCACTGCAGAGAACGCCCTGCGGACCCTTCAGCAGGGACGCAGAGCAGCGGAAGATTATGTAGCTGAATTCAGGCGCTGGAGCGCAGACACCAGCTGGAATGACGCTGCCCTCCGTCACCAGTTTCGCATAGGCCTTTCTGACCCATTGAAGGACGAACTGGCTAGGGTAGGAATACCAGAAAATTTGAACCTACTGATCGATCTGACAATTCAGATCGACCGACGCCTGAGGGAACGGAGGGTTGAGAGGGCCACGGGCTTCGCCCGGCCGACCTGGATGCTTCCCCGGGTCCCCAGTCATCCGCACCCAGCTTCTGCAGCACCCTTGACCCCCTCGTACGATGCTCCTGAACCCATGCAGCTTGGGGTCCTCCGCCCTTCCCTTACTCCGGAGGAACGCCAACGCAGACGCGCGCACAACCTGTGCCTGTACTGCGGGGAGCCCGGTCACTTCGTTAGGAACTGTCCCCTGAAGTTCCGTAAGTGCTTGTCAGTATTCCCTGCTGTGATCAACCCTCAGACTAAATCCTCCTCTCACTTCGCTCTTTCTATCTCCCTGCAGCTCCCAGGAAGGACCCTGCAAGTCGTCGCAATTATTGACTCTGGGGCTTGTAGTTGCTTCATGGACTCAACTTTTGCCCGTACTCAACTTATTCCTCTACTTCCCAAGACCCATGGACTACGGGTTCACCTGGCTGATGGGTCCCTTATCAAGTCGGGGCCCGTGGTCGAAGAGACGGCTTCCCTACCTGTCACTGTCTTCTCCTCTACCGGGGTGCACCGAGAATATCTACGGCTGGATATTATCTCCTCTCCACTGTTCCCCATAATTCTCGGTATGCCCTGGCTACAAGCCCATAATCCTACCATTAACTGGGTCACGGGGGTGATCACGTTTCCTTCCTCCTACTGCCAACAGTCCTGTGGCTCACACAAACCCCCTGGGCCTGCCACCTTAATGTGTACCGACACTGAGGCCGGAATACGTCAGGCCATCCCTGACGCTTACCTGGACTTTCTCGATGTGTTTAGTAAACAGGGGGCAGAGACACTACCACCCCACCGAGCCTACGACTGCCCCATTGATCTACTTCCAGGAGCAGCTATTCCTTTCGGTAGGATTTTCCCTTTAACGGAGGTGGAACAGGGGGCCCTGAAGGACTACATCGATGAGAACCTTTTAAAGGGGTTCATTCGCCCCTCTACGTCGCCAGCAGGCGCAGGCATTTTCTTTGTAGAAAAGAAGGACCATACCCTCAGGCCATGTGTGGACTACCGTGAACTAAATAAGGTCACCATTAAAAATCGTTATCCTCTTCCTCTGGTACCAGAGTTGTTCCAAAGATTGGGAGCTGCCGTTATTTTTACTAAGCTTGACCTCCGGGGAGCCTATAACCTGGTCCGAATCAAGGAGGGCGATGAGTGGAAAACCGCCTTCCGCTCCCGGTTCGGACATTTCGAATATTTAGTGATGCCCTTCGGGCTGTGCAATGCCCCTGCCACCTTCCAGTATTTAATTAATGATGTTCTTCGGGACTTTTTAGATCTCTTTGTGATTGCTTATTTAGATGACATACTAATCTTCTCTTCCTCCCTTGACTCTCATCGCAGGCATGTCAGAAGTGTGTTAGACCGGCTTCGGCAGCATAAACTATATGCGAAGGCTGAGAAATGCGAGTTTGAGCGGGAGAGCATAGCATTTCTGGGATTAATCATCTCTGGCGAAGGCATCAGGATGGACCCACAGAAGATCACCGCAATCTTGGACTGGCCAGCGCCAGTGGATAAGAAGGGAATCCAACGGTTCGTTGGATTCGCCAACTTTTATCGTAAATTCATCCGGGGGTTCTCCTCCATCATTGCACCCATTACTCAGCTAACCAAGCAAGGTACCCGCTTCCACTGGTCCCCTGAGGCCCAAAAGGCCTTTGAGGATCTCAAAGGGCTCTTCACCTCTGCATCCATCTTAAAACACCCAGATTCCTCCCTACCATTTGTACTTGAGGTAGATGCTTCTGAGGTTGCAGTAGGGGCAATATTGTCACAGAGGCAAGGAACCAAGGCTTTGCTTCATCCGGTGGCTTTCTTTTCTCGCAAATTATCTGCGGCAGAAAAGAACTATGACGTGGGAGACTGGGAACTCTTGGCGATTAAGTCCGCCCTGGAAGAATGGAGGTACTTACTTGAAGGTGCTGCTCACCCGATCTTAGTATTCACCGACCATAAGAACTTAGAGTACCTGAAAACTGCAAAAAGACTAAAACCACGACAAGCCAGATGGGCCCTGTTTTTTTCCCGGTTCTCCTTCCATGTGACATACCGCCCCGGTGCCAAGAACACTAAACCTGACGCCTTGTCCCGAATGTTTCATGGATCCAAAGAACTCTCCTCACCCGATACAATCCTCGCTCCTGGGAATTTTCTCCTACTTCAGGAGGACCTACTCTCCCGGATCAGACAAGCCACCACTAGACAGGAACCCTCTCCTGAACTGGATCTGCAAACCAATAATGGATTACTCTGGCACCAAGACAGGATATTCATACCAGAAGAACTAAAGATAACCGTGCTAGAGCTCTGCCACGATCATGCCCTTGCTGGGCACTTTGGCGTGGCTAAGACCACTGAGTTGGTACAACGTACCTTCTGGTGGCCTCGACTACGCGAGGATTGCAGGAGGTTTGTGGAGTCCTGTACTACATGTACCCGGAATAAAGGGTCCAGATCCAAAGCCTGGGGACTACTGAAGCCCTTACCCGTTCCAGAGAGACCGTGGAAAATGCTTTCTATCGACTTCATAGTTGAACTCCCCCCGGCTGAGAATCACACCACCATCTTTGTGATTGTGGACCGTCTGTCCAAGATGGCACATTTTGTTCCTATGAGAGGGACCCCCTCGGCCCCGGAAACTGCACAAATGTTCATTAAAGAAGTCGTCAGGCTCCACGGGGTACCTGCTAATATAGTCTCCGATCGGGGGGTACAATTTACCTCCCGGTTCTGGAGGTCCCTCTGCAAGACTCTGGGAATAGAGCTATCATTCTCTTCGGGTTACCACCCTCAAACCAATGGACAGACTGAGAGAACAAATCAGACCCTCAAGTAATATTTGCGTTGTTTCTCCTCCTTTGCTCAGAATGACTGGCTCTCCCTGCTTCCGCTAGCGGAGTTCTCCTACAATAACTCCATCCACTCCGCAACTAACCAGACCCCATTTTTTGCGAACTTCGGGTTTCACCCCACATTTCTGCCCAACTCTCTCCCTGAGTGCTCAGTGCCCGCAGTTCTGGAAAAAGTGAATTTCTTCTCCTCTAACAACCAGCTTCTACGCGAAGCCATGGCAAGAACTCAGGAGTATAACAAGACGGTCTACGACAGGAGGAGACGGGGTGAATTAGCACTGGCACCGGGCGACCAAGTATGGCTTTCCACCATCAATCTAAGATTGGCTTGCCCGTCCAAGAAATTGGGCCCCAAGTTTCTAGGGCCTTTTCCTATCAAAAGGAAAATCAACGAGGTGGCCTATGAGCTGGAGCTCCCCGACTCCCTGAGGGTCCACCCTGTTTTTCATGTTTCTCTATTGAAACCGTCAGTCTCCAACCCATTCCCAGGTCGGACCCCGACTCGCCCTGATCCCGTCATCATAGACGGGGAACAGGAATTCGAGGTAGAAGCTATTTTAGACGCACGAAGAAGAAATAGCCAGAGTCAATTTTTAATAAAATGGAAGGGTTACGGACCAGAGGAGAACTCCTGGGAACCCGAAGAGAACATTCACGCCAAAGACCTGATACAAGCCTTCAGGAGGTCTCACCCCGAGAAGTTTGCTCCTAGGGGCATCCGGAGGCTGCCCCTTGGGGGGGGGCAATGTCATGGAAACCCTGTCAGGAACAGACGCCCTGGACTTCCTGGTTCCCGCCCCCGCAGGTGACGCCCGAAGGGCTATTTAAACTCCTCACTTGCAGACAGTCCCTGCTGTCTGCTCTACAGCGTTTATCCCAAGTGACCTGATCCAGCTTGTTTACCTGTATCTGACCCGGCTTCCTGTGACCCTCCTGCTGTCTGCCTGTACCTGACCATCGGCCTGTTTTCTGACTTCGGTATTGCCTGATCCTTTTGTGCCTCGCTGCCTGCCAGTTTACCCGACCCCGGCTTGTCTGGCGATCCTGCCTGACCTTGGCTCTTGTTCACCTGCTGCTGCCTAGTGGTTCCAGTTTACCTGCTGTGCCTCCCGGTCCGGGTCATCTGCTGAGTTCCTGGTTCCTGTCTGCTCATCTGCTGGTTCCTGTCTGCTCATCTGCTGGTTCCTGTCTGCTCATCTGCTGGTTCCTGTTCACCTGCTGCTGCCCAGTGGTTCCAGTCTACCTGCTGTGCCTCCCGGTCCGGGTCATCTGCTGAGTTCCTGGTTCCTGTCTACTCACCTGCTGCAGTTCCTGGTTCCTGTCTGCTCATCTGCTGGTTCCTGTCTGCTCATCTGCTGGTTCCTGTTCATCTGCTGCTGCCCAGTGGTTCCAGTCTACCTGCTGTGCCTCTCGGTCCGGGTCATCTTCTGAGTTCCTGGTTCCTGTCTACTCACCTGCTGTAGTTCCTGGTTCCTGTCCACTCACCTGCTGTAGTTCCTGGTTCCTGCCTCCTCACCTGCTGGTTCCTGATCACCTGCGGTAGTTCTTGATCCTGCCAGGCACTCGTACCCCTTCCACCTCCGTGCTTCCTGTTATACCACCAGGGGCCGCCGGTGGGAGCCGTAAGGGAGGCCTCCCTCTGCTAACCGGGCTCGTCACCGTCAGGTACGTGACAGGCGCAAAAAAAACAGAGCAAGCAAGTGAGTGTGACAGATGGTCTCGGGGGGGCAATTGCCCTGTTGCCCCCCCCCTGGATCCGCCCCTGCCTCATTCATTCACTGGATCACATAATTGAGCAGTACCTAATGATGACTTCTGGTGTTTGTAGAGCAGGGTGACTTCCAGTTTGGGTTTCTGGGGGTTTTGCCAGAATAGTATGCTCCTCATTATGGAATGTATATGATTGTATATAGTTATACAAGGTCTGACATGCCAAGCCTAAGGCCGGGTATACACATATGCAAATTGGATGCGGGTTTCTCTGCATCTAATTCGCATGACATGCAAATGTGACTGGTTCTCAATGGAGCACATGTCTGGGGCGGCCGCGGTCCAGATTGAAAAAGGGTCCTGTGCATGTCTGGGTCCGGTTCAGGTACAAATTCAGGCAAAAGTTCGGACCTGATTCCCATCTGAACCAGTGAACAAACACGCACCGGACCGCAGGCATGAACTCGCAGCCACACATAATATGTGAACCTGGCCTTAAAGTGGATGTAAACCCGATTCATGAAATTTGAGCTGAGCACATATATCTGCAGTGTTTTGTTATCTCTCTTCAAAGAGCTATGTCCGGTAGCTCTCTCCTGACCCGTTCCTCTGTTATCAGCCTGATAACTCCTGACAAATTCTTGGACACATCAGATAAAAGCAGCCTAACATTTCTGTCAGGGGAGGTTGCTAAAATAGGTTAGCAAGGAGCTGGCCCTGTTACAAAACACATCTGAGAGTCTCTGCCTATGTGGAGAGGGGGTGTGTGCCTTTCCTCCAATCAGCAATTTTAGCTATCTTGGCTATATGCCCAGACATCACACTCTATGTTAACCAGGAAGAGAAGATTTACTAACACAAATCGATTACCCCGATGTCTAGCCCCGCCCCTCCTCCCGGGAGAGCTGTTACCTTATTTGTTGTTTTTTTATATGACGCGCTCATGTGACTGCCCGGCCCGCCTCTCTCCTTTCTGCTTTCACGTCTCACGTCTCTCCTGGCGTCAGAGACGTGAAAGCAGAGAGGAGAGAGGGCAGTCACATGAGCGCGGCATGTACACACTGTTCCCCCCGCCGGATTCTGTTCCCTCTGTCTCTCGGCTACTATGGGAACTCCGCCCCCCCCCCCCCAGCCCTGTACATTGCCGCTCCCTCCTACTCACGAATGCAAATTCTTCTAATACCGCCCCCTCCAGCGCCACTCACGCCTACTGTTTTTTCACGAATGCTAATTAGCAGAGGGCTGGAGAGGCGGGGCGGTATTAGGAGCATTTGCATTCATGAGGAACAGTAGGAGGGAGCGGCAATGTACACTGTACAGGGAAGGGAGGGCGGAGTTCCAATAGGAGCTGAGAGACAGGGGGGAACAGAATCCGGCGGGGGAACCATTCTCGGCAAAACAGGTATGATTTTTTTCCTTAAAGTAAAACAGATATCATACTTACCTGCTGTTCTCATGTAGCATGTCCGCAGTCTGACCATCTCCTGTAGCATGTCCGCAGTCACTGACCATCTCCTGTAGCATGTCCGCAGTCACCGACCATCTCCTGTAGCATGTCCGCAGTCACCGACCATCTCCTGTAGCATGTCCGCAGTCACCTACCATCTCCTGTAGCATGTCCGCAGTCACCGACCATCTCCTGCAGCATGTCCGCAGTCACCAACCATCTCCTGTAGCATGTCCGCAGTCACCGACCATCTCCTGTAGCATGTCCGCAGTCACCGACCATCTCTTGTAGCATGTCCGCAGTCACCGACCATCTCCTGTAGCATGTCCGCAGTCACCGACCATCTCTTGTAGCATGTCCGCAGTCACCGACCATCTCCTGTAGCATGTCCGCAGTCACCGACCATCTCTTGTAGCATGTCCGCAGTCACCAACCATCTCTTGTAGCATGTCCGCAGTCACCGACCATCTCTTGTAGCATGTCCGCAGTCATCGACCATCTCCTGTAGCATGTCCGCAGTCACCGACCATCTCCTGTAGCATGTCCGCAGTCTCTCTGACCATCTCCTGTAGCATGTCCGCAGTCACTGACCATCTCCTGTAGCATGTCCGCAGTCACTGACCATCTCCTGTAGCATGTCCGCAGTCACTGACCATCTCCTGTAGCATATCCGCAGTCACTGACCATCTCCTGTAGCATGTCCGCAGTCACTGACCATCTCCTGTAGCATTTCCGCAGTCTCTGATCATCTCCTGTACTAGGTCTTCACTCTCTGACCATCTCCTGTACTATGTCTGCAGCCTCTGATCATCTCTTGTACTATGTACAAGTTGTTGTCTGCTTTGTTTAGACTTTGCTACATGCAGGAAGTGTTGTCTTTTTTTTAAAAGAACAGATATAATAAAAAAAATGGAGTTCTCCTGACTGCTTAAATAAACCATGTGCACTTGCGCTGTAATCGTGATGCATCGCGGAATCGAATCGAATCGTTGACCTGATAATTGTAATCGAATCAAATCGTGAGGCCAGTGAAGATGCGCACCTCTACTAGATAGTGTATACAGTATATGTTTGAAGTTTGTTTTTGTTTTACTTCTTGTTGTCTGTCACCTTGAGAAAGGAGTCCATTGTGGCTCTGGTGTGGTATGGTTTACTCTGCATATTTGCACATTGTTATTACAATATGACAATATGACCTCATTGAAATGTTGAGGGTTTGAGTTCTGGCTTTCTCTTGAAAAAGTTATTTTTTATATAAATGTGCCCCTGTTAAGAAGATTCGCCCTCTCTACTTATCCTGTTGCTTAATGTTAACACTGAGAATGAACGTGAAAGAAAATCCCAAATTTTGGGTTGTCATTAGAACAGGAATAGAAGGGACATTTTCCACTGGGGACACCAGTTCTGGTGACAACCAGAATTTCTCTTACTTTGGAGGGATTTTCTCTCCCTTCCTGTATTGGCTATGGGACAAGTGAAGGGGAATGTCCCCAATGGGAAAAAGATGACAGGGGTTATAACCCACCCTTAGGCTACCCTAAATGGAAAAATGTTTTACCTCTAGTTCTACCTTAATAGTAGGTTCAATTGTCAGGACATGAACACCCATTTTTTATGCTGTATGGCTCCTCTCTCTCCTTCCTGCATCACCGACTATAGTTAAACTGCCAGGAGAGGTTTGAATCTGATTGCCAACTGTGAGATACTTCTTGATACTGACTTTTTTGCAAGCTTTATATGTGTGAGAGGCAACAAGGAGGGCGTTTCAGCATCACCAGCAGGCACATTCCAGGATCACCAGATTACAGATGAAAGGGAGTGGTATGAACTGGTTCAATACAGCAATGTCTGGGTGAAAACTGAACTACTCAGCAAGACGGCTGGCTATACATCATCAGATTTTTTTAGAAAATAAACAATGATATTAATGCATGCTAATGTTTCACATAGTTAGCCAGGTTAAAAAAATACACAAGTCCATCTAGTTCAACCAATAAAAAAAAAAAAATCATACAATCTCATATACACATTTCTATACCCACAGTTGATCCAGAGGAAGGCGAAAAACCCCAGCAAATTTGCACAGGAGTCCTGTACGTCTTCTGGTCCATTTCAGGTTCTGAATTCAGCCCAAAAATTGTTTTGAAATCGAACCTGAAACAGTGAATGGGGACGCACCAAACCCTGTTGTGAGCCGCTTCGTGCTGCAGTGTGAAAAGAGTGCCCCCCTGTCCTCTGTGATGATGTGAATATCTCAACACCAAGTTCACTTTATGGACCACTTATGTATTTGTACATGTTGATCATCCCTGCTCATAATCTCCTCTTCTCAAGAGAGAATAAATTCTGTTCCATGCATATTCTTAGCCGCCAAGTGCATAACTTTACATTTATCAACATTAAACCTCATTTGCCACATAGTTGCCCAATTAGACAGAGCATTGAGGTCGGTTTGTAAATTGGAGACATCCTATAATGACGTTATTCCACTGCATATCTTAGTGTCATCTGCAAAGACTGAAATGGTACTTACACTGCTTGCATTTCAGACTGGGTTCACAACGCAGCACGGAGAAGCTCACAGCAGGGTCCAGTGCATCCCCATTTACCGTTTCAGGTCCGATTTCAGCCAGAATTTTTGGCTGAATTCAGACCTGAAATGGACCAGAAGACACAGAGGACTTCTGTGCAATTGGCACCGGGGCCGTGCCGGAGATGTGTGAACCGGTTCCATAGAGAGCCGGTCACAATATATTGATATGCGAATTGGATGTGGAGAAACCCGCATCCAATTCGCAATAGTGTGAACCAGCCTAAATCCCAGACCCTATATAATTTATAAAGATATTAAAAAGTCATGGTCCCAATACTGAACCTTGGGGTACACCACTGATAATCTTAGACCATTTAAAATATGAATCATTAACCACTACTCTCTGTATACAATCTTTTAGCCAGTTTTCTATCCATTTACAAACTGATCTTTCCAAGCCAGTAGACTTTACCTTACACATTAGCTGTTTGTAAATATATACATACCTTACATCAAGGCAGCAAAATGTGATTATTACATATGCAAGCTTTGATTCTGCTTAGTGCTGCACAGTGGTTGTTTTATGGGCTTAAAGGGGTTGTAAAGGTTTGTTTTTTATTTTCTAAATAGGTTCCTTTAAGCTAGTGCGTTGTTGGTTCACTTACCTTTTCCTTAGATTTCCCGTCTAAATATTTTTTTTCTTTGTTTTCTTTGTCTGAATTTCTCACTTCCTGTTCCTCCTCAGTAAGCTGTTCAGTAAGCTGTTCTGGCTGACTAACCACCGCTCGGATGATGGTGTGAAGTTTAGTGAGGAGAAACAGGAAGTGAGAAATTCAGACAAAGAAAAAAAACATTTAGAAGGTAAATAGAAGGAAAAGGTAAGTGAACCAACAATGCACTAGCTTAAAGCGGAGGTTCCGCGGCAAATCTTTTTTTTTTTTTAGCTTGCATGCAAAGTATTTTTAGATCACCAATTAGTACTCACGTGTTTGGTGATTTTTAACCTCCCCTGTCTTTTTTCTGGCAAAAGATGCACTTTTAAAATCAGCCGTCAGAATTTTCCATTTTGCTTGTGGGCATTGTGAAGCCCACAAGCACTCACTTCCTGGTAGCGGTGGACGGTGTTCTGCAGAAAAAGTTCCCCGGCGGATAAGGCTCCCCCCCCCCTGTACTGCGCATGCGCGGCACGAACCTCAACGGAGTTTCCGAAAGTAGCCGAACATGTAGAGCTGCGAGTTAGCTCTACACGGCGCCTGCGCAATGACTAGGAGCCATGTAGAGCTGACTGCGCAGGCGCCGTGTAGAGCCGACTCGCAGCTCTACATGTTCGGCTACTTTCGGAAACTCCGCTGAGGTTCGTGCCGCACATGCGCAGTACAGGGGGGACCTTATCCGCCGGGGAACTTTTTCTGCAGGACATGTCACATCTGGGCGAACTCCCAGATTACATTGCGGGAGAATAGAAACGCCTACTCCCGCGGGAGTGAGTACCCGGAAGCCGGAATTGAAATGACAATAGTACGGTATGTACAGAAAAAAAAAAAAAAAAAGTGTTTACTGTACATCTTTGTAGTGTAAGGAGTGTGGTCATATATGGATGTTATTTTGGGTGGAACTCCGCTTTAAAGGAACCTATTTGGAAAATAAAAAACAAACCTTTACAACCCCTTTAACTGAAAATCATAAATTTTCCTGCAATCTCCAGTGATGTTCAATTCCTGTAAGGTTCTAAAAGCCAGAGATCATGTGACTTTTGCCTACAATTTAATGACATGAAGGAGCCTAAAAGTACTGTATTTATTGGCGTATAACACTCACTTTTTTACCCTGAAAATAGAGGGTAAACTGTGCCTACGTGTTATACAGAGGGGGCTGTGGAAAGTTTTTTTCCTGAAACTTCCCTCTTAAAGTTAGGGTGCGTGTTATATGCCTGTGCGTGTTATACACCGTTAAATACAGTAGTTTTGTAATCATGCGAACAAAGCAGTACACTTTTACTCTAAAAGAATACGTGAATTGGTAAAGCTGAGATCTAGGCAGATGTCAAAAGTGCATGTTATAAGTGATAAAGTCACATTCATTACATTAAGTATTACTAAAGTGCATTATTTTCTCTCAAAATGCTGTATTAGTAATGTTGAAATATTTTCTATTGGGCCTCATACACACTGGCCATTTTTAACCTGGCTGTTAGGGGCTTCTGGTAGTTTTTTTTTTTTTTTGCCTCCAAACCCCCCCCCCCCCCCGCATGTTAGCTTATGTGTAAATACACACATAGGCGTATAGGCCCCTTTCACACTGAGGAGTTTTTCAGGCGTTTCGCGCTAAAAATAGCGCCTAAAAAACGCCTGAAAAACTCCTGCCCCTGCAGTCTCAATGTGAAAGCCAGGGGAGGACGAGAAAAAAAGTCCTGCAAGCAGCATCTTTGGAGCGGTGAAGGAGTGGTGTGTATACTGCTCCTTTACCGCTGCTGCCCATTGAAATCAATAGGACAGCGCGGCTATATCGCCCACAAAGCGCCTCTGCAGAGGCGCTTTGCAGTGGTTTTTAGCCCCTTCTCGCCCACTAGCGGGGGTTAAAACCGCACCGCTAGCGGCCGAATAGCGCGCAAAAACAATGGTATAGTTGCGCTATACCGCCAGCGCATCCAGCACTTCAGTGTGAAAGCGACCTTAGAGGAAGAAAAAAAATACTCCCAGTGTGTCCATGAGCAGCGCATTTTGGCAGAAAAAATGCTTGAGTGTAAACGCATGAATACTCACATTAATGCTAGGCACATTTGGCGCTTGAGCATTCATTCATTTTAATGGTCAAAATAAATTATTATTCTGGCTAATGAAATTAATTAATGCCCAAGCGTCAAGCATATTTTTTGCCAAAATGCTGCTACCAGAAGGAAAGGCATCTAGGAGAGTTGACGAAACGTCCAGTGTGCATAAGGCCTTACTTTGAAAATATGTACAAATCCTCAGTACATCAGTGTAGGTGCAGCTGCCAGAGAGATTGATACAACTTCTTTCTGATTGCAAAAGAGAAAGAACACATCCCAGGCACACTTTAGATGTGTATGTTCCAGGCAGGGAACTGGAGACTGCATGGTGTAGACTCCAGCTAAGATGTCTGCCCATCAGTTGCTTGATTACATTCTCAGACCTACTTCTGGAATAGTAATCAAGCAACTGATCAGCACAGCTAAACTTCGCACCATCCAGTGGACACCAGGGAGTTATATGCTGGTCTAAAGGGTTGCCAGGATGTGTTCTTTCACTCAGGCTCATCACCCCCCCCCCTTGCACTGTGGGGGGGTGCTTTGGGAGGAGAGAGGACTTGTGCTAGAGAGGAGGATTTGATTGGTCCTCTTCCCTCCCAAAGTGCCTCCCAGCACATGCCCTATTACCCCCAAAATTTAAAATATTCTGGCTGCCAGAATTTGTGCTGGGAGGGGTATTGGGGGGGGGGGGGATATTTGTGCTGGAAGCAAGGATTGGGGGAAGATGAATGATTTGTGCTGCTTCTCCATTCACTGTCCAGTCACAGACCTGGACTCAGAGAAAGGGGGTTGAGTGAATCTGGCCATCAGACTGAGGACATTCAGTGATAAAAAAAAAGTACTGTGGCAGAAATCTCTGGTTTGAAGTTGAATATTGCAGTAAAATCTGTTTTTAATTATTTTATCTTTTAATAGGCGATTCATTTTATCTTATTTATTTTTTATTTTTTTGCTGGACTTCTACTTTAATGCAGACATATTTCCTAATAATCCACATGAAGTATGACAGTGTATAGAAAAATGTATTTTCCCACAAAACCACATTTATTTAACTCTTCAGTTCTCACGAGCGTTTAACACATTAATATTTGTATGTGTAAATAGTATGAAAAGCTAATTTTCTATCCATTTATGTTATACAATCATATATAAATGGTCTATAAATGTGATTATCTATTACAATCCTTCTTGATAATCTATCAGTTCTCATCCCAGCTATGACAACAGATAGATACCATTCATAGTTGTAACTAACTGTGCCGTGCAGAGAATATTACTCACAGTTCTTATGGGAAAAGAGCTTTACAAACTATTTTTATCCTGACATGTTTGTCTTGGACATATTTTTTAACAGCAGAAATTATTCTAGCAGAATAATGAAAATATCAGGAGCAAAATCCCATGGACAGGGTTCAGATTTTTTTCCCAGGGGAATTTCCTTGCACAAATCTTTTTGCTGAATCTGATCTTTTCTTCAATGTCCTTCTTACATACAGAATATCATAAACCATGTTAATAATAGATTATGAAGTATAACCAAGCAGGTGAGGTAGGCTTAAATAAAGTGTTTATTCCTCATGTCATTCCAATTGTCCTTATTGTTTTGGATTTATGATGAAAGCAAGACATGCAGATTAGAGATGAGCTAAGGTTCGTACCCGCGGGAAACTGTCACATGACAGCAAGCCACCATTCCAATCCGTTGCAGCCGCCACCTCTCCGTTACATGCAGCTGCAGGGTGGGGATACTGGACTAATATGGCCATGTGCTAACATTAGGGTCAATGGTGTCAGGGCCGCCATCAGGAATTTTGGGGCCCCTTACACAGCTTCAGGCATGGGCCCCGTGGAGCAGAGGAGACACGGGGGGGGTGTGCTGTCGCCGCAAATTGACAAGCGGGGGGGCTGCCGCGAGTTGAGAAGCGGGGGGGGTGCCACGAATTCAGAAGCGGGGGGTGCTGCCGCCGCGAATTGTTGAGGTCGGGGGGGGGCTTTGGGTGCTGACGAATAAAACATTTTTATAAAAAAAAAAGGGGGGTTGCCATCTGGGGCCCTGGGGACCTCCGGGCCTCTGGGGACCTCTGGGTCCCTTAAAAAAAAAAAAGGGGGTTGCCATCCGGGGCCCTGGAGACCTCCCGGCCCCTGGGGACCTCTGGGCCCCTTACAAAAAAAAAAGTGGGTTTGCCATCCAGGCCCCTGGGGACCTCTGGGCCCCTTACAGGTGTACTGCCTGTATCCCCCTGATGGCGGCCCTGAATGGTGTCACTGGCATCCTGTTCCTTTGTTCCATGTGGCTGCGGGCTGGGGGAATTCCATGGCCATAGCTGATTGGGACAGTGGCCTGCTGTCATGTGCAATTGCCCCTGATTTTAGGCCAAACTCAGTTTGTCTCGAACTGTAGCTCAACCTTAGTGCAGAAACCTTCTGTTTTCAAAGCCTCTACTGTACTTCACGCTTAGCCCTGATTCACACTGCTGCGACTTATCATGCAACTTGCGATAAATAAGGTTGCAAGTCCAAACACATTCATATTAACGGGTTAATGAATAAGGGGGGTACTAATGCGCAAACCAAGTGTAAATAAAGACTAATAGGTAGCTGCCAACATAAATCGTGTTCTCACACTTAGACCCCATTCACACAGGGGCGACTCGTCAAGCCGCCACAAGTCGCGTCAAGTCGCTGACAAGTCGCGTCCCGTTCTGTACAATGGAACCGTTCTAATAGGAGCGACTCAAGTCGCTCTGACTTAGAAAAAGGTTCCTGTACTACTTCGAGACGACTTCAGGGCGACTTCCATTGACTTCAATACAGAAGTCATTTTGCAAGTCACCTTTGAAGTCGTGTGAAGATCGCCCGGCAGAGTCGCGGGACAATTCGTGCCGCCCCTGTGTGAATGGGCTCTAAAGGTAAATGAAAAAAATATATAAACAAATATAAATAATGTGGCGCTTACTAAGTGATAATGATCATCATAAGATAACAAACATCACAAAAAATATAACTCGTATGAATATAAAGTGCATACAGTGCAAATATGTGCAAACTTCACAAATATGTGCAAATAGCAGTGACATCAATATTTCCAAGAATTTTGTAGCTGCTGACTTTTAATAAGGACACTTACCTGTCCTACTCGCCCGCGATGTCTGGCCCCTGACGGCGATCGCTCGGTCCTGGCAGGTCCCGGCGCCTCCATCCTGACTAAGGGAAACAGGCAGTGAAGCCTTACGGCTTCACTGCCCGTTTCCTACTGCGCCTGGGCGACTCGCACGGCGCTTTGTGAATGGGTGGCTGCCTCCTGGGATACACACAGTTCCCAGAAGGCAGTGCGCCCCATTCACAAGAAGAATCCGAGTGTAGGACGAGTAAGAAGATCCACCGCAGAGGATGAAGAGACAGATTAGGGACTTCCGCATAGCAACCGCTATTTCTGGTTAGTAAAAATGTTTTATTTTTTTCATTTTGTTTTTTTTTATTTATTTGTAGATTTTTAGTGAAATTTTTTTTTCAGGGTGGAACTCCAATTTAACTTACCAGCATGTCTTTGGAGTGTGGGAGGAAACCGGTGTATCTTGAAGAAAGCCACACAAGCACAGGGAGAACTCCTATGATCCTAGTGCTGCAAGAATGAAGTGCTAGCCTTAAGGCTCCATTCACAACTGGGTGTTCTGGAACGCCGCAATTCTGCCCACGTTTACAGAATTGCGGCAAAATGCAGAACACGTTTGTGATGCCATTATTTCTTAATTGCGATTGATTTGGTACATTGGCTTTTTTTTTTGCGTTTTTGGAGCGGGGGGAGGCCCATTCAAATGAATGGCGCATTTTCAAAAACGCTCAAGTAAAAAACAAGTTTAAAAAAAATGAGTGGCTACAGCTGTCGCTTCAGATCGCTCAGGTGTGAATGGAGCCTTAAGGTTTTAAAATTGTTTTATATCTGCTGTGTTATAAAAAAAATAAAAATTAACTCCTGGATCGCTGCCGTTGCATTTTTTTTTAATTCGGGAAGTATAGCTTTTGGCACTCCGACAACAAACAGCTCTTCTAATCAAAACTGAAATCCACTCTCTATTCCTTTTCTCCCCTGTCCATTCACAAAACACTTTGTATTTCATGTATGGGTTCACAGAATACAAAGCGTTTTGTGATTGGACAAGAGGAAAGGAGAACCAGACAAATGACAGTTGGAAGTATAGTAAAAGTTATACTTAGGCCCCTTTCACACGGACGGATAGAATGGTGCTTTTAGCTGCGGATTTTCTATTTTTCTACCGCAGCTAAAAGCACACAACGCTTTCCTATGGCCCCATTCACACACAGTGTTTAGCTGCGATTTCGCTACATACGGTTCCGTGCGAATAGAAAAAATAGAATTGAATGCGTCCAGGTGCGATGTAGCGCAGCTATCTGCAAACAACCGCATGTAATCGCAGTCATTTGAGTCAGCTGCGGATAGCTGCGTGAGAAAAAAAAAATCACCCGGAAGCGCATCATAACCAGTAGGTGTACCTGGGAAATGACACAGGAAGTTCAGAGGGATATTGGAAAGAGGAGAAGGCAGCATGGCGGCGCGAGATATATCACATGAGGCCATAATATCCCTTGTGCATTCCCGACCAGAGTTATGGGACTCAGAATGCCCAGGATATGCCGATCGAGTGTTGAAGAGATCCAAGTGGGAGGAAGTATACAAATTTGTCACACCGAACTGGGACAATATGTCTGCCACTGAGCAGGATAACCGAGGTGAGTGCAATGTTTGTTGTGTCTATGAAGCAGGGTACACATGCATCATAGCTGTTTCCCATAATAACCACAAACAGAAGATTTACCCCCTAAATGACCAGGCCATTTTTTAGCGATCCAGCACTGCGTCACTGACAATTGTGCAATGCTGCAAACAAACCTAATTTGAAAATGGGAAATGAAATGGTTGGTGTCTTCCCTTAAGTTTTTTCTAGGGTGGGGGGGGGGGTGAGCAGATCTCTCTCGACTTTTCCTAACATGCGTTATGTTTGATATATATATTGCAGGAAAAGAGGTTTATACACGTTGGAGGTCCCTACGTGACCGGTACAAGAAAGAAGTTAATGAAGAGAAGTCTGCAGAGAGAAACGGAGCACCCTCAACTCGTCGCAGGGCTAACCCCCATGCAGAGGCTTTGTCTTTTTTGAGGCGCACCATCGAGATGCGCTCGTAAGTATATATATTATATATTTTACTTTTAACAAATTTGTGGGCAGTATAGCCGCACTGTCCTAATGATTTGAGTGGGCTGGAGAGGTGTAGGAGCGGTATACACACCGCTCCTTCACCACTCCAAGGATGCTGCTATCAGGATTTTTGGTTGCGTCACCGCTCCAGTGTGAAAGGTGTCTAAACCCACCCTGCTCTATATAGAGGGCTATTCTGTAGTGTACACATGACAGTATTCATGTTATTTTTAAACTTGTAATTTTGTTATTATTAGAACTGTGTCAAGTGTTCCTGAGAGAGCAAGCGCAAGACATGAAAGTTCGTCACCAGATGACGCAGACACCAGTCAAGAAACCAATTCAGAGTCACTTTCATCCCAAGAATATCAACCATCCACTGAAGAACCTGTGGTATGTACTTTCAAAACGTCACAATGATGGTTTTTACAATTTATTTTTTTACAATGCTTTCATTTTTTAATGGGGGGGGGGGGGGGGACAGTGTCAGTGTGTGTTTTCTTTTAGTTTTTGTATTTTTTTACAATTAATTTTTATTTTATTCTTTTTTTTTTCAGCCCTCTCTTTCGTGAGATATCAGGGGTCTTAACAGACCTCTGACATCTTCCCTTTGAGACAGGGAATGGGACTAGGGACACAGATTCCCCAGTCCCTTTCTCAGCAGCCTCCGCTGCGCTGAAAATGAATGGAGAGAAGACAGCGGCTTCTCTTCATTCATGAACTGAAACATTGTAAAAACAGTTTTGGTGGTCTTCTGGCTGCCAATACAGTGACAACAGGTTTTCGGGGCTAAAACAAGTGCCTGTGTCTGATCTACTGAAAACAGGTGTTGCAAGCTCGGACACGACTTTAATAATTGTGCAAGCATCATGTTTATTATTATGTAAGTGTGATCTCAACATCAGAAGCATAATCTATATATTTGATCTATTTGCAGGCAAATGTAGGTAGGAAAGGACAGTCTACTTCCACCAGCCGTCAAAAACGTACTCAACAAGAGACACCTTTTGAGGAATATTTTAACCGTATTATAGCAGAAATGAGAAACCAATCGCAAAACCAGGCCAAAGATGATGAATTTCTCAATATCTCAGACCCAGATGTTATGTTTTTGAGAATGTTGCTTTGTGTAGTCAGGGAGATTCCTCCTGATAAGCGCACTGAGGTCAGGGGTGATATACATGCCTATTTAATGTATATTGTATCTGCTTGCAAAGAGCAACGCCCATATCCAAAATTTCAGCCATGGGCTATGGGTTTTAATTCACCCAGTGGCTCTTTGAGTCGACCAATGGCCAATCAGCAGTTCCATGACACAACACCTGCCATTAATCCTTATGCAGGACCCCCACCGATGTATACACCTTACCCACCTAATCCTGGTTATCAAAGGATGCACGTGCAGCCACACCCAGTTACTTCACCCTCATCTACCCAATCAGGATCAGGATCACCCATAGATGTTGGCACTGAACCAAGCCACTCTTCCCTGCGACCCCCTTATCCGGTGTATGAAAACTTGTAGTTTTGACCTTTTAATTTGTTATATTACTGTTTAATTTTTTTATGTTTTGTTACTTGAATTTTATTGATACCTACCTCAATATCCGCTGAACTGTACGGATGTAAGAAACTGTACTGTACTGTTCCAAGCTTCCATATCTTGCTACTCCGCCACGCTGGCTCTCACAGTACCAAAGCATTGTTTAGGTTGAGAGCCAGCATGGCCGACTAGAAAGATACTGAAGCTTGGCCCAGTGGGAGATCCCCCAATCTACACAGTGCAGCATACATGGCGAAATCAAAATTAAGGTGACGAAGGTTAGGGTTTTGACACTTCCTCTATGGGGCCATGCCTCAGCAGACTGGCCATACACCTATAGGTTATCTTATGTTTTTCTATGTTCAGATGGAAAAAGTGGAACAGATTCCTCCATCTCCGCTAAACTGTGCAGATGTAAGAATCTCCCAGTGTTCCAAGCTTCCATATCTTGCTACTCGGACGACTAGAAAGATACTGAAGCTTGGCCCAGTGGGAGATCCCCTCCCCCCCCATCTACACAGTGCAGTGTACATGGACAAATATTATTCCATCTAATCATAGACATTATGCAGATAATCTATAGGTGTATGGTCAGCTTTAAGCACTAAAAAACCTTTTTAAATTCTTTGCTTACATTTGGACATTGTTATCAAACAGCCGCTACACAACAGTTCGTAAAGTTGTGAAAAAATGTTTCAAAGCTGTTTACTGCATTAACAGTGTCCACATCTAGTCAAACATATGATTAACAGCACTTTAGAAATACTCAATATTTTAGGGGGGGGGGGTACAGAGTCAATTTATACTTGAAAATAGAAGAAAATTCTCTATATTCCTAAGGAATTGAAAACATAGTTTTCTATACATGCAAGCATTCAATGTTTTGTAAGGTTTGTCTATTTTTTCTACCTTTTTGTTATTTAACATGGCAAAGATATAAAAATAAAAACTATTTAATTGTAAAAAATTGTCAACTACTTTATTTCAAGAACAAATTTAAACTGTAATATAAGGTTGATATAACATGGGTAACAAAGATCTCTTTACAAATGGTCATATTGCCATGGGAGCTGTCCATCCTCTGTCAAAAAACAAACTGTGAAATCCTCACGCACTTGTAGAGCTTGATTCGTGGGACGAGTGGCAGTAACACGACCTCTGTGTTCTGCGGAAACAGGTAACGCTAACGGGGATTCGGTGGGCACGATCTCCTTACCCCTCAAATAGTTGTGGAGAACACAACATGCCAAAACAACATTGACCGCATGATCCACTTCTAGGTGCATGGCTGTCATCAAAACACGCCATTTGGCAGTGCAAATGCCAAATGCGCACTCCACCATTCTCCGGGCTCTACTGAGACGGTAATTAAAAATGCGCCTCCTGTCAGCGAGCCCATGCCTCATATAGGGCCTGAGAAGGTGGGTGGATAAGGCAAATGCCTCATCTCCCAGCACAACAAAAGGAAGGTCCGGCACAGCAGTACCAGGAAGAGGCCTTGACTGTGGCACATTGAATTCACTATTTTCCAATCGCTGGCCCATCATAGAATTATGGAAAATTCTGGAATCTCCAGAACTCCCGTAAGCTCCCACATCCACAGCAATGAACCGCATGTTGGCATCACTGAGCCCCAGGAGGACAATGGAGAAATATTTTTTATAGTTGAAATAACGGGAACCAGAGTTTGGTGGCTTGATGAGACGGATATGTTTCCCGTCTAAAGCCCCAATGCAATTTGGGAAGTTGGTCTTCTCCCAAAACTCCTCAGATATTTCCTCCCACAGACTGGATGTTGGTTCTGGCATGACACTGCTTTTCAGCTCTTCCCATATAACTTGACATGTATCATGGACTATTGTCGATACAGTAGAAATTCCCATTAGGAACTGATGATGAAGGGAGGTGAAGCTGGCACCAGTGGCAAGGTATCTGCAATACAAAAAAGACACATATATTTATATCTATATATTATGCAAGAACATACATACACACTATTGTCAATAATATTGGTACACCTGCATGTACATGAATTTAAAGCATCTGTTCAAGATATGGAAAACCTACCTTAAAGTAAGTAGCAGCCGCTCTTCTGCACTAATGCTTCTTCTCATGTTGGTCCTGGTTCTGCTCAGGCGTGTTCTACAGAGTTCCAACAGCTCATCGAAGCTTGCCACGGACATCCGAGTATAATTGTAGAACTTGTCCCCATGGGTCCGCAGCTCACCGAACATGAAGGCAAAGTAGCCAATTGATAGACGCTGTGAGGTTAGGGGATGGACCCAGTAACGGCGGGGACGTCGCCTAGACTGGATCTGTCTTCTCCTCTTCATCCTCATCATCAGCAACATGAGCATCGCCAGCAAACTCATCATATTTGCATTCATTTTTGCAAATCTCAGGCACAACACACCGATCACTCCTCTCACCTCTAAACTCCAACACACACTCAGCAAGTGAACAAAGAAACAGGAAATAGATGGCAGAGGACCGAAATGCATCATGGTTAGATCCAAGGGACAAAATAAATAAACAGGTTGCTATGGGAATAACTAACCGCAGCTAAACGCAACCGCAAATAAACGCACGTATACGCAGGTAATCACAATGTACAAATGCAGCTAATCGCATTGCCTGAAGCCTTGAATTTCAAAGAACAAAAAACATGCTTTTTACTGCGGCAATTTTGGCGTCCATGTGAAAGGGGCCTTACAATTAAAAAAAGAACACATTTTAAAGAACAGGCAGTGATCCATGATGTTGCATACACCTCCTGAGATTTAACTATTTCTAATGCCGTGTACACACGATCGGTTTTACCGATGAAAACAGTCCGATGGTCTGTTTTCATCGGACAAACCGATCGTGCATGGGCCCCATCTGTCTTTTTTCCATCGGTGAGAAAAAATAGAACATGTTTTAAATTTATCCGATGGGAAAAAAAACGATAGCAAATTCCCATCGTCTGTGTGGAACTCCATCGGACAAAAAACCCACGCATGCTCAGAATCAAGTCGATGCATGCTCAGAAGCATTGAACTTAATTTTTCTCGGCTTGTCGGAGTGTTTTACGTCACGGCGTTTGGGACGGTCGGATTTTTGACTGATGGTGTGTAGGCAAGACTGATGGAAGTCAGCTTCATTGGATTTCCGATGGAAAAATCCATCAGATTAGAATCCATAGGAAATCCGATCGTGTGCACAGGGCTTTACGCAGAAAATTAAAAACAAAAAAAAAAAGTTTTTTTCCTGGAGTTTTAATTTAAACAGATGAAAAGGGAACAAATGGGAGAAGATGGTTGTTTGTTATAACACAGGTTCACAGCACATTAACAGAAAAATAGTTGCCACTATATTCTATGAGCTCTTCACTGTATGTTGCGATAGAGGGCAGTGTATTGCGTTTTTGAAAAAATCCTTCTTGCTGTAACTTTTGTGTATTTTGGGAAAAAGTCAACACATTGAAAATGCACTAGAAACGCTATATGCATTTTATTAGTGTGGTGTTTTTTTTAAGTCACATGCCAATATTTCCAACAGACACAACCCACAGAATAGAGAGGTTACAAATAAAAAGGAAGAAAACACGTCATACGCATGCAAAAAGTGTTGTGTTACGAAAAAGCGCTGAAAACAGATTATGCACTTTAAGAGAAACACATGCGCATTTTCTAACACAATGGTGTAAAGGGGCCCTTAGGGTTTACATACACTTTATTAATGAATTACATAGCCTTTAACCCATTATTATATAACCTCTATTTGATGGATTGAAGATTACTGAAAGTAGATAGCAATAAAAAAACGAAATTCATCAAGATTAAAGTTAATTTAGGTGGAGTAAGGAGTATGACCCCCACTAAGACCTTTTGCTGTCCATGACAATGATGGGAAGACAATCTCATCACCCACAAGGCTTGCACAATGATGAAAATAAGACGATGAGATAAACATCCTAGTTCCTGTCTCTGGATTACAATTGCCATATATTTATGGATTTAGCTGTCCTCCAGTGGGCCTTAAAGGACCATCATAGCTAACTAATATTGTAGTTTGATAACTGCATGGGAATAATACATGTAATGGTAATTTTCCAAATACAAATTTACTTTTGCATTTCACATACTTTTATTTATATTCTTCACCACATTTACATACAGGCAGGGCTGAGGTTGGCGTTGGCAAACTGAGCAAATGCCCATGGTCCCTAAGTCCCTAAGGGCCCCCCACATGATGGATGTGTCCACCAAATTACAACTCCCTGTTCTTCTAAACAAATGTGTACCTTCCTAATTAGCAGTCACTCTCTCTTGGCTTGCCCAGTAAAATATTAGAGTAAGTGGCTTTGATCAGTGGCACAACAAACAGGAGTGCTAATACAGAACAATACTGTTATTGCTTTGCCTACCTGAATGCAGGGTTGACCTCGGCCTACTACACTTGAACTTGCAGAGAGCATGGTACCACCACCTAGGGTTGCCACCTCATCCCTTTAAACCCAAACATATATATGTAGCTCCAGGACCCGTTAGGTCCACTGTTCCTATTAACTTTCCCTTTTTCAGCAGTTACAACTTCAAAGAGGTACATTGCAGCAGACGTGAATTAATACTCCTAGAGCGCAGTGCAGCGGGGTTCAGGAATGGTACGAGAGGGGTGACGTCACCCCTGCCCCGGGGACTATATTGTTGTCTCTACCCACGATTATCCGACCATTTATCTTTAATTGCGGATGCTCATGGCTAAGGTTTCTATTGTTTCCTGGAATGTGAGGGGTATGCACTCCCCCTTGAAACGTACAATGCTTAATATGTGTTTGAAGAAATTCCTTCCTGGGGTTATCTGTTTCCAAGAGACTCACTTAACGGCAGAGACAGTATGCTGTTTACGGTATGCATGGGTGGGGAGAGCTTATCACTCTACACACACCTCCTTTTCTAGGGGGGTGAGTGTACTGGTGCATGCAGCCTTGGATTTCCAGGAGTTTGACAGTGTCATAGACCAGGAGGGGCGATATGTATTTCTTCACTGCAGGTTTGGTACATTGATATGTGTGCTGGCATGCATATATATCCCACCACCGTTCGCGGCGGCGGTACTCCGGCTCCTCCTTGCGTTTTTGGATGGTAGGCCGGATGTGCCGCTGCTAGTGATCGGTGACTTCAACTGCTGTTCGGACCAGGTGGCGGATAGACACCCGAGCCCTAGGCCCTCTGCCCTCGCCAGGAGTACTCCCCTGGCGCGGTTGTTGCAAGAGGTGGGCTGGGTGGATATCTGGCGACATCGCAATCCGGGCGACAGACAATTTACCTGCTTTTCAAAGTCCCATGGTTGCCTGTCTAGGATAGATCTGGGGGTGGGGAACCTGAGCATACTCCCGTTTGTAGCTGACATTACACATAGACCCCGTAGTGTATCAGACCATTCTGCTCTAGTGGTACAGTTGCTGGTGGCTCCACCGGCAAAATTAACTAGGGCGCCCTGGAAGTTTAATGCATTTTGGTTGAAATTGTTTCGTTCCCATGAGGAGATAATGGGTGATATACGGAGGTTCTTTGATGACGGGGATGGAGTAGAATTTAATGTGCGGCACTGGGATGCCTTTAAGGCGCATCTCCGGGGCCTCCTGATAGGGGAAATGAATAAGGTTAAAAGAGCCTCCTCTGAGCTCCTGATAGAAGTGGAGGCTAGGGTTCAGGAATTAGAGAGGGTATATGTGACGGATCCCTCTGATCTGACCAGAGAAGCATGGGTGGCCGCTCAGTCGGCCTATCAACAACTACTTTCCTCCTCGGCTGAGAAGAAAAGGTTCTTTACGAAACAGGCGTTCTTTGAGGAGGGTGAGAAGACCGGCCGACTTTTGCCACGGATTGCAAACTCCCATCAACGCTCGCCTGCTATAGGAGCCATTAGGTCCAAGACAGGGAGTGTAGTCTCCCAACCAGAGTTGATTATGGAGGAATTGGCGGGTTTCTATGAGACCCTGTACAGTCCTGGAGCGCCATACGCCCAGGAGGATCTGGAGTTATACCTGGCCCGATTAGTCTTCCCTGCTCTGTCCGAGGGTCAGCGGGCACAGTTGGAGGCGCCGCTTACTGTCGGGGAGCTCCGGGGGGCTGTGGGTGCATTCCCTAATTGTAAGGCCCCGGGGGAGGATGGGTTGCCTATGGAGGTGTATAAGCAATACTCAGAGGAAATATTGCCCCAACTACTGAGAGTGTTTAACAATGCCAGGGAGAGAGGGACCCTTCCACCCTCAATGTCTAAGGCAAACATAGTACTACTGCTCAAACCGGGTAAGGATCCTGTAGACCCAGGGGCGTATCGCCCCATCTCCTTGCTGCAAAGCGACATCAAGATATTAGCCAAGGTACTGGCCATTCGGCTGAATGGGGTGATTACTTCAATTGTGCATGGGGACCAGGCTGGTTTCATGCCAAATAAATCTACAGCGGTTAATTTGCGGAGGTTGTTCCTGAATGTACAAGCAAGGGCAGATAACATGGGAAGCAGGGCACTCTTGTCCCTGGACGCCACAAAGGCGTTTGATAGCATAGATTGGAATTATCTTTGGTCGGTGCTGCGGAGGTTCGGGTTTGGTCCAATTTATATATCCTGGGTGAAGTTGCTATATAGTCAGCCGCAGGCCGCCATAAGGACCTTTGGTTCTTTGTCTGGGAGCTTTGCATTGAGGAGGGGGACTCGGCAGGGGTGTCCCCTGTCGCCCCTCCTCTTTGCTTTGGCTATTGAGCCACTGGCCATGGATATTCTGGCAAATTCTGGCATTACTGGTTTCTGCTATGGTGACTTGCAGGAAAAAGTCATGCTATATGCCGATGACACTCTGCTTCTTCTGGGGGACACGGACTCCTCCCTTAGGGAAGCTATGTCGACCATATCCAAATTTGGAGGGTTTTCCGGTTTGCATATAAACTGGTCAAAATCGGCGTTGCTCCTGTTGGATGGGGACGACACACAGGTGATTAACTCTTCCTGCCCCATTCCCATTACCACTGCTTTTAAGTACTTGGGGGTTCAGATCACAGCTAGGCCACGGGATTTTATCCATCTTAATATCTCCCCCCTGTTACTAAGGTTTAGGGATAAAGTCAAAACCTGGAAGGCTCTTCTCCTATCTGTGGCTGGCAGGGTGAATCTTATAAAGATGATACTCATGCCACAGCTACTGTATTTCCTTCATAATACTCCTATGGTTATCCCCCTCAAAACATTTCGTACAGTAAATAGTATCTTTCGCAGCCTCATATGGAGGGATAAGCTCCCTAGGATCAGATTGGAACATTTGCAGCGGCCCAAAGACTGCGGGGGCTTGGCGTTACCAAACCCTTGGCTGTATTACTTAGCTTCCCAGCTACACCACCTTATAGGCATGTTTCCATTAGAGGCAGAGGGGGCGCCCACCTTGCAAACCTCGGCTCATAAACTGCTGCTGTTTACTGTGTGCAGAGATCCGGTTCCTGTGGCGTTGGAGGCTCAGGCCTTCGCTAAACCACATAAAAAGTTTCCAACTTATAGCTTAATTCAGAAGGTATGGAACAAGGTTAAATACATTCAGAATGCAGATGGCTATACAGAATATAGCCCTATATGGCAAAATGATACATATACTGAATTGGCAAAACTGCAGTCTGGGGCCAGATGGAAGCAGTATGGGATTACGCATCTTAGACACATATTCTGTAATGGAGTGTTGCGCCCTTTTAGCGACCTAAGGGAATCTTACGGTCTCCCGCAATCAATGTACTTTTATTATTTACAATTGCTCCATGCGGTGGCGGCACAGGGTCGCTCCTCGGAGTGGCACTTGTCGCCAACCCCGGTGTTTAGGCTTCTTGGGGATGCTGGGTCGTCAAAGGGCTTTATCTCACAATACTATGCCATACTGTTACAGTCCGTGATGAGGCAGCATCCTCTGAAGATAATGGAGAAGTGGGAGGCAGATGTTGGACAGTTGGATGGTGAGCAGTGGGAGGAAATTTTCCAGGCTGTGGGTAGGTGTTCACTGAATATATCCCATAGGCTTACCCAGTTGTACATATTGTTACGCACTTATTTCACACCTCACAGATTACATTTAATGAATCCACAGCTTGACCCCATATGTACACGATGCAAAAGGGACCACGGAGATCTAGTCCATATGTTGTGGAGATGTCCCAAACTCCACATGTACTGGGCGGGGGTGGTGTCTACCATTAATTCAGTGTTTGGCGTGTCTCTTCCACAGGACCCGAGAGCTTGTCTCTTGGGTGCTTTGGAGGAATACGAATGGGACGAGGACTGTAGAGAAGCCGTTCATAGGACTCTGTTTCAGGCGAGGAAGCTCATCATGATACACTGGAAAGCGGAGGACCCACCGACCTTGAAGGAATGGGTTAATAATATTGGGATAGTGTTGAGGATGGAGAAGATGACTTATCAGCATAGGGGTAGTGCTCAAAAATTCGAGAAGCTATGGGCAAAATGGCTAGATGTACCGGGCTTAGCCCCGGTGGATCTGGTGGCTGATAGATTGCTAGGCATCAATATAGGTTGAGAGATGTTTTAACGATTGGGAGAGTGGATATGTTGATTTGAGGACCGGCTGGCTCCTAGTTCGGATTTGTTTTGAAATGCATGTTTGTAATGACTTCTTACCCCGCTATGTTGAGGGGTGTCTGTATGCTCTGTACCTCTGCAAATTAATAATAAAACTTTGTTGGATATAAAAAAAAAAAAAAAAACCCAAACATATATGAAATTACACAGGTTCTGAGGCTAATTTAATGCAGATAAGGTACCAAGTGAGTTTAATCACCACCTAATCAGCCACAGAACCTGTGTAATTAAATGTGCCCCCCCTCCTTCCTCTCTACCCTCTGGTGATCTCCTGTCCCCCCCTCTCCCTCCTAGTCTTCTCCCCCCCTCCCCTCCTGGCCGTATCCAGGTCTCACAGGTTCGGGTGAGAGTATTCTCCTGGCTAGATCTGTTACTCTTGTTCTTTGACTTAACGCGGTGTAGGTTATGATGGATGGCTGAATACTGTACAGATGCTTGTATGACCGGTACACCACTAATTCTTGTGCATTTTTGTTTTTTTCTGTTTATTATGCACTAAGTTGTAAACTGACATGTGATCATTAACTTTGAATAAAGTTTATTTTGTGAAAAAAAAAATGTGTTTGGTTTTAAAGGGATGAGGTGGCAACCCTACCACCACCACTCCTGCATGGCCCTGTATCACCACTGGCTGCCCACAACTCTACCCCATGAACAGTGACAGACTCAACCCCTTTACAGACACCAGGAGTGGACAATATAAGAGGGTAAATGTGGGCGTGCCAGCATGAGGTGTGGGGGCCTGACAGTGGGTGTCAACTACTTTGGGTTAAGCTAGGTGACAATAATAACTTTTAGAGAACCCAGTGCTGAGTAACGAGACTGGCCGATACGGAGTGAAGGAGTGGTGGAAACCCCTGGCTGGTATTGTGAGCGTAAGTTGACCCAGGGCTAGTGGGTCATTTAAAGGAGTGTGGGTGAAGGTTACTCACATGGTGACAGAGATTAAAGGAGTGGAGGGACGCAAACAGCACTGCATTCTGAATGTGAAGTGGTGCACTGAAACTAGACACTTGAAATTCATAAAAGCACAGAGAACTTCTTGGGACATTTTGTTTTATGCATAATATTTATGAATTGCACTTTATTTTGGGTACATAAATATATGAATTTGATACATATGGATTTGGTATAAGATATTTGTGTACAAATGAATTGATTATCAGATGCAAAGCACTATAAATAGGTATGTAATAACTCAAGTGCTGTGTGTGTGTGTGTGTATTGGTCACACCAGTGGAGATTTGTACAGCAGCTGAGCTTAGAGTTACGGGTAGTGCGGGTAAGAGCAATATATACAGTTCTGTCAGAATAGGACTTATGCTGCAGTAAATTGGACTCTACCAGAACCAAACACCTGACAAACCTTGTCAAGTACATTTCACTTTTTATCCTGTTTATTTTATTGTTGCTGTTGTTTGCTTTCTAATATCCTTTTCTGTAAACATTCTTCTTGCACCTTTTTTTATTTCCTTTCATACAGTAGATACAATATTTAGGGTTGAAAATATATTTATTGGTATTTTAACAGTGAGTACATGGAAACATATATGAAGTCACAATCTGTAAGTAGTCACATATAAGTTTATGCAAAGAGTCAGCCAAACGGCTATTGCCCACAGCATAACTCATAATACATAGTTACACAGCATCAGATTCAGTGACCGGTACTTGGAATAGAAAACAGGTATAGCTAGAAGAGCCCCGTCGTCGTATATGGCAGGATTGTAAACAGATATGTTAGGGATTAAGATTAAAACAAAAAGAGTGGTAGTGGGGGTCAGGTGTTGGGTGTGGGGAGGGGTACAGGGGGAGAGGAAGAGGGGAGGGGAGGAAAGGAGAAAGAGATGAAAAAAGAGAAGGAAGGACAGGAGAGAGAAAGAAAAGAAGGCAAGGAGAAATCGTAGAAAAGTGTCAGAGCTACTGAGTTGGGGAACAGGGAGAGATAAGTAAGTGACCGTGGTGGGAGGGGGACCTTCAGATACATGTCCCGCTCGTCCCACTGTCATTTTAGGTGCAAGGATAATCAAGTTGGGGTCGACAACATGCTCGCCAGAGTGTCAGAAGAGGAGAAGCGGAGCCAGATGAACCATAGTGCTTTATATAGATACAATATTTAACCACTTTGTCTGTAGAGCATTTTATTATTTTTGCATTTTTGGCCATAAAAGTGACTGTAATGCCCATTCATGAAATTTGATCTAAGCACATATATCTGTAGCGTTTACTTATCTCTCTCCAAAGTTCTGTTCCTCTCTGGTGCTCCATTGCTCTGTTATCAGCAGAGTCACTTCTGACTAGTGATGAGCCGAACACCCCCGGGTTCGGTTCGCACCAGAACCCGCGAACGGACCGAAAGTTTGTACGAACATTAGAACCCTATTAAATACAATGGATGCGAACGTTCGAATTCTAAAGTGCTAATTATAACAACTATTATGCATGTTATTGTCCTAAAAAGGGTTTGGGAACCCGGGTTGTGCACCAGGGGACATGTATCAATGCAAAAAGAAGTTTTAAAAACTGTCGTTTTTCGGGAGCAGTCATTTTAATGATGCATAAAGTGAAAAAAAAAAAGTCAAATATTCCTTTAAATATCGTACCTGGGGGGTGTCTAAAGTATGCCTGTGAAGTGCCACGTGTTTCCCGTGTTTAGAACTGTCCCTGCACAAAATGACACTTCTAAAGGAAAAAAAAGCCATTTAAAACTGCTTGCGGCTTTAATGTAATGTCTGGTCCCGGTAATATGGATGAAAATCTTTAAGAAAAATGGCATAGCTACCCCATGACCCCCCCCCCCCCCCCTACCCCAGCCCATTACCAGCCCCTTTGGATCTTGTATGGATATTAAGGGGAACCCCGCACATAAAATAAAAAAGGCCCTATATACTCTGAACAGCCGTATACAGGCGGTGCATACAAGACAGGGACTGTAGGTTTGTTCTTATGTAGAATCTGTTTGTAATTTTGAACAGGTACATTGTTTAAGTGTAGCTCCAGCCCAAAAATCTATTTTTAAACTTTTTGGAAAACATAGGTAAGGGTTATCACCCCTGTAACATTTGTTTTGCTGTCTGTGCCCCTGTTCAGAACATTTCACCTCACTTTTCGTCCCAATGACAACTGTTTTTGAAATGTGGTGTTTTTCTTGAAACAAGGATTGGTGATAAAGCATCAGTACAGAGGAGACACCTTTCTCCCATATTAATTCTTACAGGAGAGAATTTTCCTTCCTAGGGGTAGATTTCCTCTCACTTCCTGTTGTCTTCTTGCGTTTGCAAGTAGGAGTCGTTTGTAAGTTGGATGTTTGAAAGTAGGGACCTGCCGTATATACTCTGCAGAAATAGGCCCCTTAGTTGTTGGTGTTGGCACAACACTGTAAGCACTCACAGTTACTCTTGGTTGGTGCTGGAATGCCCTGCTGTCAACTATTATATCAGGAATTTTAATTACATATAATTGTTGAACAGTGGTAGTAAAAATTGGGCCTTTGATGGTGGTGCTGGTGCCACAACACTGTAAGCCCTGACAGTTACTCTTGGTGGGTGCAGCAATGGGCCCTGCTGTGAATTATTAGATCAAGAATTGTAATTGCATGCCCCTGTTGAACAGGGGCTGAAAAATTGTGCCTTTCGTGGTGGTGGTGGTGGTGGTGGTGTTGCCACAACACTGTAAGCCCTCAGAGTTACTCTTGGTGGGTGCAGGAATGGGCCCTGCTGTGAATTATTAGATCAAGAATTGTAATTACATGCCCCTTTTGAACAGGGGCTGAAAAATTGGGCCTTTCGTGGTGGTGGTGGTGGTGGCGTTGCCACAACACTGTAAGCCCTCAGAGTTACTCTTGGTGGGTGCAGGAATGGGCCCTGCTGTGAATTATTAGATCAAGAATTGTAATTACATGCCCCTTTTGAACAGGGGCTGAAAAATTGGGCCTTTCGTGGTGGTGGTGGTGGTGGCGTTGCCACAACACTGTAAGCCCTCAGAGTTACTCTTGGTGGGTGCAGCAATGGGCCCTGCTGTGAATTATTAGATCAAGAATTGTAATTACATGCCCCTTTTGAACAGGGGCTGAAAAATTGGGCCTTTCGTGGTGGTGGTGGTGGTGGCGTTGCCACAACACTGTAAGCCCTCAGAGTTACTCTTGGTGGGTGCAGGAATGGGCCCTGCTGTGAATTATTAGATCAAGAATTGTAATTACATGCCCCTTTTGAACAGGGGCTGAAAAATTGGGCCTTTCGTGGTGGTGGTGGTGGTGGCGTTGCCACAACACTGTAAGCCCTCAGAGTTACTCTTGGTGGGTGCAGGAATGGGCCCTGCTGTGAATTATTAGATCAAGAATTGTAATTACATGCCCCTTTTGAACAGGGGCTGAAAAATTGGGCCTTTCGTGGTGGTGGTGGTGGTGGTGGTGGCGTTGCCACAACACTGTAAGCCCTCAGAGTTACTCTTGGTGGGTGCAGCAATGGGCCCTGCTGTGAATTATTAGATCAAGAATTGTAATTGCATGCCCCTGTTGAACAGGGGCTGAAAAATTGGGCCTTAGGCACTGGTGGCACAACACTACAACCCCTCACAGATACTGTACTTGGAGCACAGCAATGAGCCCTGTTGCAAAGTATTGCTTCAAAAATTGTAATGACACGCCCCTGTTAAACAGGGGCTGAAAAATTGGGCCTTAGGCACTGGTGCCACAACACTCCAACCCCTCACAGATACTGTACTTGGAGCACAGCAATGAGCCCTATGGCAAATTATTGCTAAAAAAATTGTAATTACACGCCCCTGTAAAACAGGGGCTGAAAAATTGGGCCTTAGCCACTGGTGGCGGCACCCATAAACAAAAATGATCTTCCAAGCTATCATCATCAATCGTATCATTGAGGACTCGGAGGAGGAGGATAGCCAGTCAACATAACAGCACAGGCACTCAGCATCAGCATCAGTCTTGAAGGGATGTGACATGTTAAAATCAATTAGTCTGTTATATCAGCATCAGGTGTGTGGTAGCTGGTGGTGATCCAAGACTGGTTCATCTTGATGAAAGTCAGTCGATCAACCGAGTCGGTGGACAGGCGCACCCTGTGATCCGTGACAAATCCTCCAGCAGCACTGAATGTGCGTTCTGAAAGAACGCTGGATGCAGGACAGGCCAGTAGCTCAATTGCATACTGTGCAAGCTCTGGCCAGTGATCCATCCTCAAGACCCAGTAAGCCAGAGGATTTTCGGTGGGGAAGGTGTCCAAGTCTGACCTTGCCCCTAGATATTCCTGCACCATGTTTATCAGACGCTGGCGATGGTTGCTGGAACCGATCATACTTTGGGGCTGCGGACTAAAGAATTGTCTGAACGCATCGGTCAGATGGCCACCTTCCCCACCGCTCCTTCTTTGACTGGCCGAAGCCTCAGCAACTCGTTGTCCAGGACCAGGAGTTTGTAACCTCCCAGTCTCTGGGAACGCGTTGCACAGACCTTTCTGCAAGGCCTCCCGGAGTTGTCTCATCCTCTGCTCCCTCTGCGACGGTAACATAAGGTCCGCAACCTTACCCTTGTACCGTGGATCAAGGAGAGTGGCCAGCCAGTAATGGTCCCTCTCCTTGATCCGAAGAATACGAGGATCCTTCCGCAGACTTTGCAGGATCAGGGAGGCCATGCAGCGTAGGTTTGCTGAGGCATTCGCTCCGGAGTCCTCTGGGTCACTAAGGACGACATGATCCGCAGCCACCTCCTCCCAGCCACGTACAAGTCCACTGGTTTCTTGGGACTGTAAATCATCCCTAAAAGACTGCTGCTGATGATGCTGAGTGCCAGCCTCCACCTCCATGCTGACACAATCCTCCTCCTCCTCCTCCTCCTCCTCCTCCTCCTCCTCCTCTTCCTGTGCGATGGGTGGGACAGAAGGAACACTGTCTGGGTAAAGGGGGCCTTGAGAGGCAAGGAAGTCCTCCTCTTCCTGCCTCTGTTCTGCCTCAAGTGCCCTGTCCATTATTCCACGCAGCGTGTGCTCCAACAGGTGGACAAGAGGTACAGTGTCACTGATGCATGCACTGTCACTGCTCACCATCCTCGTGGCCTCCTCAAATGGTGCCAGGACAGTGCATGCATCCCTGATCATGCCCCACTGGCGTGGAGAAAAAAAACCAAGCTCCCCTGACCCTGTCCTGGTGCCGTAGTCACACAGGTACTCATTGATGGCCCTCTGCTGCGTGTGCAGCCGCTGCAGCATGGCCAACGTTGAGTTCCACCTGGTGGGCATGTCACATATAAGGCGGTTCTTGGGCAGGTTCAACTCCTTTTGCAGCTCAGCCAGGCGAGCACTGGCATTATAAGATCTGCGGAAATGCACACAGACTTTCCTGGCCTGCCTCAGGACATCCTGTAAGCCCGGGTACCTGCCCAAGAACCGCTGCACCACCAGGTTAAGGACGTGAGCCACACAGGGCACATGGGTCAGTTGTCCCTGTCGGAGGGCGGAGAGGAGGTTGGTGCCATTGTCGCAAACCACCATTCCTGGCTTAAGCTGGCGTGGCGTCAACCACCTCTCGGCCTGGCCCTGCAGAGCAGACAGGACCTCTGCCCCAGTGTGGCTTCTGTCCCCCAAACACACCAGCGCAAGCACGGCATGGCATCTTTTTGCCTGCGTACTTGCGTAGCCCCTTGAACGGCTACGGAGCACCGCTGGTTCATAGGACAAACCACAGGAAGAGGCCATGGAGGAAGAAGAAGAGGAGGGGGTGGAGGAGAGAGGTGTGTCACAACCAGTAGTAGCATTTTGGAGGTGTGGCGGTGGAACAACCTCCAACACTACTGCACCTTGTCCTGCATCCTTCCCAGCTGCCAAAAGAGTGACCCAATGTGCCGTGAAAGAAAGGTAACGTCCCTGTCCATGCCTGCTGGACCATGAGTCAGCGGTAATATGCACCTTACCGCTGACCGCCCTGTCCAGCGAGGCCAAGACATTGCCTTCCACATGCCGGTAGAGAGCCGGAATAGCCTTCCGTGAGAAAAAGTGGCGTTTGGGAACCTGCCACTGAGGAACCGCACATTGCACAAACTCACGGAAGGGGGCCGAGTCTACCAACTGAAAAGGCAGCAGTTGAAGCGCTAGCAATTTAGCCAAGCTAGCATTCAACCGCTGGGCATGTGGAGGGCTGGGAGTGAACTTCTTTCGACGGTCCAGCAGCTGGGGCAGGGAAATTTGCCTGCTAGAATCGGACGTCGGTGTACTGCTAGCAGAGTGGCCGCAAGTACTTGGCTGTGACACACCTAATTCTACACCTTCATTCCTCTCAGTGCATGTTTCAGAGAGGACTGAAGTTATAGTGGGGTTGGAGATCCCAGCTGATGCGGTGCAAGGAGAGGTCCGCTTTGTTCTTTGGTGTGGGTCTTTGAGGTAGGCTTGCCAACGAGCTGCATGGCAGGTCAACATATGTCTGGTCAGGCATGTGGTACCCAAGCGGCTGATGTTTTGGCCACGCGATATACGCTTGAGACATATGTTGCAAACAGCAGCTGTGCGATCTGATGCACTAGCCTCAAAAAAGGCCCACACCAAAGAACTTTTTGAATGACGGGCAGAGGCAGCGCCCTGCACAGGCGGAGCTCTGCGGTGTGATTCCGTCGGTGTACTGCCCTTACGCTGGCCACCAAAGGGCATCCTGCCTCGTTGGAGATGTGCCTCCTCCTCATCCTCCTCCTCTCTCCTATTAGGCACCCACGTGGAGTCAGTGACCTCATCATCCCCTCCCTCCTCATCACTGGAGCCAATCTGGCAGTATGCTGCAGCTGCTGGAACATGACTGCCAGATTGGTGTCCTTCTTGAGCATCCCCTCTGTCTGCTCTCACGCTACTGCCTTCCTGTAGCTGGGTTTCATCATCAGACCCTTCGAAACGCTGGGCATCCTCCTGGAGCATGTACCCAACACTGTGCTCAAACAGTTCGGGGGACTCCTCAGGAGGAGGACATGGTGGGTCTAGGGAAGGAGTGACTGATGATGAGTCTGACATTGATACCAGGGAAGAGGAGGCTTTGGCAGCTGCTTTGCCAGTACCCTGAGCCTGGGTGAGAGAGGATGAGGAGGAGGAGGAGGGCTTGGTCATCCACTCTACCAAGTCTTCGGCATGATGTGGCTCAACATGTCCAGCTGCCGAAAAGAAGGACAAGCGTGTCCCATGGCCATGTGCTGATGACAATGCACCGCGTCCACGACCAGCACTGTTGCCCCCAGACACAGAGCCTGCTTGCCCTCTTTTATTGCCTCCTGACTGTCTGCCTCTCCTTGTTTGCCTTCCAGACATTCTAATAGATGGCCTGCAGGGAGATGGGAAAAAAGCAATAAGGGCTACCTTCAGGTGTCCTTCTCTGTCCCTTTACTTAAGGATTTCTAAATATGGTTGAGGATGATTGCTTTTGCACAGAATAGCACAACGACAATTTCCCTGACTGTCCAAAAAACAAGGATTTCAAAGATGGTTGATGAGGAATGCTTTAGCACACTATAGCACAAGGAGAATTTCCCTCACTGTCCTTCCCTGTCCCTAGAAACAAGGATTATCACAGTGAAAGAAACTGACACTCTTCCTACCTATAGTTTTCTGTCCCTAGAAAAAATGTTTTTTTAAAGCACACTATAGCACAAGGAGAATTTCCCTCACTTTCCTTCCCTGTCCCTAGAAACAAGGATTATCACAGTGAAAGAAACTGACACTCTTCCTACCTATAGTTTTCTGTCCCTAGAAAAAATGTTTTTTTAAAGCACACTATAGCACAAGGAGAATTTCCCTCACTTTCCTTCCCTGTCCCTAGAAACAAGGATTATCACAGTGAAAGAAACTGACACTCTTCCTACCTATAGTTTTCTGTCCCTAGAAAAAATGTTTTTTTAAAGCACACTATAGCACAAGGAGAATTTCCCTCACTGTCCTTCCCTGTCCCTAGAAACAAGGATTATCACAGTGAAAGAAACTGACACTCTTCCTACCTATAGTTTTCTGTCCCTAGAAAAAATGTTTTTTTAAAGCACACTATAGCACAAGGAGAATTTCCCTCACTGTCCTTCCCTGTCCCTAGAAACAAGGATTCGCACAGTAAAACACACTGACACTCTCGCTACCTATAGTTTTCTGTCCCTAGAAAAAATGTTTTTTTAAAGCACACTATAGCACAAGGAGAATTTCCCTCACTGTCCTTCCCTGTCCCTAGAAACAAGGATTATCACAGTGAAAGAAACTGACACTCTTCCTACCTATAGTTTTCTGTCCCTAGAAAAAATGTTTTTTTAAAGCACACTATAGCACAAGGAGAATTTCCCTCACTTTCCTTCCCTGTCCCTAGAAACAAGGATTATCACAGTGAAAGAAACTGACACTCTTCCTACCTATAGTTTTCTGTCCCTAGAAAAAATGTTTTTTTAAAGCACACTATAGCACAAGGAGAATTTCCCTCACTGTCCTTCCCTGTCCCTAGAAACAAGGATTATCACAGTGAAAGAAACTGACACTCTTCCTACCTATAGTTTTCTGTCCCTAGAAAAAATGTTTTTTTAAAGCACACTATAGCACAAGGAGAATTTCCCTCACTGTCCTTCCCTGTCCCTAGAAACAAGGATTATCACAGTGAAAGAAACTGACACTCTTCCTACCTATAGTTTTCTGTCCCTAGAAAAAATGTTTTTTTAAAGCACACTATAGCACAAGGAGAATTTCCCTCACTGTCCTTCCCTGTCCCTAGAAACAAGGATTATCACAGTGAAAGAAACTGACACTCTTCCTACCTATAGTTTTCTGTCCCTAGAAAAAATGTTTTTTTAAAGCACACTATAGCACAAGGAGAATTTCCCTCACTTTCCTTCCCTGTCCCTAGAAACAAGGATTATCACAGTGAAAGAAACTGACACTCTTCCTACCTATAGTTTTCTGTCCCTAGAAAAAATGTTTTTTTAAAGCACACTATAGCACAAGGAGAATTTCCCTCACTGTCCTTCCCTGTCCCTAGAAACAAGGATTCACACAGTAAAACACACTGACACTCTCCCTACCTATAGTTTTCTGTCCCTAGAAAAAATGTTTTTTTAAAGCACACTATAGCACAAGGAGAATTTCCCTCACTGTCCTTCCCTGTCCCTAGAAACAAGGATTCGCACAGTAAAACACACTGACACTCTCCCTACCTATAGTTTTCTGTCCCTAGAAAAAATGTTTTTTTAAAGCACACTATAGCACAAGGAGAATTTCCCTCACTTTCCTTCCCTGTCCCTAGAAACAAGGATTATCACAGTGAAAGAAACTGACACTCTTCCTACCTATAGTTTTCTGTCCCTAGAAAAAATGTTTTTTTAAAGCACACTATAGCACAAGGAGAATTTCCCTCACTGTCCTTCCCTGTCCCTAGAAACAAGGATTATCACAGTGAAAGAAACTGACACTCTTCCTACCTATAGTTTTCTGTCCCTAGAAAAAATGTTTTTTTAAAGCACACTATAGCACAAGGAGAATTTCCCTCACTGTCCTTCCCTGTCCCTAGAAACAAGGATTATCAGAGTGAAAGAAACTGACACTCCTTCTACCTATAGTTTTCTGTCCCTAGAAAAAATGTTTTTTTAAAGCACACTATAGCACAAGGAGAATTTCCCTCACTGTCCTTCCCTGTCCCTAGAAACAAGGATTATCACAGTGAAAGAAACTGACACTCTTCCTACCTATAGTTTTCTGTCCCTAGAAAAAATGTTTTTTTAAAGCACACTATAGCACAAGGAGAATTTCCCTCACTTTCCTTCCCTGTCCCTAGAAACAAGGATTATCACAGTGAAAGAAACTGACACTCTTCCTACCTATAGTTTTCTGTCCCTAGAAAAAATGTTTTTTTAAAGCACACTATAGCACAAGGAGAATTTCCCTCACTTTCCTTCCCTGTCCCTAGAAACAAGGATTATCACAGTGAAAGAAACTGACACTCTTCCTACCTATAGTTTTCTGTCCCTAGAAAAAATGTTTTTTTAAAGCACACTATAGCACAAGGAGAATTTCCCTCACTGTCCTTCCCTGTCCCTAGAAACAAGGATTCGCACAGTAAAACACACTGACACTCTCCCTACCTATAGTTTTCTGTCCCTAGAAAAAAAGGTTTTTTAAAGCACACTATAGCACAAGGAGAATTTCCCTCACTGTCCTTCCCTGTCCCTAGAAACAAGGATTCGCACAGTAAAACACACTGACACTCTCCCTACCTATAGTTTTCTGTCCCTAGAAAAAATGTTTTTTTAAAGCACACTATAGCGCAAGGAGAATTTCCCTCACTGTCCTTCCCTGTCCCTAGAAACAAGGATTATCACAGTGAAAGAAACTGACACTCTTCCTACCTATAGTTTTCTGTCCCTAGAAAAAATGTTTTTTTAAAGCACACTATAGCACAAGGAGAATTTCCCTCACTGTCCTTCCCTGTCCCTAGAAACAAGGATTCGCACAGTAAAACACACTGACACTCTCCCTACCTATAGTTTTCTGTCCCTAGAAAAAATGTTTTTTTAAAGCACACTATAGCACAAGGAGAATTTCCCTCACTGTCCTTCCCTGTCCCTAGAAACAAGGATTCGCACAGTAAAACACACTGACACTCTCCCTACCTATAGTTTTCTGTCCCTAGAAAAAATGCAAGTTAGACTTACCGGTAACTTGTTTTCCAATAGGCTTTCAGGACAGCACCCGAGAGATCATGGCTCCTCCTCCTACAGGAAACACCTCATCAATTAATTCTTTAATTGGAGGCCTCCACGTTGCTTCCCTCAGTTGTTTGTAGAGAACCTCCAGCCCCAGCTGCAACACATAAGCGACAGTTATTACATAGTATTACAGCCACAGCATAAAAAAAGGGCGGGATCCTGCTGTCCTGAAAGCCTATTGGAAAACAAGTTACCGGTAAGTCTAACTTGCATTTTTCCAAAACGTCTTTCAGGACAGCACCCGAGAGGATAATCGAGACTTACCCCATTTAGGGTGGGACAACAGCCTGTAAGACTTTCCTTCCGAAAGCCTGGTCCCCAGCCGTCATGAGATCTAATCTATAATGACGGGCAAAGGTCGTCAGACTTGTCCATGTAGCTGCCTTACAGATTTGTTCGGGGGTGGCACCAGCTTTTTCTGCCCAACTCACCGCCGAAGCTCTAGTAGAATGAGCCCTGATACTTACTGGACTCTCCTGGCCTGTAAGGGAATAGGCGTCTGAGATAGCCATTCTCAACCATCTGGCAATGGTTCCTCTAGAAGCTTGTCTTCCTTTTTTATTTCCGGAAAATAAAATGAATAGTGCGTCTGAACGCCTAAAGTCTTTAGTAGCTTCCAGGTAACTTAAGACTGCTCTTTTAACATCCAGGGTATGGAATTCTTCTTCCTTCTTACCCGACGGATTAGAACAAAACGTAGGAAGTATTATCTCCTGGGTTCTATTTTGAACTGAGGCAACCTTTGGTAAAAAGTTAGGATCCGTCTTCAGCACAATTCTGTCTGAAAAAATAGAAAAAAATGGTTCCCTGATAGATAAAGCTTGCAGCTCACTGATCCTTCGAGCTGTTGTAATAGCTACTAGAAAAATTGTTTTTAAAGTAATTAGCTTTAGGGAGGTTAAATTGAGAGGTTCGAAAGGTTCCCTGGTCAGGGCCTGTAGAACGACTGATAAGTCCCACGACGGACAGTTTTTGATCACTGTCGGTCTAGCCCGAGTGAGGGCTTTAAAGAATCTGTTTACTAGGGGTTCTGATGAAATAGATTTCTCAAAATATACCCCCAGTGCGGCAACCTGAACTTTTAGGGTACTGATCGCTAGGCCCTTGTCTGCTCCTTCTTGCAGAAATTCCAAGATAGAAGAAATCTGCTTTAATGGTCTGCCGGATGTAGTGCACCAAGAGTTAAAGACTTTCCAGACTTTGTGATATATTGCTCTGGTAACATTTCTTTCTGCTAGATAGGAGGGTAGCCACCAACCTATCCGAGAATCCTTTTCTCCTTAAGAGCTGCTCCTCAGAAGCCAGGCTGTGAGTTTTAGCTTTTCTACTTCTTGGTGAAACAGCGGACCTTGTAACAGAAGGTCTTGTCTCACGGGAAGATGCCAGTATGGTTTGATCTGCATCTGTAGAAGAGCCGAAAACCAGGGCCTCTTGGGCCAGAAGGGAGTGATGAGGATTACTGTCGTATCCTCTTTCCGGATTTTTGTTATGACCTGCGGAATCAGCTGAAAAGGAGGGAAGGCGTAGCTGAGGTGAAAATTCCAACTGTGCGCCAGAGCATCTACCCCCAGAGATGACTCGTTCCTGTTCAGGGAAAAAAAGAGAGATATTTGTGTATTTTCCTGAGTCGCAAAGAGATCCACTCTTGGCTGTCCCCATTTCTTCACTATTAGATTGAAGACATCTGGATTCAATTGCCACTCCGCTTCGTACACCTGGTTCCTGCTGAGGAAATCCGCTATCCTGTTTAGGGTCCCTTTTAGATGGACCGCGGACAAGGATTGAGTATGGAGCTCTGCCCAATTTAGAATGCTCTCTGCTAGGCCTTGAAGTATTCTGCTTCTGGTGCCCCCTTGTCGGTTTATGTAAGCCACCGCCGTGGCGTTGTCCGACAGAATTTGTGTATGTCGCCCTTGGACTTCTTCTGCAAAGAACAATAATGCCATTTCTATCGCCTTTAGTTCCCTCCAGTTTGAAGATCTCATTGCTTCCCTTGTGGACCAAGATCCCTGAGCCCAACGACCGCTCATGTGAGCCCCCCAACCCCAGGAGCTGGCATCGGTTGTTAGCCTTACCTGGGTTGGAAAGGACCATAACAGGCCTGCTGAGAGTCTTGCCTGGTTCTTCCACCACCAGAGACTCCTCTTTACTTTGGTGGGGATCTTCACCAGTGAATCTAGTGAATTCTGCTGGCGATCCCAGATTTTTAACAGAAACTTTTGCAGTGGCCTGAAATGGAGCTTTGCCCATTGTACTGCCGGTATGGAAGAGGTCAGGGTTCCTAATGCTGACATGACCCTCCTGATGGACAGAAGCTGACTGGTTTGTAAGAGTGACACAACCTTTAACAGCTTTTCCCGTTTTTCTTCTGGGAGAAAAATCTTTTGCTCCACAGAGTTGATACGGAAACCCAGGAATAACACCTCCTGAGAGGGAATCAGATTGGACTTTTGGAGGTTTAGTATCCATCCGATGGATTCTAGGTGGGCACGTGCTCTGTCCAAGTTTCTCTGAAGTCCATCTCTTGTTTGGGCAAACAGTAGCAGGTCGTCTAGATAAGGAATCACTGAAATTCCCTCTAGACGCAAGGGTGCTAGAGCTTCGGCCATTACCTTCGTGAACACCCTTGGAGAAGATGACAGGCCGAATGGAAGAGCTCTGAATTGCAGGTGTACCACCTTCTTCCCTTCTCTCAGTGCTAACCTCAGATATCTCTGAGATCTGGCAGCAATAGGAATGTGGAGGTATGCGTCCTGCAAATCTATTGACGCCATGAAGCATCCTTGACTCAGGAGGCTTCTTACTGAGAAAATGGAATCCATCCGAAATCTTTTGTATTCTACTGACAAATTCAGCATTTTTAGATTTAGGATGAGGCGGTACTTTCCTGAAGGTTTCTGTACAAGGAAAACGTGAGAATAGAACCCCTGGAAGAACTCCCTTGTTGGAACCGGAACAATGACTCTCTGGGATATCAGTTCCTGAATTAGGGACTTCATGGCGAGTGCCTTGACCGGATCCCTCGGGACGTTTGTCACTAGGAATCTCTTTGGGGGTTCTTCCGTGAATTCCACCACATATCCTTGGGAGAGCATGTTTACAATATACTGATTTGTAGTGATGTCTCTCCACTGGGGAATGAACTCCTGGAGTCTTCCCCCTACTTGGGGTGGATTGTCACTGCGGCTTTCCGGGGGTCGCAGGAGGATGGAAGAGCACTCCACTCCTACCTTTTGGTTTCTGGGAAGACCACTGCTTCCTTTTGGTTTGCGTTTTTCCTTCCTGTTGTCCTTTTTGGGGACGAAAAAAACGCTTACGGGTCTGTACCTGTTGTTTTTTGACCGGAAACGCCTTCTTTTTGTCAGCCGTACGGTCAAGAATGGACTCCAGCTCAGAACCAAATAGCAAATCCCCTGCAAAGGGAATGCTACACAGTCTATTTTTAGATGCAGCATCTCCTGGCCAAGTTTTAAGCCACAATGCTCTCCTAGCAGAATTGGTCAAAGCCGCTGACCTGGCTGACATACGAATGGATTCTGCTGAAGCATCCGCAATATATGATACTGCTGCAGAAAGCGTTGTAAATGAGTCCAGAATCTCCTGTTTTGGAGAATCCGCCGTAACATGGGCCTTCATCTGGTTAATCCAGTGTTCTAAATTCCTAGCGACACAGGTTGTTGCCATTGCTGGTTTTAGATTGTTCATCACAGACTGCCAAGCCCTTTTAAGAAGCAAATCCATTCTTTTGTCAATGGGCTCCTTTAACATGCCCATGTCCTCAAAGGCAAGGTCAGTTGATTTTGAGACCTGTGAAAAAGCAGAGTCCAGTTTTGGAACCTTGTTCCAGATGGAATCCGGGTTGTCCTCAAATGGAAATCTTCTCTTATGAGACCGGGAAAAAAATGGCTTTTTCTCAGGTTCCAACCACTCTTTTTTAATCATGTCCGAGATTATTGAATGGACTGGAAAAACACGGCTTTTTGGATCACCCAAACCTGCATACATGCGGTCATGTAGGGAGAGCTCCTTCTTTTCCTCTTCAATCCCCAAAGTCGCATGGATTACTTTTAAAAGTCCTGCGACTTCTTCAAGCGACATTTTGTACTTAGAAGCGCTCTCTGCTTCATTTTCTTCCTCCTCAGAGTCTGTTCCATCTGGAGCAAGGGAAGCAGATTCTTGGGAAGCGTCTATCGGACCTCCCAATAATATTTGAGAGCCGTCTTGGGGTTCTGAAGAAGGCTGCGGAGCCCTAGGTTCCCTTGAAGGGCCTGGTTCTTCTCTTAGGTTTGACCTAAAAGCTTGAAAGGTGGCACGGAGTTCATCCTTAATTGTAGATACTAGATCGCCACAAAAGGATGGAGACTCTTCCCTGACTACATTTGCAGTGCAATCTGCACAAAGCGACTTGGTCCAAGCCTCGCTTAACTTTTCCTTGCAGACAGGGCACCTTCTCTTCACTGGTTGAGCAGAACTTTTGGCCTGCACAAACAGAAAAGAAAAAAACCAGGGACCACGCTAAGAAAAAACTGTTACACAGTACAAATCAATACACCCAGGTGCACATAGGAAAAAACACTTTAACTTCCTTGTGCCCCGCAAGCCATGCACCACCACCACCAACTTTTACAAAAAGACCCCTAGATATTATGCAGACATGCTAAATCACCAGCCACTGCACCACCAGGGAGATGGGGGGTGGGGGAGATGGAGGGGGGAGAAGGGTGAATACCCCCCCCTCTACAGGAGAAAGCGGCCCAGTGTAAAATAGGACACAGTCCCTTACCTTAGCCTTGCTGGTGCCTTGGCTTGCCCCCTTATCCGCTGCATCGCTATCCATAGCTGTCTGCGGATGCGTGGTGAAGAGAAAACGCCGGTTCCAGATTCAAAAACGCCGCCGCGCTGACCTGGAACCGGAACTTTAAGGCACCAGGTGACCCTGCCCTCTCCCTCTGCGCTTTGCGGCCGGAAATGACGCGCGCGCCGACCCGGAAGTGCTGCCTCTTCCCATACAGGACGTGGCCGAGGCTCTCCTCGGCCACCAGAACAATGGCGGCCGCCGCAGAGCTCCACGCCGCTTTCGCCAGCGGTCGGTGAGAGTACAGCAACCACCGCTCTGAAGAAAAAGGAGGCAGCCCTCCCGGGCTGTACAGGCTCTCCCCGAGCACGGAAGAGGGAGAGGGAGCCCACGGGACCGTCCATTCTAGGAGGTAAGTGGGAGGATCACTCTCCTAGAAAAAAAAAAAAACTGATTTGAGAACCTTGTCTCCCAGGAAAGCCCCGAGAGATCGTGGCTCTCACCAGAGGTGTTCCTCCGGCTGGAGGAAACACAAAAAACTGAGGGAAGCAACGTGGAGGCCTCCAATTAAAGAATTAATTGATGAGGTGTTTCCTGTAGGAGGAGGAGCCATGATCTCTCGGGTGCTGTCCTGAAAGACGTTTTGGAAAAATGTTTTTTTTAAAGCACACTATAGCACAAGGAGAATTTCCCTCACTGTCCTTCCCTGTCCCTAGAAACAAGGATTCGCACAGTAAAACACACTGACACTCTCCCTACCTATAGTTTTCTGTCCCTAGAAAAAATGTTTTTTTAAAGCACACTATAGCACAAGGAGAATTCCCTCACTGTCCTTCCCTGTCCCTAGAAACAAGGATTCGCACAGTAAAACACACTGACACTCTCCCTACCTATCCTTCTCTTTCCCTAAACTAAAGGAATCCAGGTTAAGCAAGAAAAAATAAATGTCACTGTCCCTGCCTATGCTTCTCTTTCCCTGCTCCGGAACACACTACACTAGGCCGCCGTGCTGGCGGCCTTTTATAGTGTGGGGCGTGTACTAAACACCCTCAGCAATAATTGGCCACAGGCATCCTGCCTGTGGCCAATCATTGCTCTCCTCGCTGCCGGCGCTGTGATTGGCCAAGCATGCGGGGTCACAGTGCATGCTTGGCCAATCACAGCGCCTGGATGACACTGCGATGGCGTAGTGCATTGTGGGCCGTTCGCGTCACTCGAATTTGGCGCGAACGGCCCAAATCGTTCGATCTTCGTCGAACGATCGAACAGCCGATGTTCGAGTCGAACACGAAGCTCATCCCTACTTCTGACATGTTCTCGGACACATGAGATAACAGTAGCTGAAGATTTGTGTCGGGAGGGAGCTTAGAGGGAGATTAGCAGGGAGCTTGTCTATTCAGACTACAGCTCTGCAAGTTCCTTTGTTCCTCTGTCTATGTGAAGGGGGGGTGCCTTTTCTCCAATCAGCTCACACACAATGTAACTGCAGACTCCCCACCCACTTCTGTACGAGAAAGAAAGATTTCTAACACAATTTGCACTTTCCAAAGAGTGTAGAAGTGGGAAGACAGCAGATATACAAGTAAAACTTATGTAGGTATAGCGCTTACCACCCTCTCCTCCTTGTCTTTGACTCCTCGTAGGAAGAAAGGGCACATCCAGTTCTATATGCCCGTACCCTCCTGTGTGAAGAGGTTGAGCGGTGTTGTGATGGGTCTCCACAGCCAGATTCTCCAGAGAATGGTTCTTATCTCTATAGTCAATAAAGACAAGTCTCTATTTCCCCCAATGACTTCAATGTCCACACCAGCTGTAACTCCAACGTAGAGTTTATTTCTCTTTAAACGACAGTCTCTGATAGGAAAGGTTGGAGAGAGAACAGGACAGCATAAGGTGTGGGAGAGGTCCAGGCACAAACGTAATACACTCCACTGCTTGGCTTCTCAAGCAGACTTAGACCATTTGGATAGTCTCCCTAGATAGGGACTAGCAGCCAAAATGGTACTCGAACTAACCGCACAATCACTACACAAACTGGTGCACTTGGTCTTTGCCACAGACCTGGCGAACTTGGTTTTCAAAGCTTGGCCTCTTTGTAAGGAGAAGACATCCCTCCAGAGAGTTACCGGGCCCCTTCCTTCACTGTGACTTTTCACCAGTCCCTCGGAACGGTCTTTCCCCGGCCTCCTCGTCTAAGATGTGGGTCCCCTCGCAAGGCGGCACCCTGAGATTCCTCGATCCTTGACGGGCCCCAGCCGAAGGTGCTGGGCCCAAGGTCTTTAGTTGCAGCCCCAGGGCTAAAGGTGCCTGGGACTGATTCACCGACCACCGCACCTGGGCCAAAGGTGCCCAGGGCGGACAGGAACACACACTCCCTGGGAGTAGGACTCCCGACGACCGACCCCCGACAGGCAGCGTCTGCCCCTCTTATTTCCTCTCCCAGCATACACAGCAGGCCGGCCACTCCCACTGTATGGTTGCCGAGAGGGGACACACAAGGCACAGCACAGTATCAGCGGTTCAACCCTGGCCCACCATGGCAGCGCCACCTGCAGGCCACAGGGAACGGTACACCGATACTCTTCCCGCAGACAAAATGGTTGATAATGTCCTAACAATTTAGGTGTTTGAGCATAACTACCACTCAAACACTACCCCTAAATTGAGGACCCCGCTACATAGGGAAATTTGCTTCATCTCTGTGTATCATCTGAGGCTGTTCACTTCAATGGGGATATGTAAGGGTTTACAACCACTTTAACCACTTCCCTACTGTGCACGAAAATCCCCTTCCTGCCCAAGCCATTTTTCAGCTTTCGGCACTGTCACGCTTTGAATGACAATTGCGCGGTCGTGCGACGTGGCTCCCAAACGAAATTTGTGTCCTTTTTTCCCCACAAATAGAGCTTTCTTTTGGTGGTATTTGATCACCTCTGCGGTTTTTATTTTTTGCGCTATAAACAAAAGAAGAGCGTCCAGTTTGGAAAAAAAACACAATATTTTTGACTTTTTGCTATAATAAATACCCATTTTTTTTTTCAATAAAAATTTTCCTCAGTTTAGGTCGATACATATTCTTCTACATATTTTTGGGGAAAAAAACCCGCAATAAGCGCGTATTGATTGGTTTGCGCAAAAGTTATAGCGTCTACAAAATAGGGGATAGATTTATAGCATTTTTTTTTTATTAGTAATGGCGGCAATCAGGGATTTTTATTGTGACTGCGATATTGCGTCGGACACATCGGACACTTTTGACACATTTTTGGGACCATTCACATTTATACAGCGATCCCTGCTGTAAAAATGCACTGATTACTGTATAAATGTGACTGGCAGGGAAGGGGTTAACCACTAGGGGGCGGGAAGGGGTTAAATATGTTCCCTCAATGTGTTCTAACTGTGGGGGGAGGGGACTGACTGGGGGAGGTGACCGATGGTTGTCCCTATGTACAAGGGACACACCATCGGCCCCCTCTCCCTCACAGGACGTGGATCTGTGTGTTTACACACACAGATCCACTTTCCTGCTCGGTTCCCGGGCAATCGCGGGTGCCCGGCGGCAATCGCGGCCGCCGGGCACGCGCATCGGGTCCTTGGGAACGTGGCGGGCGCGCGCGCGCCCCCTAGCTCGTTTTAAAGGCAGGACGTCATATGACGTCCTGTCAGAACGAGAGTGTCCTCCGCCCGCCGTCAATAGACGGTGGGCGGTGGACAAGTGGTTAAAGCAGAAATACACTGCATTTGAACACCACAAATGAAGAATGCAATTTAAAAGAATTTTTTATATTCAAAGCAAACTCACCCATCCATTCATGTCTTCATGCTTTTTTTGCAGAGAAATCCTTGGAAAAACACCACCCTAGCATTTCTGGCCATGACCATCTTGAGTAAGGGCAAATAATTCATGTAGCTTTACTTCCTGTAATCCAATTGCCCTTAGCTAGGGAATGTAGGTAGAAGAGTGTTCTTAGCTGACAAAACCCCTCCTCCCCTACCTGAAGACACCTGGGATGTATGACATCATTTGCCTAGGCATAAAATCCAGGAAGTAACTGAAGAAATGTATAATAAAGTTTAAAACAGGTAAGTATGATTTACTTTCCTATCTTTTTATCAATGCTAGCAGCATAAAAATTAAAAAATAGTCAATGTGGATTGAGAGAGTGAAGTTCTGCTTTAAGATCCCTTTTACACTGGAGGCTTTTTTCAGGCGCTTTAGCGCTAAAAATAGTGTCTGTAAAGCGCCTGAAAAAAGCCTCATCTGCAATCCCAGTGTGAAAGCCCGAGTGCTTTCACACTGGGGGCGCTGCGCTGGCAGCACGTCAAAAAAAGTCCTGCAAGCAGATTCTTTGAGGCGCTTTAGGAGCGGTGTATACTTCTTTGTGGGTGCTTTTAACCCTTTATTCGGCTGCTAGCGGGGGTTAAAAGCCCCTGCTAGCGCCCAAAAAACGCCTGTAAAGCGACGCTAGTTTAGCTTTACCAGCGTTTTTCGGGCGCTGGCAGTGTGAAAGGGCTCTAAAGAAGCATAATAACGCAGGCTTCTACTTCAATCAGGCTTGAATGTACCACCTGAAAATGTAGACATTGGGTGAAAATTACAAATCTTTCTTTAAAATGTAACTCCACTTTCATTGGAAATACAGTTAGCAAATAAAAATAAAATAGCGTATACAATTGCAACACAAGTCATATTGTAATTAAATGTTATTAAAAATTACCTTTCCTTTTCAGTCTCCAGCGCAGTCATTTTCTGTAAAATGCGAAGCAATATGCCTACCTAGAGGCATTCTGTAGATGGTGTACAGAACGCCCCCTGAAAATGTAATGTCCTGCTTGTGTGATTGGCTTACTGATTTTCCCAGAAGTCTGCACTAAAATACAAGTCAGATTTTTTGGCATCCCATGCAGCAAAAAATTTATTTTTAATGAGATACTCCCAAAGGGAAATCACATCTTAGGCTGGCCATACGTGTTCAATTTTCCTTTAGATTTACCAAAAACCATATAATATGAGGTCGCACAAACTCAACAACTTTCAATTGTATCCAATTAGGCAGGCCCTTGCGCGACATAGTTTAACTACTTCAGCCCTGGAAGGATTTACCCACTTCCCGGACCAGGCTATTTTTTTGCGATACAGCGTGCGACGCTGTACCCAAACAAAATTGACGTATTTTTTTTCCCACAAATAAAGTTCTCTTTTGGTGGTATTTGATCACCTCTGCGTTTTTTAGTTTGCGCTATAAACAAAAAAACAGCAATAATTTTGAAAAAATATATATATTTTTTTAACTTTTTGCTATAATAAATATCCCAAAAAAATCTCTTTATCAGTTTAGGCCAATATGTATTCTTCTACATATTTTTGGTAAAAAAAAATCGCAATAAGTGTATATTGATTGGTTTGCGCAAAAGTTAAAGGATTTTTTTTTTTTTTTTCACACAACAAAAGTGGAGTTACACTTTAAGCATTCTCTGAGAACAACCTGCGTATTCCTGATCTCAAAACTCTTTCACTAGTAGAACAGAATTCTGTCTTGGCAGTTTATAAAGCCTGCAGCCTAAATAAAGACAACTTGGTACCCAGCACTGACTGAGCTTTAATTATAAAAAGATGAATATGTGCGGCTGTGCTGGGCATCACATGCAATGGTGTTTCATCTCGCGCACACTCAGTTGCATTGAATATTGTTGTTGGTTTGTGCAGCTTCATTGTGCCTTGGCGGGAGCTCTCTGTTGGCAATTAACAAAAAGCTGCGTGTGTCTGAAGCTGCACTGTACAAACAGAGATTTATCCACTGTACCCAGAGTGACAAAGCAGTCATCATCCTTGTGTGTCTAAGCCTTGTTCTTTGCACTGTCTCTGATAAGCACTCACTATTCTCCCAGCTGAGCTTTTCCTTTTCCTGCCAGAGAATCCCTGCAGCTGTCTCAGAATAACATTCATTTCCTTCCTGATTAGAAGTCTGGAGTGGCTGGACTCCCCAATGTAACACTGAGAGGGAAGATGGGAGACGACAGCACATAAGTCAAGAGCTGGCACTGCCCCAATCACTAATGAACTGGCACTGATTGTCTGATGAAAGAGATGGAGAAACAGGACGTGTGCGCACACAATGTCACAGTGTCATGGCCCGTGGACCTAAGACAATAGCATGTGCACAGTTGACAAGGACAAGGGTCCTTTGAAATTTGAGCAAGTCAGCGCGATGCTTACACAAAGAAAAGCAATTCGAACAACTTTATTGGGAATAAGCTTTAGCCTTTTCTTAGATTAATAATAAAAAAAAAAATCTGAAAAAGTCATGCAAAATGGTAAGCGTTATTTATTAAGCACCAGTCAGGTACCCACACAAAGCAGTAAAACATCTGCCGCAATATGTATGCTTTTGGGCACCGTAAATCTTTAAAGCACGGTCCAATTCAAGGACAGTAGTACTTAGAAATGGATAATATTCTCGGGAGACTCACAAAATCTAAGTAGATAAAGACTATGGCTGTAATGTGAGACAGAATCCTCCTGTCATATCCCTGGCTTGCACTTAAGCTAATGAGGCTTATCAAATGATAAAATTACTGAACAATGGTTGATTGGAGGGGCAGCCAAGGGCCTATTTCACCAAGGGGGCCTGGGGCTACAACTCCATTAGCTCCCTTATAAATCCACACTAGACTTTGTATATAATTCTGCCTTGTTGTGCTGCTAGCATGGAAAATTGCCATGTTAGTGCTATAAGCTAGGAATGTAGCATGAAGTGATATTTATAATATATGGGAGGTAAAGGGTCACAGAAATAAATCAACCTGGTCATCTAATGTTGCTAAGCAAATGAGTAGTGCTTTATTACTGCATACTGGATGCAGATGGTGTATTGTTGAAGATGGAACTTTTCTCCATGCTTTCCCATTAACTTGTTAGGTGCCAAGTATGGGTCACATGAGAGGACTACCCCCGGGATGGGATCTTCTGGGCTACGCAAGACACTTGGGATGGGGTCACTGCTTTACACATAGGGTACCTTTGCTTTGTGCCATTTCCATTAATGTCCTGGAACAAGGCTAAGGCCACTTGGGGGGAATACTGTACCTTTAAGGCAGGCCTCTACATTTAGAGATGAACGTACACCAGGTACACTTGCACCATAACTGTTCTCCAGTTAACTCCCGGTCCCTGTGACAGTGTACACCTTCTCTGTAACTTGCATTTAGGAGGGACACGCTGAGCCTTGTCCAACGTATAACCGCCACCTCAATCCCAGTAACGGTTGGGATTCCCCTATGCACCTAGCGTAGACTCCATGCGTGCACCTGATTTCCTTTAACTCCTTCATTTCTGTTGACAGGCTGGGGATCTCTGCAGCGCAAGTCCCATTGCCCCACTCATGGGGAGAGACAACAACCCTCTTCTGCAAGAGGCTATCCCACCCACCCCAGGCACATGCTTCATGAAAGGCTGCTTGGTAAGTCTCCGTTACTCTAGGTGACCACTTGTATCTGCACACTACATCAACTTTAGTACTAAAGTCTTCATACCCCAAAGTATCTCAGTGACCCAAATTGTACAAAGGTGCCAGTTACCTGCATTACACCACTTGAATAACTTCAGACCGAGCAGGAACAAGGTTTCAAAGCTTTACTTAGAAAAGTGCAAAGACATCTCAGAGGGCTAGAGTCCTGCAGGAACACGTGGGAATGGCGCTCCTGTCCTTTTTTCACAGCAGGAACGCTGTTCCCGTTAGCAGCCGCGTCCTGCAGGTCTGCACCAGGGGCCACACATTGGGGAGGGGGGGTGTCATCCCGACCTGCCCATCCTCCCCTCCCACAGTCTTTCTTCTCCAGTGGTCGCTGTAACAAATCCGGTCTAGGTGGTGCGACCTTGTTACAGCGGTCGCTGGAGGTGAAGGACCAAGGGAGGGGAGGACGGGCGAGCCGGAGCACGTCTCTAGTGGAGCCCAGTCATTACATCAGTGTCCCCCTTGGAGCCCAGTCCTTACATCAGTGTCCCCATCGGAGCCCTGGTGCTTCCTTACATCAGTGTCCCCAGCGGAGCCCAGTCCTTACATCAGTGTCCCCAGCGGAGCACCAGTCCTTACATCAGTGTCCCCAGTGGAACCCCAGTCCTTACATCAGTGTCCCCAGTGGAGCCCAGTCCTTAAATCAGTGTCCCCAGCGGAGCCCCAGTCCTTAAATCAGTGTCGCCAGCGGAGCCCAGGCCTTACATCAGTGTCCCCAGCCCAGGCCTTACATCAGTGTCCCCAGCCCCAGTCCTTACATCAGTGTCCCAAGCAGAGCCATAGTTACCCCCCCCCTGTACATAGTTACCCCCCTCCCCTGTAAATAGTTACCCCCTGTACATAGTTACAACAGCAGGCTGACCCCACCAATGTTCTGTGAGCTATAAATGTGAAAATTATTTCAGGGGTTTCCTGAGACCTCAAACTTTTTGTCAAGGGTTCCTCCAAAGTAAGAGGTTTAGAAACTCTGCTTTATACAATAAAAACTTGTGTTTAGTTTCATTTGTGTCTTTCATTGTCTGGTCTAACAGTGTATAGGTCATTCAGCAGTACAGCTCCAGCAATGGGCAATGGGCTTCTAGACTTCAGAAAAAGAAGAGGAGTTCAAGCAGCCTATGAGCAAAATACGCTGATTGGAGGAGAAGGGACAACCGCATGATGCTGATCATGACACTCCACCTAATTTGTGAAAGCATATCCCCCTTTGGTTACTACAGTGGAACCTCGGATTACGAGCATAATCCGTTCCAGGAGAATGCTTGTAATCCAAAGTACTCGCATATCAAAGGAAAGGCCCGAGGACACCTCGGCTGAACTCGGAAAACCTCAGAAAGGCTCGGGGACGGAGTATTTCCAAGGTTTTCCAAGCATTTCCGAACGGCTCCGATCGGCTCCGCTCGGCTCCGGCGCCCCCACCTCAGGCCAAACGCAGTATTGCACACCGATGTGGCTTGAATCCTGCTCGTTTTGCGAGACAACACTCGCAAACCGGATCAGGATTTTTAAAACTACAGTGCTCGTATTGCGAAACGCTCGTTAACCGCGTTACTCGCAATCAGAGGTTCCACTGTATTGGTAAAAATGAATTTAGTAATGACTGAGCATTTACAGGCTCCTTACAGAGCATGATGAACTACCTAAAACAAAGCTTGACTGGGGTATTGCCAACGGCTGCCATGACCCACCACAGTTACACCCAACATACCACCACATGAATAAATCAAAGAAGACCTTCTTTATTTGGATTTTAATGGCCATAGCAGCCTTTTATTAAGCAACAAAAATACCACTTTAATGTTACATTTGATGTAAACAAAATAACAAAAATACTGTAACTAACTGACCTTATAAAAGGTCATGGGTTTTTGAAGGCATATGTAATCTAAATATGGATAAAAAGGTGTTTAACTGCGCTAATGTGGAAAGTAAAATGATGGAAAAATGTTAGTGCTAGTCACACCAGGGCTGCAACAATATAATATGTGAAACCATATACAAACAATATAAATATAAAAAATGTCGCGCCCCTAAAAATATTACAAACTTGATAGACTACACAGGTGACACTAAATGAATAGTATCAAGTAACACCTGTAAAAATAGTCCCACCATATATATTTCTCTCAGTGAAGTGTAAATATAATGAAAACGTGCAAACATAAAATAAACACTGATTGCTGAAGGCCGATCAGACCATCAGGTTGAATAATTAGCTAACCAGAGACTGAGCAACAATAATGTGCAAATGAATATGAATATTGAAAAAAAGTCCTTAAATAACTTAAAAAACACAAAATTGCAAAAAATAATGTCCACCACATATAGAAATGTTTCCTTCACGCTGGAAAGAAGGGGAAGAAAAAAAGGAACTTTGAAAGATGTAATCAAGGGGGAGGATGATGGTGTAAGGAGATAAGTCCCAAAGAATCCACAGATGTCGAAGAAGACCACATCCACCGCGGTGAGTAAATAGGTAAAAGATGGGTACGTTACCAGAAACGATGGACCTCCACTATGGCAAGGTCTAGCAGGCATGCAGATATCACCCTCTGCGGGGTACAGGAGTTAATCCACCTGATTTCGCGAAACGATGATACCAATGTAGGTTCTTAGCCTCTGTTATACTGATCCTTTTACTGCAGGTGCTGCGAATGATCACTCCAAACCAGGAAAAAACCGAACTGAACCAAAGCCAATATGCAGAGAGGGGCTCCCCTTGTGGCTAGGTGCGGTATACCTCTGAAAGTGCCACAGAAGGTATACAGCCTGAAGTAGCACGGGTTGCCGGCCGGATCTGTATGGGTCCAGGAGAGCGTCACCTTGGGAGGACTGAAAGGGTGTGGAGCTTCATGCTGTGCTTGGAATAGACCGTGCTTCAGAGGACAGCAGTGGACACCCGGCTGAGGGTCAAACACAGGATGGCCAGTGGACGCCCGGCTTAGGGTCAAACACAGGATGACCAGAAGCAAGGGCAAGTCCGTGAAGTAAGCTGAGGCCATAAACTGGTAATCAAGCAGGAGCAAAGTCCATATAGCAAGACGGGGTCATATACAGGTAATTAGGCAGAGGCAAAGTCCATATAGCAAACCGGGGTCATGCACAGGTTATCAGGCAAAGGAAGGTCAAGGAGCAAGCCAAGGGATGAGCCAGGAGAGGAGATCAACAGGTCTGGAACGAGCCGGGTCAAGAACAGGAGATCCAAAAAGTAACACAGAGGTTCAGGAGTACAGGAAGCTGACAACAATCCAGCCGATTGGCTGGATTGTTGTCAGCTTCCTGTACTCCTGAACCTCTGTGTTACTTTTTGGATCTCCTGTACCCATACAGATCCGGCCGGCTCATCCCTTGGCTTGCTCCTTGACCTTCCTTTGCCTGATAACCTGTGCATGACCCCAGTTTGCTATATGGACTTTGCCTCTGCCTGATTACCTGTATATGACCCCGTCTTGCTATATGGACTTTGCTCCTGCTTGATTACCAGTTTATGGCCTCAGCTTACTTCACGGACTTGCCCTTGCTTCTGGCCATCCTGTGTTTGACCCTAAGCCGGGCGTCCACTGGCCATCCTGTGTTTGACCCTCAGCCGGGTGTCCACTGCTGTCCTCTGAAGCACGGTCTATTCCAAGCACAGCATGAAGCTCCACGCCCTTTCAGTCCTCCCAAGGTGATGCTCTCCTGGACCCATACAGATCCGGCCGGCAACCCGTGCTACTTCAGGCTGTATACCTTCTGTGGCACTTTCAGAGGTATACCGCACCTAGCCACAAGGGGAGCCCCTCTCTGCATATTGGCTTTGGTTCAGTTCGGTTTTTTCCTGGTTTGGAGTGATCATTCGCAGCACCTGCAGTAAAAGGATCAGTATAACAGAGGCTAAGAACCTACATTGGTATCATCGTTTCGCGAAATCAGGTGGATTAACTCCTGTACCCCGCAGAGGGTGATATCTGCATGCCTGCTAGACCTTGCCATAGTGGAGGTCCATCGTTTCTGGTAACGTACCCATCTTTTACCTATTTACTCACCGCGGTGGATGTGGTCTTCTTCGACATCTGTGGACTCTTTGGGACTTATCTCCTTACACCATCATCCTCCCCCTTGATTACATCTTTCAAAGTTCCTTTTTTTCTTCCCCTTCTTTCCAGCGTGAAGGAAACATTTCTATATGTGGTGGACATTATTTTTTGCAATTTTGTGTTTTTTAAGTTATTTAAGGACTTTTTTTCAATATTCATATTCATTTGCACATTATTGTTGCTCAGTCTCTGGTTAGCTAATTATTCAACCTGATGGTCTGATCGGCCTTCAGCAATCAGTGTTTATTTTATGTTTGCACGTTTTCATTATATTTACACTTCACTGAGAGAAATATATATGGTGGGACTATTTTTACAGGTGTTACTTGATACTATTCATTTAGTGTCACCTGTGTAGTCTATCAAGTTTGTAATATTTTTAGGGGCGCAACATTTTTTATATTTATATGTAATCTAACAACCGGCTGTATCTGCCACCAGCTTGCATATCAAGGCCCCCAACTGCAATTACACCACATCGGGGACAACTGCTTACCAAGGTACCATCCGATACAGCCCCAATAACCAATAACAGGTTACTGCCGCCACTTAGTAGAGAAAGGTACACCCATACCTGAGATGGACCCAACCCATTGTTCCTAAAAAGTTTTAACAATCACCACCTTCAAAAACCCTGAGACCTCTGTCCACTACTATGACATCACCAACCCACCCCAAAAAGAAAAAAAAACAAGAAATTAGAGATCAAAATCAAACCCCACCGCTACCAATCGAAACTGCCTTGGCATGAGAGGAGAACATAAAGCCAGCAACAATAATGGAAAAGAGATAATGACAGAAAGCAATGGGGTGAGGGAGTGCGGGAGAAGCTTGTCTGACACTGTCAATGCTCCAACTGAACTTAGAAGCTAAATCTTCCCCTACCAGAACACTAGAGCCACACCCTGTCACACCTTGCCCCACCCTCTGCTCAACCAATAAGGTAAGGCTATTTTCCTTTAAAACAACAGAATAAATGAACCCAATCCCTACCACAGCCTGGACTTGCTAACCCAGTCATGTAGGCCTTCCACCTATGCTGCGCATACAGCTCCAGGCCTCATACTTTACTGCTACTTTTCTGTTTTAATCATTTTTTTTTTTTCTCATGAAATTTTTATTACAGTTTTCAGGGTTACAGCGAATATACGAAAGGTTACAAAGAACAAATGGTAATCATTTTTATTAGTCTTACAAAATAAATTAATACAATTTAGTATACGTTTTTGCATTGTTGAGGCTATCAGGAACAGTAAAGGCATGCATTCTATGCAATAGTATCAAAATCGAGGGATATCAATACAGTCCCATATGTCAATCTGATGGTACTCGCAACCGCTGACCTACCCGAAAACAGTCCGCAGTTTCAATAACCACCAGTTTTGACTCAAAATATAGAAAGAACCTCTGTATAAGAAAAAAAAAAGGGGGGGGGAAACAAATGCTTGAAATATAATAAAGACTGTCTGAAGCTCTATGCAGAGGAGGAAGGCCGGCTTGCACCAGTTCCTCCACTGCACAGTCCAGCTAGTATAACCCTCATCCAGGAGTTGACCAGAAGTGAAGGACTAACCCAAGGGTACTAAATGCAGAGTAATCCCATCAAGATTATTATTAACAATGTAAATTCAAAGATATAACTGGTTTCACTGTGATAATCATCCAATAGGACCAGAAGTCGAGACATAGGACCCGTGATTATCGAGGACCAGTTAGAAAGTCTCAAAAGAGCAAAAGCAGGAAAGAAATAAAGAGAAGGGGAAGAAAGGGAATAAGAAATGTCCAGAGATCCGGGAGTTCAACACCGTCTCGCCAAGGAGATCACCTCTAAATATCCGGGACCTGCAAATAAGAGAGCCAGGGGTTCCATATTATATCCAATAGGGTTTTTTTTCATCCCTTAAGACACACGCCATTTTTTCGTGAAGCATAATCCAAGTCAGTTTATGCTTCAGCAAGGCAATCAGACCATCAGACTTTTCCATGCATAGGGCTATTGCGATTTTGACTTTTTAGGACAAAAAGATCAAATAAATTAGGGTTTGTGTGTGTCTGGGTATATTTTCAACCGGTTCATTTAACAACACTATCCAGGCACTTTACTGCTATTTTTATCCAAACTTTTACTCAATCTTAAAAACAATGGTCAATATAGGTCAGCTTATGTACATGTTTATGACCGCTGTTGTTTACTACTGGGCCCTAAATCCTGGCATAGGCCCAATATGGCCTCTACCATGGACACCAAGCGCCACCTTGGGAGATCATGTGTCTTATTGGACACAGAGCTCATGTGAGATTTGGGTGGCCATCTTGTACTCATAGGGGTTATACAGTATATAGTCTGAGAGGAGCCTGCAGTGTGGGAAGTTACTGGCATGGGCAGAGACCTGCTTGGGAGGGAGAGGTAGGCCTAGAATTAGGGACAGGTTCCTGTTGAGTAGGGACAACATACAGATGCTCACAGAGTTGGCTCTGCTTCAGAGGAAGGTCACCATAAGCATTTCCAACTTTCTTATCTGGTGCCGTTATGTAAACCACACTTTCCTAGGACAGGGGAGCCACCTTTCTATGCCTTGAACATCCTCCTGTATGTAAGCCCTGCATTCTAAAACTGCATTGTACCGATATGTAGATATACAGTATCTCGCAAATATGAGTACACCCCTCACATTTTTGTAAATATTTTATTATATTTTTCTTGTGACAACACTGAATTAATGACACTTTGCTACAATGTAAAGTAGTGAGTGTACAGCTTGTATAACAGTGTACATTTGCTGTCCCCTCAAAATAACTCAACACACAGCCATGTCTAAACCACTGGCAACAAAAGTGAGTACACCCCTAAGTAAAAATGTCCAACTTGGGCCCAATTAGCCATTTTCCCTCCCTGGTGTCATGTGACTCATTAGTGTTACAAGGTCTCAGGTGTGAATGGGGAGCAGATGTGTTAAATTTGGTGTTATCGCTCTCACTCTCTCATACTGGTCACTGAAAGTTCAACATGACACCTCATGGCAAATAACTCTGTGAGGATCTGAAAAAAATAATTGTTGCTCTACATAAAGATGGCCTAGGCTATAAGAAGATTGCCAAGATCCTGAAACTGAACTGCAGCACGGGAGCCAACACCATACAGCGGTTTAACATAACAGGTTCCACTCAGAACAGGCCTCGCCATGGTCGACCAAAGAAGTTGAGTGTCATGTGCTCAGCATCATATCGAGAGGTTGTCTTTGGGAAATAGACTTATGAGTGCTGCCAGCATTGCTGCAGAGGTTGAAGGGGTGGGGAGTCAGCCTGTCAGTGCTCAGACCATACGCCGCACACTGCATCAAAATGGTCTGCATGGCTGTGGTCCCAGAAGGAAGCCTCTTCTAAAGATGATGCACAAGAAAGCCCACAAACTGTTTGCTGAAGACAAGAAGACTAAGGACGTGGATTACTGGAACTATGTCCTGTGGTCTGATGAGACCAAGATAAACTTATTTGTTTCAGATGGTGTCAAGCGAGTGCAGCGGCAACTAGTTGAGAAGTACAAAGACAAGTTTGTCTTGCCTACAGTCAAGCATGGTGGTGGCAGTGTCATGGTCTGGGGCTGCATGAGTGCTGCTGGCACTGGGGAGCTACAGCTCATTGAGGGAACCATGAATGCTAACATGTACTGTGACATACTGAAGCAGAGCACGATTCCCTCCCTTCAGAGACTGGGCCGCAGGGCAGTATTCCAACATGGTAACGACTCCAAACACACCTCCACTGCCTTGCTAAAGAAGCTGAGGGTAAATGTGATGGACTGGCCAAGCATGTCTCCAGACCTAAACCCTATTGAGCATCTGTGGGTTATCCTCAAACAGAAGGTGGAGGAGCGCAGGTTCTCTAACATCCACCAGCTCTGTGATGTCGTCATGGAGGAGTGGAAGAGGACTCCATTGACAACCTGTGAAGCTCTGGTGATCTCCATGCCCAAGAGGGTTAAGGCAGTGCTGGAAAATAATGGTGGCCAAACAAAATATTCACACTTTGGGCCCAATTTGGACATTTTCACTTAGGGGTGTACCCACTTTTGTTGCCAGTAGTTTAGACATTAATGGCTGTGTGTTGAGTTATTTTGAGGGGACAGCAAATTTACACTGTTATACAAGCTGTACACTTACTACTTTACATTGTAGCAAAGTGTAATTTCTTCAGTGTTGTCACATGAAAAGATATAATAAAATATTTCCAAAAATGTGAGGGGTGTACTCACTTTTGTGAGATACTGTAACTGCCTTGTTGTACAGAGTTGAACTTTAAAGGAAGAATAACACATTCTTATAACTGCTGATTACTCGACACATGAAAGAAAGGAGAAGGAGAAGTTGTGCCGCCTATTCCCTTAAATTTCTGCCCCAACTGGATAGCCCTGTCCACACATAGGTGGATTCAAGCCCTATGTGTTGGAGATATGGTTGAATGGTCCAATTACACTAGATGCATTGGCATGTGTTGATCAATGGCATGTAAAAGCAATGTATAGCTAAGGTTAGCAGTTCACACCAGTGCATTGTGCTGATGTGCGCTGCATTGCACTGAAAAAAATTAGAATATGCCTTATTTTTTTCAGCGCAACTCATGACGCATGTAAGTGCACCCCAACAGTCATAACACAAAAACCCAAACAGTCAATTGAAGTTTCTTTACAAATAAAGTAAAAAAAAATGTAAAAGTATTGCAGCACATTTAAAAAAGCAATGCAGCATGTCAACGTGCGCCCCTTTATGTGCGCTCAGCGCACACAACGTGGTGTGAATGGACCCCAGAGTGGACTTTCCAGGAAAATTAAAGCTGCCGTTGTGAGAGGAGGTAAAGAAGTGCCTGCAGGGTTAGCTTAGGATAGTTTTGAGGGCTAGGGAGGGAGGGCTGGGGGTATTTTATCTAAAAGTAACTTGCCCTATAAAAAAAGGAAATATGTTAATGCTGTCCAATTTTTATTTGTAAACAGACGTAACACAGGGTCAGCGTTTGTGATTTCAGGAGAGATGCCAAAAGGTGGTCACAAAAAGAAGGATGTGATACACGTTAAGCTCCTCTTATGTGGTTATTTATGTATTTTAACAATGAGCTGTCATTAACTTAGCAAAGTCTTAACAATATCTCTGGGTGTTTTCTTCCGTCTCATTTGGCCTGGATATGAATGACGTTCCTTCTGGCACTGACAAGCAGATTTTACTGATAAGTTTATTTAGCTGTTTATTCATTAGAGTTTCCAGTAATACGCTCCAAGAAGTGTATTAAATTAAGCAACATTATGCTTTTCACACATGTCCTAGCAACAGGATGGCTAAATATTCACTGTAAAATCATACTATTCCATTCGAAGGGCTTGTTTAGACTTGCGTTTTGGGGGGGCATTAAAAAAACGTGCGGTTGAGCAGCATTTTTAGCACCCACCAAACAACACCCCCCCTCCCCCCGATTAGGGTGTTTCCATGTCACAGTGGAGATGCTTTGCTTCCCACCTGCAGCAAAAACTATGGCTACTTGAAGTGAATGGAGCAGCACCGCAAATTCCCCACAAGCTCATTGGTGTGGCAATTACGAGGTTAAAACAGGCAATGAGTAGGCATCATTTTGTATCCTCACTGCCTGTCAAACGCCTCTGAAAAGAGATCCCTGCGTAGATCACTTTTCAGAGACACAGCTGTTTAGACGCAAGTCTAAATTTAGCCTTACCTGACAATATTATATATACACTCATGGCTGAAATTGTTGGCACCCCAGAAATCTTTCCAGAAAATCAAGTATTTCTCACAGAAAAGTATTGCAGTAACACATGTTTTGCTATACACATGTTTATTCCCTTTGTGTGTATTGGAACAAAACAAAAAAAGGGAGGAAAAAAAGCAAATTGGACATAATGTCACACAAAACTCCAAAAATGGGCTGGTCAAAATTCTTGGCACCCTTTCAAAATTGTGGATAAATAAGATTGTTTCAAGCATGTGATGCTCCTTTAAACTCACCTGGGGCAAGTAACAGGTGTGGGCAATATAAAAAATCACACCTGAAAGCAGATAAAAAGGAGAGAAGTTCACTTAGTCTTTGCATTGTGTGTCTGTGTGTGCCACACTAAGCATGGACAACAGAAAGAGGAGAAAAGAACTGTCTGAGGACTTGAGAACCAAAATTGTGGAAAAATATCAACAATCTCAAGGTTACAAGTCCATCTCCAGAGATCTAGATTTGCCTTTGTCCACAGTGCGCAACATTATCAAGAAGTTTGCAACCCATGGCACTGTAGCTAATCTCTCTGGGCGTGGACGGAAGAGAAAAATTAATGAAAGGTTGCAACGCAGGAAAGTCCGGATGGTGGATAAGCAGCCCCCAAACAAGTTCCAAATAAATTCAAGCTGTCCTGTAGGCTCAGGGAGCATCAGTGTCAGCGCCAGCTATACATCAACATTTAAATGAAATGAAACGCTATGGCAGGAGACCCAGGAGGACCCCACTGCTGACACAGAGACATAAAAAATCAAGACTACAGTTTTCAAAAATGTACTCGAGTAAGCCAAAATCCTTCTGGGAAAACGTCTTGTGGACAGATGAGACCAAGATAGAGCTTTTTGGTAAAGCACATCATTCTACTGTTTACTGAAAACGAAATGAGGCCTACAAAGAAATAATCACAGTACCTACAGGGAAATATGGTGGAGGTTCAATGATGTTTTGGGGTTGTTTTGCTGCCTCTGGCACTGGGTGTCTTGAATGTGTGCAAGGCATTATGAAATCTGAGGATTACCAAAGGATTTTGGGTCGCACTGTAGAGCCCAGTGTCAGAAAGGTGGTTTTGCGTCCGAGATCTTGGGTCTTCCAGCAGGACAATGACCCCAAACATACGTCAAAAAGCACCCAGAAATGGATGGCAACAAAGCGCTGGAGAGTTCTAAAGTGGCCAGTAATGAGTCCCGATCTAAATCCCATTGAACACCTGTGGAGAGATCTTAAAACTGCTGTTGGGAAAAGGCGCCCTTCTAATAAGAGAGACCTGGAGCAGTTTGCAAAGGAAGAGTGCTCCAAAATTACGGATGAGAGGTGTAAGAAGCTTATTGATGGTTATAGGAAGCGACTGATTTCAGTTATTTTTTCCAAAGGGTGTGCAACCAAATATTAAGTTAAGGGTGCCAAGAATTTTGACCAGCCCATTTTTGGAGTTTTGTGTGACATTCTGTCAAATTTTCTTCTTTTCCTCCCTTTTTTTGTTTTGTTCCAATACACACAAAGGGAATAAACATGTGTATAGCAAAACATGTGTTACTACAATACTTTTCTGTGAGAAATACTTGATTTTCTGGAAAAATTTCTGGGGGGCCAACAATTTCGGCCATGACTGTATTATGACATTAAAGTGGATCTACCATGAAAATGGAAGATCTTCTTTTTGCCATCTTCTTATCCATTGATTAAAAAAACGTTCCCCCATTAAAAAAATTGGCCCCACTTGTAGGAGTGCATTTTCTTGGGATTTTGAGCGCAATTTTGTTTTGATGGGGGGGCGGGTTCTTGATCAATGGCTTTCTTGAAGTCATTTGTATTTGGTGGGTGGAAGGCTGGCAAAAAGCAAACCTTCTCTTTTCCATGAAACTTCCATTTTCAAAAGTGGGCCAAGGCAAAATCCTTGTCTTGGTTTTGTTTGCATTGTTTCAGTTTTTGCTGCTGACTGCACTTACGCTGGCTATACACAGGAAGGATTTTCTTTAAAAAAATCTGGATTTCAAAAACCTGATTTTTTTAATAGTTAATGGGATTGAATCAACAATCCGTATACTCAACTTTCCGTAATTTTTCTTTCCTGTCGCATCTTCATGGCAGCATACACATTTGGGTTGTGGCTCTGCCTCCACTGATAGGATCGTTTAGCTATTAAGCCCAGAGAGGGCCCCCGCCAAGGTATTCTCAGCATATATATACCATCCTCAGACGGGTGGGCATCTGTTGGCTGCCATGAAGATGCGACAGGAAAGGAAAATGACGGAAAGGTGAGTATACAATTTTCCGTTTTCCTGTCGCATCATGGCAGCATACACCTTTGGGTGAATAACTCTCAGGCCTCGTACACACGGCCGAGATTCTCGTTGAAAAAAACATGTCGTTTTTTTCGACGAGATTCTTGGACAAGAAACTTGTCCCGGCCGAGTGTACACACGCTCGTTTCAAAGAACCTGCGGTTCTTTGAAAGGAGCGTACGCGGTGACGTCATCGACTACGTCGAGCATGCGCTCGTCACATTCGATGCCGTCGCCGCCATCTTGGTATACCCTACGTATGCCTAGGAAGCTACCGCGCATGCGTCGAATTCATTTCGTACATGTGCGGGCTTCGGGGAGGACAGGTAAGTGTACACACACTCACTTTTCTCGTCGAGAAACATGCCGAGGAGAATCTCGACGAGAAAATAGAGAGCAGGTTCTCTATTTTCTCGTCGAGGTTTCTTGTCGGTTTTCTCGACGAGAAACCCGATAGCAGCGTACACACGACCGATTTACTCGGCAAGACCTCTCTGCCAGCAAGTTTCTTGCTGGTTCTTGCCGAGAAAATCGGTCGTGTGTACGAGGCCACAAACTGGGTGGGTCTGAGCATAAAGACAAGTTTTATTTACATGGAATAGAGGTGTTGGACTGAATAATTGCTCGTCCAAACTCTGCCGTAGACAATCGGGCAGAGTCCACCTTGTAATGAGAAATAAAGGTGTTCCTGGAAGACCAGGTCGCTGCTGCCGAGGACGCCCTGCAGTAGGCCGCCCAGGAGGTCACCGTTGCCCTGGTGGAATGTGCCTTCAAGCCCTCAGGTATTTGTGTTTGACTCAGTGAGTAAGCCTTTTTGATGGTCTTCACCAGCCAACTTGTCAGGTGAGGAAAAAAAGGAGAATACCTTGGCAGGGGCCCTTTCTGGGCTTAATAGCTAAATGGTCCTATCAGGTTGTGGAGGCGGAGCCACAACCCAAAGGTGTATGCTGCCATGATGATGTGACAGGAAATTCCATTCATTCCAAAATTGAATGTTAAAAACAAACTACATTTTTATAGTACTTTCGAAGCACATTCATTAAGTGTCCGATGGCATTATCGAATGTACTGTTGAGATTTTTCCTACAAATATTTGTACAAAAATCAACCAGTGGCAGTGCATGGCCAACTTTACATTTATATACAAAGATTAGCATATGAGTACACACCTCATGTAAAATGAAGGCCTCTCAATTGTCCTCTATGAAGAGCTGGTAAAATTTGACTGGGTGGAAAATATAAAGAAATGCCAATTATCCATTTGATAAATTTTACCCAAGAAAGAAAATTCCAAAAATGTGTTTTCTTAGACTATTTTGGACTCAGTTTGAAAATAAAAATCATTATTCTGTAAATATGGAGCTTTGTCATTTTAAAGCAATATTGAACTCAAAAGCAAAAAGTTATAACACAGTTTGCCAAAGCGGAACTAAAGGCGCACATACTTTCTTTAGTCCAAAGGCCCCTCGCCACCATCGGCATCTTCGCCCCAAATTCTTCCGGGTGCCGGTCTTTGGCTTTTGATTGGCCATCACGGGATGACGTTACTCCTGTGCACACTGGCAATGTGTCAGAATGTAAACAGAGCTGTGCATGCATGCATGTGCATTTTCTGCACATGTTCCTGGAAACGCATGAAGAATGTGGTAAAATACGCATTCTGCTTGCGGTGACATCAATTATTTTTGGCACCCTAAATGGGATTAGAAGTTGCGCGATTTGCCGCACATTTATCCCGTGAAAAACAAGCATCATAAAACATGCTTGGATCACTGCCAAAAAAAGGTGCAGGAGCTACTTTGGCGTGTTTGTAGCAGACCATTCAAATGAGTGGAATGCCCTATACTGTCGCACATCAAGGGCGCTAAAACCACGGGAAAAAATTTGACATGTCTCGTTTTGAAGGTGTGAATGCAGCCTTAGAGGGTTGAGATAAATCATTTACTACTGACAGGGGTGCTTGCAATGATCAGCTCTTACTTATTTATGTATAACCTTTATCCTAAATCAAAAAAAAAGCCACCCTAAGTGCCGGTTCACACTACAGCGACATGAAAGTCGGCACGACTTTGCAAGGCAACTTGAGGCAACTTCGAGGCAACTTTAAGGCAACTTCAAGTCGCCTCCAGGACAGGCGACTTTGCCAGTGGCCAATCAAACAATAATCAGCTCTGTGGGAGGGAGGGGTTTGCCTGAGAAAACAATTTTCTCTTCCTGTAAAGTTGCTTCAGGTAAGACACTGATCCGACTTTGGGGGCGACTGCCAATAAAATCAATGAGTACAAGTCGCCTAGAAGTCGCCTTGAAATAGTACAGGAACCTTTTCTGAAGTCAGAGCGACTTCAGTAGTGTGCATTAAGATGGCTCTCATTCACTTTAATGTAATTTCTCATGTCGTCCGACTTGGGGCGACTTGGGGCGACACAAGTCGGATCCCAAGTAGTGGTAGTGTGGTAGTGTGGTAGTGTGAACGGGCACTAATATATAAAGTGTGTCACTGGCTGGACTACAAGGTGAAAATAAAAAGGGAAAAGCCTAAAAAAAAAATTGCAGAATAGCAAATTAATTTTTTTAGGCTTAATACCACTTTAATTTACAAAGCTAAAATACCAGGATAAAGATCCAGATTTTTTAACCGAGTCCAATTATTGCCACAAAATAAAACATCTTTATCTCGTGTTAAAGTGGACCTGAGCTCAAAAAAGTGAAAATTTGCTCTGTTGTATATTTTTTTTCTTAAATTCCTCCTGAAAAATAGCAGTGCACTTCCTTTTCCTAGGAATTCCTGTACTTTCACCCTCATAGTTGTATATCTACAGCGTGAAATCATCTAATCACTGCTACGCCTGGTACACACTATGAGTTTTTTTTTCATTCAAACTGTCAGCTCCAGTCGGAGTTGCTGTACTAACTATGAAAAGTTAGTACAGTGATCTACCCCACTGAGCGCCCCCCCCCCCCCCGCCAGAACACTCCGATCAGCGCTCTCAGCCATTGGAGTAGGTTTTCCAGCATGCTTGTCAAAATGACTGGCTTCTGTTGGACACGGTGCCATACAGACGGGCCAAATGTCGGACGATGTCTACTGACATTCGGCCCATGTGTACCATGCTTTACAAGATATGGAAGTTGTAATCTTTACTATTTACTTTCTCAAGATACAGCACTCTCACAATTCCTAGATAGCAGCTCCTAACATCCTGGGTAAAAATTCAATTCAGTTTCAGACAATTGGCAGAATACTATTACAGTAGTACCTTGGATTACGAGCATAATCCGTTCCAGAAGAATGCTTGTAATCCAAAGCACTCGTATATCAAAGCGAGTTTCCCCATAGAAATCAATGGAAACTTAGATAATTCATTCCACAGCCGCTGCTTTTCTATGCAGTACCGCATGTGGCCAGAGGTGGGGGGGGCGCCGGAGACACTTGGAAACACTTGGAGAATATAAAAAAATATATATATAAATATAAAATATAAGTGGATTATTCGAGATTATATGTATATTGGTATTATTTATACATATACGTATATTGTATATACATGTACATTTTTTTTTTTTTTTATTCCCTATATTCATATGTGTTTTTTTATATTCATATACTCTCCTGCGCCTCTCCTGAAGAAGAAAGATTTCTATTGCGAAAGGAGTTGAGATTAGTAGCACAGTTGTTTCAGATTGATGGTGGTCATCTCTATAGACCAGTGTTTCTCAACTCCAGTCCTTAGGGCGCCCCAACATGTCATGTTTTCGGGCTTTCCATTATCTTTCACAGGTGATTTGATCAGTTTCCCTGCCTTAGAAATTAGCACAGCCGTTTCATCTGAGGGAAATCCTAAAAACATGACCTGTTGGGGCGCCTCGAGGACTGGAGTTGAGAAACACTGCTATAGACTACATAGGTTCCATGGAAAGGTTTCTTTGTTGATCTCAGTTGAATAATATATATATATATATATATATATATATATATATATATATATATATATATATATTGATGTCTATTCAATTCTTGTATTATGTTTTGTTTTTAAATATCTGTCAATAAATTTTTCATATTTTTCATATATTACGTTTGAGGTGTGACTCATTAAAAGTCCGGTGGGCTAAATATTTTTTGTTGTGAGAAAACTATTACAGTTTCATCAAATCACTGGGTATTTGAGATCAGTAAATATTTGAGATACAAGGTCCTGATGAAGTGGGAGTTCCTGTAAAACATGTTCACATTTAGATGGTGATCTTAGTGGACACTTATATATCCATCTCTTTGCCAATTCCTGTTTGAGCACATGTGATACTATTGACATTGGATTTTAGATCATGATGCTATTTCATTACTGAAATTTTAAGGTTTTTCAACCTGTATATTTTAATGTTGTGACAATAAATCTGTATCATTTGTTCGTTTTTTAGTGACACGGGGAGAGGGGGGAGTGAGGGGGATGGAGTGAATGCTACACTTCAGCTAAATAATTCAACCATATTCAATTTGATCTAATTAGATTTTTACAGAGAAGCTATATCTAATACCTGTGATTAATAATTCAAGGCCTTGGATGACATCTTTCTTACAAAAAAAAATCATAAAAACCAATAACATAACCAAACCGGTCTGAATCAAATGCTCCTAAAAGTCTAAATGAATACAATCTTGAAAAATAGCTACCCCTTCAAACCTTCAAGAGACCATGAATATGGGGTTACATCACTGTATCTGATTATTGGAAGGGCATATTAATAGTATCTTTTCTAGCCATGCTGCAGCCCAACCAGATAATCTTTTGCTTTGACAGCCATGCACCATAGGCTGGGAAGAAGAAAAAATAGCACTGTCTCACTGAATATAGTGTGTATATCTATATATTGGTGATGGACAGAGAGTGGAAATTGTATATAATCTGCTGGTTCACACCACAAAAACGCACTCCAGATCAGTTCCGTATGTGTTTCTGCACGGGCATTTTGAACGGGGTTTTAATGCGTTCCGGTGCGTTTTTGATGTGTTCTGGTGCGTTTTTGGTGTGTTTTTGATGCATTTCCGGATGCATTAGAGGTGCTTTTTTTCCTGTTTTTTTTTTCAACTATACTAGGGTCCAGTGTGTTTTTTGATGCGTTTTTGATGCGTTCCAGTGCTTTTGAGTGGGTTTTTGATGCATTTTACTGCATTCCAGTACAGTCCAGTGCAGCAAAAATGTAGCATGTTCTACTTTTTTCTGGAACTGAAAGCCCTGGAACTTACCCTACTGGTGTGATCTATGCCATTGGAAATCATATAACCTACTTTCCCTGCATTTTGATGCAGAGCAAAAATGCACTGGACTGCATGTGGTGTGAACTGGCCCTTAGTGCATGTAAACTGTACAACAGATCATCACACACGGTAGCTGTTTCTCAGACAAAATCTCTTTTCACTGATAGACAGTGTGTAGTTGTTTGTAAAGTTTTGCATGTGTACACTCATCTGTTTCTTTTTGCGCAACATATTATAAGGGCTGGAATATGCCTATTTGATGATATGTCAAGAAACATTGGTGTACATGGGAAAATTTGAATGTTTTAATTTCTGTACTGGAAACGCTTTCCTTTTTGTAATTTAAATAAAATAAAGAATGTAAAAAAAAACATCACAAGCTGGTGAGCAGTGGTGCACTTGGTCAGGCTGGCTGCAGAACCCAACTCTGCATATTCAGTTAAATGTTTGTGTCATTTAGCTGCAGTGTTCCAGTAAAGTGAAACAACTGGACTCCTGTATAATATTGTCAGAAGTCTTCTCACACCAATATAAGCTGTCATCAAAAAGAGATCTGTGCTGGGCAGTTTACTGGACCTAAATGACCCACTCTGCCCTCCCCCCAACATTCTACTCTTGCACTGTCTCCAACCTGTAGGCCCACGCTTCCTCCCTTTTCCCCCTAGATGCCACCCGTTCCATGAGTAGAGCTACCCCACAGGAGTCGCTGGTAAGTTTGGGTCCTCTGCTCTCTGTAGCCCTAGCCTAGGCCTCGCCCTCACTGACACTACCAAAATACCTTAGCTAAAAACTCCCAGCAGATGTACAGATTACTCACACTGCCCTTTAAAAATATAAGCACACTGTATTGGCAGATCAAAATCACAAACAAAGCAGCTTGGTACATCAATATCAATGCACATAAACACAACAAAAACAGATACATTGCATCCAACAGAGGTACCAGTCTAGAACCAAACCCAGAATATACTGCAGTACCAGGAGCTCTCTGTATTAGAGGTTATACCTCAAGTGACCAAGGAGGATTATAACGAGATGTAACAGACTAAGTCACTGGAGAGCTCTCCAACAAAGGGCTTAGGCCTTAAAACCTGAACTCAAAAACAGCAACCCAAATCAGCCCTCAGGAGTGTAGTGACTTGGAAAGTCTTTATGGTGAGCTTCCGCTGGCAACATTGGGGCCCTTTAAAATGTTGGCACACAAAAAGGTGGTGATGACTCACGGGGGTGACATTCAACAGCAGTCTGGTGTAAAGTTAGGCTCAGTAGGTATTTAAACTCCTTAGTGCAGCAACTGAGAAGGAGGGGCAAGATCAAAGGGTAATGAGGAAGATATGAAAATTAAGATATTATGCAACGAGGGGGAGCAAATTGAAAGCCATTGTTCTGGGGTATGAATGGATTAAGGCTCTGTATTTGGATTTGAGGGCTGCTGCTTACTGATGGATGCAAAAGCAAGTGTGATAGAACTCTTGTACCAAAAAGGGCAGTGGAGATGTGGTTCTTTGTCAAGTCTAGTCAGAAGGAAGGGTTAACAATTATAGTGGTAAAACGGGTCAAAGACCCTCTCATCAAATTCCTCTGCTGCAGTCTTCTAACAGCAACAAGTGGTCTGTGTGGTGAGGGGCCTCTTAAGCAGCAGATGTGATGGTGACCTGGACAGCGAATTCTGAATAGCAGATGCCAACATCCAAATCAGCCTCCTAGCTCCAGTGTCCAGCACAGCGGTCTGCTCTCTCTCTCTCTCACTACACAGCGCGGCACAGCGCGGCTCTCTCACTCTTACCCTTTTGGCATTCTTCCCCAACTGCCCAGCTCCTTCCTGAGTTTTTACTTTTATATGGTCCCTCCTGCCCCTAGGTGCTTATGGGCCTTGTAGTTGTGGCCCGTGGACGGCTGTAGTTATGCTCCTTCTTCAAGACTACATTTCCCAAACCGCTCCTGGTGACTGTAATCCAATCAAAGTTAGGCAAGATCAATTGGCAGTGCCATCTTGTGGGCAAATACATAGTTCTGCAATTCAGTAACAGTGCCCAGTCTTACACATGCCCAGTTGTGCTATCTTGTCAGCTCCTTGTAGCTCTTCCCCATACAGGGAAATAGCCCCCACCAGTGGGAGACCCAGCCTTAATCATTTATGTGCTGAGCTTAGTATGTTGTACTGGAGTTGAACACAGGTACACCATCACAATATAACAAACTTGCAATATGTATATATAGCGCACAAACCCCTTTCTTTACCTGCCTTGTTCGGCTCCTTGCAGGAAGAGAGGGGCACACCGCACCACAAGCCCGTACCCTCCTGTGTGAAGAGGTTGAGCGGTGTTGTCGATGCGTCTTCCGCAGCCAAAGCCAGAGAATGGGTCTCACCTCTATATTGAATAAAGACAAGTCCTTATATCCCCCCAGTAACTTGAATGTCCACACCAGCTGCAACTCCAACGTAGAGTTTATTTTCTTGTAAAACACAGTCTCTGACAGGAAAGGTTGGAGGGAGAACAGGACAGCTTAAGGTGTGGAGGAGGTCCAGGCACAAACGTAGCACAATTCACTGCTCCGATTTTCAAGCAGACTCAGCCCATTCAGATAGTCTCCCTAGCTTGGGACTAGCAGCCGAAATGGTGCTCGAACTTTACCCAAAGTCTCTGCCACAGACCCGGTGAACTTGGTCTCTGCCACAGACCTGTTGAACTTGGTCTCTGCCACAGACCTGGTGAACTTGGCCTCTGTTAAGGAGAAGACATCCCTCCAGAGAGTTACCGGGACCCTTCCTTCAACGTGACTTCCCCACCAGTCCCCCGGAACGGTTCCTCCCCCGGCCTCCTCATCCAAGATACAGGTCCCCTCCCAAGGCGGCACCCTGAGATTCCTCGACCCTTGGTGGGCTCCAGCCGAAGGCGCTGGGCCCAGGCCCTTGCTGCAGTCCCAGGGCTAAAGGTGCCTGGGACTGATTCACCGACCTCCGCCCCTGGGCCAAAGGTGCCCAGGGCGGACAGGAACACACACTTCCTCCTGGGGTGGAAGACGAACCGAAGACCCTGAACAGGCAGCGTCTGCCCCTTTTATACCCTCTCCCAGCATGCACAGCAGGCCTACCACACCCACCATATGGCTGCTGAGAGGGGACACACAAGGCACAGCACTGTATCAGCGGTTCAACCCTGGCCTACTATGGCAGCGCCACCTGCAGGCCACAGGGAACTGCACACCAATACTCCACCTGTGGACCAAAATGGTTTCAAGAACTCTAACAATTAGGGTGTTTGGGTATAACTACCACCCAAACACTTCCCCTAAATTCAGCACCCCGCTACATACTCCCCCCACTAAATAGACACTGGTCCCCAGTGTCTGGAGCAAACCTATGCCTCTCAAGCCTGAGTCAACATAGACCTATTCCAGAAACTATCTACAAAATAAACAAAAATAATTTGGAAAAAATGTTAGATTGTGCCGGAACCTAAACATGGAGAAAAGGGAGTTAAATGCAGAGGTGAAAGAAGAGCAGAGAAAACACATGTGCACATCACATTCTCAATGTCACATAAACACATTTATCATTTATATTTCCCTCCCCGTCTGCAACAGCTAAATCCACCCCATTCTCAGTGGTTTGCTTGGTGTCCACCTGCAGAGGAAGAAAAAAAACACACAACCAATAATTGACATTCTAACCTATGTACATTAGAAGTGAAAGAATTCTCCCCGAAGGAAAAATCCTTTCCTTCTAAAAAGTAAGTCACATTCAAATAAACTGCAATGTAAAAGTTACGCAACACCGCCACCTAGTGGAAGCGTCACCGTCAAGGCACTTGTCAAAAAAAAACGTTTTTTTTTCATTTCCTGAGGGTAAATCTTCCTTCTTCTCCTTTGGCCCTGGCTCTAAACTACTTCTACCTCAAAAGTCTCTGTCTTTTTTGGCGCTGTGAGAGGGGAAAAAAAATATGCTCCCGCTCTTCCAGCAAGTAGAAAACCCCATCTGTAAGGGTTAAAGTTCTTGGGCTCCAGGAGAGTACACTCCAGAATAAAACAAAGGCAAACACAAAAGAGTCCAGTCTCTTAAAGATAGTACTGCGGATGCGGCAACACCAATGGTTTCCAGTAGGGTTGTCCCGATACCGATACTAGTATCGGTACCGATACTGAGCATTTCCCCAAGTACTTGTACTCGGGGGAAATGCTCCGATGCTTCACCCGATACCTGGGCAGTCAGGGATGATCGGTGCGGCAGGGGGGAAGTTTCAAGCACTGGTCTCCCTGTATACATTTCAATACAACTGACAGCTTCTCCCCCCGGAGCCCCCCCCCCTTTCAGCTGCTTTAGCGAAATATATACAGCGGCGATCGGTGCTTCTAAACTCCCCCCAAAGCCGCACCGATCACCGCTGACTGTCCCTGTAACCCCCTCCGTGCTGTTGCTGCTGTCCTTCTTCATGATCTGTGTCCCGTGTCCTCCTCCGTGATGCTGCTCTCCCCCTTCGCATTCTGTTTCCCCCTCCATGCTGCTCTCCCCCTCCGGGTTCGTTGTCCCCTCCGTGCTGCTGTCCGCGCTCCGTGTCCCACTCCTGCTCCGCTCCCCCTCCGTGCTCCGTGTCCCCTCCATGTCCTCCTCCACTCCCTCTGTCCTCGATCTGTCAGGATGGAGAGCGGAGGTAGGAGCCGCTAAACCCGGCTCCTACCTTTTCTGAATGAACAGAGTCATCACTGACTCTGTCCATTCATATAACTGAAACATCGTAACCTGTGTTTACGATGCTTCAGTTTATGAATGGAGAGGAGCCTCCTGTCCATTCATTTTATCTGAGGCTGCAGAGAAAGGGACTGGGGGATCTGTGTCCCTAGTCCCTTTCTCTGTCTCAAAGGGGAGATGTCAGGGGTCTGTTAAGACCCCTGAAATCTCACCAAAGCCCCCCCAACAGGTGTAAAAAAATAAAATAAAAAATTGCAATAAATAAAAAAAATGAATTGAAAAAAATAATAAAAATGTGAATAAAAAAAACACACACACACAATCCAACCCCCCCCCCCCCCACCAAAAAAAAAAAGAAGAAAGCACTGTAAAAAAAATAACAAAAAATCGTAAAAAAAAAAAAAAAATGTAAAAAAAAAAAATTGTAAAAAAAAAAATTGTAAAAAAAAAAAACTGACACATGTGCCACTGTCACGTGACATTGAAAAAAAAGTATCGGTAATCGGTATCGGCGAGTACTTGAAAAAAAGTATCGGTACTTGTACTCGGTCTTAAAAAAGTGGTATCGGGACAACCCTAGTTTCCAGTTTTTATCAAATGTGTCAATGTGGTATTCAGCATTGTCTTTATCTTTTTGGCAAATTACCACCTTATCGGCATGTATGTGTCTGCCGAGCATCCACGACTCTTTACACTCCTTGTACCGCTTAGTAGCTGCGGCAGAACAGGAATAATATCTACGGGCATGAGGTACCTTTAGATGAGTCCAGACAAAGTCCGCGTACCACCGATATCTATAGGCCTCCACCTCGAACAACAATTCTTTAGGCAGGTACAGGTATTCCCATCTGCACTCGCTTGCAACTTTCTGGTTGAACAACCTCTGTAACCGCGACAATGGTGGCATGGTTGCTCTATCTCCCATCCCTGGTAAAATTATGGTATCAGGGTGTCGAGGCACTTTCACTGCCACCGGACCAGACATAGGGGCCCGCAATGACACTCTCGATACCTCAGCAACAGGTACAGGCATCTCCAGTGGTGGAAGGGCAGACAACGGGACCGATTCCTCCTCAGGCTCCGGGGCCTCTACCCGGGGTGTCGTATGCAGTGAGCATGGGTGAGTCCTTTTTCCTACGGGATGAGGACAGGGGTACCTTATCCCAACACTTCCGTTCAAACAACTCATCAATTGCCACATCATCCCCTGGATCGGAGACTGACTCCAGGTCGGAGGTATCACATTCCTACACAAGCAGGTAACTCCGGGTGGATGACGAATCACCGCCTCAAACAAGTTCAATGGCCCTGGGGTCCCTGACCCAAGCATCCCCCATACTTCGGACCTTAGCGAAGGTCCCTTTTCCCTGGCTTACCTCTGCTTGTAGCTGAAGCAGGACGTCTGGGACTTTTCCCTGTGGTTGATCCGATCCGGGCAAGCGCTGGGGTGTGACTCTACCACGGCCGCAGGAAGCTGTAACATAGCCGACCTTCCTCTTGGGCGGTGGGAGTGAGGACTCTGTAAAGACCGAAACAGCATCCTCTGGTCTCTCCGATTCTTGTTCCTCAACAACCGGAACACTTTCATCCGCGACTTCCTCCGAAGTCTCAACAGTGCGCGTAGGGGTGACTGTAGAAGCTCTGGTTCCTTCTTCCAAAGTGGTGGCACCTGTAAGGCAGTTCAGACGGAAGGCCCGAGGCTTTTCAGCAGGCTGCTCCACCTCGAATAGAAACTTCTTACACTGCTCACATCTTCCGAAGGGCTTAAGATGCACCACCAGTCCCTGGCATCCGGGACAAACCACTCCAAGGCCTCCACCTCTCTGCATACATAGAGGGCGAAGCGACCCCGAGGCTTCAGTCAGATCCCCGTATCGGTAACAGAAGCAGCAAAAGAAGTAACATTCGAGTTGAACTCGGAATCCATGCGGCATTAGACGCCATATTACTCACTCGCCGATCCATCGCACACTGTCTCTCTGACGCCAAAGTCACCACGTGGGCGTTCCTACAATGAGCTGCTGAGACGTGCACGTACACCGCGAGCTCTGTGTTGCCCTGCTGCCTACAGACTGACTGCAGATTACTGCTGCTTATCGATGCCCGATTACTACTGCCTGAGATCTATACGCCGGCTCAGAGCCTACACAATCAGCTGATACTACGGCCGACCTACACTACAGTGCTTCTGGAGTTCCTGGAAGGATCCATCCAATACCAGAACTTTGTTTCTGCAACCTCTCTCCTACTCTCTCTGTCATCTTCGCCATCCCCGTCATCTCCGTCATCTCCCTCTCACTGCAACACCGAAAATACTGACATATACGGACAGAATCCTGCAGTAGGAATGACAGGATGGCGTCGGGTAAGACACGATTTACCTCCTCTACTCGAGCCGCTGCTGCTGCTGCTGCCGTCGCTGCCTTTCAGTCTCTCCAACCCTTTCAACTAGATAGAGACATTATGCTTTCGGCTGATAAGCCTGACAAGCCTGATAAATCTGTAGAGGCTGTAAAAGCAGTTAAGGAAGTAAAGGCAGTTAGGATGGATGGAGCTGATGTATTTACAACTGATAATGCGAAGTTGGTTACTTCTCCAGACACAGCTATATCTCTATCTGCTATATCTTTGCCCTCATCACAAATAGGGAATGATATGGCTGCAACACAGCAGTGTATGTCAGGATGTTTCTCAGGCTCTGAAACCTCGGCTTTAATTTCTGCTTTTCATGCAGACTTTGAAGCTTGGGCAATAAAAATTGAATCATCTATTCACACAGAGTTGAATGCACTTAGACAACAAGTTACAGTGTCTGAAATTGCAGTATCTGAGATTGCTCATACACAAAAAGATCATGCTGCACGTATTATTGCCTTAGAATCTGCATCCTCTGCAAACCTTCTTCGCCTGCGCCAGCACCAACTCCGTATTGAAGACAGCGAAAATCGCAGTCGCAGAAATAATATCCGCTTAAAAGGGATCTCAGAGGATATTTTAGGTGTTAACTTAAAACCAAAAGTGACTGCTATCCTTAATCATGTTCTGGGCAGGGAACCTGCTTCTAGTATTGAATTAGATAGAGTACATCGAGTGGGGAGGGGGAGGAGAGACAGGGCCAGCCACCCTAGGGATGTACTATGTCGAGTGCATTATTATTCATTAAAGGAAGAAATTATGCGTAAGGCATGGAGCCATGGTCCTGTTGACTTTGAAAATTCTACTATCCACCTTTTCCCAGATCTGTCTCCGAATACACTCTATATGCGAAGGATGGTCCGTCCTTTATTAGACTTAATTCGTCAAGCAGGTGCTACTTATACTTGGGGTCACCCTTTTAGTATTCAAGTAACATGTGGATCTGAGATGTTTGTCCTTTCTGATCCGGAGCATCTCTCAGCATTGTTTAATTTTCTTGAGCAAGATCATATTTTTATTCCAAATTGGCTTGACCGTCCTGAGGAGCATCACCAACCAGGAAGATTAGTCGTTACCACCACTCAACTACGAGGAAGGGTTAGATCTCAACCTGGGCCGCAAGATGCTAATAAAGAGTCCAGTTAGTTAGAATAAAGTTTGAATTTTTGGACACATGAATAAAGACCTTTTAAATGCCCCTCCCCCTTTCTTTCTCCCCTTCTTTTTCGCCCCTTTTTCCCTTTTTTCCCTTTTCCTTTTCCTTTCTTCCTATCCTTTTTTCCCCTTCCTTTTCTTCCCCTCCCCTATCTCCCCATCCTCCTGTCACCCCCTCCGACTTTCTCCTCTTCCTTTTTTTCCCTCTTCCCCTCATCCTTTTTTCTCCCGCTAAAGCCATTATGATTTAACTTGAGATTAATATGGAGATTTGTTTTGATTTTCATTTTTTTTTTTGGGGGTAGGAGGAGAGGGGAAGATGAAATAATTTGTTCCCCCAAAATTTGGAAATATGTGTATTCCTTGTATGTGTGTATGTATGTGTACGTGTATGTATGTTTTTTTTTTTTTTTTTCTCTTTCTCCCCTCATAAGTATCTCTCCCCCCCCCCCCCCCCCTCTTCCCTTTTTTTCCCCTTTTCTTCTTTTTCATTTGAGCTTAATTAGGAAATAATATGTTTTAGTATGTATCCTAGTATGTATCCTAACCTACCCGCTCAAAGGGGCGATGGTTTATATATTGCATTTAAAACAACTTGAGAATTAATTGGGTATATTTATTTTTGTATCTATCTTTTTTGAATAATGTTACTATGTTTGCTATGTTGCAGGGAACACATCTCGTGGTTTTGATTTTTGTATATATTTTTTTTCTTTCTCTTTGTTTACCCCCTACATAGGACAGGCACAGTTAGTGCCTATTGTGTGGTGCAACACACAGTGCACTGCGTTTTGCAGGCACACTAGGGTCTCCCTGTGACACTCCTACCCCCCCCCCCCTTTTTTCCTTGGAGTGTCCCCTTTTTTCGGGAGGATTAATTACATTTTTATATTTTCTCCCTTTTTTTTTTTTTCCCTTTGGCTCCGGTTCCTCTCTCCACCATGGCTGTTACAATGGTGACTCAACCACTCTTGAATATATGCTCTTACAATGTTAAAGGTTTAAATATTGCTTCTAAGAGAGGGCAAATCTTGTACCAAATGCATAAATATAAAGTCAATTTACTTTTCCTACAAGAAACTCACTTTCAGACTGATTCTCTTCCCACCTGCTCCACCAGATACTTTAATCGGTGGTTTCATAGTACTAATCCTGTTCAGAAGGCTAAAGGAGTTTCTATTGCTTTTCACAAAACCTTGCCTATTGACTTAATGGACTATTTAGTAGATCCTCAGGGACGGTACGTCTTTATTAAGTTCTCCCTTTGGGGAATTAAATTTACAGCGGCAAATGTATATCTGCCAAACACTAACCAAAGTCAAACAGCGATGGGATATCTGGAAACTTTGTTTGGTTTCATGGAAGGGAGACTCATTATGGGTGGTGATTTTAATCTTCCAATGGACCCGCAGTTGGATACCTCTTCATCAAGAACTGCGGTTCCACTATCTAGGTTGAAGATGTTGAAGTGTATCCTATACGACCACCATTTAATAGATGTCTGGAGGATATTGCACCCTAAATCAAGAGATTACACTTATTTCTCTCCGGTCCATCAATCCTATAGTCGAATTGACTACTTTTTTGTGGACTTTTTTGACTGGTCACCAACATGTGATATTGGCACTATGGTTTGGTCAGACCATGCCCCTCTTTTTCTGACATTTAAAATTCCTTCGATTCCATTTAGAGAATGGACGTGGCGTCTGAATGATGCATTACTGGCAGATTCAGAATGTTCTACTTATATTACGGAAACTATCTCAAATTTCCTGGTTGACCATGCCTTAGACCCTACCGCACTTCCCATTAAATGGGAGGCCCTGAAAGCAGTTTTGAGAGGGTCTTTTATTCAATTGGGTGCCCGACTGAAAAAAAAAGCGATTAGCAGATATTACAATGGCGGTCCAAAAGCTTAGAACTTTAGAAATAGGACATAAGTGCTCAAATACGACTGAAACACTACTGGAGGTTGCCTCCACTCGGACGTGTTTGCGCAACTTATATGAATCTTCGGCCCGTTCATATGCGGGTAAATTGGCACTATATCAGTACAAATTTAGCGATAAATGTGGGAAGTCATTGGCTCGATCCTTAAATCCACAACAGACTCCTACCTTTATTTCACAGCTTCAGGGACCAAATGGAGAAATTATATCTTCACCCTCCTTAATTATGAAAACATTCAGCGATTTCTATCAGTCTCTCTACAATATATCCCCGCATCAACTACTAAGCCCATCTGTCACTGAAGAGGATAACGTGGAATCTTATATAGCAGATACTTCATTACCTTCCTTGGATGAAGATATGATAGAAGAACTAGAAACCCCAATTACTGAGGAAGAGGTCGCTAAGGCTATTGCTAACACTCCAGTGGGTAAAAGTCCAGGCCCTGATGGCTTTACGCCTAAATTTTATAAGCACTTTGCACCCTTTCTCACTCCTTTTCTGACTCGGGTATTTAATTCCATAGCGAATGGGTCTACTTTTCCTACACAAACGATGGAAGCACATATCTCACTTATCCCGAAACCAGAAAAGGATCTTTCTCTATGTGCAAATTACAGACCCATATCTTTAATTGGGGTCGATGTAAAAATTTTTTGCTAAGATCTTAGCTAGCCGCCTACAACCATTATTGCCCCAACTAATACATCTGGACCAGGTTGGCTTCGTCAGCGGTCGAGAGGCTAGAGATAACACGCTTAAAGCCCTCCTGCTGACGGATTATGCCCGTACCCAAGGTATTCCTCTTTGCCTACTAACGGTTGATGCCGAAAAGGCGTTTGACCGTGTTAGTTGGAAGTTTTTAAGATCTTCTCTTCAACAGATTGGCATTGGTCCCTATATGATAGCACGGATTATGTCCTTATATCTATCACCATCAGCTAGAATTAGGGTGAATTGATCTTTGTCTCCTGCCTTCCCTATTTCCAATGGAACACTTCAAGGTTGTCCATTGTCGCCTCTGTTGTATGTTATTACGATGGAACATCTGGCAAATGCATTGCGACAAAACCAAAATATTACAGGCATTCAGGTAGGTCCTCTACATGCAAAATTGGCTCTTTTTGCAGATGATTTGCTTTTATTTGTAACAAAACCCCATACCTCTTTTCCTTCTATACTCTTAGAATTTCAGAGATTTAGTGAAGTCAGTAATTTTAAAGTCAACTATAGTAAATCAGAACTTCTTAATATATCTTTATCGCAAACAAACATCAAGCGAATATCGAAGAACTTTTCTTTCAGGACCTGTCCAGTGTCGGTTCGATATTTAGGGATTAATATACCAGCTTCAACATCACAATTATATTCCTTAAATTTTCTCCCGATGCTCCATAAAGTTCAAATGGCTTTGACATCTTATGCCTTTAAGAGACTTTCATGGTTTGGTAGAATTAATACCCTTAAGATGGATATACTCCCTCGCCTTCTATATTTATTTCAAACTATCCCAATCCATCTTCCGGCCTTGTTTTTCGGTAAAATCCATCAGCTATTTTCGAAGTTTATATGGAATTCAGCTCAACCTAGAATTAGCTTTGGGACATTATCCCTTCCGAAAAATCAAGGTGGGGTGGGGGTACCAGATGTTTCTATCTACCATAAAGCGACCATATTAACACGTATTATTGATTGGTTCCACCACTCCTCATCTAAGCTATGGGTACAATTAGAAGGACACATAAACCCTATAGATCTCTGTGCCCTTCCATGGACTTCGTCTATTCTACGAAAAGGCCTCTCAATTCCAGCAGATCTTACTAGGCAAACACTACATATATGGGACCACATGATACCCATCTATAAAATATCAAAATAATTGAGCCCCATGACCCCCTTCTTTGGAACACCTGATTTTTTTCCAGCCTTACACCCAACTGTATTTGGCCCTTGGAATAAACAGGAACATAGAAGAATTGCTCAAGTCCTACAGTCGGACCCATTATTAACGGTAGCCTCTTCATCTACGATACCCGCTGTGACAGCAGGAAGGTAAAGTCACCTGGTTGCATCCAGGGGGGTAGATATATTTCGCCCAGATTCAGGCTTTACGCCGACTTATACAACTAGGTGGAGAGTTGTATAAGGCTAGTGGGCTCATGGATGACTCATACCTCTAGGGAGAGGGCTGGGCGTCGTGCAGACAGGGAGTTGATGAGACCAGCTGAAGCTTGTCAGCTCATTTAGGCCTCTATAAGAACTCCCAGCTTCATTAGATGTTAGCTCATGCCTGGAACCAGACCTGTGTGGACTGTCTAGGGAGAGTGAACCCCTGTGCGGTGAGACAAAGCCTGTGTGGCTATTTGCTTGGACATTTAAAACCAGGGACTTAGGGACTAGGACAGCACTAGGCTGATCCCAGTCGTTAGTTAGGAAACCTGTATGTTTAGTCAGAGGTCAACTTGACCAGGATTTATTTTGGTTATGTTTCTTTTGCTTTGCTGTGTTTTGTCACTGTAAATAGAAAATAAACCGCACCTTTTTGATTTTGAAAACCACAACCTCCGTTTGCTGGGCCTGTTTTGTGTGGGGAGCCCATCCCGGGGGTCACACACACCCGCTGCCGAGCTAACCCCCTCACAGTTGGTGGAGAATGCGGGCGGTTTTTTTTTAAGCCAGCATGGAGGAGATACTGAAGCAGCTGGCTCTAGCAAATGCCAATCAACAGCAGACAAATGCAGGTTTGCAAAAGAGCCTTGCAGCTCATCAACAGAGCCTTGCAGCTCAACAACAGAACTTCGCAGCCCAGCAGCAAGCTCATCAACAGAGCCTTGCAGCCCAGCAGCAGACAAACGCAACTTTGCAACAGAGTCTGGAGGCTCAGCAACGAGCCCAGCAGCAATCTGAGGCCCGCTTCATAGACCTGTTGCAGAAGCAAGAGCAGAGACTACAACAACAGATGGAAGCAGTAATGCAGCAACGTCCGCAGACCAGTGAGGAAAGCCGTCCCACTAATACCGCGTCCTTTGGGGTGAGTCGTTTATTGACAAAAATGACTGGAGAGGATGATCCAGAGGTATTTTTGACCACATTTGAAAGGACCGCTGAAAGAGAAAAGTGGCCTGAGGAGCAGTGGGCTGGACTGGTGGCTCCTCTGTTAACTGGTGAATCGCAGAAAGCTTACTATGACCTAGAGCCTAACCAAGCAAAAGACTATGTGATGCTAAAAGCTGAAATATTGGCAAGGCTGGGTGTCACCCAGGCTGTCCGGGCTCAGCGTGTGCATAACTGGACTTTCCAGCTTGGAAAACCCCCCAGGTCTCAAATGTATGATCTCATTCACCTGAGCAGAAAGTGGCTACAGCCAGAGACTTTGTCCGCACCAAAGATTGTGGAACGTGTTGTAATGGATCGGTTTTTGAGAGCTCTTCCTACTGCCATCCAAAAGTGGGTAAGCCATGGAGACCCAGAGACGGCCGATGGTCTTGTGGATCGTGTGGAGAAATACTTGGCTACAGAGAACCTGACGGCCTCTTCCAGAGACACTCGGACTTTCCACCCTAAGACCAGACCATCCCCAGGGGCGGATAAGAGGATTCCAAGGGGTGAGGGTGGAGAGAGTGAGAGGGTGGGAGCTCTACCCCAAGTTTGGCGAGAACAGCCTGGGAAATCAGCGGCTCAAGAGGCGGCAAGAAGGATCGTTTGCTACTGCTGCCGGCAAGCGGGACATATTTCAGCCAATTGCCCGGTTGTGGAGGAACCCATGCAGTGTGACTTTCTGACGGGCAGACGTCAGTCGCTGTGTGCGACAGTCGCATGCACTGCCATTCGAGGAACTGAGAAACATTTATGCAAAATGTGTGTTAATGGTAGAAATGTTGTGGTATTGCTGGATTCAGGTAGCCTTGTGACCCTGATAAAGGCTGAGTTAGTTAAAACAGAGGTCTCTGGGAATAGCAAGGTAGCTGTTATTTGTGTGCATGGGGACACCCGAGAGTATCCAGTGACTACAGTGTGTTTCGAGACCCCCAAAGGTACCCTCTCTCATCCAGTGGGCTTAGTATCTCAGTTACCGCATGACGCCATTGTGGGAAGGGATTTTCCGAAGTTCTGGGAACTGTGGGATGATCCTGAGCCCCTCACTGGTGCCCCTATGTACCAGGAATGTGATAGCCAGAACTCCCCTGAGAGTGGTGAGGACTCTCCGGAATTTCCCTTATCAGTATTGGCAGGGGAGACTCAAGAAACTGGAGAGGAGCCCACCTCCTCAGACGAAAACCTACCGTCTGTGGAGTTTTCTGATCTTGAGGTTCACAGGGAAAACTTTGCCACAGAACAGTTGAAAGACCCCGCCCTAATAAAGGCACGGGAAAACGTAGTGAAAATAGATGGCGAGTTAGTGAACCCAGATAATACCTGCACTTACCCATACTTCAGCGTAGAGAAGGACCTACTGTATCGGGTGGCAAAAAGGGCAGAAGAAACCGTTGAGCAGCTTGTGGTGCCCAAACCTTACAGGAAGTTGGTGTTGGAGTTGGCCCATGGGCACATTCTTGGAGGTCATCTGGGGACAGAGAAAACCCGAGAGAGGGTATTACAGAGATTCTATTGGCCGGGGGTGATGAAGGACGTAGAAAATTATTGTTCCTCCTGCCCTGTGTGTCAGAGGTTGGCCCCGATGCCACATTTCCGTAGCCCGCTGGTCCCTCTACCCATCATTGAGGTCCCGTTTGAGAGGATCGCCATGGATTTGGTAGGTCCTATAATCAAGTCCGCTAGGGGGCACCAGTACATATTAGTTATAATGGACTATGCCACCCGTTATCCAGAAGCGATCACTCTCCGAAATACCTCGGCCAAAACCATAGCCAAAGAGCTATCTCTTGTTTTTAGCCGGGTGGGTATTTGTAAAGAACTGCTTACGGACCAAGGTACACCCTTTATGTCCCGGGTTATGAAAGAGCTGTGTAAATTGTTCAAAGTGACGCAATTGCGTACGTCTGTGTATCACCCCCAAACCGATGGGCTGGTTGAAAGATTCAACAAAACCCTAAAACAAATGTTGAAGAAAGTGGTGGATAGAGATGGAAAGGATTGGGACTGTTTACTTCCTTATTTGATGTTTGCTATTAGGGAGGTGCCCCAATCCTCTACGGGATTCTCCCCCTTTGAGTTACTGTATGGGAGACACCCAAGAGGGCTGTTGGATATTGCCAAGGAAACTTGGGAAAGTGAGAGTTCTCCCCACAGGAGTGTGATTGAGCATGTCGCCCTGATGCAAGATCGAATTGCACAGGTAATGCCCATCGTGAAGGAACATTTGGCCCAAGCGCAGTTGGCACAGCAGAGAGTGTACAACCGTGGAGCCAAGACCCGTACCTTTTCCCCGGGGGATAGGATATTGGTACTTGTCCCTACGGTTGAAAGTAAATTCCTGGCCAAATGGCAAGGCCCCTACGAGATAATGGAAAAAGTGAGCGAAGTGAATTACAAGGTCAGACAACCAGGAAGGCGAAAGCCCGAACAGATCTATCACGTTAATCTGTTGAAAGCCTGGAGGGATAGAGAGTCCCTAGTCGCAGACACTTGGTCACCAGCTCAAACTGGTTGCGTGATTCCTGAGGTTGGAATAGCAGCCACCTTGTCACAACCCCAACAACAGGAGGTTAAGGAGTTTGTGCTTCGCAACAAGGAGGTATTCTCTGAGCTGCCGGGACAAACATCTGGGGTAGAGCATGACATCATTACCCCGCCCGGTGAAAGGGTGAAGTTAAAACCCTATCGGATCCCAGAGGCTCGACGGGAGGCAATACGGGAGGAAGTACAGAAAATGCTGAACTTAGGGGTGATAGAGGAGTCCCAAAGTGATTGGTCTAGTCCCATCGTGTTGGTGCCTAAACCGGATGGGAGCTGGCGATTTTGTAACGATTTTCGTCAGTTGAACAAAGTTACAAAATTTGACACCTACCCCATGCCACGTATAGATGAGTTGATCGACCGGCTGGGAACAGCCCGATACATGACGACTCTTGACCTCACAAAAGGGTATTGGCAAATCCCCCTGGCCAAGTCGGCCAAAGAGAAAACCGCATTTGTAACCCCAGACGGGGCGTTCCAATATAAAAGAATGCCGTTCGGGTTACAGAATGCGCCGGCCACATTCCAGCGGAAAATGGACCAGATGCTGAGGCCCCATCGGAAGTATGCTGCGGCTTACCTGGATGACGTAATTGTCCATAGCACAGGTTGGGCCTCACATCTGCCAAAAGTGCAAGCAGTCCTGGACTCTGTTCGGGAAGCGGGGTTTACGGCTAACCCCAAGAAGTGTACCATTGGGCAGGAGGAGGCCAAATATCTTGGGTACACCATTGGGAGGGGAGTAATAAAACCCCAACTCAACAAAGTCGAGGCCATCCAGAGTTGGCCACGTCCCAACTGCAAGAAGCAGGTACGAGCCTTTCTGGGAATCGCTGGGTATTATCGGCGATTCATTCCCCACTTTGCTTCTAAGGCTGTGCCCCTAACCAACCTGACGAAGGGGAAAGGGTCGGTCATGATTAAATGGACCCCCGAGGCTGAGGCAGCATTCCAATTCTTGAAACAAGCCTTATGTAGCCAGCCAGTGTTGTACTCACCCGACTTCTCTAAAGACTTTGTCGTACAAAGTGATGCGTCAGATGTGGGGTTAGGAGCAGTATTGTTCCAGGTCTGGAACGGGGAAGAGCACCCAGTCATTTACCTCAGCAGGAAGTTGAAGTCCCATGAGGTAAATTACGCCACCGTTGAAAAGGAGTGTTTAGCGGTGAAGTGGGCTCTAGATTCCCTTCGGTACTACCTGCTAGGTAGGCACTTTGACATGGTTACGGATCACGCTCCGTTAAAGTGGATGGCTCAAAACAAGGAAACAAATAGAAGAGTGAATAGGTGGTTCCTGGCCCTCCAGGAATTCAACTTCACAGTAAAGCATCGCCCTGGCGTTCAAATGGGGAATGTGGATGCTTTGTCTCGAGTACATGAATGCCTGATTGCTGGTGTTCCAACCCCGAGGTTAAAACAAGAGGGGGGGGTATGTGACAGCAGGAAGGTAAAGTCACCTGGTTGCATCCAGGGGGGTAGATATATTTCGCCCAGATTCAGGCTTTACGCCGACTTATACAACTAGGTGGAGAGTTGTATAAGGCTAGTGGGCTCATGGATGACTCATACCTCTAGGGAGAGGGCTGGGCGTCGTGCAGACAGGGAGTTGATGAGACCAGCTGAAGCTTGTCAGCTCATTTAGGCCTCTATAAGAACTCCCAGCTTCATTAGATGTTAGCTCATGCCTGGAACCAGACCTGTGTGGACTGTCTAGGGAGAGTGAACCCCTGTGCGGTGAGACAAAGCCTGTGTGGCTATTTGCTTGGACATTTAAAACCAGGGACTTAGGGACTAGGACAGCACTAGGCTGATCCCAGTCGTTAGTTAGGAAACCTGTATGTTTAGTCAGAGGTCAACTTGACCAGGATTTATTTTGGTTATGTTTCTTTTGCTTTGCTGTGTTTTGTCACTGTAAATAGAAAATAAACCGCACCTTTTTGATTTTGAAAACCACAACCTCCGTTTGCTGGGCCTGTTTTGTGTGGGGAGCCCATCCCGGGGGTCACACACACCCGCTGCCGAGCTAACCCCCTCACACCGCTTATAATCCTACGCATTGGCTACAGAGGCATCAAGCCTTATGTTATATACGATCTATTCCATTAAAACAAGATATCTATGCCAAACCAACTGCCTTTGAATCTCTGCTTTTGCATGAGGAGCCAATATTACACTCGGTCTCTGTATTATACTCTATCTTGCTGTTATCAATACATTCAGATCTTCCCCCATACACACGGAAATGGGAAAAAGACCTCCAACAGACTTTAACTATATCGGATTGGCAAAAAAGTTTTATTTTGACTCATGAAATGTCAATAGCTACAAAAACTCAAGAGAAGGGATATAAACTGGTGAGTAGATGGTATAGGTGCCCCTCTACCCTCCATCGATTTAACCAGAATATATCTGATATCTGTTGGCGTTGTCATGAGTCAAAGGGAAATATGCTCCATATCTGGTGGGATTGTCCCCCAGTGAGAAGGTTTTGGAAATATATCTTTGACCTATATGGAAAATTAGTGGATACAACTATCCACGCATCACCCAGAGTGGCTCTGTTAACTATGATTCCAGGATCTTTAAAGAAAGCGAAGGAGGATGTGCTTAGACACTTCCTCGCTGCAGCCAGAGCAGTCATTCCACGACATTGGAAATCAACGAGAGTACCCTCCCTGGGGGAATGGGCAATTGAAATGGATTATATTAGAGATCTGGAAGGTCTGTTGGCGCGGGAAATGGGAAGAGAAGTACAGTTCTCTCATACTTGGTCCGTTTGGTCCAAGTTTCGACATTCATCTGAGTTTCCAAATTGGGTTAAGGGAAGTTCTACCACTGTTTAGCTCTGTTGGAGTGAACATAACTCTTTTTACCCCTCTCTAGTGGAATAATATCCGATCCGCTCTATAAGCTAATAGGGGAGCACCCCCCCTTTTTTTTTTTTCTCCCTCCCTATCCTTTTTTTTTTCTCTCGTAGATAGGGAAGATTTGTACTGAAGATTTGTAAGAATATATACTGTATTCTGAAAGTATATGTAGATGGTCTCCATATATATTAAAATTTAAAAAAAAAAAAAAAAGTCACCACGTGCAACTCTTCACATGGCGAAGCTCCTCCCATCTCTCTGCAATGTTTGCGGGCTTTCTTACTGTAGGCACGCCCACGAACTACGCAGCTTTAGCTCTCCTTGTGGCGCAGTCACCTTCTCCAAAGATGGCCGACCTCCACGGAACTTCACAGGGGAACAAAGTAAAAATTCTGGGCTTCTTCTGCTGTGAAATATCCCGGACTTGAGCCCCCACGTGTAGCACACAGACCCCCTTTTACCTGCCTTATTCGGCTCCTCGCAGGAAGAAGGGGCACACCATGCCACAAGCCCGTACCCTCCTGTAATAAGAGGTTGAGCGGTGTTGTTGTTGGGTCTTTCAACAGCCCGAGCCAGAAAATGTCTCTCACCTCTGTGGATAACAGAGATAAGTCCTTGTTTCCCCCAGTAACTGAAATGTCCACATTCGCTGTAACTCCAACACAGAGTTTATTTTCACCTTTAGTAAAACAACAGTCTCTGATAGGAAAGAGGTTGAAGTAAAGACAGGACAGCGTAAGATATGGGAGAGGTCCAGGCACAATCTCAATCACTTCACTGTTCGGCTCCTCAAACAGACTCAGCCCCAAATGGATAGTCTACTTAAGACAAGACTAGCAGCCAAATGACACTCAAACTTTACCCAAGGCCTCTGCCACAGACCTGGTGAAAACGGTCTCTGCCACAGACCTGGTGAACTTGGTCTCTGCCACAGACCTGGTGAACTTGGACTCCGTTTGGGAGAAGACGTCCCTCCGGGGAGTTACTGGGCCACTTCCTTCACTGTGACTTCTGCACCAGTCCCTCGGAACGGTTCCTCCCCCGGCCTCCTCTTCCAAGATACGGGTCCCCTCGCAAGGCGGCACCCTGAGACTCCTCGATCCCCTATGGGCTCCAGCCGAAGGTGCTGGGCCCAGGCCTCCGTTGCAGCCCCAGGACTAAAGGTGCCTGGGACTGATCCACCGACCACGAACTGCAGACCCGCCCCTGGGCTAAGGGTGCCCAGGGTGGACAGGAACAAGAACCCTGAACAGGCAGCGTCTGCCCCTTTTATATCCTCTCCCAGCATGCCCAGCAGGTAGACCACACCCACTGTATGACTGCTGAGAGGGGACACACAAGGCACAGCACGGTATCAGCGGTTCAACCCTGGTCTACTATGGCAGCGCCACCTGCAGGCCACAGGGAACTGCACACCAATACTCCACCTGTGGACCAAAATGGTTTCAAGAACTCTAACAATTAGGGTGTTTGGGTATAACTACCACCCAAACACTTCCCCTAAATTCAGCACCCCGCTACAGTTATATATGTGTACTGGTTATTTATTTTATTTACTTATATAGTGCTGTCAATTTACACAACACTTTACATATACATTGTACATTCACACCATTTCCTGCACTTAAGGAGCTTACAATCTAACTCACATTCATACATACACACAGGCCAATTTAGACAGGAACACATTAACCTACCATCGTGTCTTTGGAGTGTGGGAGGAAGACAAAGTACCCGGAGGAAGCCCACACAGGGACAGGGAGAACATGCAAGGTAGGTAGTGTCATAGTTGGGATGCGAACCAACGACCCATTTGCTGCTAGGTGAAAGTGCTACCCACTACACCACTAATTATAGTTAGTTACCAAGGTTATTAGCAGAAAGTTTACCCAGCAAGGACCCTGGCCCTTCCAACATGAAGTAATCTTAAAAATAATGTATGTATGCTAAATATCCTGTATGACAGGACATCTTCTCAGGCCATGACCTATATCACCACGCCCCCCCCCCCCCTTACACCTAAAAAATTAAAATTAATTTCCCACTCCTCCTGTCCCCGCTGCACTTATCTGCTGTGCCGAGAATGATCCGCCATTGTACAGATCGATACATTTTTAAACTCCATACACAGCTCCAGAGGTTGTATAGCAGCATAATGCAGACAGTGGCCCTCAGTCATTGGTCAGCGCTGTCACATGACTGGGAATTCATCTTTATTTTTTAGGGGTAAAGGTGAAATTACCATTTAAGAGGTTTACAATAAACTGAAAGAGCTGTTGACAAATATTTATTGCTCTCTGCGGCTTCTTCACTATTGACAATTAAAATGACAAATCTCTGAGGCTGTGTTGTCGGTATAAATGAAATGAACCCTCTGTTTTAATTTCTCGGGACGTTTGCAGTTACGAAGTGGTTGTTACTGGTGGGACATTGTGAAAAACTGACCTGAGCCAGCAGTGATAAGGCATATCACTTGACACTCCATCATGGCTTTGCTGAAAGCCCTGAGAGGCTGTTTATTTTTTTTAGCTTATTTTTACTACCACTTTTTTTCTTTTGTTTAGAGTACTTTTCTAACTAGTAAGGTTTTTAGGCCAATTATCCAGACTTAGATTGTACTGCTGGGACCTTGAAGAAGGGGACATACTCCAAAAAGCTTGTCCTGAAAGATTGTATGTTAGTGCAAATAAAAAAAGTATCACGGACAGTACTCAATTGTTTCTGACTAAGATTTGAAATCCCTATGAAGTAGAGGGTTGTAATGTGTGTTACAGACCAGCTTACAGACTCATCTCCATGTGCCCAAACCCATTGTTTTATTTTCTTATAGCGAAACAAGCAGTTAGTAAATATATAATCAATATGTTAAAAAAGTAAAGAGCATACAATTAAAATAGAACAATTATTGCTATCAGTATAACCATACAGGTTATCATAAGAAATGACCAAAGCATTGTTTCTCAACCTTTCTTCAGTCGCGGCACCCTTTAAAAGTAAGCAAAATCTCAAGGCACCCCAGGCTAAAATTTTAAAAACATAAATGTTACTTATCAATGGGAAACCTCAGCCAGGGACGATGCACACAACCCCCTTGATGAAATTAACTTTGCATTAGAAGCCCCCTTCACATCATAGGTACCCCCCCCAGATAGCGAGCAATTGAGCTGCAAGTTTGAAAATGACTTGCTAAGCTATTGCTACACTTGCCAGGCTTCACAAGTTTGTTGCACATGTAGCGGGTACTTACTTTCCCGGGGTAATTTTTGAAATTTTCAGTAACACCAGTGGTGTGTCTCCGGCGGTCCACTGGGTGGCGCTGTCACTATGGGCCGATGGAAGGATACCGCTGTGTGCTGAGCCTACTTTTTGTCCTCTCTTGGCAGCGGTATGGTGGGGCGGGGAACCCGCCATGCTTGCTGGGAGAGGGGATAAAGGGGCCGGCCATCTTGGTCACGAGGAGTTGGTCCCTGGCACCTTTAGCCTGCGGACGGAGTTCGTGCTCGTCCTCTAGGCGGACTAGGCCTAGAGGACCACCGGAGATCGTGTTCCACCTCAGGCACCTTTAGCCTGGGGTGAGGTACTCAGACGGCGGTCCGGAGCTCAGTGCCCAACACTGAGTTCCGCGAGGGAAGGATCCTAGGGTACTCAGGAGATGGATGCCTGAATCCGAGGTGGGCGTATTGGACCGGGAAGAGCTCCTCATCCGAAGACCCGATGCAGCATACTGCCAGTGACGGGTGAGTCTCTTATCGGAGACCGTCCGGAAGGTGAATTTCCCTCATGCGGAGACCATAACCCACTCTTTGGAGGAGAGTGGAGGATCGAACTTGTGTCTGGGCCTATTCGCACCCACACCTCCTTTCTGTTCTATAGCCAAGGGAGTCCATGTTATGTGTTAAATAAAGGAGTGTTGGACTTTAACGGTGTAGGGCTCAGTTCCTGGCAGACGAGGTTCTCGGAGACTCTTGGAGGGAGGATCCGATGCACAACACAGGCCCGAAGGTAAAGAAAGGCATTGCTGATACCACTTTTACACCTGTGGTGAAAGCCTGGCGTAGCGCACCCTCTCCCTCCCCTATCATACCCCTAGACCAGAGACATTGCGAGCAGAGCTTAAACAGAGGGGACGGGGAGAGGGGAGGATCTGCCCGCTACACACAATTGCAGCAAGTCCACATCACATGACTCCAGATCAACTTTCTTTGCACACATTCTGCAAGTCTGCTACAAGTTCTGGTTCAGTTATGTTGTGCAATAGTCATCCCACCACAGGGGGTCACTGTGGCTGAATTTTCATGCTGTAGACTTGCAGAGCTCTTGCTGTAGGCTCACCACTGCAACTTTGCTCTTGCTAGAGACTTAACAATTGTCTACAAATTGGAAAAGTGTCAACTAGAAATTGTGCTTCAAGTGCTCTGCAAGTGTACAACTTTCCAGTGAAAATGTGCAGCAATCTAACAAGACTTACAATGCAACACTGTCACACGTTTGTGGCAAGTTATCCTTGCTATCTGGGCCAATACTTCAGGGAGGTAGCGGAGGTTAGGGGAGGCAGTCTTCCATCTTCTCCCAAATTCTGGGGGTGGCCCCACATACTGCCTTCCCTTTATCAGAATCATGCATTGCCATGGTGCGGCAGAGCCGGATGTCATCACTATAGCAATGAATGGGGCCATGACCTTGGCCCTAGAGTGTCACAGGTTTTAATGGTGCTGGGGGATGACCCACCCGCACCAGGTCAAACTGGGTCCCGTGCTTGTGGCACCCCAGGGGAACCTAGATGGCACCCTGGTTTAGAAAAACTCAACTAAAGGAACCCAAATATATGAAAAAATTTGATCCGGATGGTCTCACTCCAACAAAAATGTCTTTATTACTTAAAATCTGTACAGCAAAAGATGGAATCAATAGCTAACATGTTTCTACTGGTGCTTACTCATAGCAAGGAACCCAAAGTCCTCACTCTAATCAGTGCATAGCACAGTGATCCGCGTACACACGACCGTTTTTAATGTCATTGAAAAAAACTATGTTTTTCTCGACGTGATTCTTCTCAAGCCTGCCTTGCCTACACACTATCATGAAAAAAATGCTTGAGCAAAGCGCGGTGACGTACAACACGTACAACGGCACTATAAAGGGGAAGTTCAATTCGGATGGCGCCACCCTTTGGGCTGCTTTTGCTGATCCTCGTGTTAGTAAAGTTTGGTGAGAAACGATTCGCGCTTTTCAGCCTTGTGCTCTTAAGTCCATTACAGCGTAACGAATGTGCTATCTCCATTATGAACGCTAGTTTTACCAGAACGAGCGCTCCCTCTCATAACTTGCTTCTGAGCATGCGCGTTTTTTTCACGTCGTTAAAGCCTACACACGGCCGTTTTTCACGACGAGAAAAACGACAACGTGAAAAATGACGAGAAAAAATAGAGCATGTTCCAAATTTTTAATGCCCGTTTTTCACGTCGCGAAAAATGCTCTGGAGCCTACACACGATCGTTTTTAATGACAAACAGTCCTGTGTACGCGGCCTAAGACCTTAAAAAATAAGTTTCATTCCATCACATATCCCAAAAATAGGAGAATTATTCCTCACTTCAGCACAGACAAACAGCCAAATGCACATCCAGAACTGCTAATAATTTAGAGCCATTTATTCTAAACATCATACAGCTCTATAATACCTGCTGTTCTCCCCTGCTTTATCACAGGACATTTTGTCTTCTCCTGATTATCAGGAGGAGAAATGTTGGATGTGTCATGCCATGGGTAGTCATTGTCTCTTCCACAAAAAAATCTAAATTGGTAACTTATGCCGTGTACACACGACCGTTTTTCTCGTCGAGAAAAATGTAATTTTTTCCTTTTGACGAGAAAAACGATCGTCTGCGGGCATTTTGTCATTTTTCCCGACGGGTAAAACAGAATTAAAAATTACGAGAAAAATTAGAACATGCTCTAATTTTTCTCATCGTTTTTCTCGACATTTTTTTCCGCGGCAGTTTTCCCATAGGGAAACACTGCCGCGAAGCCCACAGACGGTCGTTTTTCTCAACAAGAGAAAAAATGACGTGAAAAACGACCGTGTGTGGGGAACAAGCCGTTCCCTCGTTTTTAATGTCATTATTCACGGCGGTTTTTTAACCGCCGTGAATAATGATCGTGTGTACGCGGCATTAGTGTTGATTTTTGTGACAGTATGAGCAGGCCGGCGTCAGCAGCAAATAGCAGCTTTTTAACTTGAATTTGTCTATGATTTCCCCAAAAAATGACTGCGTCAACTTTACAATCATATAGAGATCTTGACAAATACTGTATATACACTGTATCTACTTTTCTGTGTAATAGAAATGTATACTTTTTTGGTTTTGGGTGCTTGTTTTGTCGCTCCCTGTTATCGCTGTGCAATATCAGCGACTAACATCCAAAAAGAACAAAAGAATAAATAAAAAATGTAATTGGTATTACTTCACTCCCATTGCAAATGTACACTAAGAAAGTAATAGCGAAAGTGACAAATAGTAAATTCCCACTCCCAATTCCCGAATCCTTGACATGTCAGAAAACATTTTGCAGAATACCCAATTTGTGGGGCAAAGTTTTTCCAGTGGATAGTTTTGGGTGCAAAACCTGCAAATCACTGAACTGAAAAGATATTTTGAGTTTTTAGATGTAAGCTAGTAGCTGTAGATGTAACCAATTATACATTTTAACCAAGCTTTAGGGCAGAGAGTTGCTTGACAGATATTAAAGACTAACCTTAAAACCCCTTTACAAAATTGTTCCGCAGTAGTACATGACTGCCATGTAGTATATGCAGGGGAGGGCTGGGCCAGGGGGCAGGGTGGCAATTCATTTTTTATTTTTATTCTGGTCTAGGAAGTCGGGCCGGGGGCATGGCCATGGCGGCCGACCACTAGCTGTTGCATTCCGGGAGTTGTAGTCCGCGCTCAAGCTTCCGCTGGGTGGAAAACACAGCAGCGCAGAGGAAACTACAACTCCCTGGGACCGGATTCTTGGAAGCAGGCAGAGGCAGTGCGTGCCAGGGAGTCCGGATGCAGGGCTGCAGGGCTGGGCGCTGGCTGCAACTTGACCCCAGGATCAGGAGCGTTACCCGCCCAGGAGACTGTGGCGTGCAAAGACCTGCTGAGCTGAGATCGCTGAGGTGAGAGACCCTGACACCCCTAGCTGTCCCCCCATCTCCCCCCCATACACCCCATGTAACCTGCCTCAGTGATCAGTGATCAGGCTGCATTGATGGTCACTGGAGTTGGCTGCACTTATGGGCACTGGTGAGGCTGCATTGAAAAACCAGGTGGGCCATGGATGGTGAGCTGATTCAGCGGTTCAATGGGCCACTTGACTGGACTTGCCCCCCAGGCCCAAGTATATGTTTTATATTTCTGTTGATATCAAATTTTCTATAGCATAACGGACAATGTAAAGATTTGGAGATTTTTAAAGGGATAAAATACCATCACATTATCTTATACATGGACTCAGTGGGGAGACATATTTTAGGGAGAAATTAACTGGGCATAATAAATTTTCTTGGCGTTTTGGTAAGAAAATCTACTGAAATTAAACAATTGTGTACTTTTGTGTGCTTTATGTATTCATTTTTGTATTATTTCAAATAAATAACTTATTGGTTCTTCATATATGGACTAGATGATGCAACCAGTTTGTTCCTTAAGCCTTACACTAGCAGATTAAATGAATGTTTGTAAGAAAATTTGTACGAAAATTCTCAGTACAGTTGTTGACATGACCAATGTCATTCAAAAGTTTGCTTTTAACATTCGATTTGGTAAATATTGGACTTTTCCAAACAAAACCCACATACCCCATTAGGAATGTATTTCTTTTAGAAAACATTTCCATCCTGCTCTGAATTTTCTCATCACTGCAGTCAAAAACAAACATCGATTTGTCCCCACTAGGGATTAGAAAAGGAATGAAGTTTCTTAAAACAAAATATTTTGAACAAAATTCCACTAGTGTATGGCTAACTTTAGAGTTGACCACACATTGAAAGATTTATGCGATCTTTAAATATGGTTTCTGATTGGTTCCCAAACCAGTCAGAACACTAATAATAATGCCTTGTTTGACATGATTAAGAATAACTATAGCAATCGTGTTGATGAGTGTCACGCTGTTTTGTCTTCAGATGTACACAAAGGGGTTAAAATGAACTCTTCTTAAGTATCGGCAGGTATCCAGACCCCGAGTCTTTAAGCACAGGCGGGTGTGCACACATCGCTTCCTGTTTTTCCTCTCCCTTTCCCCTACTGGATAAATGAAATGATCCTACAAGCAGCAGAGGAACCGAGAACTACTGATTGCTGTTTTTTCAGAAGGGCTCCTCTGACCCTCTTAAGACAATGGCAGGAAAACGCATAGAGACAGGCTGATGTTTTCTCCAAATGTATATATATTTTCTTTCAATCAGGTCTTTTTTTATCTTAAGGTCTCTTTCCTGGTCTCTTCACCAGTGAATCACGGTTGGCCTTCAAACCATGATTTAAATGAAAGCTTCTGTTTTTATTCTGGTATCTCAAGGGGAAGTGTATGATTGAGGAAAAGCAGCTATTTATTCAATTCAAAACACTTTTTTTTAATGAAAAAAGTTATTAACCTACATCCGTTATCTTCACAATCTAGGTTACAGACATAATACAAGCCAGATAGTCAGAATGCAGAGCACTGCACAGTCAGTGTCCCTGTTCCTGTTTCCAGTAACACTATAAACACTATAAACATTAGTGGTTATTACTGAGTTCCTGTACAGTAAAGGAACTGAAGCTGTGATAAACTGCACTTTTAACGGCTTGCACTCCTGAGGTAATAGTGAAAAATATAGTATGTCTCCAGTAAAATATCTTCATGATATATTCCACAAATGATAAGGCTCAGGCTGGGTTCACACTGGTACGACACAACAGTCGTACTACTTTGGATCCGACTTTGCCCTGCGACTTGAAGTTCGACATGTGTCCGACTTCAATGAACAGGGATCCGACTTCGATCCCCGACAATACCAGGCACTGTGTCTGGTATGAATTTTTAGGGGGAACTTCACACCAAATGTAAAAAAAAATGGCATAGGTTCCCCCTCCAAGAGCATACCACGCCCTTCGGTCCGGTATGGATTTTAAGGGGAACCGTCATGGGGTCCCCCCAAAGTCCATACCAGACCTTTATCAGGAAAGGGGATGGGGACGAGTGAGCTCCCCCCTCCTGAACCGTACCAGGCCGCATGCCCTCCACATGGGGGTGGGTGCGCCCCCCACCCCAAAGCACCTTGCCCCCATATTGATGAGGACAAGGTCCTCTTCCCCACAACCCTGGCCATTGGTTGTCGGGGTCTTCGGGCGGGGGGCTTATCGGAATCTGGGAGCCCCCAGATCCCGGCCCTCCACCCTATGTGAATGAGTATGGGGGCACATTGTACCCCTACCCATTCACCTGGAAAAAAAAGTGTAAAAAATAAAACACACTACACATTTTTTTAAAGTAATTTATTAGGCAGCTCCGGGGGGTCTCTTACGATTTCTTCTCCCCTCTCTCTTCAGTTCTTCTCCCTCTGTCTTCTGCCGGGTCGCCTTCGCTACCTTCTGCTCTTTTGCCCTCTCTTTTGCTAGCTCTTGCCCGGTCTTCTCCATTGTCTTCTTCCCTCTTCTTCCGATGTTGACACAACGCTCTCTCCCGCTCTAATGCCCGATGCGCGGTGTGCCACTACTTATATAGGCATGGGGCGGGGTCACCGGAGGCCCGCCCCTTATGACGTCACCACCCATCATGCCCCGGGCGGTGATGTTATAAGGGGGTGGGGCCTCCGGATGACGTCACACGGTGACCCTGCCCCATGCCAATATAAGTAGTGGCACACCGCGCACCAGGCATTAGAGCGGGAGAGAGTGTTGTGTCAACATTGGAAGAAGAGAAGAGGGAAGACGACAACGTGGAAGACCGGGCAAGAGCTAGCAAAAGAGCGGGCAAAAGAGCAGAAGATAGCAGGGGAGACCCGGCAGAAGACACTGGACAGAGGGAGGAGAACTGAAGAGAGAGCAGAGAAGAGCCGGAGAGAGGAGGAGGCAGAAGAGCCGGAGAAAAAGTCAGAAAAGACCCCCGCAGCTGCCTAATAAATTACTTTAAAAACCTGTGTATTGTGTTTTATTTTTGACACTTTTTTGCAGGTGAATGAGTAGGGGTACAATGTACCCCATACTCATTCACATAGGGTGGGGGGCCAGGATCTGGGGGCCCACTTATTAAAGGGGGCTCGCAGATTCCAATAAGCCCCCCGCCCAAAGACCCCGACAACCAACGGCCAGGGTTGTGTGGAAGAGGCCCTTGTCCTCATCAACATGGGGGCAAGGTGCTTTGGGGTGGGGGGGAGCACCCATCTCCCATGTGGAGGGCATGCGGCCTGGTACGGTTCAGGAGGGGGGGTGCTCGCTCATCCCCACCCCCTTTCCTGACCGGCTGGGCTGTGTGCTCAGCTAAGGGTCTTGTATGGACTTTGGGGGGACCCCCACGCCGTTTTTTTTTTCGGCGTAGGGACGTCCCCTTAAAATCCATACCAGACCGAAGGGCCTGGTATGCTCTTAGAAGGGGAACCCATGCCGTTTTTTTATTTAAATTTGGCTTGGAGTTCCCCCTCAAGATCATCAGAGCACAAGTCGCATGCCAAAGTCCGATGAGGCAAGACGGCGATCCAACTTTGATCCGACATTAGTGACATTCAATGGGCTGAAGTAGGATCAAAGTCGGACCAAAGTAGTGCATGGAGCATTTTCAAAGTTGGACCGACTTGTGTCAGACCAGTTAAGACAGCTCCTATAGGGAAACATTGAGATGACGTCATGTGACATGAGCTCCCAATGTCGGAGCATTTGTCGTACCAGTATGAACCCAGCCTAAACATAGGTGAGCGCACAGGGTGTGCCAAGTGTGCCTGTGCACACCCTAATCAGTCCATGTGGCACAGATTCCCCCTACTGCTCATCCGCCACCTCCTCACCCCGCAGTGCTGCCGGCTTCCCTCCTCTCCTCTAATGCCGGCTGCTGCAGGGGATGCTTTAGGATGGAGAGCCGGGAAAAAGGATAGTAAATATGTAATTTATATGCCCCTTCCTTTTCTAAATAGACACAGCGAGTGAACGGTACCAATAACTCACTGTGTTCATTCATAACTGAAGCATAGTAAGCTATGTTTGCTATGCTTCCGTTTGTGATTGAACAGGAAGCCGCTCAGCACAGGGCACCAGGCCCGGACTGGCCATAGGGCATATGTCCGGTGGGCCACATGTCACGTCCCCCCCCCCCAGTGCACTCTCAGTTGCCAGTCGGAGCCGCACTCGAGTGACAGTGACACCCGTCTGCACATAAGGGATCGGGACCCGCAACGATCCCCTTCTCTCTGGCAAGGTGGCCGCGGCACTGATGATCTGATCAGTCTCGGCTCGGCTGTCTCACACAGCCGAGCAGAGTGAAGCCGCCTCCCCCTCCTCCTTTATGTCCACACAGAGGGAGGGGACCCGACATGCAGTCCCGCACTGATCTGAGGTACATTATGGGTCTGAAGGGGGGGTCTGTATTGTAGGGGGGTCTGTAATGTAGGGGGGTTCTGTATTGTAGGGGGGTCTGAAATGTAGGGGGGTTCTGTATTGTAGGGGGGTTCTGTATTGTAGGGGGTCTGTAATATAGGGGGTTCTGTATTGTAGGGGGGTCTGAAATGTAGGGGGGTCCTGTATTGTAGGGGGTCTGAAATGTAGGGGTTCTGTATTGTAGGTGGGGTCTGTAATGTAGGGGTTCTGCATTGTACGGGGGTCTGAAATGTAGGGGGGTTTCTGTATTGTAGGGGGGTCTGAAATGTAGGTGGGTTCTGTATTGTAGGGGGGGTCTGTATTGTAGGGGGGTCTGTAATGTAGGGGGTTCTGTATTGTAGGGGGGTCTGTATTGTAGGGGGGTCTGAAATGTAGGGGGGTCTGAAATGTAGGGGAGGTCTGAAATGTAGGGGTTCTGTATTGTAGGGGGTCTGAAATGTAGGGGGGTTCTGTATTTTAGGGGGGTCTGAAATGTAGGGGGGTCTGTATTGTAGGGGGGTCTGTAATGTAGGGGGGTCTGTATTGTAGGGGGGTTCTGTATTGTAGCGAGGGTTCTGTATTGTAGGGGGGTCTGTATTGTAGAGGGGGTCTGTAATGTAGGGGGGTCTGTATTGTAGAGGGGTCTGTATTGTAGGGGGGTCTGTAATGTAGGGGGGTCTGTACTGTAGGGAGGGATCTGTACTGTAGGGAGGGGGTCTGCATTGTAGGGAGGGGGTCTGTACTGTAGGGAGGTCTGTGTAACATGCAGGGGGTCCAGAACTGTTATGGGGGTGTATGTGTAACAAACTGTGGGGGGCTGTGTAATGTAAAGGGGTCCAGAGGTGCGGTGCTATGTAATGTAAAGGGGTCCAGAGGTGCAGGGTGCTGTGTAATGTAAAAGGGTCCAGAGGTGCAAGGTGCTGTGTAATATAAAGGGGTACAGAGGTGAAGGGTGCTGTGTAATGTAAAGGGGTCCAGAGGTGCAGGGTGCTGTGTAATGTAAAAGGGTCCAGAGGTGCAGGGTGCTATGTAATGTAAAGGGGCCCAGAGGGGCAGGGTGCTGTGTAATGTAAAAGGGTCCAGAGGTATGGTGCTATGTAACGTAAAGGGGTCCAGGGTGCTGTGTAATGTAAAGGGGTGCAAGGTGCTGTGTAATGTAAAGGGGTCCAGAGGTGCAAGGTGCTGTGTAATATAAAGGGGTCCAGAGGTGCAGGGTGCTGTGTAATGTAAAGGGGTCCAGAGGTACAAGGTGCTGGAACCCCACATCCCATCATTAACCGCCGCTGTGAAGCGCTGCCGCCGCGCCCCCCCGGCCTATTTTTTGTCCCAGTCCGGGCCTGCAGGGCACCCATTCATTCACTGTCTAGTGCAGCTGAGGCTACAGAGAAAGGGACTGGGAAATCTCTGTCCTTAGTTCCTTTCTCTGTGTCAAAATTGAGACATCAGGGGTCTATTTAGAGCCCTAAAATTTCACCAAAGCCCCCTTCTAAAAAAAATCAAAAAAAATACATAGTTAAAAATAAAATTGTAACATGTGTTTGAGCTTTGGGGTGCAAATCCTAATGCAATAAGCTGTTCACACCTATGATGCTATAATATGCCAGCTTCTGGGGAGTAATGGTGGTGATTTTAGGGATTACAGAATATAATGGCTCTTCATATTTTTAGGAATTTGATGCAAAGGAAACTGGCTGGGTAGATAATCCAATAGTCTAAAATAAGAATAGAGTTACAGTGTATGTCAATAGAATAAATTATGATGGTTGGGAGCAGAAACTTACCAACATAGATGAACCACCACAAAAGTCCAGTTGCCCTTAGAAGCAGCTTTGATGAAGAGTTCTTGTTTCTTTCCTGAACTTTTAAGGGGACATCAATTTTCCATTCATAAAGCCAACCGTTTAGCATTATTCTAGCTACATTTTGTAAAGTTTTGAAAAAAGTAGTAAGAGTTCCGTCTTGCCCTGTACACACGACCGGTTTTCCCGTCGGAATAAACTCCGATGGAGTTCCGACGGAATTCCGCTCAAGCTGTCTTGCATACACACGGTCACACTAAAATCCGACCGTCAAGAATGCGGTGACGTAAAACACCACGACAAGCCGAGAAAATAAAGTTTTATGCTTCCGAGCATGCGTCGAATTGTTTCAGAGCATGCGTGGTTTTTAGTCCGTCGGAATTGCATTCAGAAGAATGGAAATTCCGATAGAAATTTTTTTCATCGGAAAAATTGAGAACATGTTCTCTATCTAATTCCAACGGAATTTCCGACGGAAAAAGTCAGATGGGGTATACACATGGACGGAATATTCGATGAAAAGCTTCCTTCTGACTTTTTCCGTCGGAAATTCCGCTTGTGTGTACAAGGCATGACAGTATTATTTATGAACTTCAAGGGAAACGGGTTCAAAGCCTAAGTGCAGCCGGAATAAAAAACTGACAAATCAGCACAAGGGACATAACCTAAAGTCAGTAGGATGTGTCCCTAGTGCTGATATCTCCTCTATCCATGCCCCCCGCCCCATAATCTTGCAGTGTGACAGGAGTTAATACAACCAAAGCGCTTTCACAGGCTTTTTTGTCAAGAGTGTCAGTCACCAGATAGTCCACACAATCTCACAGCTGTGGAGTACTCCACTTCACCTCATAGACACCTGCTGACTCCTTTCTGCTGCTTTTAAAGATTACCTTGCGGATGGGTTAATGCTTTCAGGACCTTGTCCTTGTAATCAGGGTTTGGTGGTTCTTTCCCACCCAATGTCTCTCTGAGCCCTGAATTCCAGGTCCCATACGAGGACTTACCAATCCTAAGAAAACTGTAAATCAGTCCTGTTCTCTCCAACTTGACTACCCCGTAACCCCTCGTGCTGCATGTGTGAGAACCGAAAGTACTCAACATGTTTCTTGAACTCTCTTTTAAATGGACCACAACCCAAATAGTGGAGAAATATGCTTTCTGTCCAGAGCCCATGCCTGACATCCTGTACAATGTGTATGGTCACCCTTTTTACTCCCAACAGACCAAGATGCCTCTTTCTGCATATACCCCTTCTCAACAGGAAGTGACATGTGCAGGGAGAAGGCACACCACAGCAAACTATTAACCCATGAGTCACCAAACGTTAACTTTATTGTGAAAAATACAAATAGCATTTAGGCACCTGCCTACAACCTCCACGTTATTATTAGAGAAGAGGTACAGGTTCGCCGCTACCATGTATTCGCAGCAGATTGTACAGCTTTGAAATTTGCTAGACCAAATGCTTTGTAGCCATAATGCACTGCCTGACCTTTCAACTCTGGTCAGTAGGGTTACAGTGGCTAATAATATGGGCTTTGTTATATTCTTATCCCACCGGCTACTGGTCATGACTAGAGACCAAGAGCTGTCTATCACAACTACAGTAAGTCACTGTGCTGGGAGCATGCAGTGAGCACAGCACAGAAACCTCAACTGTCAATGGATGCAAGTCAAATGTATGGCATGTCGACTTTGAAGCATTACTGTATGTATGTGTTACATGGGCAGCAAGAGCTTTTTAGGAATAATTGATGGGTAAGGTAGGCAGTTTGGACAATGCGTGGTTGTGGTTTTGAAGAGTTTTTATGCACTTTATGGTTTGAAATGCATGGTACTGTGAAAAAATCAATTCACAAACTATTCTATTAAACTGTTTTTCTACTGACCAAAAAGTACTGTAAATGTAAAAGTATAAAAAAAAAAAATCAATCACACAACTAAAATGATGTCAAAATACAGTGCCGCTAATGCTGTCCATGAAGATCCTACTGTTCAGTAACAACAACTCCCCATGCCTTTTTTATAATAGCATGCCTATTAGCCTTGAAAATGGCCTAAATGTTGTATCCCCAATGATACACTTCCCTGCTAAGTTCGGGATTCACAAGTTTCAATAGGATTCGTTGACCCTTCCTCTTATGAATCAAACCTGGGCAAATTTGCCCATCCTCATTAATTACAGCATGCATCGATGATGTGAAGGTTAGCAGGAGGAACCAGTGACAGCTGCTGGGGACCTAGGATCGGGATCATGTTGGCACTCAGTGGCGCATGCTAAATCAATGGCTGATGCTGATAATGTATAATTAATAAAATCTATATGCAGAAGCTAATTTGCTATTCTAGTTTATGAAGATTAAATTTTCATGCTAATCAAAGCTGTTTAAGTTGAAAACATAAAACGAAAAGTGCAAAAAATCTCTCAGCAGCCTTTAAAGAATGCTATTATTCAAACATCAGATCACTTAAATGGACAAGCCCTGAGGATGACTTAAGACAGACAACATGTGTCTGACATGAAGAGAGTTATTACCTATGAACATATAGACTATGCTGAGGAAGTGACCCTCAGTATAGAAAGTCATGTGTTTTCATGTTTAAAAAAAATTATGTAAGTAATAATCAGGGCTTTTTTTCTCCGAAAATAGGTACAGGAACTCAATAGGAGATGATCCCCCAAAGCCCCCCCCCCCACACACACGTACACCCTCCGAACCGGATCAAATGGTGGGTGTGGTCAAATTTCACCAACAGTGGAAGGGTCTTATACCGGAAGTGCATTACATACAGAGTGCAGAGTTCAGAGGTGCATTACTTGAAGAGTTTGGGGGGGTCCTATGTACACAGTGCATAATTCAGGGGTGCCCTACACAGAGTGCAAATTTCAGGGGTGCCCTATACAGAGTGCAAAGTTCAGGGGTGCACTACACACAGAGTACAGAGTTCAACCTTCTTCCACAGCTGCCTCCCTATCCACATCTCACTTTCACCCCTCTTCAGCTCTGGCCTCTGTATGCAACTCCCCTTCCACTGCCCTCACCTTCTCCCTCCCTCCTTAAAAGCTCCACCATCTTCCACTTGTCTTACTTCTGTTGCTGTATTATGCTGAAGCACCCAGCCAGCTCTAGTACCTCCCTGCACACTGTGGGTGGCTCTGCTTTCTCACTTGCAGGGAGATCATCCAGTAAGGGTGTAGGGATCTGCACTGCACCCCCGGCACCTGCATCTCCCTTGTCCCCATCCTGCACTCAGTGGGAGCCACTCAGGAGATCAGATCTGTGGGAGCCATTGGGAGACAAGCTGTCACTTGTAAACACAGAAGCTGGACTTCTGTGTTTACAAGTGATAGTGGTGAGCAAGGAGTTCCACCAAGTTCCAGCTGAAAAAAAGCCCTGGTAATAATAGACATGGTAATGGTTGGAGACATTTCCACCATGCAATCACAAAAAAATATATAACAAGGTTGGCCCTAGTTAGGCCAATGCTGTATCCTGGCCTAGGCCAACAAGGCCCAGGCCTAGGGCAGCACTTTGCAGGGGGGCAGCAGGGAAAGAGTCCCCGCCGGCTTGCGCTACACTGTTTGTGTAGCGCCAGTCTTATGAGGCTGACTGGGCTGAGAGGCAAATTAGTCTAGCGCCTCCATAAAGCGTCTGCACTGCTTCCGGTATGTGGACGGCTGGCATTCCACAACTGTGGGGGAGGGGGGGCGCTGCTTCTAATTTTGACTGTCCTATCATCCTGGACCACAAACCTTCCTTACTGTGGTATATGTTTTCTACTGCACCATTGGCATAGTTATATCTTCTTAGTCCTCTTCATAAAATTATCAGAAATGTGTGCTTAAAGTAGAACTATAGGCAACATGTTTTTTTCATTTTGGATAGAGTAAGGGAGGGTTATAGCCCCTGTCAGTTTATTTTTTACCATCCCTGTCCCATTGCAGATATTTCCCTACACACCCTGCCCCATAGCCAAACAGGAAGTGAGAGGAAATATATGCAAATTAAGGGAATCCATTGCCCCCCCCCCCCCAGGCCCTCAGAACTAGTGTCCTTACTCGAAAATTTCATGGCGGGTCGTAAACAAAAAGGGGGTTGGCCTTGACAGGAAGGGGTGGGTCATATTTAAATTAGGGGGTGCATGAGTTTAGTCAGGCCTAGGGCAGTACAAAACCTAAATACACTACTGAGTTAGGCAGACCTCTCCGCACCTCCACACATTGAGATTATCCAACAAGCTGGAAAGTCTCTGCACAATGTGAAGCACTTATGAAGGTTAAATGCTCTCGTTATTGCCCTATAGTGTAGGTCTGATCAGCTCAACCTAGCACTTAGGAGAGTCAGACTGGAGCTCTCACACACAAAGCAGTGGTCCAGCTCTCTAGTACCCTCCCTGAACACTGCTCTAATGAAAAGTGCTCCTGGAGCAGCACTGTTGATTGGAGGAGTGTATGTAGAAGAGGGGTTGTGTCGAGCCGCTGGAGAGCAGGGCTGCTGCTTTTTACCAGCTTCTTTGTGGTCTGACCCTCCTATGTGCTGCCAGGACAGGATATTTTAAACCTTGCTGCAGCGATTAAAAAAGTCAGAGGACCATATATTTTTTATTTTTTTTAAAAGGTTTTTATTTGCCAAATGTACATACAGCCTAGGCTCCTTTGGGCTTTAAATATATAAACTGCTTTATTGCACCAAAAATGTCATCCAACCTCTAAAAAAATTAATTTGTTATTTTCAAATGCTAGAATAAAGAAGTAGTGAAAAGCATGTTTTTTTCACACAAAAATGCTTTATTGAGTTTAAAAACTGCTTGTTGCAACTATAAGTTCATCAAAAAGAATCAGTTCTCAGTATCTCAAATGGTAAGTTGTAACGAGCAGGGCCCTATGATTCCTACTGTATAAATCCTGTATAATTATACTCGAGTATAAGCCGAGTTTTTCAGCACATTTTTTTGTGCTGAAAATGCCCCCCTCGGCTTATACTCGAGTCACCTTTTTGCGCCTGATCTCCCGGATTTTGGGGACCCGGTACCGGCCGGCACACATGTAGCCCCACTCTTCCTCTACAAGTGTGCAAAGTTTGTTGTCTGGGGGACCTACGGCCGGGGAGCACTGATTTTTCAAACCCGGGCACCCCTTTCATAGACTCCCATGTTAATGGACACAGTGAGGCATGGGCACAGTGAGGCATGGGCACAGTGAGGCATGCATATGGACACAGTGAGGCAAAGTGAGGCACAGTGAGGCATGCAGATGGACACCCTAGGCTTATACTCGAGTCAATACGTTTTCCCAGTTTTTTGTGATAAAATTAGGTGCCTCGGCTTATATTCAGGTCGGCTTATACTCGCGTGTATACGGTACCTGTCTGACAGATGCTTTAATGAAATCCACCATTCTCCACCCCACATCTATCTTTTACTTTGGGGCTTGGGGTATTTTTTGCTTGACTGCTACTGATGTGGCTACTTCAAGACTAGTTAATAGTGATTTGCTAATCCTTATTAACTAGCAGATCCGCTCTCCATGTCATACTGTGCTGTTGGGATGTGATACACATTTCATGTGACAGGACCAGGCGGCTCTATGCCTAGAGCCAGGAATGCTGTGAAAAGATGCTGTTTGCAGAATCCAAATATGTTCAGTTTAAAAATAAACGTGATGTTCTGTGCAACTTTCTACAGACACCTGACGGATTTGAATGCTGCTTGAAACAATAAAAGATGTTAGCTGATAAACAGAAGTAAACAAAGATTTTTTGTAAGGCCCCTTTCACACTGGGGCGTTTTTCATGCGGTTTAGCGCTAATATTAGCGCTATTATACCGCATGACAAATTCCTGCCCTTTAGCCTTCAATGTGAAAGCCCGAAGGCTTTCACACTGAAGCGGTGCGCTAGCAGGACCGCTCCAAAAGTCCTGCTAGCCGCTTCTTTACAGCGGTAAAGGAGCGGTGTGTTCACCGCTCCTTTACCGCGGGTGCCCATTGAAATCAATGGGACACTGCGGTAATACCGCCCCGCAAACCGGTTTGCGGGCGGTATTAACCCTTTTTCGGCCGCTAGCGGGGGTTAAATTCACCCCCCTAGCGACCGCATACCGCGGTGAGAACGACGGTATAGCAGCGCTGAAAATCTCGCTGCTATACCGCCACCGCTCCTGCCCGCCCCAGTGTGAAAGGGGCCTAAAGCTCAAAAAAACATCCGCACATATATTTTCCAGCATATTGAAAATCAGTACATGCTGAAAAATTCAGTCATCAACATTTGAAAATAATTTGAGTAAATTCATCACTCACAATGAGTGCTGCCATTTCTTGGAACTTTTTGTTACATCATACCAAATGGATTAATGGGTAACAAAGTACATGCACCCAGGAGCAATCATTTGGGCAATGACGTCTGATGCCATTTCATTTATCACAAGGTCTCATATTCAGAAGCTAAAAATAGAATTTTCTTGTAGGAAACAAATCCTCCTTGTAGTTTCTGTAAGAACAGAAGGGGTTAAGTTTGAGCAGACACTTAGCCATCTGCCTATGGATTTTTTAGGTAACCCCACACAAGGGGGCAAGTCCCAGAAATGTTTTATTTATTTATTTTACAACTTGTTAAGAGAGAGAAGTCAGCAGATGGCTTCCTGGACAGTCCACTGAAACTGAAGGTCTAAATTCCACTTTTAGCTGTTGTGGTGTCTTTTACCTCTGGCAGGCACTCTTCTAGCTCTTGAAATCTGTACCTAAGGCCTTGTGGAAGGTAATAAATATACAACGTACTTTCTAACAAAGCCATCTGTTTACATGTTGCACCTTCTGCTGACTAGCAGCACGCCATGGGCAACATCTGATGCATAACACTCAATTATTAACAACAACAGCAAATAAAAAGGGCCGCATTTAAAATAGACATTAATGTCTGCAAAGAGTTACGATAATGTGATTCAGCTCCCCATTAAAGAGTAGAATAATCCAAACATCTCCTATCCTAAACCAGACTTTTTTTGTTTATAGTGTGGTCCAGAAAGAGGTCTCAGGAAATTGTCAGGCAAAGACCGCAAAAAAAACAAGGGTTAAACCCAACAATTTCAGTATTGTGGTATTAACCACTTCCTTACTGGGCACTTAAACCCCGTTCGTACCCAGACCAATTTTCAGCTTTCAGCGCTGACGCACTTTGAATGACATTTGCGCAGTCATACAACGCTGTACCCAAATGATATTTTTATCATTTTTTTCCCACAAATAGAGCTTTCTTTTGGTGGTATTTGATCACCTCTGCGGTTTTTATTTTTTGCTCTATAAACAAAAAAAAGACAGAAAATTTTGAAAAAAAACACAATATTTTTTTACTTTTTGTTATAATAATTTCCTGACAGACTCCATGGCAGCCTACGTGTGGGTTAATCCCGCCCCTCATACCTCATAGGACCCTTCTCCCATAAATCTTTGCTCTGGGCCAGAGGCCGTGTTCCTTTTTTTGTCCTCCTCCTAGGACCAAGATATAGTCTTACCTTTTCATGAAGTTTTCCTGTAATCCAGGCCTGGCGGTGTGCACGGCGATACGTTGGTGGTTAGCGGTGATCCTCTCTGCAGTCCAGCAATCCTAGCTATTAGCAGGTGGACATGGGCGATATGATGTGATACCATGAAGAGCTTACTAACCTGGCCATTGGCAGGCAAGCGGCAATATGGCCAAACGTCCCAGCTATTAGCGGGATGCTTTGTAAACGCCCGATCGTGCGGTGGGTCGAGCGAACAGCTCCCCAGTCCCAGGTTCTGGTCCGGATCGTGCCGTGGTGGTGGTAATGTACAAAGATATTCCTTTTATATGGCAGCCGTATCTCTGTGTTTTGTGTGTCTCCTTATTTTCTATCAAGCTCCAGTGAGTGGCCACGGTGGCTGGAGCGCAGCTGCGTTCCAGCTCGCCGTTTCAGGAAGTCGCTGCGCATCCGCAAGCTGCGAACGAAGATTCCGTGCTTGGTTCGTGCAGGCGCAGTTTCGCCAAAATGGCGGCGGCGGTCGCGCATGCGATTGGCCGCCAGCGGATTACAACCGCTATGGGGCGGTGACATCGTTAACGGTGGCAGATTTAAATAGCTGTCAAAGCAGCTATTACTTGGGATGACTTGCAGGCTTATGCAGTGTTTATCCAGGCACTGGGCTCTGGTTTACAAGGTAAATTGTTTGCTGCAGGCTCCCTGGGTGCTGGCTATGTTTTTTTATGTGCTCTCTCATGCCTGTTGTCACTCCTGTTTCTCATAAGGCTGTAATGATTCATTTCACTTTCAAACTGCCTTGCCATGGATCTGTCACCGCCCTCTTGTGGCCAACCCTTGCGCTGCAGGTAGGATTTATTTATTTTCTACCTGTGATGCTTGGGTTCACTCATTCAGGAGCTCTTAACCCTTTCTTTTTCACTCAGCTCTTCTAGGTCTGAACACCAAAGCACGGCAAAGACCATCCTAGGTCTCAACGTTGTCACTCCTCTTCAAGGTCCAGACGTCAGATCTTCCTTTAGATCTAGGTACCACAGATAGGAGTCTAAAACCACCTCTGGGCGTCGCTCTCACCGCCACTCCAGCTGCTCTGTGAGGAAAGCCTGCTGGTTATGCGGGGCCCAGGTTCCTGAAGGCAAATCGCTCTGCAAGCGATGCTTTTCTAAAGTCGCATAAGAAAGAGAGGGTGGAGACCAACAAGTGGAAGCACTGGTCAGAAAGGTGGTCCGTGAGTCCCTGAGTAAAGGGGATTCTGGTCATACCCACAACCCTGCTGGCGACACTATGTCAGTCCCTATTAGGGATGATCTCAAGGCTCCAGGCCCTTCACAGCCGAGCCATTCCTCAATTGAAGCCTCAGACAGTGAGGTGGAGGTAGATGACCCTGGTGCAGGTTTTGAATTTGCCCTAGTACCACAGCTGGTCAAAAGCTGTCAAAGAAGCTTTGAGATGGAAGAGCCAGTGGAGGCACCCTCCAAATAGAGGAAATATTTTAAACACCTCAAAAAAGAACACCCTAATTTCTCCTTTTTGGGTGAACTCAGCGCAATAATTACCGACGAATGGGGTGGTGTTGAAAGGAAGAATTGCCTGTTAATGAAGGTATCAAAAATGTACCCATTTAAAAGCAAGGATGTAAAACACCTGGAGTCGGCTCCTCTCATTGACTCAGCCCTAATGAGGATGGTGAGGCACGTCACACTCCCATTGTAGGATACTGTTTCCTTTAGGGATTGCCTGGAGTGGAAAATTTATACCGCCCTCAAGCGGATCTACATTACAGCGGGTATGACCTGCAAACCAGCTCTAGCTCTCGCAGCCCTTTCTAAAGCGATGGAAGTCTGGGCAGATGACGTAGATTAGGGATGAGCTTCGTGTTCGAGTCGAACATACGTTCGACTCGAACATCGGCTGTTCGATCGTTCTACGAAGATCGAACGATTTGGGCCGTTCGCGCCAAATTCGAGTGACGCGAACGGCCCACAATGCACTACGCCATCGCAGTGTCATCCAGGCGCTGTGATTGGCCAAGCATGCACTGTGACCCCGCATGCTTGGCCAATCACAGCGCCGGCAGCGAGGAGAGCAATGATTGGCCACAGGCAGGATGCCTGTGGCCAATTATTGCTGATGGGGTTTAGTACACGCCCCACACTATAAAAGGCCGCCAGCGCGGCGGCCTTGTGTAGTGTGTTCCGGAGCAGGGAAAGAGAAGCATAGGCAGGGACAGTGTCATTTTTTCTCCTTTACTAATCCTGGATTCCTTGTGTTTAGGGACAAATAAGGATAGGTAGGGAGAGTGTCAGTGACAGTGTGCTATTCTGTTATAATCCTTGTTTGTAGGGACAGAGAGGTACAGTGAGGGAAACTGACAGTGTGCTATTCTGTTCTAAATCAATTTTGCTGTTCCATATTTTCAATCCTTGAGTTGAGGGACAGAGAGGTACAGTGAGGGAAACTGACAGTGTGCTATTCTGTTCTAAAACTATTTTGCTGAACCATATTTTCAATCCTTGAGTTGAGGGACAGAGAGCTACAGTGAGTGAAACTGACAGTGTGCTATTCTGTTCTAAATCAATTTTGCTGTTCCATATTTTCAATCCTTGAGTTGAGGGACAGAGAGCTACAGTGAGGGAAAGTGTCAGTGTGCTATTGTGTTCTAAAACTATTTTGCTGAACCATATTTTCAATCCTTGAGTTGAGGGACAGAGAGCTACAGTGAGTGAAACTGACAGTGTGCTATTCTGTTCTAAATCAATTTTGCTGAACCATATTTTCAATCCTTGAGTTGAGGGACAGAGAGCTACAGTGAGGGAAAGTGTCAGTGTGCTATTGTGTTCTAAAACTATTTTGCTGAAACATATTTTCAATCCTTGAGTTGAGGGACAGAGAGCTACAGTGAGGGAAAGTGTCAGTGTGCTATTGTGTTCTAAAACTATTTTGCTGAACCATATTTTCAATCCTTGAGTTGAGGGACAGAGAGCTACAGTGAGGGAAAGTGTCAGTGTGCTATTGTGTTCTAAAACTATTTTGCTGAACCATATTTTCAATCCTTGAGTTGAGGGACAGAGAGCTACAGTGAGTGAAACTGACAGTGTGCTATTCTGTTCTAAATCAATTTTGCTGTTCCATATTTTCAATCCTTGAGTTGAGGGACAGAGAGCTACAGTGAGGGAAAGTGTCAGTGTGCTATTGTGTTCTAAAACTATTTTGCTGAACCATATTTTCAATCCTTGAGTTGAGGGACAGAGAGCTACAGTGAGTGAAACTGACAGTGTGCTATTCTGTTCTAAATCAATTTTGCTGTTCCATATTTTCAATCCTTGAGTTGAGGGACAGAGAGCTACAGTGAGGGAAAGTGTCAGTGTGCTATTGTGTTCTAAAACTATTTTGCTGAACCATATTTTCAATCCTTGAGTTGAGGGACAGAGAGCTACAGTGAGTGAAACTGACAGTGTGCTATTCTGTTCTAAATCAATTTTGCTGTTCCATATTTTCAATCCTTGAGTTGAGGGACAGAGAGCTACAGTGAGGGAAAGTGTCAGTGTGCTATTGTGTTCTAAAACTATTTTGATGAACCATATTTTCAATCCTTGAGTTGAGGGACAGAGAGCTACAGTGAGTGAAACTGACAGTGTGCTATTCTGTTCTAAATCAATTTTGCTGTTCCATATTTTCAATCCTTGAGTTGAGGGACAGAGAGCTACAGTGAGGGAAACTGACAGTGTGCTATTCTGTTCTAAAACTATTTTGCTGTTCCATATTTTCAATCCCTGAGTTGAGGGACAGAGAAGGACACTCGTAGAAATTATCAGTGTGCTATTCTGTGCTAAATCTTGTTTGTAGGGAGGGACAGAGTAGGACAGTGAGGGAAAGTGTCAGTGTGCTATTCTGTTCTAAAACTTTTTTGCTGAACCATATTTTCAATCCTTGTGTTTAGGGACAGAGAAGGATAGGCAGGGGACAGTGTCAGTGTCATTGTTGCTAAGCCTCCTGCACAATATACACCTGAAGGTAGCCCTTATTGCTGTTTTTCCCATCTCCCTGCAGGCCATCCATTAAAATGTCTGGAAGGCAACCAAGGAGAGGCAGACAGTCAGGAGGCAAAAAAAGAGGGCAAGCAGGCTCTGTGTCTGGGGGCAACAGTGCTGGTCGTGTACGCGGTGCATTGTCATCAGCACATGGCCATGGGACACGCTTGTCCTTGTTTTCGGCAGCTGGACATGTTGAGCCACATCATGCCGAAGACTTGGTAGAGTGGATGACCAAGCCCACCTCATCCTCCTCATCCTCTCTCACCCAGGCTCAGGGTAGTGGCAAAGCAGCTGCCAAAGCGTCCTCTTCTCTGGTATCATTATCTTCATTAGTCAATCCTTCCCTAGACCCACCATGCCCTCCTCCTGAGGAGTCCCCCGAACTGTTTGAGCACAGTGTTGGGTACATGCTCCAGGAGGTTGCCCAGCGTTTGGAAGGATCTGATGATGATACCCAGCTAGAGGAAGGCAGCAGCGTGAGAGCAGAGAGAGGGGATGCTCAAGAAGGACACCAATCTGGCAGTCATGTTCCAGCAGCTGCAGCATACTGCCAGATTGGCTCCAGTGATGAGGAGGGAGGGGATGATGAGGTCACTGACTCCACGTGGGTGCCTAATAGGAGAGTGGAGGAGGAGGAGGATGAGGAGGAGGCACATCTCCAACGAGGCAGGATGCCCTTGAGTGGCCAGCGTATGGGCAGCACACCGATGGAATCACACCGCAGAGCTCCGCCTGTGCAGGGCGCTGCCTCTGCCCGTCATTCAAAAAGTTCTTTGGTGTGGGCCTTTTTTGAGGCGAGTGCATCAGATCGCACAGCTGCTGTTTGCAACATATGTCTCAAGCGTATATCGCGTGGCCAAAACATCAGCCGCTTGGGCACCACATGCTTGATCAGACATATGTTGACCTGCCATGCAGCTCGTTGGCAAGCCTACCTTAAAGACCCACACCAAAGAACAAAGCTGACCTCTTCTTGCACCGCATCAGCTGGGATCTCCAACCCCACTATACCTTCACTCCTCTCTGAAACCTGCTCTGAGAGGAATGAAGGTGTAGAATTAGGTGTGTCACAGGCAAGTACTTGCGGGCACTCTGCTAGCAGTACACCAACGTCCCATTCTAGCAGGCAAATTTCCCTGCCCCAGCTGCTGGACCGTTGAAAGAAGTTCACTCCCAGCCATCCACATGCCCAGCGGTTGAATGCTAGCTTGGCTAAATTGCTAGCGCTTCAACTGCTGCCTTTTCAGTTGGTAGACTCGGCCCCCTTCCGTGAGTTTGTGCAATGTGCGGTTCCTCAGTGGCAGGTTCCCAAACGACACTTTTTCGCACGGAAGGCTATTCCGGCTCTCTACAGGCATGTGGAAGGCAATGTCTTGGCCTCGCTGGACAGGGCGGTCAGCGGTAAGGTGCATATTACCGCTGACTCATGGTCCAGCAGGCATGGACAGGGACGTTACCTTTCTTTCACGGCCCATTGGGTCACTCTTTTGGCAGCTGGGAAGGATGCAGGACATGGTGCAGTAGTGTTGGAGGTTGTTCCACCCCCACGCCTCCAAAATGCTACTACTGGTTGTGACACACCTCTCTCCTCCACCCCCTCCTCTTCTTCTTCCTCCATGGCCTCTTCCTGTGGTTTGTCCTCGGAACCAGCGGTGCTCCGTAGGCGTTCAAGGGGCTACGCAAGTACGCAGGCAAAAAGATGCCATGCCGTGCTTGCGCTGGTGTGTTTGGGGGACAGGAGCCACACTGGGGCAGAGGTCCTGTCTGCTCTGCAGGGGCAGGCCGAGAGGTGGTTGACGCCACGCCAGCTTAAGCCAGGAATGGTGGTTTGCGACAATGGCACCAACCTCCTCTCCGCCCTCCGACAGGGACAACTGACCCATGTGCCCTGTATGGCTCACGTCCTTAACCTGGTGGTGCAGCGGTTCTTGGGCAGGTACCCGGGCTTACAGGATGTCCTGAGGCAGGCCAGGAAAGTCTGTGTGCATTTCCGCAGATCTTATAATGCCAGTGCTCGCCTGGCTGAGCTTCAAAAGGAGTTGAACTGCCCAAGAACCGCCTTATATGTGACATGCCCACCAGGTGGAACTCAACGTTGGCCATGCTGCAGCGGCTGCACACGCAGCAGAGGGCCATCAATGAGTACCTGTGCGACTACGGCACCAGGACAGGGTCAGGGGAGCTCGGGTTTTTTTCACCACGCCAGTGGGGCATGATCAGGGATGCATGCACTGTCCTGGCACCATTTGAGGAGGCCACGAGGATGGTGAGCAGTGACAGTGCATGCATCAGTGACACTGTACCTCTTGTCCACCTGTTGGAGCACACGCTGCGTGGAATAATGGACAGGGCACTTGAGGCAGAACAGAGGCAGGAAGAGGAGGACTTCCTTGCCTCTCAAGGCCCCCTTTACCCAGACAGTGTTCCTTCTGTCCCACCCATCGCACAGGAAGAGGAGGAGGAGGAGGAGGAGGAGGAGGATTGTGTCAGCATGGAGGTGGAGGCTGGCACTCAGCATCATCAGCAGCAGTCTTTTAGGGATGATTTACAGTCCCAAGAAACCAGTGGACTTGTACGTGGCTGGGAGGAGGTGGCTGCGGATCATGTCGTCCTTAGTGACCCAGAGGACTCCGGACTGAATGCCTCAGCTAACCTACGCTGCATGGCCTCCCTGATCCTGCAAAGTCTGCGGAAGGATCCTCGTATTCTTCGGATCAAGGAGAGGGACCATTACTGGCTGGCACTCTCCTTGATCCACGGTACAAGGGTAAGGTTGCGGACCTTATCGTACCGTCGCAGAGGGAGCAGAGGATGAGACAACTCCGGGAGGCCTTGCAGAAAGGTCTGTGCAACGCGTTCCCAGAGACTGGGAGGTTACAAACTCCTGGTCCTGGACAACGAGTTGCTGAGGCTTCGGGCAGTCAAAGAAGGAGCGGTGGGGAAGGTGGCCGTCTGACCGATGCGTTCAGACAATTCTTTAGTCCGCAGCCCCAAAGTATGATCGGTTCCAGCAACCATCGCCAGCGTCTGATATACATGGTGCAGGAATACCTAGGGGCAAGGTCAGACTTGGACACCTTCCCCACCGAAAATCCTCTGGCTTACTGGGTCTTGAGGATGGATCACTGGCCAGAGCTTGCACAGTATGCAATTGAGCTACTGGCCTGTCCTGCATCCAGCGTTCTTTCAGAACGCACATTCAGTCCTGTCCACCGACTCGGTTGATCGACTGACTTTCATCAAGATGAACCAGTCTTGGATCACCACCAGCTACCACACACCAGATGCTGATATAACAGACTAATTGATTTTAAAATGTCACATCCCTTCAAGACTGATGCTGATGCTGAGTGCCTGTGCTGTTATGTTGTCTGGCTATCCTCCTCCTCCTCCTCAATGATACGATTAACGATGATAGCTTGGAAGATCATTTTGGTTTATGGGTGACGCCATCAGTGGCTAAGGCCCAATTTTTCAGCCCCTGTTTAACAGGGGCGTGTAATTAAAATTTTTGATGCAATACTTTGCAACAGGCCTCATTGCTGTGCTCCAAGTACAGTATCTGTGAGGGGTTGCAGTGTTGTGCCACCAGTGCCTAAGGCCCAATTTTTCAGCCCCTGTTCAACAGGGGCATGCAATTATAATTATTGATCTAATAATTCACAGCAGGGCCCATTGCTGCGCCCACCAAGAGTAACTGTCAGGCCTTACAGTGTTGTGCCACCAGCAACACCATCACCACCACCACCACCACCAAAGGCCCAGTTTTTCAGCCCCTGTTCAACAGGGGCATGCAATTATAATTATTGATCTAATAATTCACAGCAGGGACCATTGCTGCGCCCACCAAGAGTAACTGTCAGGCCTTACAGTGTTGTGGCACCAGCACCACCATCAAAGGCCCAATTTTTACTACCACTGATCAACAATTATATGTTATTACAATTCCTGATATTATACTTGACAGCAGGGCGTTCCAGCACCCACCAAGAATAACTGTGAGTGCTTTCAGTGTTGTGCCAACACCAACACCTAAGGGGCCAATTTCTGCAGAGTATATACGGAAGGTCCCTACTTTCAAACATCCAACTTACAAACTACTACTACTTGCAAACGGAAGAAGACAACAGGAAGTGAGAGGAAATCTACCCCTTGGAAGGAAAATTCTCTCCTGTAAGAATTAATATGGGAGAAAGGTGTCTCCTCTCTACTGATGCTTTATCACCAATCCTTGTTTCAATACAAACACCACATTTCAAAAACAGTTGTCATTGGGACGCAAAGTGAGGTGAAATGTTCTGAACAGGGGCACAGACAGCAAAAAAAATGTGACAGGGGTGATAACCGTTCCCTATGTTTTCCAAAAAGCTAAAAAAAAGGAATTTGGCATGGAGCTACACTTAAACAATGCAGCTGTTCAAAATTACAAACAGATTCTACATAAGAACAAACCTACAGTCCCTGTCTTGTATGCACCGCCTGTATACGGCTGTTCAGAGTATATAGGGGCTTTTTTATTTTGTGTGCGGGGTTCCCCTTAATATCCATACAAGACCCAAAGGGGCTGGTAATGGGCTGGGGTAGGGGGGGGGGGTTGATGGGGTAGCTATGCCATTTTTCCTAAAGATTTTCATCCATATTACCGGGACCAGACATTGCATTAAAGCCGCAAGCAGTTTTAAATGGCTTTTTTTCCTTTAGAAATGTTATTTTGTGCAGGGACAGTTCTAAACACGGGAAACACGTGGCACTTCACAGGCATACTTTAGACACCCCCCAGGTACAATATTTAAAGGAATATTTGACTTTTTTTTTTTTCACTTTATGCATCATTAAAATGACTGCTCCCGGAAAACGTCCGTTTTTAAAACTTCTTTTTGCATTGATACATGTCCCCTGGTGCAGAACCCGGGTTCCCAAACTCTGTTTCGGACAATAACATGGATAATAGTCGTTATAATTAGCACTTTAGAATCCGAACGTTCGCATCCATTGTATTTAATAGGGTTCTAATGTTCGCGCGAACTTTCGGTCCGTTCGCGGGTTCTGGTGCGAACCGAACCCGGGGGTGTTCGGCTCATCACTAACGTAGATGCTTCTCTGAGGAGCATCTCGGAAGAACTGGCCAGGAGCTCACCTATTCATGGGCTAAGGTTGACGTTGGCTTTTCTCGTGGGGCTTCCCTAGACATAATTCGCCTGGTGGCTCGGATCATGCTGACATCTGTCACGGCTAAGCGTGCCTTGTGGCTGCGCCCATGGGTAGCTGACCCTGCCTCCAAGCAGGCATGGTGCAGGATTCCATTTGGGGGTTCGTCCCTCTTTGAGAACATATCGGACAGTGCCATCACCCGTGCCACAGGGGGAAAGTCGGGGTTCCTTCCCCAGGATCGCCGTCTGCTAAACCAGAAGAGAACACAGCCCAGGCAAAGTTCAGATCGAGCAAGGAATGCTCGCTACTATAGGCCTGGCCGTGAGTTCAAGAAGACCTGGAAGAAAAAACAGCCTTCAGGCCAGAAGTTTTCAAAAGGGGCATCTTCCGGTGGACAAGAATCCCCTTAGTCTTTATGATATTGCACCTGCCTAAAACAGAGCGAGTCGGCATCCTTGCCTCTCTCGGAAGAGAAAAAGCGAATTCTCCTGTCTCTCTTGTGGCTCAGGGCGCTGCAATTCCAGTTCCAGATGACAAAAGGTTTTAAGGGGTCTACTCGCCCCTCTTCATGGTGTTGAAGAAAAACGTCTCCTGGAGGCCAGTTATAGACCTAACCCACTTGAATTCTTTTATCTAGAAGGAGAAGTTCAAGATGGAGACACTACTCATGATCAGTCAAGCAATCCAACCAGGCGATTGGTTTGTCTCTATAGACCGGAAGGACGCCTACTTCCATGTTCCGATAGCGTCAGAATTCCAGAAATACCTTCGCTTTGCTGTCGATCAAATCCGTCTGCAGTTTACCTGTCTCCCCTTCGGGCTTACAACATTGCCTCGTGTGTTTTCAAAACTTGTTGGCTGTCGTGGCTCTGATCAGGACCAGAGGTATCCGTTTGTATCACTATCTAGACGACCTGCTGTTGTCTCGGGACAAGGAGCAGTTGCTAATCCACAGATCCCAGGTCATCTCCACTCTACTCGAGTTTGGTTGGCTTCTGAATCTGTAAAAGAGCCATCTGGATCCTACGCAGTCCCTGGTATTCCTCGGGGCACACTTCAACGCTATCAAGAGCACCATCTTGTTACCCCTGGAAAAATCCCAGTGATCCGGGACAGAGTTTGGCTTGCAATGTCGTTCTCATCTCCAAGCCTCTCAATGCCTAAAGTTCATTGGCACCATGGTGGCAACAACACCCATGGTAAAGTGGGCTCAGTGGAAAATGCGGCCCTTCCAGAAGGGTTTCCTCCAGCAGTATAATCCAGGGCTTAGGTAACATTTTATCCAAATAACCTCATCCATGCGGGAGAGCTTTCCTTGGTGGCTACAACAGAGGAACCTCCTCAATTGTCAGTCCATCGCACCTGTGTCTTGGGTCACCATCACTACAGATGCCAGCAACAGGGGCTGACAGAAGTAGCCCAAGGCATATGGAATTTTCCCTCTCACAGGATAGTCTCCAATGTTCTGGAACTCCGGGCAGCGTTCTGCGCTCTGCAGGCCTTTCACCACTTAACAGCAGGAGACTCAGTCCTCCTAAGACTGGACAACACAACGGCAGTCGCATACATCAAGAGACAGGGGGGTACTCGCAGTCTCTCCCTGTCAAAGGAAATAGAGCCCATCATGATCTGGGCCCAGAAAAACCTGGCCAACCTGACAGCTGTCTATCTCCCTGGAGTCCCGAACGTTCAGGCAGATTTTCTGTTGAGTTTCTCTGGACAACGAGTGGACTTCCCCCCGAAGTCTTCAGGTGGGTCCTGTCCCTGGGAGTCATTCCGGAAGTAGACTTGTTCGCCTCCCCATGCAACTTCAGACTAGAGAGATACTACACGAGGTCTTGGTATCCCCAGGCTTTTGGGTAGATGCTCTGACAGACCATTGGCGGTTCCACAGGGCCTATGCCTTTCCCCCGATTCCTGTCATTCTCCGTTTTTTGTCGAGGCTCAGGATGGACGAAGCAGAGATAGTGGCAATAGTCCCGTACTGGCCAAACAAGCCATGGTTTCCACTGCTGATGCAACTCAGCTTCCGGGACCCAGTTCCTCTACCCTCCAGACCAGATCTCCTATCACAAGGGGCATTTCTACATCCATGCCCGACCCATCTACATCTGATGATCTGGTTCTTGAGAGGGGAAGGTTGGAGGCCCTAGGCTGTCCAAGTAGGGCCATCTCCACAATATTAAATGCCAGAAGAACAGGCACCAACAGGGTCTACCAGAGGATTTGGAAAAAGTTTTCAGACTACACCTCTTCCACTGCAGGTTCTTGCAATAACCCAAAGATACATGATATCCTGGGCTTCTTACAATCAGGATTGGATCTCTCATTGTCAGTCAGCTCGCTGCGAGTCCAAATCGCTGTAATCTCTGCCTTTACGGGTGTTTCCTGGGCTAGACACCCTCTTACTCAGTAGTTTTTCAGAGGAGCAATAAGGCTCAGACCTCAGAGCCAAGTTTTTCTAATTGGGATCTTCCCCTTGTCCTGGATTTTTTCTTGGGTAGAGAGTTGGAACATGAAGATCAATCTTCTGTCAAATGACTCTCTCTAATAGTTGTCTTCTTGGTGGCTATAACATCGGCCAAGAGGGTCTCTGAAATCAGCTCTCAGGGATGCAAGGAGCCATTTCTAAACTTTTTAATTCCTATGTTGGGTTCAAACCCCAAAGTGGCATCTGTGTTTCATGACAATCAGGAGATTGCTCTTCCAACGTTCAGATCTACCAAGGATTCCAGTGTTTATCCCTTAGATGTTGGAAAAGCTCTGAGTCAGTATCTTGAAGCTACAGCTTCTTTCCGTCAGACCGACCACCTGCTCGTTCTTTTCACAGGAAGTATAAGGGAATGCGTGCCTCTTCCAGATCTATCGGAGCATGGATTGTTCAGGCCATTCAGTGGGCCTATAAAGCCAAGGGCTTGGCGCCTCCAGAAGCGGTGACTGCTCACTCAACTAGAAGTGTCTTCATCATGGGCGGCATCACGTCACGTGCCTCCAGAAGTTATTTGTAAGGTGGCCTTGTGGTCTTCAATTAACATGTTCATGGCACACTACTGCGTAGTGGTTTACGTATCTTGTCTGTTGATGGTGCCAATTAAACCTTTTTTCTTTTGTCCAGCACTCTGCCCACCCGGGTGTGTATGGCTAGTTATTTCCCACACGTAGGCTGCCATGGAGTCTGTCAGGAAAACGGAAAATTTATATCAAATACTTACCGTAATTTTCCTTTCCTGATGGACTCCATGGCAGCAGGAGTTCCCTCCCAGTGGCTGGAGTAGGCTAAATTATGGAACACGGCCTCTGGCCCAGAGCAAAGATTTATGGGAGAAGGGTCCTATGAGGTATGAGGGGCGGGATTAACCCACACGTAGGCTGCCATGGAGTCCATCAGGAAAGGAAAATTACGGTAAGTATTTGATATAAATTTTCCGTTATCCCAATTTTTAAAAAAAAAATTTTTCTCAGTTTAGGCCGATACGTATTCTTCTATTTATTTTTGGTAAAATTTTTTGCAATAAGCGTATAGTGATTGGTTTGCGCAAAAGTTATAGCGCCTACAAAATAGGGGATAGAATTATGACATTTTTATTATATATATATTTTTTTTTTACTAGTAATGGCGGCGATCTGCGATTTTTGTCAGGCCTGCGATATTGCGGCGGACATATCGGACACTTTTGACACTATTTTGGGACCATTCACATTTATACAGCGAACAGTGCTATAAATATGCACTGATTACTGTATAAATGTGACTGGCAGGGAAGGGGTTAACACTAGGGGGCGATCAAAGGGTTAAATATGTTCCCTATTAGTGTTTCTTACTGTGGGGGGGAGGGTACTGACTGGGGGAGGAGACCGATCTGTGTCCTTATGTACAAGGGACACAGCATTGGTCTCCTCTCTCCCTGACAGGACGTGGATCTCTGTGTGTAACACAGAGATCCACGTCCTGCCTCTGTCACAGCCGATCGCATGTACCTGGCGGACATCGCGGCCGCCAGGCACGCGCATCGGCATCACGTGATGCGGAGCGCACAGCGGGATGTAAACAGAACAGGACGTCCTGGGGACGTCCACTCGGCACTTGAGAGCCGCGCTGCAGCCGTCTTTCGGCTATAGCGCGGATCTCAAGTGGTTAAAAACTCTGTCAGATTTTTTTTTGTTGTTTTCTGTGGAGATTTCTTTTCACCTCCTTTCACTTCCTGTCCAAGAGATACAACAGGAAGTAAGGAGAAATATCTATAAAAAGAGGGGATTTCCTCACTCGGACAGCTGTCATTGGAACATGTATTCCCATCATTAGATCCTCCCTCCCCCTGACCTACTGTTCTAATGACAGCTATAATATTTTGGATTTCTTATTACTTTTTATCTTGATGAGAGTGGTCACCAGGCCAGGCCAGCCACATCATCAACCAAAACCTGACAGGGGTTACATAGTTAAGCCGGCCATACACGGTTCAAATTTCGAAAGAATTTTCTTTAGAAAATTATATCAAAGAATTTTCGTACGAATTTCGCACCGTTAGTGGGCTGCAGCAACAGCCGATTTTCGTGTGGCAATCAAATTTGAGGAATCGGACATGTTGGAGATTTTCTAATCAATAATGGGAGAATCGTGCGAGAACTGTAATCGAAAAAAAAATGCGCATGTGCAAGAAAAGAATATTCCCGGAGAGAAAAGAATATTCCCGGAGAGAAAAGAATATTCCCGTCCGAATTTCGAAAATCAATGGTGGCATCATCGGATCACAAAAAAAACAAAACTTTCTGATTTTAAAAAGAAAATTCTTTCGAAATTCGACCGTGTATGGCCCTGCTTTAGTCTGGTTGAAAAAAGACACAAGTCCATCTAGTTCAACCTATAAAAGAGAAAGAAAAAATAACAGTCCTATATACACAATCCTATACCCACAGTTTAGCCAGAAAAAGGGTTATAACCCATCCCTATCCAATGCAAAACAAAAAAAGAAAGGCTTTGGATACATATACAGTAATTAACCACTTCAATGCAGGGCATTTTCACCCCCTTCCTGCCCAGACCAATTTTTAGTTTTCAGAGCTGTTGCACTTTGAATGACAATTGTGCGGTCATGCAACACTGTACCCAAATGAAATCTTTATGTTTTTTTTTTTCCCACAAATAGAGCTTTCTTTTGGTGGTATTTAATCATCTCTGCGGTTTTTATTTTTTGCGCTATAAACAAAAGAAGAGCGACAATTTTGAAAAAAACACTTATAATTTTTACTTTTTGATTTAATAAATATCACAATTTTTTTATTTTTTTTAATATTTTTTTCCTCAGTTTAGGCCGATATGTATTCTTCTACATATTTTTGGTAAAAAAAAAACGCAATAAGCGTATATTGATTGGTTTGCGCAAAAGTTATAGCGTCTACAAAATAGGGGATAGATCTATGGCATTTTTATTTTTATTATATTTTTGTACTAGTAATGGCGGCGATCTGCGATTTTTATTGTGACCGTGACATTGCGGCGGACATATTGGACACTTTTGACACGTTTTTGGGACCATTCACATTTATACAGCGATTAGTGCTATAAAACTGCACTGATTACTGTATAAATGTGACTGCCAGGGAAGGGGTTAACACTAGGGGGCGATCAAGGGGTTAAAATGTTCCCTATTGAGTGATTCTAACTGTAGAGGGAGGGGACTCACAAGGGGAGGAGACCGTTCGGTGTTCCTCTGTACTGGGAACACACATCGGTCTCCTCACCTCTGACAGGAGGTGGATCTGTGTGTTTACACACACAGATCCACACTCCTGCCGTGATCGCGGCAATCGCAGGTGCCCGGTGGACATCGCGGCCGCCGGGCACGCGCACCGGGTCCCGAGCGATGCGGGAAGCAGGGAAGCCAGCCGGGAAGCAGGGACGTCATATGACGTCCACCTGGAGGGAGGCAGGGTTCCTGCCGGCGTTATATGACTATGGCCCGGTAAGGAAGTGGTTAAAGTATAAATGCAGTACAAGCCGAGCAAAGTAAGGCTATTGGATAAATCCCAAATTTCAGGCTGCCCACCTCAAATATAGCCTGTCCTGAGTTTATATTACAGCGCTAAACTTCTTTTCAATTTAAAGACTGCTTTCTTTTCCTGGGGAAAAATATAGGTTTATAATTAAAGTGGTTTTCTATCTTAATGTATTCTATGCATTAACCACTTAAGCCCCGGACCATTTGGTAGCTAAAGGACCAGAGGTGAATTCAGAATTTTGCACTGCGCTGCTTTAACTGTAAATTGTGCGGACATGCAATGTTGTACCCAAACGAAATTTGCGTCCTTTTCTTCCCACAAATAGAGCTTTCTTTTAATGGTATTTGATTGCCTCTGCAATTTTTATTTTTTGCGATATAAACGGAAAAAGACCGAAAATTTTGAAAAAAAATTATATTTTCTACTTTTTGTTATAAGAAAAATCGAATAAACTCAATTTTAGTCATACATTTAGGCCAAAATGTATTCAGCCACATGTCTTTAGTAAAAAAATGTCAATAAGCGTATATTTATTGGTTTGCGCAAAAGTTATAGCGTCTACAAACTAGGGTACATTTTCTGGAATTTACACAGCTTTTAATTTATGACTGCCTATCTCATTTCTTGAGGTGCTAAAATGGCAGGGCAGTACAAAACCCCCCCAAATGACCCCATTTTAGAAAGTAGACACCCCAAGGAAATTGCTGAGAGGCATGTTGAGCCCATTGAATATTTTTATTTTTTGTCCCAAGTGATTGAATAATGACAAAAAAAAAAAATTACAAAAAGTTGTCACTAAATGATATATTGCTCACACATGCCATGGTTATATGTGGAATTGCACCCCAAAATACATTCTGCTGCTTCTCCTGAGTACGGGGATACCACATGTGTGGGACTTTTTAGGAGCCTAGCCGCGTACGGGACCCCAAAAACCAAGCACCGCCTTCAGGATTTCTAAGGGCGCAAATTTTTGATTTCACTCCTCACTACCTATCACAGTTTTGAAGGCCATAAAATGCCAAAATAGCACAAAACCCCCCCAAATGACCCTATTTTAGAAAGTAGACACCCCAAGGAAATTGCTGAGAGGCCTGTTGAGCCCATTGAATATTTTTTTTTTGTCCCAAGTGATTGAATAATGACAAAAAAAACAAAATTACAAAAAGTTGTCACTAAATGATATATTGCTCACACATGCCATGGTTATATGTGGAATTGCACCCCAAAATACATTCTGCTGCTTCTCCTGAGTACGGGGATACCACATGTGTGGGACTTTTTAGGAGCCTAGCCGCGTACGGGACCCCAAAAACCAAGCACCGCCTTCAGGATTTCTAAGGGCGCAAATTTTTGATTTCACTCCTCACTACCTATCACAGTTTTGAAGGCCATAAAATGCCAAAATAGCACAAAACCCCCCCAAATGACCCTATTTTAGAAAGCAGACACCCCAAGGAAATTGCTGAGAGGCCTGTTGAGCCCATTGAATATTTTTTTCTTGTCCCAAGTGATTGAATAATGACAAAAAAAACAAAATTACAAAAAGTTGTCACTAAATGATATATTGCTCACACATGCCATGGTTATATGTGGAATTGCACCCCAAAATACATTCTGCTGCTTCTCCTGAGTATGGGGATACCACATGTGTGGGACTTTTTAGGAGCCTAGCCGCGTACGGGACCCCGAAAACCAAGCACCGCCTTCAGGATTTCTAAGGGCGCAAATTTTTGATTTCACTCCTCACTACCTATCACAGTTTTGAAGGCCATAAAATGCCAAAATCGCACAAAACCCCCCCAAATGACCCCATTTTGGAAAGTAGACACCCCAAGCTGTTTGCTGAGAGGCATGGTGAGTATTTTACAGCTCTCATTTGTTTTTGAAAATGAAGAAAGAACCTTTTTTTTTTTCTTTTTTTTTTTCAATTTTCAAAACTTTGTGACAAAAAGCGAGATCTGCAAAATACTCACAATACCTCTCAGCAAATAGCTTGGGGTGTCTACTTTCCAAAATGGGGTCATTTGGGGGGGTTTTGTGCCATCTGGGCATTCCATGGCCTCCGAAACTGTGATAGGCAGTGAGAAGTGAAATCAAAAATTGACACCCTTAGAAAGCCTGAAGGCGGTGATTGGTTTTTGGGGTCCCGTACGCGGCTAGGCTCCCAAAAAGTCTCACACATGTGGTATCCCCGTACTCAGGAGAAGCAACAGAATGTATTTTGGGGTGTAATTCCACATATGCCCATGGCATGTTTGAGCAATATATCATTTAGTGACAACTTTGTGCAAAAAAAAAAAAAAAAAAATTGTATTTTTTCCGCAACTTGTGTCAACATATAAAATATTCCATGGACTCGACATGCCTCTCAGTATATAGCTTGGGGTGTCTACTTTCCCAAATGGGGTCATTTGGGGGGGTTTTGAACTGTTCTGGCATTTTATACACAACATTAGGAAGCTTACATCCACTCTTCTAACCACTTGAAGACAAAGCCCTTTTTGACACTTTTTGTTTACATGAAAACATATTTTTTTTTGCAAGAAAATTATGTTGAACCCCCAAACATTATATATATTTTTAAAGCAAAGGCCCTACAGAATAAAATGGTGGGTGTTGCATTTTTTTTTCTACACAGTATTTGCGCAGCGATTTTTCAAACGCATTTTTTGGATGAAAAATACACTTTTTTTAATTTTAATGCACTAAAACACACTATATTGCCCAAATGTTTGATGAAATAAAAAATATGATCTTAGGCCGAGTACATAGATACCAAACACGACATGCTTTAAAATTTCGCACAAACACGCATTGGCGACAAACTACATACATTTTTAAAAGCCTTTAAAAGCATTTACAGGTTACCCTGTTAGATTTACAGAGGTCTACTGCTAAAATTACTGCCCTCGATCTGACCTTCGCGGTGATACCTCACATGCATGGTGCAATTGCTGTTTACATATGACGGCAGACCGACGCTTGCGTTCGCCATTGGGCAAGAGCAGGGCAGGACAGGGGTGCTTTTTTTTTTTTTTTTTAAACTGTTGCTTCCATATTTTTTTTTTTTTTATCACTTTTATTGTTATCTCAGGGAATGTAAATATCCCCTATGATAGCAATAGGTAATGACAGGTACTCTTTTTTGAAAAAACTGGGGTCTATTGGACCCTAGATCTTTCCTCTGCCCTCAAAGCATCTGACCACACCAAGATCGGTGTGATAAAATGCTTTCCCAATTTCCCAATGGCGCTTTTTATATCCGGGGGGGGGGGACATTCCCTCCCACTGCTTGTAAAAGCAGTCCAGAGGCTAATTAGCCACTAGGATTGCTTTTACAGGAAAGCCGGCCACTGGCTGAAAAGAATGATACCAAGATGATACCTAAACCCGCAGGCATCATTCTGGTATAAACATTCAAAGTCCAGCAACATACCAGTACGTTGCTGGTCCTTGTTGGACATGTATTGTAATCTTTTTTTTCATGCAGCCTGTTGGCTGAACGAAAAAAAAAGATTGATCGGTGGGTATGCCCACCATTAGAATACCGCCCTTCATCCACCCACTTCTAATGATGGGCATACATGCACCATTTATATATGCCGAAGCATGGGGGCATCTTCTCGCAAAAGTTATGCCGCGTACACATGGTCAGACTTTTCCACGGGCAAGCCTCCGTCGGAATTTCGACCGTATGTACGCGGCATTAGGAGCAAAATCGCTCCTCCGCTCCTGCTGCCCCAATGCTTCGGCATATATGCTTTTTTTTTTTAACTGTGGTGGTGAAATCACCTCCTACAGCACTGGAGTCGCAGGGATCAGGCCTGTCTCTGCGAATGCTGCAGTTATGTGTGTTGTGTTTTGTAAGAGACAGTGATCGATCGATACTGCACTTGGGTGGCCTGGGCTGGACGGAGGGGCAAAACGCAGGTGCTAGCAGGTATCTGGGCTGATCCCGCTAACACTGCGTTTTTGGGAACCCTAAACTGCTGGGGACGCTAGTATAGATCTGATCAGATCAGATATTGATCTGTTCAGATGCTATACCACTAAGGGGGGTGTATGCTTCACGCGTGGGTGTTAGCGCTACTGGCACTAACCTGACGCTGCCTGGGGTGTGACGCAGACCCTCTCTGACGCTAAAACCTAATTGATATCACCCGCCGGGCGATCAGGGGGTTAAACCTTTATTGGGTTATATACGGCGGGTGCCCTGACACTATAAAAAGCAAACTAACTAACCAGCGTCACCCGTAACACTTATATGATGATCACTGGTGAAAGGGTTAACTAGGGGCAATTAGGGGGTTAAAACCTTTATTAGGTAATATATGGGGGTACCTGACGCTATATAAAAACCTGACGGCGAACCTAAAAAAAAATTACTGGCTACCTATCGGCATCACCGACACTAAGACAACGATCATAAAAACGATCGCTTAGCGACAGTGGTGATAGGGGGTGAAAGGGTTACCTGGGGGGCGATCAGGGGGTTAAACCTTTATTAGATAATATATGGGGGTACCTGACGCTATAAAAACCTGCGGCGAACCTAAAAAAAATTACTGGCTACCGATCAGCATCACCGACGCTAAGACATCGATCAGAAAAATTATCGCTTAGTGACAGTGGTGATAGGGGGTGAAAGGGTTACCTGGGGGGTGATCAAGGGGGTTAAACCTTTATTAGGTAATATATGGGGGTACCCGACGCTATAAAAACCTGCGGCGAACCTAAAAAAAATTACTGGCTACCGATCAGCATCACCGACGCTAAGACATCGATCAGAAAAATGATTGCTTAGCGACGGCGGTGCTAGGGGGTGAAAGGGTTATCTGGGGGTGATCAGGGGGTTAAACCTTTATTAGGGGGGGTTAGGGGGCTACACTGGACCTAAAACTAAATGTAGTGACACTTTTACAGTCACAAATGTCACTGATTGCAGTGATCACTAAATAAATGGTCACTGCAATCAGTGACACTGTGACTGGGGGCTGGGGGGTGATCTGGGGGGTGATCTGGGGGTGTCTGGGGGGCCTGGGGGGGCGATTTATGTGCCTATGTGTCCTGGTGTCAGTGTAGTGTTGTGTGCACTAACCTGGCATCTTCTCCTGTACGGCGCTCGGTATATGTGAGCGCCGCAGGAGAGATGACATCACTTCCTCCTGCCTGGCAGGCAGGGGAAGCTCTCTCATTCGCCGGGAGCGATCCAGAGGGGGTGGCCGGAATCGAACGGCTGTCCCCTCATGCCGGATCGCTCCCGAAGGTAAAACGACCACCCACTGTAAAGAAGGGGGGTCCGATCGGACCCCCCAACTATACAAAGGCAATCACGTATATGTACGTGATTCTGCCTGTCGGTGCCATTCTGCCGAAGTATATTTACAGTGGGCGGTCGTTAAGTGGTTAAGATAAAAAAAAACTTCTGTGTGCAGCAGCTCACCCCCCCAATACTTACCTGAGACCCATCTCTATCCAGTGACATTACAGGAGAGACTCGGCTGCCCGGGACTCCCCCTCCTCATTGGCTAAGACAGCAGCACAGCGCCATTGGCTCCCACTGCTGTCAATCAAAGTCAGTGAGCCAATAAGGAGAAAGGGGTGGGGCAGAACCGTGGCTCTGTGTCTGAATGAACACACAGAGCTGCGGCTCGTGTGCCCCAATAACAAGCTGCTTGCTGTGGGGGCACTTGGCAGGAGGGAGGGGCCAGGAGCGCCGGCAAGGGACCAGGGAAGAGGAGGATCTGGGTAAGAATAACATGTTTGTTATTTTTAAATAAAAAAAAAAATGAGACTTTAGTTAGTATCACTTTAATCAGTTGCAGAGATTTTGCAGGATACTGGACAGTTGCAGTTATACTTAGAAACTGGTTTCAAGAAAAATAGAGTAGTTAGCACCTTCATATGTGCTCAGTGCCTGGTATACTTAGTCCTGCTGTTGTCGCCGGTCTTCTGCGCCAGGGCCAGTTTAACAAAGGTGCAATATTATGAAGCAAAGGGTGTCTTCTTTTAATCTTCTTAGATTGTAAGCTCTAGCGAGAAGGGCTCTCTGTTTCCTACTGTATTGTAGTTGTATTGTCTACCCTTAAGTTGTAAAGCGCTGCGTAAACTATGGGCGCTACAGTATATAAATCCTGTATAATAATATACCGTATATACTCGAGTATAAGCCGAGTTTTTCAGCCCTTTTTTTTAGGGTGAAAATTCCCCCTCGGTTTATACTCGAGTCAGTGTACCTGAACAATGCGACGCTCCTCCGTACGGCGGCAGCCACTACTTTAGGCCGCGGCTTCGGCCTAGTCTTCAGATCCGGCGGCCATCTTGCTCCTCCCGGCCTCTCCACCAGCACTGTATCCTGGCCTCCCTGGTGTCTGGCTCCCTCACTGCTCGCAGATCCTGCTCCATTGGCTTCCGACCGGGCGGGGGTCTAAACGGAACGGTGCCCTCCCTTACGGCGGCAGCCCCAAATCCAGACCGCGGCTTCGGCCTAGTCCCGGGCTCCGGCGGCCATCTTGGTACTCCCGGCCTCTCCACCCACGCTGCATCCCTCTTTTCCTGGCTTCTGTATTCAGGCCTATGGACGCTTCCTGCATCCTCCAGGTGAGTAGCACAGTGAGGTTGCAATGGGCACAGTAATGTTGGGCACAGTAATGTTGCAAAGGGCACAGTAATGTTGGGCACAGTAATGTTGGGCACAGTAATGTTGCAATGGGCACAGTAATGTTGGGCACAGTGATGTTGGGCACAGTGATGTTGCAATGGGCACAGTGATGTTGGGCACAGTGATGTTGGGCACAGTGATGTTGCAATGGGCACAATGATGTTGCAATGGGCACAGTGATGTTGGGCACAGTGAGGTTGCAATGGGCACAGTGATGATGGGCACAGTGATGTGTTGCAATGGGCACAGTGATGTTGGGCACAGTGATGTTGGGCACAGTGAGATGTGCAAATGGGCGCAGTGAAGCTGCAAATGGGCATTGTTGACCCTCTTTTCCGCTTACAGTAGCTGCTGCATTCTCACCCTAGGCTTATACTCGAGTCAATAAGTTTTCCTATTTTTTGGTGGTAAAATTAGGTACCTCGGCTTATACTCGGGTCGGCTTATACTTGAGTATATACGGCAATAATAAAGACCAACCAACAACACCATTAGTCTCCTACGTCTCCTATGCATGAGAGTGACAACTCAGTAGGGTATAGTTAATATTCCACTGTACATCTGGGTAATCTTTTAGAACCTTTTTGCCCTCAAGGACTCGGAATGTATTTCTATTCTATTTTCAACTGTCTACTTTTAATATATGTGATTCCAATAGTCTTGAGCAAGATAAAAGCACATACAATATAATTTTAATTTCCGGTCCATCCTGGTCCACTCAGTCATCACTGTTTTGTATTTACATTTCCAAAAATGTAAACTTTTATATAAACCAACAAAATGCATTTTTTTTTAATATGATCCTTGGCCTAGGCCCATGATTTTTATTTTTAAGAGACAGTCCTCTACATGGCCACAGACAGGTTGCTTTTTCATCCAGTTCAATGAAAATTTTACAAATTCGATAATGGTAAATAAAAAAGTGAAAAAGTTTCAGTCAAGAAAGCAGGGAGATACTGTAGCTGGTAAAAAGATTATGATGTTTTCAATCTGCTTAAGTAATTGTTCTCAAAAGAGGGTGTCAACGCTTTGGAATCTATGTAACAAATCCAGAATACCACAGAGCATAAACAATTCCCAACCACCAATTTTCTAAATGTCTTATGCCGTGTACACACAGTCGGAATTTCTGATGGAAAAAGGGATGGGAGCTTTTTGTCGGATATTCCGACCGTTTGTATGCCCCATCAGACTTTTTCTGTTGGAATTTCCGACGGACTTAGATAGAGAGCAGGTTCTCTATTTTTCCGGAAAATTCGTTTCGTCTGTATGCAATTCCGATGCACTAAAAACCACGCATGCTCAGAATCAAGTCGACGCATGCTCGGAAGCATTGAACTTAATTTTTCTCGGCTCGTCGTAGTGTTGTACGTCACCACATTCTTGACGGTCTAAATTTGGTGTAACTGTGTGTATGCAAGCCAAGCTTGAGCGGAATTCCGTTGGAAAAACCTTCCGATTTTTTTCCAACGGAAAATCCGACCGTGTGTACAAGGCATAAGTCATTTCTGCAAAGTGATTATTCATGATAATTATATTGGTGAATTTTCCTTAAAAAATAAAAAAAAGAGATTAAAAATGGACTGGTCTAGCCTACTAGTGAGATTTGTGTACTAAATGGATGGCGCTAGTTCTGTAGTACTGGACATATTGGTATGTTCTGCTGTCATCACACTATACACGTTATACTTTTTTCTTTATATTTAAGAGATTAGTGAGACAAGATCCTGCTGTTTGGGACAACCTGCCCCATGGCTTCGAGCCTCAGCAGTGAATATGAGTGTGGCTGGAAGGTAACAGTCTGCTACAGGCTTACATATGTAAACTGTAAAAACATTGCTTTAGGTGCCAATTAAGAGAGATACCATATTTTAAACTTTAAAAATAAACTGTAGTTAAAAAATAAATAAAAAATAAAGGTTTTAACATTATCAATGTCAAAACAATTATCTTGAAGCAAACCTAAAATCTTAAAGTAAAATGCACGGTCCAGCATGAGCCAACATGACCAAACATACAATAGGGTGTGCTAGAAAATTTGACATTGTGAAGATAAATACGTTGTATGTAAAATGAATGGATTCTCAATGCTTCCTATTCACAAGGAGCCTTGGCAACTTTCGGTCCTCCAGATGTATCTCAGAAGATTATCATCATGCTTCCTCCCCCTATTCTGTCCAGCTTTCTTCTCTGGTTCACAGGAAACAATATTTATAAATTTCAGCATCCCCTGACTCCTTCCAGTCAAGTTTTTTTCTTTCCTAATGTTTTCTCTACTGAAATGCTGAAACTACATGCATGAATGTTCCTGCAGAAATTATTATTATTATTATTGTAGCGCCTGCCCCTCTCCTCTCTCGCCTAGCCTCCACCACGTGGGAATACCTGTGGCATCAGCAATGTCTCATTTACCTTCGGGTCTGTGCTGTGCACCCGGATCCTCCCTCCAAGAGTCACCAAGAGTCACCACGAACTTCGTCCGCTAGGAAGTGAGCCTCACACCATTAAAGTCCAACACTCCTTTATTAGAACACACCATACATGGACTCCCTTGATCGATAGAACAGGAAAGGAGGTGTGAGTGTGAATAGGCCCAGACACAAATTCGCTCCTCCACTCTCCTCCTGGAGAGTGGGATATGGTCTCCGCACGAGAGGAAGGGGATCCTTCTGGACGGTCTCCGACAAGAGACTCACCCGTCACCGGCAGTCTGCTGCACCAGGTCTTCGAGTGAGGAGCTCTCCCCGGTCCATTGCGTCTTACTCAGATTCAGGCCTCCATCCCCGAAGTGCCTTAGGACCCTTCCCTCGCGGAACTCAGTGTTGGGCACTGAGCTCCGGACCTTCTTGCAAGTACCTCATCCCAGGGCTGAAGGTGCCTGGGGTGGAACACGATCTCCGGTGGTCCCCTAGGCCGAGGCCTCCTAGGGGACGAGCACGAACCCACGTCCGCAAGCTGAAGGTGCTTGGGACGAAGACCCCGAGACCAAGATGGCCGGCCCCCTTTATACCCTCCCCCAGCAAGCACGGCGGGTTCTCCGCCCCACCATACCGCTGCCGAGAGAGGACAAAAAGGGCCTCGGCACACAGTGATATTCGTCCCTCCGGTCACAGTGACAGCGCCACCTCGTGGACCGCAGGGAACATAGCACTGATGTCACAGCCAGATTCAAAAAATGCACCCGGGAAAGTAAGTACCCGCTACACATTCCCCCCTGTCTTTTGACACTGGACCCCAGTGTCTGGAGTGAATCACGCCCTCAACGGCTGACATAATCCAATCCAGAAACCAACTAACCATTTAAAAAAAACAAAAAATTTTTTAGGAAACTATCCTAACGGAGAAGTTGTGTCTGAGCCCCTGCAACAAAAGAGGAGTGAAAGACAACATTTAAAACATTATACTTTTCCCTCCCATCCTAACTAAGAACCACCCCAGGTTCCATAATCTTGACTGGACGCTCTCCTGCAGAGGGAAGAGGAAAGAAACAATAAAACCCTGACACGTGTGTGTGTGAGAGGAAAAGAAACTCCTCCGAAGAGAAATATCTTTTCCTCCAGTGTGAGTGTGTACAATGTGTAACGTTGCACAAGACTGCCACCTGGTGACAGCCTCGCGGTAACTGCACCCGTTGAACCATCTTTTCTTTTCTTGCTGCTTGATTCCGGGCCCTATCTACCCCAAAGTCTGCAACTTCTCACCGGAGAGGAAAGAACAACAACTGGAACAGTTCTTCCTTGGAATGACACAAGCACCCCTCTTGCGGGGCAAACACTGATGATAGCACCAACAAGAAAGTCAAACAGCAAAGTTCAGGGGGTGCAAGGTCCTTTTGAAACAAAGCAAACAAATGGAGTCTCTTTCTCCTCAGAGGTAGAAGCGGGGATGCGGCAGGACAATAGGTTTTAGATGCCGATCCATGGTCTCCAAATGGTACTCCACATCCTCACCTTCTTTGCGTCGGATCAACACCTTATCCGCATGGATGTGTCTTCCCCTCATCCACTCTGCCTTGCAGTCTTTGAACCGCTGAGATGTCTTTGGAGAGCATGTCAAATACCTGCGGGTGTGTGGAACCTTAAGGTGGGTCCACACGAAGTCATTATACCAGCGCTCTCGGTACACCTCCACTTCGTAGAGTAACTCCTTGGGAAGGTACGGGTATTCCCACCCGTAGTCAGCAGCAACTTTCTGGCCGAAGAGTCTCTGAAGCCTTGACAGCGGAGGCATTGTGGCTTTGTCCCCTTCGCCGGGTAGAACTATAGAGTCCGGATGGAGAGGGGCCTTAACCACTTCTGGTTGGGGCATGGGTGCCCGTAGTATCAACTTCTGCTCCCCAGTACCTGATGCAGGCGGCACCGGAAATGTAGAGGTGGGCTGGGGACAGGACCCTTGTTCAGGCACTGGAGCCTCCACCCGGGGTGTACTCTCCCCCGTGGACATGGGTGAATCTCGAGGCCTTCGGAACGAAGCTAGCGGCACTTTGTCCCAGCCCTTTTCTGCAAACAGTTCGTCAATGGCTGTGTCATCTCCCACATCAGAGAGCGACTCCAGATCCGAAGTATCACACTCCTCCGCGGGTATGTAGCCCGTTGTAGAGACAGAGCTAACACCTCCCGCGGACATACTGGGCCATGCCTTCCCGGCATCTCCGCCCATACACCAAGTCTCGTTGCCCGAGATGGTCCGCCACCACCACTGGTCGGGGCCACCATGCTGGTTCTCTTCTTCAGTGGCGGACGCTGTGAGACAGTGGTGACCGAGTCAGCATCCTCGGATTTCTCCCGTTGAGTTTTAACGACCTCCTCCTCGGTCACTGCAGTGTGCGCTGGGATGGCTTTTACAGCAGTAATTCCTCCTCTGCGAGTAGTGTTACCTGAAGCCCGGCCTGGGTAGATGGTTCTCGGCCTTTCAACTACCGGATCCACCTCGAACAGGAACTCCCCAGAGGCCTCACATTGTCCGAAGGGCTTCAGGTGGCACACCAGTCCCGAGCACCCGGGACAAATTACACCCAGGGCCTCTACGTCCATGCACGAATACAGGGCGAATCGACCCCTTGGCTTCAGCCGGATCCCGGTATCCGTTATCGGAGCAGCAGCAGTCATCGTGGTAGTAGCAGGGTGAACTGGAATCCATGAAGTATGTCCAAACATGGTGACTTGTTGCTGGTCCATCGCACACCGCAGAGTTTTCGCGCCAATGTCCCACGTGTAGCCCTCTCACGTATTGGACTCCTCCCCTTTGCTCCAGTTCGCGGGCTTTTTCACTTTCTTTGGATGAGCCATGCCCACGAACTAAGCGGCGGGGGTTGTGTCTGTTGGCGCAGTGCAATTAGAAGCCCCCACGTGTAGTACCTCACATGGCTGGGCCTCCCCCCGTTCACCGCTCTTCCTGCGTGGGCCTTTCCCTGGACTAGGGTCAATTCCACGACTTCGAGCAGGGCTGCACTTTGGCCTATTCAGTTAACTCATCCAGCAGACTTGTTAAATACTGTGATGCACAACACAATCCCGGACCCGAGCCCCCACGTGTAGCGCCTGCCCCTCTCCTCTCTCCGTGCAGCTCGCACTGTCTCTCGTCTAGGGGTATCTGGTAGGGTGGAGAGAGAGAGAGAGCGGGTGGGCTACGCCTAGCCTCCACCACGTGGGAATACCTGTGGCATCAGCAATGTCTCATTTACCTTCGGGTCTGTGCTGTGCACCCGGATCCTCCCTCCAAGAGTCACCACGAACTTCGTCCGCCAGGAAGTGAGCCTCACACCATTAAAGTCCAACACTCCTTTATTAGAACACACCATACATGGACTCCCTTGATCGATAGAACAGGAAAGGAGGTGTGAGTGTGAATAGGCCCAGACACAAATTCGCTCCTCCACTCTCCTCCTGGAGAGTGGGATATGGTCTCCGCACGAGAGGAAGGGGATCCTTCTGGACGGTCTCCGACAAGAGACTCACCCGTCACCGGCAGTCTGCTGCACCAGGTCTTCGAGTGAGGAGCTCTCCCCGGTCCATTGCGTCTTACTCAGATTCAGGCCTCCATCCCCGAAGTGCCTTAGGACCCTTCCCTCGCGGAACTCAGTGTTGGGCACTGAGCTCCGGACCTTCTTGCAAGTACCTCATCCCAGGGCTGAAGGTGCCTGGGGTGGAACACGATCTCCAGTGGTCCCCTAGGCCGAGGCCTCCTAGGGGACGAGCACGAACCCACGTCCGCAAGCTGAAGGTGCTTGGGACGAAGACCCCGAGACCAAGATGGCCGGCCCCCTTTATACCCTCCCCCAGCAAGCACGGCGGGTTCCCCGCCCCACCATACCGCTGCCGAGAGAGGACAAAAGGGGCCTCGGCACACAGTGATATTCGTCCCTCCGGTCACAGTGACAGCGCCACCTCGTGGACCGCAGGGAACATAGCACTGATGTCACAGCCAGATTCAAAAAATGCACCCGGGAAAGTAAGTACCCGCTACATTATTATACAGGATTTTTATAGCGCCAACAGTTTGCACAGCGCTTTACAACACGAGGGCAGACAGTAGAGTTACAATACAATTCAATACAGGAGGAATCAGAGGGCCCTGCTCGTTAGAGCTTACAATCTAATAGGGAGAAATGAGCTAGAATGTTGTCAGTCATTATGGTTATGGCAGCAGAAAGGTGTTTTCTGAGGAATCGTGAACGTGTTATAGACGTATACTTTTGCCAGTTCTGATCTAGTTTATGAAAAATGGTAAGAGATACAAACTATTGTTTTTCTTATTTGTACAGTGGAACCTTGGATTACGAGCATAATCCATTCCAGGAGAATGCTCGTAATCCAAAGCACTCGCATATCAAAGCGAGTTTCCCCATAGAAGTCAATGGAAACGAAAATAATTTGTTCCGCATTGACTTCTATGGCATGCAATACCGCATGTGGCCAGAGGTGGCGGGGCGCCGGAGAGCCTCATAAATACTCGGAAAGGCTCGGAGACAGCTTGGCTAAACTCGGAAAACCTCGGAAAGGCTCGGGAATGGAGTATTTACGAGTTTTTACGAGTATTTACGAACGGCTCCAAATGGCTCCGCTCGGCTCCGGCGCCCCTGTGCCTTTGGCCAACTGCGGTACTACACACCACTGTATCTTGAATCCTGCTAGTTTTGCGAGACAACACTCGCAAACCAAGTCAGGACTTTCAAAAAAGAAATGCTTGTGTTGCGAAATGCTCTTTAACCGCGTTACTCGCAATACGAGGTTTCACTGTATTTCTTTCTAATCACCAACATGATGATCCAGCAGAAGAAGGTCGCACACCATGATTCACTGCAAAACAAAGAGCGAGTAGCGCCATCTAAATGCAGCAATGTGATGACATTTATTCCAAAGATGACAACTAAAGACTCACAGGATAACCAAGGTGACAGCACATGTAGAACTATATGGTGGTTCATCCACTCCCTGGGAGGACAAGCTGCAATCAGGAGGAGAGAAAGCAACTGGTTCTGGCTGCGCTGGTGGTATTCCGTCAGATATGGCGACCCGTCCGAATTGGTAAGGGAAGTTACGGTTCGTCGCCGCCATCTTGCTACACCCCGCACTCCTCCATAGTAATGATACACAGAGAGGGGGCCAAGCGGACATCTTGTTACACCCACCAGAGTTTTAGATCCGCCTGAAAAAACTGACAGGCGAATCTGAACGGTCCGCACGTGTGAAAGGGGCCTAACAAGCCAGGACAACACAAATACCCCCCAAATGACCCCTTTTTGGAAAGTAGACATACCAATGTATTTAGTAAGAGGCATGATGAGTTTTTTGAAGTTGTGCTTTTTTCCCACAATTCTTTGCAAAATCAAGATTTTTGTTTCTTTTTTTTTTTCACACAAAATTGTTATATTAGTAGGTTATTTCTCACACACATATGCATACCACAAATTATACACTCAAAACACATTCTGCTATTCCTCCTGAATATGGCGATACCACATGTGTGACACTTTTACACAGCGTGGCCACATACAGATGCCCAACATGCAGGGAGAACCATCAGGCATTCTAGGAGCATAAATTACACATCTAATTTCCTGACTACCTCTTATGCCGCGTACACACGATCGATTTTTTCGACGGTGAAAACACCGTCGAGAAAATCGACGTTAAAAACGAGGAACAGCTTGTTCCCCTCACACACGGCCGTTTTAAATGTCATTTTTTTTTTTGGTCGAAAAAAACGACCGTGTGTGGGCTCCGCGGCAGTGTTTCGCGGAAAACATGTCGAAAAAAACGACGAGAAAAATTAGAACATGTTCTAATTTTTCTCGTCGTTTTTAATGCCGTTTTTCTTGTCGAAAAAAACGACAGAAAGCCCACAGACGATCGTTTTTCTCGTTGAATGGGAAAAATGACGTTTTTTTCGACGGGAAAAACGGCCGTGTGTACGCGGCATTACACTTTTGAAGGCCCTGGAGCACCAGGACAATGGAAACACTCCAAAAATGACCCCATTTTGGAAGGAAAACACCCTAACGTTTAATCTATGAGGCATAATGAGTCTTTTGAACAGTTCATTTTTTTCGTCAAGTTTTTGGAAACTGTGGAAAGAAAATGAAAACGCATTTTTTTTTTACACAAAGTTGTCCATTTATACAATATTTCTAACACATAGCATGTACATATCAAAAATTACACCCCAAAATTGATTCTTCTACTCCTCCTGAGTACGGCGATACTACATGTGTGAGACTTTTCCACAGCCTGTCCACATAGAGAGGCAGGGAGCACCATCAGGTGTTCTAGGGACATACATTTCTCAAATCTAATTTGAATACGAATTACACTTTTGTGAGGCACTGTAGTGGCATGAATGTGGCATGGATGAGAACTGATGTGGCATGGATGAGCATGAATGGGGTTGGATGAGCTGTGGATGGGGATGGCTGAGCATGGTTGAGCCATGAATGTGGATGGCTGAGTATGGCTGGGTACTGCTGAGTACGGCTGAGTACAGCTGGGTACGGCTGAGTACAGCTGGGTATGGCTGGGTATTGCTGAGTATGGCTGGGTATTGCCGAGCATGGCCGAGTATGGCTGGGTACTGTAGAGTATGGCTGGGTACTGTAGAGTATGGCTGGGTACTGTAGAGTATGGCTGGGTACTGTAGAGTATGGCTGGGTACTGCAGAGTATGGCTGGGTACTGCAGAGTATGGCTGGGTACTGCAGAGTATGGCTGGGTACTGCAGAGTATGGCTGGGTACTGCAGAGTATGGCTGGGTACTGCAGAGTATGGCTGGGTACTGCAGAGTATGGCTGGGTACTGCAGAGTATGGCTGGGTACTGCAGAGTATGGCTGGGTACTGCAGAGTATGGCTGGGTACTGCAGAGTATGGCTGGGTATGGCTGAGTATGGTTGGGTACGGCTGATTATGGCTGGGTACGGCTGAGTACGGCTGGGTACTGTTGAGTATGGCTGGGTATGGCTGAGAGTGGATGGGATGGCTGGCTGAGTATTACTAAGGGATGGCTGAACATTTATGGATGTGGCTGCAATGGGCAAAGAGCAAGGCGCTGTGGACACTACAGATCTAGCCCACAACGCTGCTGCCACCGATCTCTCCCCCTCTCTGCTCACACTGTACCGATCAGTTCAGAGAGGGGAGAGAGGAACCGGACATAACGCAGTTTTTTTTACAAGTGATCGCTCCGTCATTTGACGGAGCGATCACATGGTAAACGGCCGCTGTGAGCGGCCATTTACGGTGCTCCGTGATGCGCTGGGTCCTCTGGACAGTCTGGTCATGGATACTCCCACGTGGGCGCCCCAGGGGGCACGCGGGAGTGTGATTCTGGGAGGACATCAATGTAAGCCCTCCCAGAGTTATCGAGCCGCGCTGTAGCCGTCGTTCGGCTATGGTGCGGTTGGTAAGTGGTTAAAGGCAGCGGCAATCCTGCTGATCTCATAGGTTTGCTAATGTGACAGAACACTGCTGCTTTTATAATTCAACATGTAAACAGTCCGATGGGTTTCCAAATCCTGTATGTCACCTTATGTCAGAGGTGCCCAGCCTTTTGAAGCGCAAAGGCCATTTAAGCGACTTGGTAACTGGTCGTGGGCCACAATGAGCGGAGCAGGTGGATGGCAGGTCCATGTCCGCTCTGCAGACACAGCCGGATCGGATTGGAGGTAGGACACAAGTCGGTTTACATCTGCCACTCCTTAGAGGTGAATGGAGGGTCCAATTGGGTCGGACTGACCGTGTAAAAGGGGCCCATGGCTGCTTTCACACTGATGCGCTGCGGTTTACTCGCACAGCGGGTGCAACGCAGTATTCCTTTGGCTTTTCTGCACTTTGCAATAGACTTCTATTATATTCTGCAGGTTTGGTGCACTTTCAGAAAGCTCACCAAACTCACAGGTAAAAACAGAAGTCTATGGCTCTGTGCAGGTAACCCACACCACCACACCAGCACTGCTCTGCATCTGCGGATTCGTTTGAAAGCAGTCACCACTGCAGAACAGATATGCCCATATATACAGTACACTGTGATTTTAGTAATAAACTGACCCTTAATAACAGTATTCTATTCTATTCCATTCCAGAGCAGGAGGTCGCGGGCCACATCAGAGGGCTCCGCGAGCCACATGTGGCCCCTGGGCCACTGGTTGGGCACCCCTGCCTTATATGCTCCATTTCCTGTTAAAAATAACTGTGAAATGCAAAGCTACGGTGGGTGTAACAAGATGTCCGCTTACCCCCTTCTCGGTGTATCGGTGTATCGTTACGATTGAGGAGTGTGGGGTGTAGCAAGATGGCAGCGACGGAACATAACTGTTACGGGTCACCATATCTGATGAAACAGTGGCTCCCAGAGCTTCCAGGGACTCAGGTAAGCTCAGATGCAGTCGCTGACATCACATCCAGCTGAAGAGAGGAGTGGGGAGATGTGCGCGTTCGGAGCATGCGTGCTCCTTCATCAGGAATTAGCAATAAACCATGATTCACTGAACTATTTCTGACCCTGCATGCCAATAATGATCACTCATCAGACAACAAGTGATAAAGTATACAGGAAGTTTATTTTTGGGGAGAGTATAGAGTGCCTCTGACTGTGAAGTCCCAATGACATGTGCTTGACATGTGATATCAAAAGGCTGCCATGCAAGATGCAGCTGTACTAGTATCTCAGTAATGCAAATTCGCTACTCTTGTGTGATAGCTTCTGTTTACCCACAAATGACAGACTGAATGTAGACAGGCAAATCTCTTCTGAAGAGCATGGAAGGCCAGAGTTGATGTAGCTAAGGTTGGCCATACTCTGAATTTCAGCCAGTTTCTAACAAAGCTTCCAAAATTTACACACTGGATCGCCCTGTCATCACCACTCCATCTGACATCCTTCATTAGAAAATTAGAAGAAGCTAGGTGGAAATTTGATGGCGGGATGGCGCCTGCATCCAATCAGATGCAGACATTCTTGGGTATTCAGACAGATGGCACAGTCTCCCCATGTATGCCAGCATTAACACCATGTATCCAGATAAGTTCCACAGTATTGCTTTGTATGTCTATGGCAAACTAGGGTGGCCATAGAGTGCCCAATTGGTATATGAGATGCTCCCCATTTCAAGAATCACTTTAGATCAGGGGGTTTCCAAATTTTCTAAACACAGGACCAGTTTACTGTCTTTCAGATTTTAGAGGGGCCTGACTTTGACAAGTGGGAGTAAAAAAAATGCCCCAGCATCAGTGGAAGTAAACAATGCCTCAGGCTTGGTGGTCAGTAGGAGTAAAAAGAAATAACCACACAGTGCCTGTGGCCAGCAGGAGGAGAATCGTTTCGGGATGGAGTGCAGAGAAGGAGCCGGTAAATATGTAATTTACCAACCCTTCCTTTTCTGAAAGAACACAGTAAGTAATTGGTATTGTTCATAATTTAAGTGTAGTAAGCTATGTTTATTATGCTTCAGTTTGTGAATGAACAGAAAGCCGTTCAGCACAGAACACCTTCTATTCATTCACTGCTGAGGCTGCAGAGAAAGGGACTGAACTCTATCCTCCCCTTCCCTGTCTCAAAAGTGAGACATTAGGGATATGTTTATGTAGCGACCTCACCTCTGCCTCCCTCTTCTCTTCTCGGTCCATGGCTCTCGTCTAGGGGACCAGGGAGGAGAGTGTGGCACACCACCAGCTCGTAATCTCTTGTGTGCAGAGGTGTGAGCTATAACCTTTTACCTTCGGGCCTGTGTTCCTGTCCAGAGCCAAAACTTCCCTTGAGGATGATTCCCACCCTCCACGCAGGTGGAGGTAGGACCCTATAACTCCCAGAAAGTCAAGTTCCCCACCACTGAAAGTCCAACACTTATTTATTCTTCAGAGCAATAAATAGTCCTTTGAGAGCGACTGGTTAGACATAGAACAGTTCAGAACACAGTGGGGAGGAGGTTCAGGCACAAATTTGAACTTGGGTTTTCTCCTGTTCCGTTATAGCGCAAACAGGCTTGGCGCACAGTCGCTGCCACCGACCGTGAGGGGGTCTCTGCCACAGACCAGATGAATAAGGCCTCTGCCACAGACCTGGTTGTTGGGTCTCTGCCACCGACCTGATTCACGATGGGTCCCTGCCACAGACCATGAGAACGTGGACTACCTTCTATAGGAAATGGCCCCTGTCAGAGAGAGGATATCCATACGGACAGTTACCAGAGGCCCCGCCGTCACCAGCAAATGCTGCACTGGGTCTTCGGAAGGGTCACCTCGCCGCCCTACTCATCCCAGATTCGGGTGTCCACACCAGAGGACACCCTAGGAGCCCTCGATCCCTTGCGGGAACCAGTCGAAGGTACTGGGCTCCAGACCTCCAGAGAGTACCTCACCCCAGACCAAAGGTGTCTGGGGTGGAAGCGCAACTCCGTCCCCGGGCCTAGGGCACCTGGGACAACACGCACATGCACCCAGGCTGAAGGTGCCTGGGCGCGGACCTCGTGCGGAAGATGTCTGCCCCTTTATACCCTCTCCCAGCATGCACAGCGGGTTCCCCGCCCCGCTGTACTACTGCCGCGAGAGGACACAAAGGGCACAGCCCTCCAATGGTGGTTCAACCCCAGCCTATGGCAACAGTGCCACCTATAGGCCGCAGGGAACTGAACACCACTGATATACTCTACTGGCATAAATGGGTCCAGGAATCCTAATAATTGCTGCATCTGAGCCTGGTATCACTCAGATGCATCCCCTAAATATGACCACCTGCTACACATCCCCCCCAGTGATTTGACACTGGTCCCCAGTGTCTGCAACCAATTTATGCCCCCCTTTAAAGCAGAGTCAGCATAAATCCGATCCAAAGACAAACTAACCAAAAAGGAAAAAAAAATGACAATTTAAAAATTTTGTTTAGTTTGTGCCTGAACCAACAGGGAAGGGAAGAAACAATAACTAAAACATGCACAGGTATAAACATTCAAAAGCATAACAGCATAATTTTTTTTTTCAAATCACATTTCCCCCCTCCCACATCACTGACTAAGATCTGCCCCATTCTCAGCAGACTTGATTGACATTCTCCTGCAGAGGGGAAAAAGAACACGTTATCTGACACAGTATGTGATTTGGAATGAACAGGCTCCCCCTAGGGGAAACCCCTTTCTTCCAAAAGTAATGCGTGGTGTGTGTGACAATCGGTGCGCAACACCGCCACCTGGTGGTGGTGTCACGGTCAGAACACTTGTTTTCTTCCATCCAAAAAGCCTTTTCTCTGTACTGTGGCCCTGTCTCAACTACACCCCAAAGTCTCAGTATCCTTGCGGTGGAGAAGGAAAAAGGAGAACAACAGAACAAAACTGCTCCCAATTCTTCCAGAAGTAGGCCACCCTTTGCAGGTTAAAGAGTCCCTAAGTTCCGGCAAAGGCACTCCGGAATGTTCAGCAACAAAACACAGGAGTCTATTCTCCTACAAGTAAAACCTTGGGTGCGGCAGTACCAGGGGTTTCAAATACCTGTCAAAAGTCTCCATGTGATATTCCACATCATCCCCCTCCCTCCGACAAATAAGCACCCGGTCAGCATGGATGTGCCGACCCAACATCCACTTTGCCTTGCAGTCTTTGAACCTTTTGGAGGCTGCAGGGGAACATGAGAGGTACCTGCGAGCATGGGGCACCTTGATATGTGTCCAGATGAAGTCATCATACAACCGCTGTCTGCAGGCCTCCGCTTCATATAAAAGTTCCTTAGACAAATATGGGTACTCCCACCCATATTCATTGGCAACTTTCTGCCCGAAAAGTCTCTGCAAACGGGAAAGGGGTGGCATTGTAGCACGGTCTCCTTCACCAGGCAGCACTATAGCATCGGGGTGCCGGGGCACCTTTACCACTTGTAGATTGGGCATAGCGGCCCGTAGTGACACTCGCTTTGCCCCAGCAACGGGCGCAGGCGACTCCGAAGGTAGCGAGGCATGCAGGGGACCAGATCCCTCCTCAGGCGACGGGGCCTCCACCCGGGGTGTACTATCCCCAGTGGACATGGGTGGGTCCCTTTTCACACTGAACGAGGATAGGGGTATCTTGTCCCAGCCTTTCTGAGCAAAAAGTTCATCAATTACAAAATCATCTCCAACATCGGAGATCGACTCCAGGTCAGAGGTGTCATACTCCTCCGCGGGACAGTAGCTCCGTGTAGACGTGGAGTCACCCCCTTGGACAGGTTCCAGGGCCTCTGGATCCCTGACACCTCCAACCACACACCAGGTCCCGTCCCTCGGCTTACCTCGACTTTTACTTGAACTGGGATGTCCGGGCTCTTCCTTCCGGATCCATCCAGGCCAGGCAAGCGCTGGGGTGTAACTCTCCCACGGCCGCAGGAAGCCTTGACCAAACCGACTCTCCTCTTTGGCGGTGGAAGCAGGGATTCCGTGGTGACCGAAGCAGCAACTTCGGATTTCTCAATCGCAGTCTCACTCTCAACTGGGGCTTCCTCCAGAGCCCGGTCAGTGCGCGTAGGGATGGCTGTACAAGCTTTGACTTCTCCTTCAAGAGTGGTGGCGCCTGTAATACAGTTGAGGTGGAAGGCCCGAGGCCCTTCTGTGGGTTGCTCCACCTCGAAGATGAATTCTTTACAGGCCTCGCATCGCCCGAATGGCTTCAGATGGACCACCAGTCCCGAGCAGCCGGGACAAATCACACCGAGGGCCTCAACATCCTTACATACGTACAGGGCGAATCGCCCCCGGGGCTTGAGCCTAATCCCTGTGTCTGTCAGCGGAGTAGCAAACAAAGTCATCCTCGTGGCTGTGGAAGTAGGAACCCACGAGGCAGTAGTGAATGTGCTGACCGCTTGCTGCTCCATCGCGCACTAACTATCTCGCGCCAAAGTCCCCACGTGCATCACTTCACATGGCCAGATTCCTCCCTTCTGCCGCACCTGTTTGCGGGCTTCTGTTACGTCACGCCCACGAACTGCGCAGTTGGCCAATATGGCCGATTTCCTCGGAACTCCTCTGGGCAGCAAAGTTCAAACTCTGAAGGTCTCGGCTCCATTAACACAGACACAGATCCCGGACCCAGAGCCCCCACGTGTAGCGACCTCACCTCTGCCTCCCTCTTCTCGGTCAATGGCTCTCGTCTAGGGGACCAGGGAGGAGAGTGTGGCGCACCACCATCTTGTAACCTCTTGTGTGCAGAGGTGGGAGCTATAACCTTTTACCTTCGGGCCTGTGTCCCTGTCCAGAGCCAAAACTTCCCTTGAGGATGATTCCCACCCTCCACGCAGGTGGAGGTAGGACCCTTTACCTCCCAGAAAGTCAAGTTCCACACCACAGAAAGTCCAACACTTATTTATTCTTCAGAGCAATAAATAGTCCTTTGAGAGCGACTGGTTAGACATGGAACAGTTCAGAACACAGTGGGGAGAAGGTCCAGGCACAAACTTGAACTTGGGTTTTCTCCTGTTCCGTTATAGCGTGAACAGGCTTGGCGCACAGTCGCTGCCACCGACCGTGAGGGGGTCTCTGCCACAGACCAGATGAATAAGGCCTCTGCCACAGACCTGGTTGTTGGGTCTCTGCCACCGACCTGATTCACGATGGGTCCCTGCCACAGACCATGAGAACGTGGACTACCTTCTATAGGAAATAGCCCCTGTCAGAGAGAGGACATCCATCCGGACAGTTACCAGAGGCCCCGCCGTCACCAGCAAATGCTGCACTGGGTCTTCGGAAGGGTCACCTCTCTGGCCTCCTTGTCCCAGATTCGGGTGTCCACACCGGAGGATACCCTAGGAGCCCTCGATCCCTTGCAGGACCCAGTCGAAGGTACTGGACCCCAGACCTCCAGAGAGTACCTCACCCCAGACCAAAGGTGTCTGGGGTGGAAGCGCAACTCCGTCCCCGGGCCTAGGGCACCCGGGACGACACGCACATGCACCCAGGCTGAAGGTGCCTGGGCACGGACCTCGTGCGGAAGATGTCTGCCCCCTTTATACCCTCTCCCAGCATGCACAGCGGGTTCCCCGCCCCGCTGTACTACTGCCGCGAGAGGACACAAAGGGCACAGCCCTCCAATGGTGGTTCAACCCCAGCCTATGGCAACAGCGCCACCTATAGGACGCAGGGAACTGAACACCACTGATATCCTCCACTGGCATAAATGGGTCCAGGAATCCTAACAATTGCTGCATCTGAGCCTGGTATCACTCTAAATATGACCACCCGCTACATTTAGACCCCCTGATATTTAACCAAAGCCCCCCAACGGAGCTCCTAAGAAAGTGTAAAAAAAAAAAATATTGTACAAAATAATAAAAAAAAAACATTTAAATTGTAAAAAAAATAAAATAAAAATAATGAATATTAAAAAAATACTGACACTGTCCATGGCTGTACTGACAACATTCACTGTTCTACTGACAACATCCTCTGCCCCACTGAAAAGGTCCACCTTCCTACTTACACTGTCCAATGTACTACTGGCACCAACTTGTGCCCTACTTACACCATCCACTGCTCTACTGATACCATTCAATGACCTATTGACATCGTCCTCTGCCTTACTGACACCAACCTCTGCCTTATTGACAGCATCCTCCTGCCCTACTGGCACCAACCTCTGCCCTTCTGACACCATCCACTGCTCTACTAACACTGTCCACACATCGTCCACTGCCCTACCAACGCTGTCCACTTCTCTACTAACACTGTCCACTGTTAAGGTAGTGTAAGTTTATATTTTTACAGTGACCTTTGTTTTATTATACTTTTGTAAGTTTTCCTTAGCATTTTGCTTCTGTAGGGTGGGAGATCATGCTGGACTGACTCAGTCAGTTGTAAGTCATTGGCTAGGTGATGGTAGTGGTAGAATGGAAGAGTTCTCTTCTAAAGCTTTCTGCCCTATTACACCTGGAAGGAGATGGTAAGCCCTTTTTAGGGGCCTGGGCTCCTGCCTTTGGGTATGGCCTTGAGGTAGTTTCCGCATGTACTGTAGGGGGTAGGGAATGAAGGAGCGCCCAATATCCAAAAAAATGCAAAAAAAGTGGTATAATATGTGGTCATTTATTGGAAGAAGCAAAAGATGGTCAAGCCAATGTGTTTCAGGGGAAAAGACCCCCCCCCCCTCCTTTAGGGCTGCTACTGTTTGTAGGTGAACAGGGAAAATCCCACACTGGTGTGTCTGTAATATCAGAATTGCTCGAGGATCGCTGTGCTGCCAACACAGCAATCCTAGAGCAATTCTGATTCTGGTATTACAGACACACCCATGTGGCATTTTTCCCATTTACCAACCTACAAACAGTAGCACCCTGAGAAAGGTTGAGTCTTTACCCCCGAAACACGTTGGCTTGTCCATCTTTTGCATCTTTCAATAAACAACCACAAAATATACCCCTTTTTTGCATTTCTTGAGATATTGGGCGCTCCCTCCTTCCTTAACAAATCTTCCAGTGCTGTCCCATTACTGAGATATCAACATTTGTTTTGGTTGGAGGCACACCAGTGCATGCACACAACATTCTACTGTGTATCCCACTGTCTGTGCAGTGATCTGCAGAGTGCCTTGCCATGGTGACAAATTCCATGTCACCTTCTGACAGCTCCTTACTAACAATTTGCACATGCATGAAATTGATCAATGACGTGGGTGAAGGGCGGATACACTCACCGCCCACTTTATTAGGTACACCTGTTCAATTGCTTGGTAACACAAATTGCTAATCAGTCAATCACATGGCAGCAACTCAATGCATTTAGGCATCTAAACTTGGTGAAGAAGTTCAAACCGATGAAGAAAAAGAAGGAAAGTAATTTTAAAAGATGGCAGCCTTAAAGTAGAGTGCAAAAAATACAACTGACACCAAAAAACACAATAGGCATGATTATTACAACTACAGTGCCTTGAAAAAGTATTCATACCCCTTGACATTTTCCTAATTTTGTTATGTTGCAACCAAAAGCGTAAATTTATTTTATTGGGATATTATGTGATAGATCATCACAAAGTAGCACATAATTGTAAAGTGAAAGGAAAATGGTTTTCAAATAAATATGTGAAAAGTGTGGCGTGCATTTGTATTCAGCCCCCCTGAGTCAATACTTTGTAGAACCACCTTTCACTGCAATTACAGCTGCAAGTCTTTTTGGGGATGTCTCTACCAGCTTTGCAGATCTAGAGTGTGAAATTTTTGCCCATTCTTCTTTGCAAAATAGCCACAGATTCTCAATTGGATTTAGGTCTGGACTTAGATTGGACCATTCTAACACATGAATATGCTTTGATCTAAACCATTCCATTGTAGCTCTGGCTGTATGTTTAGGGTCGTTGTTCTGCTGGAAGGTGAGCCTCCGCCCCAGTCTCAAGTCTTTTGCAGACTCTAACCGGTTTTCTTCTAAGATTGCCCGGCATTTGGCTCCAGCCATCTTCCCATCAACTCTAACCAGCTTCCATGTCCCTGCTGAAGAAAAGCATCCCCACAATATGATGCTTGGTGGGAATGGTGTGCAGTGTTAATTTTCCGCCACACATAGCGTTTTACTTTTAGGCCAAAAAGTTCAATTTTGGTCTCATCTGACCCTAGCAACTTCTTGCACATGTTTACTGTGTCCCTCAACATGGCTTCTCGCAAACTGCAAACTGATTTCTTATGGCTTTTTCTTCCCACTCTTTCATACGGGCCAGAGCTGTGGATCTCCTTCAGAGTTACCATGGGTCTCTTGGCCGTTTCTCTGATTAATGCTCTCCGTGCCCGGCCTGTCAGTTTCGGTGGACGGCCAAGTCTTGGTAGGTTTTCAGTTGTGTCATACTCTTTCCATTTTTCGGATGATGGATTCAACAGTGCTCCATGTTAAAAGCTTGGGATATTTTTTTATAACTTAACCCTGCCTTAAATTTCTCCACAACTTTATCCCTGACCTGTCTAGTGTGTTCCTTGGCCTTCATGATGCTGTTTGTTCACTAAGGTTCTCCAACAAACCTCAAAGGGATTCACAGAACGGCTGCATTTATACTGAGATTAAATTACACACGGGTGTAAGAGTAAAAGGGGCTGAATACAAATGCACGCCACACTTTTCAGATATTTATTTGTGAAAAATTCTGAAAACCATTTATCATTTTCCCTCCACTTCACAATTATGTGCCACTTAGTGTTGGTCTATCACATAAAATCTCAATAAAATACATTTATGTTTTTGGTTGTAACATGACAAATGGTGGAACATTTCAAGGGGTATGAATACTTTTTCCAGGTACTGTAATTTGAGTTTTTAACCACTTGCCGCCCATCATATAGCAAAATTACGTCCACAAAGTGGTTGTGTTATCCTGACTGGACGTCATATGATGTCCGCAGGATAACAAGGATCACGGCGATCGTTGTTGCGGCGTGTCAGTCTGACACACCGCAACTCCGATCTAGGTAAAGAGTCTCCGACGGAGACTCTTTACCACGTGATCAGCCGTGTCCAATCACGGCTGCTCACGATGTAAACAGGAAGAGCCGTTGATCGGCTTTTCCTCACTCGCGTCTGACAGACGCGAGTAGAGGAGAGCCGATTGGCTGCTCTCCTGACAGGGGGGGTCTGTGCTGATTGTTTATCAGCACAGCTCCCCCTCGGATGCCTGACCAGGACAACCAGGGATGCCACCAGACCACCAGGGATTCTCACAAAAGGTACCCCAAAAGGTATGCCATCCTGGACCAAGAGGGAGATGGCAATCAGTGCCTAGGCATATGGCAATCAGTGCCCAGGCAGATGGCAAACAGTGCCCATCAGCAATGCCTGCCAGTGCCATCAGTGATGCCTATAAATGCCATCTATTAGTGCCGCGTATCAGTGCCCAGCAGTGCCGCCTATCAGTGCCCAGATGTGCCACCCATAAAGTTGCCTATAAGTGCCATCTATCAGTCCTGCGTATCAGTGCCCATCAGTGCCTATCAGTGCCACCCATAAGTACCCATCAGTGCAGCCTTTCAGTGCCCATCAGTGTCGCCTATCAGTGCCCACCAGTGCCACCCATGAGTGCCCATCAGTGCCGCCTTTCAATGCCCATCAATGCTGCATATCAGTGCCACCCATCAGTGCCGCCTATCAGTGCCCATCAGTTAAGGCGAAAACGTACTTATTTACAACATTTTATAACAGAAACAAAGGAAAAACTTTTTTTTTTTTCAAAATTTTCTGTCTTTTTTTATTTGTTTAGCAAAAAACAAAAACTGCAGAGGTGATCAAATACCACCAAAAGAAAGCTCTATTTGTGGGAACAAAATGATAAAAATTCTGTTTGGGGACAGTGTAGCATGACCGCGCAATTGTAATTTAAACAGCGACAGCGATGAAAGCTGAAAATTGGCTTGGGCAGGAAGGGGGGTAAGTGCCTGGTTTGGAAGTGGTCAATACCACCATTTGCAGGGTAAAGTTTAAGGGGGGTTTTTAATACAGGGTCTAATTCCCCCATTTAATATGTACAAACCAAAAAAAAAGGCAAAATAAAACACGCCATACCATATACACTGAATTCAAGCCAATACATCCTATACTTTCTGTCAAATAAAATGTACATTTGTACGCAAAAGCTACAGAGTAGATTTACTGGGACCGACACTCTGTCTAAGTAATCTTGAGTGATGAGCCCCAGAGAAACTAATTACTGCTCTGTCCTGAGGTTCTGGGGCTTTCCCAGAAGCAGTGCATGATCCGGGGTCTTTGTAAGAGACAAGTAACAGCTGGACTAAGACAGAGGGTGAGAAGGACTGATGAGAGGTGAAGAGCACAGGGTCACCAACTTCATAGTGAATGTCAGGTATGTAAAAGTCACTTATGTTAACTCCTTGCTCGCCAAGTATGTAACTTCATAACTGCAGGCTTTAAATAAATAGCCACAATTTACTTGGAAATAATATTTAAAACCCAAAATAAAGACGCTTGGACATGCAGTAGTTGTAAAGGTGGCCAAAGAAATGTTAGGGTGGCCACACTCTGGGGGCATGTCTTTTGGCTGCTGCTCCTCCAAACATTTTTGCCTGGCTTACCTGAATCTTTACATAAATGTAGAAGGGAAAGGAGGAGGAACTGGCTTATCATTGGGAAAACAATTGCAATCAGACCAGGTTTTATGATCATTGCTTCTCCCCAGGAGCTGTAAGCAAGGGGGTGTCTGCTGCTGTAATTGTTTTCTATGTGCCCCAGTGGTGACCTGCATTTATTGAGTCCAGAAAAACACAGGACACTGCACATAGTGTGACTGATCCACTGCTAGGCACATAGAAAAAATTATTGTTTTCTATGTGCCTTGTTCACACCGAAACACCACTGTGATGAACAGTGCAATGCAGTACGCACAAATGCAGCATGTCTGCATTTTTCTGCACAACACTGAGTGGCATCACATATCACACTACCGCAACACAATGCGCCATGCTGCTGCAGTGACAACTCACATAAAGTTGTAAAAAAAACATCCATTGCACTGCTTTCTGCTGCAGCCAGCACTACACTAGCAATCACAGTAAAACAATGCGTTTTACCATGCAGGCTATTGTGAAGGTAGCCCAGACTGAGTTTAACTTGGAAGTCTTAAGCCTCGTACACACGGTCGGACTTCCATCGGACTTTTCCGTAAATTTTTGTCCGAACGGAGTTGGCCGGGCACACCCATAGCATACACACCACAGGACTTTTCTGCAAACTTTCCCTAAACTTTTTCCAACATCACGTGGTTTTTCTGCTCTTTACAGCCACCCTTTGGTCAACTTCTGCTATTGTTGGTTGATTTTAACATTATTTGTTTTGTCCATCGGACAAAAGTCCGATGGTTTTCTGTACACACGGTCGGACTTTGCTCCTTTGGACTTTTGTTGGGCAAAAGTTTGTCCGTTTGCAGACCGAACTTTTGTCCGATGAAAACAAAAAAAAAAAAAAAAAGTTTGTCCAATGGAGCGTACACATGGTCGGATTGTTGGTCCAACTTGCTCAAAATGAAGTTTGTTGGCCAAAAGTCAGACCGTGTGTACGGGGCTTTAGTAGTACAAATAACTTCTTGTACAAACAACTTCAATATGAATATATGATTAGCATTATGGATTATAAAAAGGGTAGCAACATTGAAAAAAGAGCAGTGTGAAGTATATAATGTACAATTCTTGCACAGTGTACAGAATGGAGCAGTCTGGAGTTTGTCATGCATAGCGCAATATGCACAGTGGAATGGTTCAGAAAGTGTAACTAAAGCTGGCTACTCATTATACAAATTGTATGCAATCCAGCAGGCCCTTGCACTTGCATTTTGCCCCATAAAACATACATTTTTTCTCCTAAATATTCCTTTTTTACCTCATATTCCACTCAACACTTTCTAGTGAAAAACATGTTTAGAAAACATTGGGGTGTTCTCAGGAACAATCGGGTGTTGGGCCCTATGCCGCCTGAATCCCCTATGGTTATGTACAAGGGGGTCCCCCCCTTAAGAATATAAGTTGCACCTAATGTCGTGGAGCCTCCAAAAATCTTTTTTTTTTCACCAAATGATAGGATTTTATCCCTGTAGAAAATGTGTGGTTTGTGAACACAATCTTCTTAAAAATAGGAAATATTTATCTTTTCAATGTATTCTCACCTCCAAAACTTATGATATCAAACCTTTTTTAACCTGCACATCCAAAAATGTGATGTATATCATTACTGTCATTATGTGGGCCGCATGAAGGAGCACATTGCAAATATTCGATGAGGCTTCCCCAATCATAGTCTGTGGAAGCACTATGATTTGTGCCACAGACGCAGTTTGAAGGTTACATCATTCATGGCAATAGATCAATTTAGCTCCAACTGGAGAGGTAGCCATCTAATAAGGGAAATATCAAGATTGGAAACTAAGTGGATCTATTGGTTAAAATCTTATAAGCCCTACGGCCTGAATATAGAGTGGGATGTCAATGCCTTCATAAATAATAGTTAGATATATATCTCTTCCTTTTACAGTTAATGAGGGGATTTGAATGTTGTAATTATCCTTATTGGTTTATGCAATCATATGTATTTATGATCGATTTTGTAATAGGGATTATTACACTTTTGGTCTTGCTTCATTGTGTTGTGGCAATACATTTTCCAACCACTAGGTGGCGTCTTCTGATTTTGGACTAGGGCGCAGGCGACTTTATTATTTTAAGTTGTTTAATCTTTGACCATTAAATGAAATTGATACTGAATCTTTAATGATTTTTTATAATTATTTTTATCAATAATTAAAAAATTATGTTTTGTGAAAAAGCTGCATAGGTTTTTGCACCGCATTCCGGTAATATCACTGGTAATTCCATTTTGCGACCATCACACAGGATGTTTACATTGTGGGTTTCGGCGTTATTTCCAGTCTCGGATCGCGGAGCCATTTCCTGTTGGTGGAACACATTATTGAGGCCAGCTGTGGCTACTTCCGGTCTCTATCATTACACTGTGGAGTCACATCCTGGTGGTGGAACGCATTAACCACTTCCCGACGGCAGTACCTCATATGACGTCATGTATTTTGAGTGGGGATATCTGGATAATGCCTGCAGCTACAGTCATCATCCAGATATAATTTTTCCACCGGCGATTCTGTGATCCCGCTGATCATTCTTACAGGCAGCCCTCCGGTGCTTCTCCCAACTCACCCGTGCGATCGGTGAGCCGGAGAATGAATCGGTAACCGCCGGAAGTTTACCATAAAGATGTCCCCAGTCATCTCTATGACCCTCTGAGGCCCGGGCGAGACGTTATGACGTCATGTCTGGGCCGGCGGAAGCCTTTCCAGCCTGGAGGAGAGATGTGTGACTGGAGCAGCCTCTCACTCTCACTTTCTGGTTTCCTTCTTGAATTTTTTTTAGAACTAACCATACCTCTGCTATTACAGCAAATTATGTTCAGATCTTAGTGCATTACAGTTCAGTTTCAGTGTTGGTATGTGCAGTGCCTGATAAAGTTGCAGGCTGTAGTGTTAGGTATTAAAGTGTATCTATAGTCAAAATTTTTAAGAATATATTAATTTCCGCATTCTATTTCTGTGTCAATCATTTTTTATTAAGATTTGAAATATCAAGAAAGAAAAGTAATTTGAGGGAATTTATAGCATAGGGAGTGGTTCCCTGAAATCTGATATAAAATAGCATCATGAGCTTCCCATTTCAGGGTTTCATTTCCAATATTGTTTTGAAAACAGTGGTTTATATACAGAACACAATACAGTGGAACATTGGATTACGAGCATAATCCGTTCCAGGAGAATGCTTGCAATCCAAAGCACTCGCATATCAAAGCAAGTTTCCCCATAGAAGTCAAGGGAAACAAAGATATTTTGTTCCGCATTGACTTCTATTGCATGCAATACCACATGTGGCCAGAGGTGGGGGCGCCAGAGAGACTCGAATATACTCTGAGACAGCTCGGCTGAACTCGAAAACCCTCGGAAAAGGTCGGAAACGGAGTATTTCCGAGTTTTTCTGAGTATTTCCGAGTGTTTCCGAACATCTCTGAACCGTTCCGAGTGTCACCGGCGCCCCCGCACCTCTAGCCAAATGCGGTACTGCACACCGTAGAGGCTTGAATCCTGCTCGTTTTGCGAGACAACACTCACAATCTGAGTCAGGATTTAAAAAAAAAAGTTGCTCGTCTTTCAAAACGCTCGTAAACCGTGTTACTCGTAAACCAAGGTTCCACTGTACTTATTCTTTTTCATATTACAAATCTCAAACAAGTAGTGCACAAGGTTTCCTCAATAATAGCAGTATGGAAAAATCAGTAGGTTTGCCTCAACCATCATAGAACATGCTCAGTGCCACTCAGTTCCCTCTACGCAGATGTGCGATTGGGAGCAAAAAAGGTTTAATAAATGTCAAACCAGGATAAAAGACAAAGGAGCATCACCACTGCTATATCCAGTAAGGGTAACAAATTATTCTCAACAAAAGCATGCCTACTCACGTTGTATCCATATATACAGTGCCTTGAAAAAGTATCCATGGCCCTTAAAAAAATCCACATTTTGTCATGTTACAACCAAAAACGTAAATGTATTTTATTGGGATTTTATGTGATAGATAGAACAACACAAAGTGGCACATAATTGTGAAGTGGAGTGTGGGGGATACAGCAAACATTTAGAAGAAGGTGTTCTGGTCAGATGAGACCATAATTGAACTTTTTGGCCTATGTGTGGCGGAAACCTAACACTGCACATCTCCCTGAACACACTATCCCCACCGGCATCATGTTGTGGAATGCTTTTCTTCAGCAGGGACAGTGAAGCTGGTCAGAGTTGATGGAAAGATGGATGGAGCCAAATACCGGACAATCTTAGTAGAAACCCTGTTAGAATCTGCAAAAGACTTGAGACTGGGGCGGAGGTTCAGCTTCCAGCAGGACAAGGACCCTAAACATACAACCAGAGCTACAATGGAATGGTTTAGACCAAAGCATATTAATGTGTTAGAATGGCCCAGACAAAGTCCACACTAGAGTTGAGCGGACACCTGGATGTTCGGTTTCGACGGGTTCGGCCGAACTTCGAAAAAAAGTTTGAGTTCGGGACCAAACTTGACCCCGAACCCGAACCCCATTGAAGTCAATGGGGACTCGAACTTCTGAGGACTATTTGCGCTTGTTTCCCGTGCTTAGAACTGTCCCTGCACAAAGTGTCATTTCTGAAGGAAAAAAAGTCATTTAAAACTGACTCGCGGCTATAATGAATTGTCGGCTCCCGGCAATACATAGAAAAGTCATTGACAAAAAAAAAAATGCGTGGAGGTTTTCCCAAATTCAATTACCAGGCCCTTCAGGTCTGGTATGGATTTTAAGGGGAACTCCACCCCAAATTAAAAAAAAAATGGCGTGGAGTTCCCCCAAAAATCCAGACCAGACCCTTTATCCGAGCACGCAACCTGGCAGGCCGCAGGAAAAGAGGGGGGGACGAGAGAGCACCCCCCCTCCTGAACCGTACCAGGCCACATGCCCTCAACATAGGGAGGATGTCCCCATGTTGATGGGAACAAGGGCCTTTTTTTTAATAAAGGATGTCTGTGTATGTGTATTTTTTTTTACAATTCTTTACACTTTCTTTGTGAAATGGTAGGGGTACAATGTACCCCATTACCAATTCACATAGGGGGGGCGGGATCTGGGGGTCCCCTTTGTTAAAGGGGTCTTCCAGATTCCGATAAGCCCCCTGCCCGCAGACCCCCACAACCACCGGGCAAGGGTTGTGGGGATGAGGCCCTTATCCCCATCAACATGGGGACATGCTCGGATAAAGGGTCTGGTCTGGATTTTTGGGGGTACTCCACGCCATTTTTAAAAAAAATTTGGGGTGGAGTTCCCCTTAAAATCCATACCAGACCTGAAGGGCCTGGCATGGATATTTGGGGGGAACCGCACGCATTTTTTTAATTTGTGGCAGGGTTCCCCTTAATATCCATACCAGACCTGAAAGGCCTGGTAATTGAATTCGGGGGAACCCCCACGGTTTTTTGTTTTTTTTATCAATGACTTTTCTATGTATTGCCGGGAGCCGACAATTCATTATAGCCGGGAGTGAGTTTTAAATGACTTTTTTTCCTTCAGAAATGACACTTTGTGCAGGGACAGTTTTAAGCACGGGAAACAAGCGCTGCTTTACATGCATATTGCCGAACACCGGACCCGAACCCAAACATACAGCCATTTGTTAGGGTTTGGGTCTGGGACCCAAAAACCCAAAAGTTCGGTACGGACCCGAACTTTACAGTTCGGGTCTGCTCAACCTTAGTCCAGACCTAAATTCAAGTGAGAATCTGTGGCAAGACTTGAAAATTGCTGTTCACAGAAGCTCTCTATCCAATCTGACAAAGCTTAAGCTATTTTGCAAAGAGGAATGGCCAAAAATGTCACTCTCTAGATGTGCAAAGCTGGTAGAGACATCCCCAAAAAGACTTGTAGCTGTAATTGCAGCAAAAGATGGTTCCACAAAAATATTGACTCAGGGGGCTGAATACAAATGCACGCCAAACAAAAATTGAAAACCATCATCATTTTCTTTCCACTTCACAATTATGTGCCACTTTGTGTTGGTCTATCAAATAAAATCCCAATAAAATACATTTAGGTTTTTGGTTGTAACATGACAAAATGTGGAAAATTTCAAGGGGTATGAATACTTTTTCAATGCACTGTATGTAACCACCCACACCTGCCAGTGTCACACACCAGGCATTTCAATTATACAGTATATATCAATAAAATCAACATTGAAGAGTCTGCATAGATACCAATGCTAAAGGGTCTAGACCTGGAATCTGCAGCCATGGATTCCACAGTTTGTGAAACTTATGAGGAGTACCCCGTTGCAATAGAATTTGCCTTTCTTTCAACAAGGTAGTATTTTTGAAATAAATATATTACCAAATACGGATTGCTATTTTCTTGTGTCTTTGGCGGTACTCTATGGAAGAATAAAGCTAGCCATAGATGTTTTTTTTTTTTGTTCACTCAGCAGGGTAAGAAAAAAAATAAAAAGAACAGATTCCTCCATCCACACAATCGATGAAGGAATTCCTCCCGCCGTGATATTGCATTCTGACACTGGGACCTGATGCTGTCAGAAGACACTGATCAACAGCTGCAGCCATTGATCGACAAAAGTTCTCCAACTTGTCTATTTGAAACGGAGAGGGCCACACGCTGATTGAAATGTGGCTGGTCCTTGCTGAACAGGCCAAATTCCGGTCCATCTATGGCCAGCTTAAGTATTTGTTTAAAAAGGTTTGGGTCTATTGCATGAAATGAAATAAAGCCTGTCGCTGGCAACAGCTATTAGACACCAGTTGTTTAGTGTCTAGACTTGGATGATAATCGTGTGGCACCTAAAATGGCAGCAGATAACCACTGATAGCCAAATGTTCTCCTAGCTAGTACTGAGATAAGCATGGTGCCATAGGTTACAGTATGCACACTTGTCAGATACAGGCAGACCTTTGTATTTCATGGTAGGGAGTTAATCCGTGAGTGGTCAGAAAATTGTCCCACTTTATAATTTTTAGTTAAAGCCAACCATAGAAGGTGACTTGGACATGAGCTGGCCATCCTCAGACATCTGCATCTGGCAGCTCAGTGACGGGTTTGTGTAGGTCTATAAAATAGGGAGAAGGAGGCAAGCTCAAGACCCCTTCAGGTCTTTGTATGGGGGGATATAACCGCAACCAGACAAGGTTTTTGTAAACCGATGTGAAAGCTATTACCCCCCACAGCCAGCATTGTCTGTGGGCAGCACATAGACATTAGATTGTTACCAGATCTGGCTGGATCGGGAGACTGATGTGTCCAATTTACAGTGAGTAAAAAGGCACCTCAGAAACAACCTTATTTCAAAGAAAAGCTGAAGCAGTCATTACCCTTGCAGAGACCAGTGTGATTACAGGGCCAGTATAATTGAGCATCAAGTTCAAGCCTGTCCTTGTTAATTCACTTCTTGCCATAGGGTCACATGTGGTTCTCCCATACAGGGAAGATTAGCAATTGCCCAGAGACATTTATCAGTTTGTGATGGACGTATTGGATATTTAGCTGTCAGATATAAAAAGAATGTGGCTGAGAGGCTTTATAGCGGAATCCAAATTTGATCTCTCCTAGTTTCCTTTTGAATAGTTAAATTCTGTTGTATGGTGTATCATATCATAATATTACATATTTTCGAAGGTCATTTAGTTGTGTATTGATTAACAAAAGCTTTCCAGCGTGTCCCGTCGAAAGAATTAAATCTAACGACTGACTTCTGTTGAATAAGAACAGTCACAAATGTATTGAAATTCAGCTGATCCCTGCTAAACAGGCCAAATTTTCGACCAGTCTATGGCCAGCTATAGACTCTCGGAATCCTTATCTGATTGCATCATAGGACAGCCTCTGTCTTAGTTTGAATAACTTTAAATCTGGACTCCAGGAATGATTAGTATTGCATACCAGTTTAGCGGGTGTTTGAATTCATGTGAGGACTCTGGTGTTGTGGGGCTCCTTGGGGCCTACAGGTGGCGTTGCTGCCTTGGGCCGGAGCTGAACTCACACCGCAAACTGTGCCTTTTTGTCCTCCCCTGGAGCTGGTACAGCGGGGCGGGGAACCCGCTGTGACGCAAAGGGAGAGGTCATAAAAGGGGCGGACGCCCTGATTTTGGGGCAGAGAGTTGGAGGACGCGGCCGCACCCAGGCACCTTCAGCTTGGGTGCTGGCGTTCCGGTGTTCCAGGCCTAGGCACCCTTGGCCTAGCTGGAGTGGAGATGGAGTCCATCTCAGGCACCTTTAGCCTGGGGTGAGGTACTATGGCGGATGCCTGGGGCTCAGTAACTTCGACTGAGTTCCGCGAGGGTGGAGGAATCCGAGGGGACCCTAACTCCTTGGGTGCCCGTGTCTGAGTTCGTGAGGACTGGTGCGCAGTAACTTCTCCGAAGAGCCCGGCGCGGCATCGCTGGTGACGGAGAGGCCTCCATTTCTCCCTTGGACGGATTTCTTCCTCTGACAGGGGCAAAGTGAGCGAAGGTAATTCACGTTCTATATTACCTAGTCAGTGGCAGTGACTATTCACCACTGGTGACAGCACAGTGGGCAGCAGCAAGAAGGGAAAGGATTGTGCCTCGATCTGTCCCCCATTTTCCAAAGGAGAAAGATTGTTTTATTGCTTGGCAAGAAGAATAAAACTGAGTTGTACCTATTCACTGTGTGGAACTTGGGTTACTAAAGCAAAGGGGTCAGGGACGAAGGACTGGACTTGACTCTAGGACACCTACACTAAAGCCCAATCTTCTGGCCTTCACCTCTTAGTTAAGGAGGACATGGGCCGTGGTGTGTATCATCTCTCTCTCCCAGGTACCCCTAGACAACAGCCATATAACCGATAAAGCAAGGGAGAGAGTTGAGGCCGTTACACGTGGGGGCATCGTATCCGGGATGTGTGTATGGTGTCTGAAATTGAACTTTGCTGCCTGGAGGAGTTCCGAGTAGGTCGGCCATATTGGCCAACGCGCCACGAGGCAACCCATAACTGTGTAGTTCGTGGGCGGGGCAAGGGAAAAGCCCGCGAACAAGTGAGAAGCCCGCGAACAATCGCAGAAGGTGGGAGGAGTCTGGCCACGTGGACGTACGCACGTGGAGATTCCGGCGCAGGTGGGTCAGTGCGCAATGGAGCAGCAAAGAGAGAGGATGGCTTCAAGTGCTCCGTGGATTTCTGTTCCTTCCTTCGCGGATATGTCTTCTCTGGCTGCTCCGATTATGGATACGGGGATAAGACTAAGGCCCCGGGGGCGATTGGCTCTCTTTACCTGTAGAGACATGGAAGCCCTCGGTGTGATCTGTCCCGGCTGTTCGGGACTGGTGGTCCAGCTGAAGCCGTTTGGGCGCTGTGAGGTCTGCAAAGAATTTCTCTTCGAGGTGGAACCATCCACAGAAAAGCCTCGGGCTTTCCACCTCAACTACCTCACAGGGACTGCCACTCCGGAGGGAGAGATCGATGCTGGTGCGTTCCCCATGCGCACTGATCCGGACGAAGTGACTGCCCAAGCGGAAGTGAAAAGAGAGAAATCCGAGGATGCTGCCTCGGTCACCAGCAGCTCCCTGCTCCGGCCGCCGAAGAGAAAAGTCGGCCTAATGATGGCCTCGTGTGGTCGTGAAAGAGCTCCGCCCCACTGCTTGCCTGACCTGGATGGATTTGGTAGACCACGTCCTGGACATCCCTGCTCGTTTAAAGGTCCAGGTGAGCCAGGGGTTGGGACTGTCTGTGTGGTAGAAAGTGGCGGTAGCCCACAGCCGGTAGAGGCCGTCAAGGGGGATAGTTCTGTGACTGGGAATTATCTGCCCGCTGAGTGCTACGACACCTCTGACCTGGATTCATTGTCTGACAATGGCGATGATGGGGAGATAGACGAAATCTTCCAACAGAAGGGATGGGACAAAATGAAGCTATCCTCGGCCCGTGTTACAAGGGACCTGCCCATGTCTACTGGAGATAGTACACCTCGGGTAGAGGCCTCGGCGCCAAGGGAAGAAGTTGGTCCTCTGTCTGAAGTTCCCCTTCTGGATTCAACATCCATTTCACCTGCTCCTGTTGCGGGAGTGCAACGTCAATCACTGCGGGCTCCTAGGCCCAGGTCTACCGAGGTGGTGAGCGCACCTCGCCACCCAGAAGCGATTGTTCCACCGGGAGAAGGAGACCGAGCTACTATGCCACCTTTGTCAAGGCTGCAGCGTCTCTTTGGCCAGAAGGTTGCTCAGGAATATGGGAATACCCGTATCTGCCTCGGGAACTGCTCTATGAGGTGGAGGTCTTTCGGCAAGGATGGTATGACACCTTTGTATGGGACAAACTGAAAGTACAGCAAGCACGGCGGTACCTTTCCTGTTCACCAACGGTCACCAAGAAGTTTCAGGACTGTAAAGCTAAATGGATGCTGGGAAGACACATTCATGTGGACAAAGTGGTGATCTGCCGCAAGGAAGGAAAGAGTGTTGAGTACCATGTGGAGGCTTTTGATGATCGTCTGAAACCTATATCATTGCCTCATCCAAGGTTTTACCTGTAAGGGAAAAAAGACTCCCGTGTGCTTTTCTTTTCTATTCCTGGCTGAACTTTCTGGAGTGCCTTTTCTTGAATACAGGGACTGTGCCCTAGTTTTTTTTGCATTTGGGCAGTTCTACTCGTTGGAGATATGGGAGCTGTTTTTTTTTTGTTTGTTCTCCCTCCTTCTCCTGGCGCTCAAAAGAAATCAGTGACTTTGGGTTTTAGATAGTGTAGGGTCACAGAGAAAATTATCAAGAGGAAAGTTCATTTGGAAGTGATGAGTGTCTTGACCGCGGCACTGTCACCAGGTGGCAGTGTTGCGCAACGATTGTTTTTTTTTTTTTGACATTATGCAGCACTTATTGGAGTGAATGGGTTTCTTCTAGGATAGACTCATTCATTCCAAGCAAACACACATGTTGGTAGGATGTATGTTTATTTTCTTTCCCTCTGCAGGAGACTCGTCTGTCAAGATTACTGAGAATGGGTGGTCCTTAGATAGCCAGAGGGAGGGAAGGATGTAAATGTGTGAGATATTTAAAGTGTTTTATTGGAAAGTTTTATAGTTGTATTGTTTTAAGTTTCCCTTTCCCATTCAGGTCTTGGCACAATTCAGGGCTAAATTGTGTAGTTTGGTTTCTGGGCTGAACTTATGTCACCACCCTTGTGGGATGTGAGTTTGTACCAGACACTGGGGACCAGTGTCAAATCACCAGGGGGAGAGTGTAGCGGGTGTTTGAATTCATGTGAGGACTCTGGTGGTGTGGGGTTCCTTGGGGCCTACAGGTGGCGTTGTTGCCTTGGGCCGGAGCTGAACTCACACCGCAAACTGTGCCTTTTTGTCCTCCCCTGGAGCTGGTACAGCGGGGCGGGGAACCCGCTGTGACGCAAAGGGAGAGGTCATAAAAGGGGCGGAAGCCCTGATTTTGGGGCAGAGAGTTGGAGCACGCGGCCGCACCCAGGCACCTTCAGCTTGGGTGCTGGCGTTCCGGTGTTCCAGGCCTAGGCGCCCTTGGCCTAGCTGGAGCGGAGATGGAGTCCATCTCAGGCACCTTTAGCCTAGGGTGAGGTACTATGGCGGATGCCTGGGGCTCAGTACCTTCAACTGAGTTCCGCGAGGGTGGAGGAATCCGAGTTCGTGAGGACTGGTGCGCAGTAACTTCTCCGAAGAGCCCGGCGCGGCATCGCTGGTGATGGAGAGGCCTCCATTTCTCCCTTGGACTGATTTCTTCCTCTGACAGGGGCAAAGTGAGCGAAGGTAATTCACGTTCTATATTACCTAGTCAGTGGCAGTGACTATTCACCACTGGTGACAGCACAGTGGGCAGCAGCAAGAAGGGAAAGGATTGTGCCTCGATCTGTCCCCCATTTTCCAAAGGAGAAAGATTGTTTTATTGCTTGGCAAGAAGAATAAAACTGAGTTGTACCTATTCACTGTGTGGAACTTGGGTTACTAAAGCAAGGGAGTCAGGGACGAAGGACTGGACTTGACTCTAGGACACCTACACCAAAGCCCAATCTTCTAGCCTTCACCTCTTAGTTAAGGAGAACATGGGCCGTGGTGGGTATCATCTCTCTCTCCCAGGTACCCCTAGACAACAGCCATATAACCGATAAAGCAAGGGAGAGAGGTGAGGCCGCTACACCTACATTGGTCCAGCTTGAAGCAATGTAAGTATGCCTGTCTCATACCTATGGGGGCCACCTCTCTTCCTCCTCCACAGCAGTGATTGACAGCTGCTCAATGTCCTTCTCTCACTTTAGTGCAGTGCTATTAACAGCTGCAAGGTGTACAGTTGTAGTCTCATTGCGAGCGCGCATATACAGGAGAGTCCTACAGGACTCCATAGAGTCTGCCCACACATAGAATGGCAAGGTAGCAGTTCGGTCCATGGAGAGTTATAAAAGCAGCTCTGAGGAGGGAAAAAAACACATCAAATACATTTAAGTTACATTATTATTATCTGATTTAGGAAAAAATTGATTACAATCACTTTAAAGGAGAAGTCATACCAGAAGTTAATGAGTTTTTTTAAACTGTTTAACTCAGTGCTGTGGTTTTTAAGTAACGTTGTTCGATAGCTAGCTCCTCCCACCGTTATATGACAACACTGAACAAAGGAGATGGACCTCTGACTGACTGTACAGAGAGGGGATGGTCCAGACACAGCCCCGCCTCCTTTGAACACTAGAGACTGAACATTTGCATCTCCCCTTGCCATGCATCCCTGTGCCTCTTCTGCTCCATTTGTATTAACAGTTGCAGAGACGGCATGTTTAGAGAATGGAAGGGGGCTGTGAGAGGTTGTGGGCTCAGCTTTTCATTTGTGCAAAATTGGAAGGGGACTGTGGGATCAGTGTTGCCTGTAACCCCCCTTGGGAATGCCCATAATTTGGGCTTCTGCCTGGGGTGGAGATACAGTCCCCACTAACGGCAGCAAGTGCTATGTGCACAGGGTCTCCAGTAAGATTTAACCTTTCTAACTTCTGGTGAGACTTCTTTAAAACCCAACTCCAGCCATTGCATTTTTTGTGTATAAGGAGAGGTTTAGAAATTCTGCCAGGTTTTTACTGCTGTCTGTGTCCCTGTTACTGAGATGTATCCTCACTTCCTGTTCTGGTGATAAAGTGTGACAAGGACAGGAAGTGATGTGAGATCTCTGTGATAGGGACTGATACGGCAACAAAAGCATTTTTTTCTAGTAGACTAACGAGTGGTTACAATCTATATCAGCTTTTTATTGCTGTCTGTGACTTCTTGTCCCAGAGAAATTCGCAATCCTTGTCCTGGTGTCACTGGGACATAAAAGGAGAGATTTACTAAATACTTGACCATTTAGAATTTGATGCAGCTGTGCATGGTAGCCAATCACCTTCTAACTTCAGCTCGTTCAATTAAGATTTGACATTGAAACCTGGAAGCTGATTGGTTTTTATGCAGAGCTACACCATAGTTACATAGTTACAGTACATAGTTTGCCTGGTAGAAAAAAGACACAAGTCCATTTAGTTCAACCAATAAAAGGGGGGAAACAATTCTACAATCCTATATACACAATCCCATACCCACAGTTATTCCAGAGGAAGGCAAAAAAAAACTCAGCAAAGCATGATCCAATTTGCTCCAGCAGGGGAAAAAAGTCCTTCCTGATCCCCCGAGAGGCAATCGGATATTCCCTGGATCAACTTTACCTTAAAGTGAATAACTCAACACCAAGTTCACTATATGGCCCACTTATGTATTTATACATGTTGATCATATCCCCCCTTAATCTCCTCTTCTCAAGAGAGAATAAATTCAGTTCCTCTAATCTATCCTCATAGCTGAGCTCCTCCATGCCTCTTATTAGTTTGTTTGCCCTTCTCTGCACTTTCTCCAGTTCTCCGATATCCTTTTTGAGAACTGGTGCCCAAAACTGAACTGCATAGTTCATATGAAGTCTTACTAATGACTTGTACAGGGGTAAAATTATATCTCTCTCTGGAATACAAGAAATTATTTTGCTCGCTTTGGAAACCGCTGCTTGGCATTGCATTATATGGCATATATATTAGGCTTATGATCTACCAGAACACCCAGATCCTTCTCTGCTTTTGATTCCCCCAGTTGTTCTCCCCCTAGTATGTATGGTGCATTCCTAGCCCCCAAGTGCATAACTTTACATTTATCAACATGAAACCTCATTTTAAACCACCACCAGATTCTGCACTCCCCAGTTATAGTAAACACCCCCCCAGGGTGGGGAGATCTCATCTCTAAAACCCTTTTCTAAAACAATCTCTATAACTCTCTTCCTTTTTCTAGTCTATTGATCCAGTTCCTCACTTTCACATTTTGACGAGGAGTGTTAAACACCCAGGCATAATTTTCCTCCCTTCCTTTCTTTTTGGCTCCCTTAGAGACCATTAAAATTTTATTAACTGATAATCGAGACTCAGGGGACACCTGCACATGTAATTAATGGTCATCTATAAGGGCCAGTTCACTTCACGCCAGAAAACAGTGCAGGAAACTGACGTTCTGTGCCTGTTTCCCGCACCACGTTCAAAACGTACTGCACTTGCGATCTGTAGTGGGTGTCAGTGCAATGCTTAAGACACCCCAAATGCAAGTTGCAAATGCAGTGTGTTTGCCTGCACCAAGATCCCATGGGCACCATGCAATCTGGTTGCTCTGTGTTTTGCAAAGTGGTGCATGCACTACTTTCCTGCAGTCTGGCAAAATTTCAGCCCATTCAAATGAATGAGCTGAAATAGCACTGCATCCGGATCGCACAGGAATGCGCAGAATGTTCCTGTCTAATTCATGGTGTGAACCGGCCCTAAAAGATTCATTTTTGAGGGGGGCGACTTTGAAACAGTTCTGTAACAATTCTCAATGAGAAGCCTTGAATTTTGTATCACTGCTCTGCACCGCTCTCCATTATTGTATGCTTAAAATTTTCATTCAAAAACACCAGTCTATTGAAAGACAAAAAGAAAAGGGTTAGACTAAAGACGTACTTAAAGTGTAACTGAACTCCTCCTATACCTACCATTTTATCGACTGTCCAGAGCTAGTGTTACCATCTTCTCCCAGGAAAGAACTGTATATATCTATACAGTTAAAATTAAATACGTGAAAAAAGTATGATACTTTTTTCACGTATTTAATTTTAACTGTATAGATATATACAGTTCTTTCCAGCGCTACACTATTTTTGTATACTCATTTTGTTTGTACCTTATATCAAAGGTTTTTTTTTGGTGTTTAGCAGCAGGTTTCTTTAAGGGACATATTCATTTATTTATATTTTTTTTAAATCACTTTGCACCTAGCGCAAATTTTTACTTTTTATAACCATCTTCTCCCAGGAACCTGGTCTTCGGCCATCTTGATTGGCAGGCGTGGGATAATGTTATCCTGCACATGCACAGGAGTGCAGTCATCCCAGCACACAGGCACTGTGTTGGAATGTAAACTGAGCTGTGCATGCTCATTCTTCAGAAGACCGTGAGCAGGCAGGTAAGTGTATTTTTATTGCAGAAGAGACATTTTCGTCTGCAACAAGGAGCCTGCCTTTTCACAGTTTTTAAATATTGGACTTTCGCTTTAAATTATGCATTAACAAGCTGGGCAGGTCCTAGATCAGGGTATATTATTTAACTCCGGAGTCCCCAACCCCCGGTCTGCCTACCGGTCCATTGCCTGTCAGACGGCGAGTTGCACTGCCTCCAGGAGCAGAGGCCGTTTGTCTCCATAGCGGTGTGCCACTCGCATCATCGCTTCCTGTCCTTCCTTGTGTGAGCTGGGTCCGCCTCCTATGATTTCAGCGGCGCTTTGAGTTCTCATAGGAGGGGAACTCTACTGTCAACTGCATGTGTGATGATTGTAGGGTTCCTTGAGAATGCCGGCTGCCTGCTGATTTGTGATCTGGCTGGGGTGGTAGCACTGGGGAGAGGCTGCATAGCCATATATAGACATTGACCTGATGCTACATCTGGTGGCAGGGGACGGTGGCAAGTGACACGCTGCATTTGGTGGCAGGTGACGGTGGCAAGTGACAGGCTGCATTTGGTGGCAAGTGACACACTGCATCTGGTGGCAAGTGACGGTGGCAAGTGACACGCTCAGGGCTCCCACTGATTCTGCATTCTGGTGAGTTGAACTATTTCATTATATATTACAATGTAGAAATAGAAATAATACGCTTCCACAAAACTTCTCCCTGGTGCCAAAAAGGTTAGGGACCACTGGTTTAACTGTATTTAACTGTATCCAAGTCTACAGAGACCTGGATCTGGTTAGGCAATGTAGCTGGTGCGTCTATATCACAACACTAAGCAGAATTACTAATCCTTTGGCATCCATCTATGTATATTTGAACTGTGTTTTTAACTGCTTGCCTGGAGCTTAGCTTAAAAATTCTCAAGGCATCTCTTAAACAAAGCAAAGACAACTATTATGTCAAAGGTCCCTTCTGGTTTGAAGTAATATTAGGGAGCACATTAGTATCTTTTCCTGTTATTCAGTTATCTGTTAAATTAAAAGAAACCCCAGGTGCCATGTTCATTGTCTACAGGATGTAACTCAAGAGTCTTCTGGTAACCCCAGAACGCAACATTTTGTAGGTCGGATAAAATGTGTATCCTATCATAAACGGAAGGCCATTACGAACATCTCATCCACGCTGATTTATTTTATGTGGTGGACAGATGTATGCACTGTGCTATTAACTAATTTCTACTGCTCTTAACTGGCCATAGACGAGAGTTTTCAGATGGATTGGGCAATAATCCCACATCAGATGCCTGCTGCAAGACAACGCACATCCATCGGCGTAGATCACTACTGTTCCACCTGTAATAAGTGGCACTGTCACCATCTGGGCCCTCCATACTCCTCCTGCTCCATTTCCTTTAAAATCAGACAAATGTGTACATTCAGTTAATCTAAGTGTAGCGGGGTATTGCCGTTTAAATCCCTCAGAGACTACATTACCCAGTACACTTTTAGGCACCCAGGGTGCCTTGCCCCGCGCAAGGACTGCTGGGGTGGACTTTATAAGGGAGAGGCAGGGCCCAGTTCTCTCTCTTTGGACACCGCCCGCCCATCAAGCTGAACTGCTGTCTGAGCTCCTGTGACTTTAGGCCAGAAGCCTGGCTGTTTTCTCCAAAGAGCCTTCTGCGCACACCGAGGAACCTGAGGGACGTCTCTCCTTGATACTGTACCTTTGCCAGGAGGACCGAAGACCCAGATGTCGATGGATTGGTGTACTTAGGCACAGCAGCGGAAGAAATGGACGCGGACTGGTCCGGTTGGGTGAGAGAGCACCTGCTCATAAACAGACACAGTGCTTTTGTTACCTTGGTGGATTACAATTCTGTTCTTCAAGTGCACCACCGTTGCTAGCGAAGATTTCCTTACAGGACTTCCACTTTAGTTCAGTCAGGCCTGACTGGGTAGCGTAGATATTCCTGGGCGCCATATTGTCCACGAGGGGAAGTAGCTGCAAAGGGGACTGTTAGAGTTGCATAGCATTGAATATTTGTCTGTTTGTTTGACACTGTTTATTGCAGGGCTCTGCATGACATGTACCCACCTGTTTTACTGCTTACCCACTTATCTAAGTAAACATACAAGGGTTAAGTACATTGGTGTCTGTGTTCCTTACTTTGCAGAATAAATAGGTAAAGGAAGTTTTAAAACATTACTCTCTTGCCATAGGATTGTGCCGCTGTGAGTTACAGGCCTCACAATCCTATCATCCCCTACTAACTGTGCCAAGGGAGGTTAGAGCCGATTGCCAGGGGTTGACAGCGGTGCACTACAGGGCCCAAAATAAATACAGGCAGCCCTCTTAACTGGGGGTATTGCTACACATGGGGGCTCAGGTCCGGGATTCCTGTTACTGCACGCTGCAATCAAGCCGGTCAGAAGTACCAGCATGGACCCGCCAGCAATGTCACAGTGGTGCGCAGCGGTTGGCGCAGATTCAACCGAGGCGGTAGTTATTAAACTCCCGGGAGGGATCTGGCTAGAAAACGAAATAAAGCAGCTCATAATGTTGTTGTCCCCGAATCAAAAGGCATGGGTGATGGACATAAGGCCAGATGTCTCGTGCACATACGCACTAGTGGAATGGAGAGGAGAAGTTCCGGAAGATTTTAGAGGTCAGAGTTTAAAAGCCACAGATGGCCAGATATACCGCTTAGTGCATACGAGGGCTATCAAGGAGGAATCTCCAAAAATCTCTCCGCCATCATCCCCGATACTCTTCCACAAAATGGAAAGCAGCACGGATACGATAGCCCCGGGGACACCACTGGCAGCCATAGGGCCGGAACTATTGAATGCTCTGGGAGACTTTGTCACTAAGTGCCAGAAGAGCAACACAGTACATGTGGAAGCTGGGTACCGGAAGCTCCGGATCTTTTCAGGAATGCTACCTGTGCCTTCCGGGGAAGAAGACGTCGACATCTGGATTGAACAGGCAATGCAGGCAGTAGAAGGATGGGAAGTACCAGAAGCGCAGAAGAAGCAGCGCATCAGTGAAAGTTTGAAGGGCGCTGCTGCTGAGGCTGTGAAGAACCTTAGGTTCAGCAATGCTGCTTGTACTGCATATGACTATCTGGCTATGTTGCAGGAGGAATTTGGCCAGCTGGAGAAGGTGACTGAATTAATGTACCAATTCGAGCATACCCTCCAACAGCCGGGAGAGAAATTATCTGAATATGTCAGAAGGTTAAACAGGATGCTGTGCCAAATTGTACTCAAAAAGGGAATGCTGCCCCAAGTCATAGATGCAACTAGGATGAAGCAGAGGGGAGCCTTGCGCTTGGATCCAGTTTGACTCCACTTAAAGACCTCTGCAGGAGTCATGGATTTGAGTTACCCAGACCTTGTGCGGATCATAAGGGACGAAGAAGCCCTGTTGAAGCACCAACAGGCGGTTGAGAAGACTACTCCCCTCCCCTCAGTGGGAGTCAGAGCAGCAGTAACTACTGAACGGGACTTAGAAGTGGAGACCTTAACGTCCCAGATGATTCAAGTGCTGGACTTATTGACCTCTCTACTGGCCAAGAACTCTGGAGCCAAAGAGCAAGAGGAGATCAAGAAGGAACCACGCCAGAGTGTTTCCACTCCAACATCCCCACAGAGAAGAAGAGAAACCGTCTGTTTCAACTGTGGAGGAGTCGGCCATTTCGGAAGAGTGTGCCCCAGTCCGAGGAAGAAACGAGGCACTTACCACCAGTCGGCGGAAAACTTCAGAGGGCCCTGGTGAAGGAGTCAGCCGGGCGCCCACTATTTCCAGAAAGCTCCAAAAAGATCCAAACGCCAGAAGAGGGAAAGAGAAACAATACCCCTCCTAAAATACTCGGTGCCACTTGTCAGGAGTTGAAATCTAACAACCAAAGGGAAATCAATGCATACCAGGCCCAACAAGGGTTGAGATCCAGAAAAAAATGGAAAAAAAAGAAAACCTCAAAAGGAAAGTCCAAGAGTCCAAAGAAAGAGACCCCTCAGAAGAGTTTTCCAGCCAAGTTGATAGGGCCCTCGCCCCTAGTTCCCATTCAAGTGGAGGGAGTCTACACCAAAGCCATTCTGGACACAGGAGCCCAAGTGACCCTCTTGTATAAAGACTTTTACCAGAAACACCTGAGTCATGTGCCCCTACAAAAGCTGGAAGACTTAGAGATATGGGGAATTGGTACTCACAAGTTTCCATACGACGGTTATGTTTCAATCAGGCTGGCCTTCGACCCCTCTGTAACAGGAAAGGCAGAAGTCTTTGACACCCTGGCAGTAGTTTGCCCTCGCCCACCAGGAGCCAACACAAGTTCTCTGATCATAGGGACCAACACTGATCTGGTCAGGAGACTGCTGACTCCTCTAGTACAGGAGAAGGGTGCTTCAGGAGACAGGATCCACCCTATGCTGCAGCAGGTCTACCGGAAGTTGGTACTGGAACAGAAGGCCTTGGAAGAGGGGGTGGGGAAAGTCTGGAGACTGTCAAGGAAGGAGAAGATGTTGCAGCCTGGTGAGATGACCTGCCTGCAGGCTACTGTAAAACTCTCATGGGAGCAGCCTGGCCCCTTTGTGGTCCTGGAGCCAGACCCCAAGACACCCACCCAGGGTTGGAAGTGATCCCTGAAGTGGTCCTGTTGAGGGCATTGAAGAAGGCGAGAGGCCAAATCCCAGTGAGCAGTAGGAATGTCACTAGTTCTCCCATGAAGATTCCGGCCCGGATGTTGCTGGGGAGTGTAAATCCTGCCACCCCAGTGGCCCTGTCCGACTTGGAGAAGGCTGAAGGAGGAGAACACACTCTAGAGAATCTCTGCCTAGAGACCACCACCCTGCCACCAGTGTGGAAAGAGAGCCAAGGCCCAGCTGGCTAGATAGAGAAAAATATTCTCGAAGGACGAGTTCGACGTAGGGTGTGCAAGGAGTGCCACCCATAAGATCCGTCTGCAGGAAGACAAACCTTTCCGGGAGAGGGTTCGGCGAGTCCCCCTGGCTGACCTAGAAGATTTACGTGAACAGTTGACGGAGCTTAAGAGAACTGGGGTTATTCGGGAGTCCAGAAGCCCATATGCCTCCCCTATCGTGGTAGTCAGGAAAAAGAATGGGTCGCTGAGACTTTGCATGGACTACAGGACTCTCAATAGAAGGACCATACCCGGTATACCACCCCCAGGATAGAAGATGCCTTACAGAGTCTGTCTGGAGCCAAGTGGTTCAGCGTCATGGACCTGAAGAGTGGGTATTACCAAATCCCAATGCACCCTGATGACAGAGAGAAGACAGCATTCATCACCCCAGTGGGATTCTATGAGTTCAACAGGATGCCTCAGGGCCTGTCAGGGGGCCCTACCACTTTCCAGAGGTTGATGGAGAAGACGGTGGGGGACATGAATCTGATTTAAGTCTTGGTGTACTTAGACGACATCATTGTCTTCGGGAAGACTCTGGAGGAGCACGAAGAGAGGCTGGAGAAAGTCCTGAAGAGATTCAGTGAAGAGGGACTTAAACTCTCCAGGGAGAAGTGTCAGTTTTACCGGTCCTCAGTTCACTATCTGGGACACATAGGGGCTGATTTATGAAACGTTTGCGCCATGAGTATTGGCGCATCTGCGTGCGCAGTGGCTGTTTTGGTATTTACAAAACATTAGCGCCGGTATCGCAGCCCTATTTGCCATTTACTATAGTGTTGTCGGGCGGACGGGAGGAGGCGCTCAGTGCGCCACTATGGACCTGGCGCACGGCATGTTAAACTCTAAATATAAAGAAGCTGGAAGTGAGAATATAATGGGGGTGATGTGGGGTGATGTGAGGAAGTGTAGGGACACTTGCCCAAATAACTAATATGCCCAAAATAGAGTGAGAAAGTAACTTTTTCAAAACCAGCCCGCTGCGCCGACAAGTACGATTCGAGCTGCGGGAGGTTTTTTTGAGCTCAGCACGGGAATTTCAATGGTTCAAATGCGCCAAGACACTGCGCCGGCAAAATCTTAGTAAATGTCAAGTCACGTAAACTAATTTGCATAAGTTGAACAGGCGCAGCTCTGAACTTGTCAGTGCGCCTGCAAAATGACATTTCTAAAGGAAAAAAAAAGGCATTTAAAAGCACCCGCGGCTATAATGAATTGTCGGCTCCCGGCAATATAGAGAAAAGTAATTGAAAGTCTTCGATAACACAAAAAAAAAAGCGTGGGGGTCCCCCCAAATTCCATTACCAGGCCCTTCAGGTCTGGAATGGATATTAAGGGGAACCCCGCTGCAAATTTAAAAAAAAAATGACGTGGGGTTCCCCCCAAATATCCATACCAGGCCCTTCAGATCTGGTGTGGATTTTAAGGGGAACTCCACCCCAAATTTAAATAAAAAATGGCGTGGAGTCCCCCCAAAAATCCACACCAGACCCTTTATCCGAGCACATAACCTGGCCGGCCGCAGGGGAAGAGGGGGGGACGAGAGAGCGCCCCCCCCCTCCCTCCTGAACCGTACCAGGCCACATGCCCTCAACATGGGGAGGATGTCCCCATGTTGATGGGGACAAGGGCCTCATCCCCACAACCCTTGCCCGGTGGTTGTGGGGGTCTGCGGGAGGGGGGCTTATCGGAATCCGGGAGCCCCCTTTAATAAGGGGGACCCCAGATACCTGCCCCCACCCTATGTGAATGAGTATGGGGTACATCGTACCCCTATCCATTCACCTGGTGGCAAAATAAGTCAATAAAAAAACACAACACAAGTTTTTAAAGTAATTTATTGGGCAGCTCCGGGGGTCTTCTTCCGACTTCGGGAGTCTTTCTGCCGGGCGCCCCGCTATCTTCTGCCAGCTCTTTTGCTAGCGGGGTCCCGGGGCTTCCTCGCCGTCTTCTCCCGCTTTCCGGTGCCTTCTCCGCGATCTCCAGTTCTTCTCCCGCTCTCCGGTGCCTTCTCCACGATCTCCGGTTCTTCTCCCGCTCTCCGGTGTCTTCTCCACGATCTCCGGTTCTTCTCCCGCTCTCCGGTGTCTTCTCCACGATCTCCGGTTCTTTCTGCCTTCTGCCGGGCGCCCCGCTATCTTCTTCCAGCTCTTTTGCTAGCGGGGGCCGGTCTTCTTCGTCGCCTTCTTCCCTCTTCTCTTCGCCCGATGTTGCCTCGTCGCTGTCCACCGCTGCAATGCTCTGTCCGAGCAGCGGTGCCACTTTTATTGGCATAGGGCGTGGTCACCGGCTGATGCCACCGCTGACCCCGCCCCCATATGATGTCACAGTCCTGGGGAATGATGGGACTGTGCCGTGAAACGGGGGCGGGGCTCGGACAGAGCATTGCAGCGGTGGACAGCGACGAGGCAACATCGGGCGAAGAGAAGAGGGAAGAAGGCGACGAAGAAGACCGCCCCCCGCTAGCAAAAGAGCTGGAAGAAGATAGCGGGGCGCCCGGCAGAAGGCAGAAAGAACCGGAGATCGTGGAGAAGACACCGGAGAGCGGGAGAAGAACCGGAGATCGTGGAGAAGGCACCGGAGAGCGGGACCAGAGATCGTGGAGAAGGCACCGGAGAGCGGGAGAAGAACCGGAGATCGTGGAGAAAGCACCGGAGAGCGGGAGAAGACGGCGAGGAAGCCCAGGACCCCGCTAGCAAAAGAGCTGGCAGAAGATAGCGGGGCGCCCGGCAGAAAGACCCCCAAAGTCGAAAGAAGACGGCGAGGAAGCCCGGGACCCCGCTAGCAAAAGAGCTGGCAGAAGATAGCGGGGCGCCCGGCAGAAAGACCCCCGAAGTCGGAAGAAGACCCCCGGAGCTGCCTAATAAATTACTTTTCAAACCTGTGTTGTCTTTTTTATTGACTTATTTTGCCACCAGGTGAATGGGTAGGGGTATGATGTACCCCATACTCATTCACATAGGGTGGGGGGCTGGCATCTGGGGGCCCCCTTTTTAAAGGGGGCTCCCGGATTCCGAAAAGCCCCCCGCCCGCAGACCCCGACAACCAACGGCCAGGGTTGTCGGGAAGAGGCCCTTGTCCCCATCAACATGGGGGCAGGGTGCTTTGGGGTGGGGGGGCCGCAGGTCGCCCCCCTGCCCCGAAGCACCAAACCCCCCATGTTGAGGGCATGCGGCCTGGTACGGTTCAGGAGGGAGGGGGGCCGCTCTCTCGTCCCCCCCTTTTCCCCTGCGGCCTGCCAGGTTGCGTGCTCGGATAAGGGTCTGGTTTGGATTTTGGGGGGACCCCCACGCCGTTTTTCTGCCTAGGGGGTTCACCTTAAAATCCAGACCAGACCTAAGGGCCTGGTATGCTCCTGGAGGGGAACCCATGCCGTTTTTTTCATTAAAATTTGGCCTGGAGTTCCCCTTCATGATTCATACCAAACATGGGACAGCGAGGCTGCCGAGGACCAGCGCGATGACATCGCGCAGGAGACATTCTCGGCCGGCTAGTCGCTTCTAGGACACGACTTGAGCGGCTGCTTCACGCTCAGGTCGTGTCCAAGTCGCCTCGCAAAGTCACGCTGTCCCTGTGTCAGCCGGCACACGAGTCGCCCCGCGAGTCGGATCCGCTTCATCCGACTTCCCGGGCGACCTCTATTCAAATCAATGGGCTCCCATAGGGAACCATTCATTTTCAATAGAGCGCCGCTGACATTTGGATTTACTATAACAGTGCGCCGCTGTGCGCCGCTGGTTCCTGCGCCCAGTGAAGTGCCCAGCAGCGCACTGTTATTAGTAAATCAGCCCCACAGTGTCTGAAGAAGGAGTGTCTACAGACCCTGACAAACTGAAAGCAGTTACCTCCTGGCCCCGACCAACTACAGTGACTGAGCTCAGATCCTTCCTGGGGTTTTGCTCCTACTACCGCAGGTTTGTGGAAGGGTTTTCAAAAATTGCCAAACCTCTGAATGAGTTACTGAAGACAGAAGGAGAGGAGGATGATACTGGCCCCAGGAAACCCGGAGAGTCCGTGAAAGACCAGTAGACAGTTTAGTGTGAAGAGGCCTTCTTCGAAATGCTGAAGAAAAGCCTGACCACTGCCCCGGTCTTGGCCTATGCTGATACTAGGAGACCATATGAACTGCATGTGGACGCTAGCCATGAGGTGCTGGGAGGTGTACTGTACCAGGAGTATGAAGGACAACTCAGGCCGGTCGCCTATGTAAGTAGGAGTCTAACACCAGCGGAGAAGAACTACCCCACCCACAAATTGGAGTTTCTGGCCCTGAAGTGGGCAGTTGTGGATAAACTCAAAGACTACCTGTATGGAGCGGACTTTACAGTAAAGACAGATAATAACCCACTCACCTACCTTTTCACCACCGCCAAGCTGGATGCCACTGGCCACCGTTGGTTGGCAGCCCTTTCTGGATTCAACTTTAGCCTCAAGTATAGGCCGGGAACTAGAAACAGGGATGCGGATGCAATGTCCAGAAGGCCTCATGCTCCCACTTACCATACAGAAGACTGGACCCAGGTAACCCCAGATGGGGTACGGGCTTTATGTCAAGGAGCCCAACTTCAAGCTAGTGGCGGATCCAGGGCAGAAGAGATTGGAGTTTCGGTAGTGGGGGTGCCCAAATTCTATTGTGACATTACCCAGATTGGCAAAGACGACTTGCCAGAATTATCCAAGAAGGACATAAGAAGGGATCAGTTGGAAGACCCCTGGGGAAGATTGGCTTTGGAAGCTCTAGAAGACCAGGATCTGGACAGGCTCTTGCAAAATCCCTCAAAGGAGGCTCAGATAATCCACAAAGAATGGGATAAGTTACAGGTACATCAAGGGGTGGTCTACCGAAGGGGCCCCTCTGATGACCTGGAAGAGAAGTGGCAGCTGTTTCTGCCGGAAAAACACAGAAGAACTGTCCTGGCTGCCCTACATGATAACCATGGCCACTTAGGGGCCGAACGAACCTTCAAGCTTGTAAGGAATAGATTCTATTGGCCTTGTATGCGAGCTGAAGTGGAGGAATACTGTCACTCATGTGCTCGTTGCATACAGAGGAAGACATTGCCACGTCAAGCTGCCCCAATGGGCCATCTGCAGAGTCAAGGGCCCTTGGACTTGGTATGAATCGACTTTCTCTGTCTGGAACCTGACTTAAGTGGACATGGAAATGTTCTGGTGATAACCGACCATTTCACCCATTATGCCCAGGCCTTTCCAACCAAAGACCAGAAGGCCTCCACTGTAGCCAAAATCTTGGTGGAGAAATACTTTGTACACTACGGGTTACCTCAATGCCTTCACTCAGATCAAGGGAGAGACTTTGAGAGCCGACTGATTCGGACGTTGCTGGACTCTTTAGGCATAAAAAAAACCCGTACTACCCCTTATCACCCTCAAGGTGATGCCCAACCTGAAAGATTCAACAGCACTCTGTTAAATATGTTGGGGACTCTGAACAGTGAGGAGAAGCAACATTGGGGCAAGCACATAGCTGCCATAGTGCATGCCTATAATAGTACAGCCAGCGATGTCACAGGATATTCGCCTTACAGACTTATGTTTGGAAGAGAAGCCAGACTACCAGTGGACTTGGCCTTGGTACCTCCATGGACCATACATCTGTCACCTCACACAAAGGATATGTGGATAGACTGCGGAAGAGCTTGAAACTGGCCTATGAGAAGGCCCAATCAATTTCTGAGCAGAGAGGAGCCCGGAACAAATGGAACTTTGACCTTAGGATCCGTATTCAAGATCTACAACCTGGAGACAGAGTGTTGCTGAGGAATTTAGGAGTCCCAGGGAAGCACAAGCTGGCAGACAGATGGAGATCAGAACCTTATGTGATTTGTAAGAAGCTGCCTGGTCTACCCGTGTACCAGCTGAAGCCTGAAGGAAGAGTGGGACCGCTGAAGATCTGGCACAGAAACCATCTGCTACCCCTTTCTGAAGCAGTCAGAATGCCTCCTACCCCGAATTCCCCCGAGCTACCTTCAAGCTCGAATACTCCCAGACCCAACACTAGGTCTCAGACAACTCTGTCAGGAGAAACGGATATCACCGCTCAGAGTGAAGATGAGGAACTGGAAATTAAATGGTTGTGGCCGTCCCAGGTACCAGAACCTCTGTCCATAGACCTTCCATCCTCTGAGGATGCCCCTGATGATACTTTAAATACGGAAGCCACTGAGTTTATTCCATCCTATGCTCAGACGGAGGAGTGGGAAGATGCTATAGAATCCTTCCCTGTTGACGATCCAAGGGACTCCATGTATCTTTCTGCATCTGATTCGGATGCCTCAGAAACAGAAGAAACTCCTACACCTATCCCAGTGGAAGAACCTGTGGTATCTGAGGCATTGTCCCCCAGAGAACAAAGAGCTAAAAGAACCATACGTCCTCCCCGGAAGTTGACATATACACAGATGGGAGAGAGCTCTGAGGACACTGTAACTACCGCAAGAAGGACAATACAAAAGCCTGATCCCTCCACTGTGCATTTGGTGGAGGGCAACCCCAGCTCGCTTCCTGGCACAGTTAGGCAGGCCACCATCACTGACGTGACCTGTGGGCAGGGCAATCTCCCTCCCCGATTTTGGTGGGAGCTTCCCCTACCGACCTCCCTTGCAGCCCTTAATGACTTTGTCTGTACACATTGTTAATGTTGTCTTTGGGGACCAAAGATTCTAAGTGGGGGGAGTGTGTAGCGGGGTATTGCCGTTTAAATCCCTCAGAGACTACATTACCCAGTACACTTTTAGGCACCCAGGGTGCCTTGCCCCGCGCGCGGACTGCTGGGGTGGACTTCATAAGGGAGAGGCGGGGCCCAGTTCTCTCTCTTTGGACACCGCCCGCCCAGCAAGCTGAACTGCTGTCTGAGCTCCTGTGACTTTAGGCCAGAAGCCTGGCTGTTTTCTCCAAAGAGCCTTCCGTGCGCACCGAGGAACCTGAGGGACGTCTCTCCTTGATACTGCACCTTTGCCAGGAGGACCGAAGACCCGGATGTCGATGGATCGGTGTACTTAGGCACCGCAGCGGAAGAAACGGACACAAACTGGTCCGGTTGGGTGAGAGAGCACCTGCTCATATACAGACACAGTACTTTTGTTACCTTGGTGGATTACAATTCTGTTCTTCAAGTGCACCACCGTTGCTAGCGAAGATTTCCTTACAGGACTTCCACTTTAGTTCAGTCAGGCCTGACTGGGTAGCATAGATATTCCTGGGCGCCATATTGTCCACGAGGGGAAGTAGCTGCAAAGGGGACTGTTAGAGTTGCATAGCATTGAATATTTGTCTGTTTGTTTAACACTGTTTATTGCAGGGCTCTGCATGACATGTACCCACCTGTTTTACTGCTTACCCACTAATCTAAGTAAACATACAAGGGTTAAAGTGGAAGTAAACCCTCCTATCATTTTCAGGCAAGGAAGCTGCCATCTTGGCCTCTGTTTAATCTTCAACTGCCATGATGCTGCACATGTGATCAGTTATGACACCAGCCATTGGAAGGTTTGACAGTTTGGTTGAGAGCACAACCAATGTGACAGTTGGCATTCCTGGCATGCCGGGAATGTAACTGATTTTTTAAACTGTTAAATCGATGGGTTTACTTCCGCTTTAAATACATTGGTGTCTGTGTTCTTTACTTTGCAGAAGAAATAGGTAAAGGAAGTTTTAAAACATTACTGTGTGTTCTTGCCATAGGATTGTGCCGCTGTGAGTTACAGGCCTCACAATCCTATCATCCCCTACTAACTGTGCCAAGGGAGGTTAGAGCCGATTGCCAGGGGTTGACAGCAGTGCACTACAGGGCCAAAAATCAATACAGGCAGCCCTCTTAACTGGGGGTATCGCTACATAAGGTTGTATGTCTATGAAGCAGTCCCCTAAAGCAAACCCAAATAAAGCCAATAAAGCATTGTAGTTTATTTATTCCCTCGCGCCTCCACTGCATTCCTGTGGCAAAGCACAAGTTCATTTTAGATCAGAACACCTGATCTGCATACTTGTTTGGGTCAGTAATTGGGAATAGGAAGGTGCTAAGGACATGTTAGGTCAATGTGGTCATATTAGGTCAATAAATTCACCATCATTTCTGCCCCTTTGTTCCATGGCCACAGCTGATTGGCCTGTTGGCCTGGTATTGTGTCAGTTTCTCACGGGTTCAGTCTGAACCTTAGCTCATCCTAAATTAAGAATGCACTCAAGCCACGAGCTCAGCTTAAAATCCGGGAAGCCAGTATTTTCAGCACGAGAAGACAAAATACTGTATATTCACATGAGCTAACAATTACATTATTCCTTCTAATGCAGATGTTAAATAGTAGGGTTTTATGCTAAATGTTATTGCTGTTCTTTCCCCTCTTACATGTTTGATATTGGCTTGCTAGGACAGTCTCATCACTTCCACCCTCAGGCCATTCAGTGGCAAATGTGTCTCTATAAAACTAATTGAGCTAATACATTTTCGTGTGTGTAGATTGTTATTATTATATAGGATTTATAGAGTGCAAACAGTTTGCGTAGCGCTTTACAAAATGGAGGCAGTTACAATACAATTCAATACAAGAGATATCAGAGGGCCCTGTTCAATAGAGCGTACAATCTTAAAGATTTAAAGTGACTGTAAAGTCTCATATTTTTTGCAATAAAAATAACAAATATGTCATACTTGCTTGCTTTGTGAAATGGTTTTGCACAGATCCTCCTCTTCTTGGGTTCCTCTTCAGTGCTCCTGGCCCCTTACCTACTGTTGAGAGCTCCTACAGTAGGCAGCTTGCTATGGGGGCACCCGGCCCCACCCCCTCTCTCTCCTCATTAGCTAGCTGACTTTGATTGACAGCAGCAGGTGCCACTGCTGTGTCTCAGCCAATCAGGACAATAGAGACACTCGTGGACATTGCTGAATCAAGATGGGGCTCAGGTAAGTATTGGGGGGGGGGCTGAGGGGGGCTGCTGCACACAGAAGGCCTTTTATCTTAATGCATAGAATGCATTGGGATAAAAAAAATCATCTGACTTTACAACCATTTTTACTGAAGCTGATCAAAAAATGTTGTCAAATGCAGGAATTTTTCCCACTTCCGGGCATAGATCGCCGCACTTTCTGTGGAGAACTATGCCATGTCTGGCCCCTCCTCCTTCCCCCGCTGCCTTCTGGGAGACACACAGGTCCCAGAAGACAGCAGGGACCATTCAGAACGTGCAGCGCTACTCGTGCATTCGCAGTAGAGAACCAGGAGTGAAGCTGAAAGTCTTCACTTCATGGTTCCCTTGCCAGGAATGTGGGCGGCAGCACCCGTGAGTCAATCTGAAGATCGGCTTCGGGTGCCGAAATCGCAGGCCCCCCCCCCGACAGGTAAGTGTCCATATATTAAAAGTTAGCAGCTACAGTATTTGTAGCAAAAAATACAACAAAAATAGACTTTGCGCTTGAAATGTTCAATCCTAAGTGCTAACACACTGACCAAGGAATTCCTTAATGAGAATGCTTAAAGGAGAAGTCCAGCCTGAGCTTTTTAGGCTGGGCTTCTCCTCTGGGTCACAGGAGTGCAATTAGTTTTGCACTCCTGTGACCCGTTTTCAGTGGAGAGTGGTCTGAAGTCCGCTCTCTGCTGACGTCACTGCCATCCGTCAGGGCAGCGCGTCATCACGACTTCCCAAGTCGGGATCCGCCAGCTGCCCTGATTGATGGCTCGCTGAGACAGCCTCTCCCCGCCCCTCCACGGCTCAGCGCTCCAATGAGCGTGGAGAAGCAGAGAGGAAAGACGCTGACTGACAGTCAGCGGCTTTCCTCTCGGGGATCTGTGAGAACCGAGCCAGCGGTGATGTTCGGTGGCTCGGTTCTCAGTGCACAGACGGCGGGGGACAGATGGAGCATCTGTCTAATGCTCCATCCACGAGGTAAGTATGAATATAAAATAAAAAAGAAACCCATACTTCTCCTTTAACCGCTTGCCGACGGCATAACGCAGATATATGTCGGCAGAATGGCACGGGCAGGCAAATTAGCGTATATATACGTTAATTTGAATCCTGCCCCCTAGCGGGCACGCCGCGGTCTCTGTGACCGTGCACGCGGGACCCGCAGACTCGATGTCCGCCGATGTCCCGCGATCGCGTCACAGAACGGTAGAACGGGGGGGTGCCTTTGTAAACAAGGCATCTCCCTGATCTGCCTGGTGACATGTCACTGATCGTCTCATCGGAAGCAGCGATCAGGGACGTGTCACATGTAGCCACGCCCCCTAACAGTTAGAATCACTCCCTAGGACACACTTAACCCCTTCCCGCCCCCTAGTGGTTAACCCCTTCACTGCCAGTCACATTTATACAGTAATCAGTGCATATTTATAGCACTGATCGCTGTGTAAATGTGAATGGTCCCAAAATAGTGTCAAAAGTGTCCGATGTGTCCGCCATAATGTCGCAGTCATGAAAAAAAAATCGCAGATCGCCGCCATAACAAGTAAAAAAAAAGAAGAAGAATTAATATGCCATAAAACTACCCCCTATTTTGTAGACGCTATAACTTTTGCGCAAACCAATCAATATGCGCATATTGCGATTTTTTTTTTTACCAAAAATATGTAAACTGAGAAAAAATGTGCTTTTGTTTAAAAAAATTGGGGATATTTATTATAGCAAAAAGTACAAAATATTGCTTTTTTTTCAAAATTGTCGCTCTATTTTGGTTTATAGCGCAAAAAATAAAAACCGCAGAGATATACTACCAAAAGAAAGCTCTATTTGTGGGGGGAAAAAAGGCGTAAATTTTGCTTGGGAGCCACGTTGCACGACCGCGCAATTGTCAGTTAAAGTGACGCAGTGCCGAATCGCAAAAAGTGGCCTGGTCTTTGGCCAGCCAAATGGTCCGGGGCTGAAGTGGTTAATGTGAAACTATCTGCCCAGCATCATGCTCCTTGCAGCTCAGTGATCAACGGGAAATTGATAGCTGTGAAAACAAAAGGGAATACGAGCACACAGGTTCATGGTGCAATAACGTCTTTTATTGTATATAAAATAATAAAATCGATACACTCACAAGTGAAGGTGAATAAACAGCGTAGGGCTGGGCGATTTTCCCCCCAAAAAAAATCTGCGATTTTTTTATAAAAAACTCAATTTACGATTCGATTCGATTTTTTTTTTTTATTATATTAATTAAAGTGCATCAACAAACAAAATTGCAAAGGCAAACCCTTTCTCTAACTGCAAAGTCAGTGTGCAACAAACACACAATATATTCCAGCGCTCATGGAACATACATTATTAACTACTGAAAACTCTTGAAACTCTGTGTGTGATTCCTTCTGTCCCAGCCTTGCTGCGATCCTGGCTCTGCATCCTTTTGGGTTGGAGGGCCCTCCACACGCTGGTCTGCCTGTTGTCCATCATTCAAGGTACTGTGCTCACACGGAGATCATGCCACAGGCTTTGTTTTGACTTTTTTAACCCCTCCTTGCTCCATGGATGTCACTGCAAGTTTAACAAGTTTGTCACCACTGGCAACTGGAGAGTTAAGATTCATTTGCCCTCTGCACATTTGGGATTGGATCCCTCTCTTTATTGTGATTAATAAATGGACTTAGCTTTTTTATCAATTCTTCAAGAGTTTTCAATAGTTAATAATGTATGTTCCATGAGCGCTGGATTGTGTGCATGTTGTGTATTTTGTACTTCTGGGTACGGATTTTTTCTTGCTGCGCTGGATCCTGTTTTTTTCCCCCTTTTGGATACTTTGTACTTCCCAAAATATTTGGGATTTTTTTCTTATTATTATTATTATTATCATCCATTATATTTTTTTCTTTATCCACCAATTTAGCGCTTGTGACCTTTTGTTGTTTTTTGCAGTGTGCAACAAAGATTGTTAAACATCCAAATTATTAATACTGTATTTGGATTTAGCTAATAAAACAACAAAAAATCCTGAGGTTACTCTTAGTTGAATTGAACTGTGTCCATGCCTCACTGTACCTGTGTCTCACTGTGCCCGTGTCTCACTGTGCCCATGCTTCAATCACTGTGCCCGTACCTGATGCAGATTTTCATGGTATACGGATTTTACTGCTACACCGGTGGCCATTCCAGTATTCAAAAGCCGCGCCTCCTCCTCGTCTGTGATAGGCGGAACACTCAATTTCCCAGCATTCAGTGTTCCGCCTATCATGGACATCCTCATAACACAGACGAGGATGAGAGGATGTCCGTGATAGGCTGAATACTGCCTGCTGTGAAATTGAGTGTTCCGCCTATCACAGACGACGAGGACTCGGGAGGCGCAGCTTTTGAACACTGCAATGGCCGCCGTCTGTCTGCATGACACGCTGATCAGGTAGGCAGACGGCGGCTGCAGCGAGTAGATGTAATTGGGGTAACGCTGCCCAGTGCCATTCTGGATACGCCCCCTGCAGTCCTGCTACGGAAACTTTGAAGGAAAAAAAAATAAAAAAATCTAAAAAAAATCGATTTTCTTCAAATCTGAATCGATTTGAGCTCAAAACTCGATTCAAGGTTAAAATCGATTTTTTTCCCAGCCCTAAAACAGCGTCAAACAGTTCCTCCAATAGAGAGCCTTAGTGAGGGACTCATCCATGCTTCAGAGTGGATGAGAAGACCGCTGGATGGCTGAATGGGTTGGCTCCACAGACACCGGCTCATCAAGCAGCTTCCATCAGGCCACAAGTGAGCTGCTCACTGACTGAAGAGACGGCCGGTCGGGAGAGGGCTGTGGGGCGCCTACAACACTTGTCCCAGGGAGATCTCTGGTGAAGCCAACTGATAGAGGACGCTGTAGTTTTCAGGATAACATGTTTCGGAGAGCGTGGCCTGCTTCCTCTGTATTTGTAGCTGCTGACCTTTCGTTTTTTTTTCCCAGGCGGAACTCCTCTTTAAATTGTGTATAACATGAGTAAAAAAACAAACAGTAAGATAGTTGCCGTGGTGGAAAACACAATTTTTTAAAACTGTAAAGCAGTATTAAACCCAAATACAAAAATGTAATACAGTATATTGCAGCTTATGTGGTGGTTGCATTCGTTTAGTCTTTTTCGCTTTATTTAACCTGATGATCTGGCCAGTAAGTCTGGTATTTTTTAACAGACCAAGCAGTCCACCAAAAGTGGCAGTTAGAGGTATGAGGCAACCCAATTAACAAAGGCAGGGGTGCTTACATTAGCCATCTTGTATTCATTTATTTAAAATCTTTATACCAAAAAGTAAAAAAAACTGTTGCTTCAAACGTGTTGGCTGGATTTTGACTTTAATTTAATTTAATTTGATCTTAAAAAAGAGAAAACAAATGCCTTCACATTTAAGGTTTGGGACGCAGCAATATATTAAATTTTTGGTTTGATAACGCTTTAATGTAATGTCACCAAGCATACTGTATAACATTTCCAATCAACAAGTCATTGAGTTGCTAAATTGATGTCCAGACAAAACTAAAGTCACAGCATCCACATGGTTCTCTTTAAACATGAATTTCCTGTATGCGGAGGTTACCTTTTTTTTTAGGCATATCTATGGCTATGGCTACCAGGGCAGCTTTGTGCATTACATCGAAACCAGCTGTTGACCTTATTGTCTTCAAACGAAACAGTAACATTATTCAAAGTATCCCCACTCCCCTGTTATAGGTGACACTGAATTTCTGTACGATGATGAACTTGGAATGCAGAGGTGACAATAAGGACAGTGTTTGGGAGCACAAAAGAGGATGACGCCCAGAGAACACAAAACTGTTTTCTATTGGGATATACACCTTCCAACAGCTGATACCCCAGGTAAATCCACATGTGACATCAAAGCTTTGTCTGGAACCCTGTATCTCCCACCTAAAGAGAGTCTTTCAGAGTCAATAAAGCCATTTCACACCTTCTAATCCCACAACTGAGGCACAATTCTTGATAAAAGAATGGGTTTTCAGGCTGCAGGCCATCTCTGTACACACGCCTGTGAAAGGTGCATTAAAGAGAGTGAGGTGTCAATTTTGACACGTTCGGACTTGCCTAGATCTAGAAGTACTAAATGCATTAAATTTGGCTTAGCTAGGCCACTGTAATCCCTTTGTGTTTCCAAAGGATTGGCTTAGCTTTCTTTAACAGCTAACAGTTAAGTCTGGTTTCGTAGTGGAAATCCAAGGATGCTTAATTCATTCATCTGATCTTTTTCTTTTCAATTAATTATTGAAAGGTACACATTTTTGGTATCTTTTTCAGGCAGCATTCTTCTTATTTAGATTCCTCAAAAAACTAAAGATAGAAGAGTGACAGTAGAAAAAGACCAAGAGGTCCATCATTGAGTCTGCCCTATATTTGTATATATATATATGTAGCGACCTCACCCCTCTCACCCATTCTTCTCGGCTTGTTGTCTCGTCTAGGGGGGAGTATGGGAGGAGGGATGCGATACACCACAGCCCATGTCCTCTTTTGGATAGAGGTGAAGGCCAGAACCTATTTTACCATCGGGTCGTGTGTATAACCCAGAGCCAAGTCTTTTCTGTAAATGACCCCATCTGCTCCCAGTAACTGGAGTTCCACACCACTGAAAAGGTCCAACTCGTATTTATTCTCCAACAGCAATAAATCGTCATTTAGCACAGACAGGTTGTGACCAAAGAACAGTTCAGTATAGGTGGGAAGTAGGTCGAGGCACAATCCTTAGATAGAACCAACCATTGTGGTGTCACCAACGGTTATGGCGTACAGTCGCTGCCACCGACTGTGTAGAACAGAGAGTGAATTACCTTTGCTAAGCGCAGCCCCTGTCAGAGGGAAGACATCCGTCCAAGAGAGTTACCAGAGGCCCCGCCGTCACCAGCAATGCTGCACCGGACTGTTCGGAGGGGTTACGTTCCCTGGCCTCCTCATCTCAGACTCGGGCACCCAAGGCTTTAGGGCCCCCTCGGATTCCTCCACCCTTGCGGGACCCAGTCGAAGGCACCGGGCCCCAGGCCTCCTCAATAGTACCTCACCCCAAGCTAAAGGTGCCTGGGATGGACTCCATCTCCCGCTCCGGCCAGGTCAAGGGCACCTGGGCCCGGAACTCCGGAACGCCGGCACCCAGGCTAAAGGTGCCTCGGCGCGACTCTGACCTCCGACTGTGAACCCCGTGTTCCGGGCGTCCGCCCCCTTTTATCTCCTCTCCCTCAGCATCACCGCAGGTTCCCCGCCCTGCAGTACAACCACCGGAAGAGGACAAAAAGGGTACGATACTGCAGTGAGGGCTCAACCCCGGCCCAGTTCAACAGCGCCACCCACAGGCCGAAGGGAACCTCACACCACAGAGTCCTCCATGAACAACAAATGGTCCCAAATTCCCTAACAATCAGTGCATCTGGGTTACACTACCACCCAGATGCCTCCCCTAAATTCAAATACCCGCTACATATATATATATATATATATATATATATATATATATATAAATATATTATTATTATTACTATATAGAGTGGGTCAAAAAAGTATTTAGTCATCCACCAATTGTGCAAGTTCTCCCACTTAAAAAGATGAGAGAGGCCTGTAATTGTCATCATAGGTATACCTCAACTATGAGAGACAAAATGTGGAAACAAATCCAGACAATCACATTGTCTGATTTGGAAATATTTTTTTTGCAAATTATGGTGGAAAATAAGTATTTGGTCAATATGAAAAGTTAATCTCAATACTTTGTTATATATCCTTTGTTGGCAATGACAGAGGTCAAACGTTTTCTGCAAGTCTTCACAAGGTTGTCACACACTGTTGCTGGTATGTTGGCCCATTCCTCCATGCAGATCTCCTCTAGAGCAATTATGTTTTGTGGCTGTCGCTGGGCAACACCGACTTTCAACTCCCTCCAAAGGTTTTCTATGGGGTTGAGATCTGGAGACTGTCTAGGCCATTCCAGGACCTTGAAATGCTTCTTACGAAGCCACTCCTTCGTTGCCCGGGCGGTGTGTTTGGGATCATTGTCATGCTGAAAGACCCAGCCACGTTTCATCTTCAATGCCCTTGCTGATGGAAGGAGGTTTGCACTCAAAAATCTCACGATACATGGCCCCATTCATTCTTTCATGTACACGGATCAGTCGTCCTGTTCCCTTTGCAGAGAAACAGCTCCAAAGCATGATGTTGCCACCCCCATGCTTCACAGTAGGTATGGTGTTCTTTGGTTGCAACTCAGCATTCTCTCTCCTCCAAACACGACGAGTTGTGTTTCTACCAAACAGTTCTACTTTGGTTTCATCTGACCATATGACATTCTCCCAATCCTCTTCTGGATCATCCAAATGCTCTCTAGCAAACCTCAGACGGGCCCGGACATGTACTGGCTTAAGCAGGGGGACACGTCTGTTACTGCAGGATCTGAGTCCCTGGCGGCATAGTGTGTTACTAATGGTAGCCTTTGTTACGTTGGTCCCAGCTCTCTGCAGGTCATTCACTAGGTCCCCCCGTGTGGTTCTGGGATTTTTGCTCACCGTTCTTGTGATCATTTTGACCCCACGGGGTGAGATCTTGCGTGGAGCCCCAGATCGAGGGAGATTATCAGTGGTCTTGTATGTCTTCCATTTTCTAATTATTGTTCCCACAGTTGATTTCTTCACACCAAGCTGATTGCCTATTGCAGATTCAGTCTTCCCAGCCTGGTGCAGGTCTACAATTTTGTTTCTGGTGTCCTTCGACAGCTCTTTGGTTTTCACCAGAGTGGAGTTTGGAGTGTGACTGTTTGAGGTTGTGGACAGTTTTCTTTTATACTGATAACAAATTCAAACAGGTGCCATTAATACAGGTAATGAGTGGAGGACAGAGGAGCCTCTTAAAGAAGAAAATACAGGTCTGTGAGAGCCAGAAATCTTGCTTGTTTGTAGGTAAACAAATACTTATTTTCCACCATAATTTGCAAATAAATTCTTTCCAAATCAGACAATGTGATTGTCTGGATTTGTTTCCACATTTTGTCTCTAATGCCGCGTACACACGACCGTTTTTCATGACGAGAAAAATGCCATTTTTTAAATTGGTAATTAAAAACTATCGTGTGTAGGCTCCAGAGCATTTTTCTCAACGAGAAAAATGGGCATTAAAAATTTAGAACATGCTCTATTTATTCTCGTTGTTTTTTACGTCGTCGTTTTTCTCGACGTGAAAAACGGCCGTGTGTACACTTTAATGACGGGAAAAAAACGTGCATGCTCAGAAGCAAGTTAGGAGACGGGAACGCTCGTTCTGGTAAAACTAGCGTTCGTAATGGAGATAGCACATTCGTCATGCTGTAACGGACTGAAAAGCACAGAGACTGAAAAGCGCGAATCGGCTAACACCAAACTTTTACTAACACGCGGTAACACTAAATCAGCAAAAGCAGCCCAAAGGGTGGCTTCATCTGAATGGAACTTCCCCTTTATAGTGCCGTCGTACGTGTTGTACGTCACCGCGCTTTGCTCGAGCATTTTTTTTTCACGATAGTGTGTATGCAAGGCAGGCTTGAGAAGAATCACGTCGAGAAAAACTTAGTTTTTTTCCATGACATTAAAAATGGTTGTGTGTACGCGGCATCATAGTTGAGGTATACCTATGATGACAATTACAGGCCTCTCTCATCTTGCACAATTGGTGGCTGACTAAATACTTTTTTTGCCCCACTGTATGTATATGTATATATATAATTACTATTATTATTTATATATATATTTATATTTTTGTAACCTTTTTTGTCTGAGTAAGTATAGATCTATGTTTGTCGCAAGCATGTTCGAATCCACTTACTGGTGAGTCAATTCTAACCATCAACTACTCTATTGGTAAAATAATACTTTCTAAGGTTAATTTTTAAATTTTCTCCTGCAAGTTTGACTTGACGCTTTCCCTGAAATTCTTTACAAAGGACAATGGGCCATCCCCATCAGCTCCTGCCATTGAAGGAACTTACATTCTAATGTCTCTGCCACCGTAAATCCAGTTTTGGCTGCAAGCCACTTGAGCTACTCTACAGGAGGAAACTGGAGGATCCAAAGGAAACCCACCCACACTGCATTCACATAGTGTCCTTGGTGGAGATCAAACCCAGGACCTTTGTGCTGCAAGGCAAGAATACTAATCATTTACCCATCATGATGCCCCGCAATGAATTTGTTATACAAGTCCAAAAAATTGGAGCATAGCCAGTCCCCTTTGTCTTACAAGGCTTAATCTTAAGTGACCGATGGAGAGGTCCCAGCATTACATTGTGAATAAGTGAGTCTAAGCACAGGCTTTCAAAAATCTGGCATTAGCCTGGTAGATGAGCTTCAGGGTACCCAGGGTTGCTTTGCTAGAAGCCAGCAATTCCTGCTGACACCTAGTGGTGTCTCCTATTATTCTGAAAGTTTATTTTGCTAAGCATGATTTGCTTTATTATAGATGACAGATGTTAAGGTAATGTGGGAAGAACTAGGGTAAGGCAGCATGACTTGCTTCCTAGGGCACAGAGAAGGCAGGGGGTGTAATTTTAATTTGAGGGGGGGGGGATTAAAGTGAATCCATCATCGAAAAAGAGAACAAATAATATAAATCTCCAAGACCATGCACCACAGGGAGCCCCTGCATGCAGACTGACTAAGCTGCAAGTTATGTGCACCGGCCACCAACACACAGGAAAGTTTGGGGGTCTTCATTTACACAGAAAAAGCTCACGATAAAAAGAATTGTCAGACACCTTGTAGTGCTTGCACATTGGGCCTATTTTTTATGACATTTTCCCTTCAAAAATGCTGGTTGGGTCTGGCAGATCCTCACATGTATTAAGCCCCGTACACACGATCGGTTTGACTGATGAAAACCGTCCGATGGATGGTTTTCATCAGACCAACCGATCGTGTATGGTACCCATCAGTCTTTTTTCCATCAGTTGTAAAAAATAGAACTTGTTTTAAAATTTTCCGATGGATAAAAAACCGATGGGAATTTCCGATCGTCTATGGGCAAGTCCATCGGTTAAAAAAACCACGCATGCTCAGAATCAAGTCGACGCATGCTCAGAAGCATTAAACTTCATTTTTCTCGGCTCATCTGAGTGTTTTACGTCACCGCGTTTGGAACGGTCGGTTTTTTGACTGATGGTGTGTGGCCAAGACTGATGAAAAACAGTTTCATCGGATTTCCGATGGACAAATCCATCGGACGAAAATCCATAGGTTATCCGATCGTGTGTACGGGGCTTTAGAGTTTTTAAATCAATTCCGTTTTTCTAAAAAGTAGCATGCAAAATAAGAATAGGATTATGAAAAGTGATATAAATGACAAATTCTGGGTCCAGAATGCAAAAATAGAAAGTTATATCCGAGGCAAAAAAAAATCTCAAAAATGCACACATGAATGCTTGTATTTTACATGTACACAATGTATAATATAAAGCATAAGTACACACTGTACAGATAATTGCACAATCACAAAGTGACACTAAACCATATCCTTATTCTCCAAAAATAATCCATATACATTCACAGATTAGTGGCCCTGTAATCAATTTTTTTATGAAGTTGTTCTACTGAGTTTTCCTGCCTCATTGTAGTTTCCTTTGTGTGCTCCCCAACTCTCCTTTTCCTCCCCATTATGGAAGTGTTTGGAATGAGCAGTGCATGCTAGTTGCACCGATGTGCGCTGCTCTGTGCGCGATACAAATCCCATTGTTCATAGTCTATAGTGATACTTTGGAGAGAGCAAGAGAGGGTGGCTACATTCCTACATGCAGCCATACATTATGCAATTTGTTTTCCTTTATACCCAGGTTGAAAAAAAAAAAAATATGGGAAAAAAGCATTGCAATTGTTTAGGCTGTACAAAGCCTAAATATTATCCTTTAAGGCTGGCCATACACAGAGCAAATTTCTTTCCTGCAATCACAGGAAATAAATTTGTTTGATTCCCCCATCAACAAAGACAGTGTTGATGCGGGAATCCCTCCTGGTGGGCCATTGTCTTCCCCTAGTGGGGGGTGGGGAAAGCTAGCAGCCGCCAGATATAATAGCAGATAAAAAATGGCATGCTGGTTGTACTAGGGTTGCTACCTGTACAGGATTTACCTGAACAGTCCGGGTTTTGAATCTGAAACCCGGACACATTATTCAGACCAGGCTGTGGCTCCCCAAGTAACCCAGATAGTCGCACACAAATCTGTTGCTGCCAGGCAGCTGCGGACGGCTGTCTGGGGGCAGGTTAGGCATCACTGGGGGGGCAGGGCGATGATGTAAGCAAGAGCAATTTGGCCACACCCACTGTTCGCTATGCACACCGCATTACTACTCTCCTTGGGGCACCCATAGGTGTCCCAGGCCGCTAAACTGTTCGGGTTTGGCTTGAAGAAAAGGTGCCAACCCTAGGTTGTACCCAAGTTGATTGATCGATAAACTTGGTACATTCAGCCTGCCCAAACATGGTTTTAATCTCGACCGGTTCCTGCTGAACCAGCGGAGATTTGAACCGTATATATGCCCTGCTTTGGGCTTCGTTCACCTCTTTGTAGGTGCAACAGAGCGCATGTTTTTATGTGTATCTATGCATTTCTTTTAAGTCAGCCCATTATTATGGTTACCATGCGTTTTGGCATGTGCAAATGCGCACACGTTAGCAAGATGCGTGGGGATGCCTTTGAGGATCAATGGCACCATTGGGTGTCTGAAAACGGGCTGCGCATGAGGGAAAGCCCGCAATTTTGCACGCATTCTGTAACGCACAAATATGAACCTAGCCTCCGGTTTTACATCTAGAGTAGGAGAAATATATACAATATAACAAACATGGTACACATAGGGAAGCTCTTCAAGTAAGGAAATGACAGAAGGTGCAGCAGGAAAACGGTGACAGAGGAAATGAAGATAAGTAAAGGAGTGAGCAGTTCAGGGTGGACACAAGGAAAAGTGTGAGAGTAAAAACAGTGCACAAGTCATACACACTGTTATAAAAACACAGCGAAAGTCCATTTTATGGCAGTACAGCAGTTTCTGCTGCTGAGCTGGTCAGACAACATATAAGAGACATCAGAAAAAAACAGGCTAAAGGATAGGGTGCCATACGTCAAGGTGCTGCGGAACACAGCCAAGGGTGTAAAGGGGCCCATCAGACCAAATGCTACCCTTGTTAAAAGAAATCAAAGACGTGTTAGACTCACACTTACACTGCAGCTAGTTCCATGCTATGATAACAGATGTCACTGTATGAAGTGGATATGCTTCTCTATAATGCAGTAACTCAGCCTCAGTTGTATCAAACATAGGACACTGTAATGTGATCCTGCCATCAGTATATAACTGTAAAGGCAGCATATAGACGGCTCCAATTACCGCCATTTAACCCACAACAGAGTGAGAGGAAATCGCTAGATTCCCCCAATCCATGCTAACAGCATGTATGGAGAAATCTTTAGTATGCTCAGGTGGCTGTGGCACTTGCAGCTGCTAGTGCTGACAAACAGTGACTGCATCTGATAGGAAGCAGTGGCAGATAATTGTCCGCCAACTTTTGTCAAGCCAGGTGGTACTACAGTACTAACAGGGCTAGCTAAATTTAGGCTGTCTTTGAAGGCCTTAAAGTATATGTAAAGGTTCATCTTTTTCCTTCTGGAGTGTTTAATACCTCAATGTCTTTCTCTGCTTCTGTGTCTTTACCTCAACCTTTTTTTCATTGTGGAACCCTTTCAATGTATGCAAAATCCCAAGGCACCCCAGTCTAAAATGTAAAAAAAACATAGATGTTACTTATCAATGGAAATCCTGAGCCTGGGACGCTGCACGCAACCACCTTGATGAAATTAACTTTACATCAAAAGACCCCTTCACATCATAGGTCCCATAATCATTTCAGGGGCCCCTGTTAAGGTCAGAGGCCCCATCACATCAGAAGTCACCCCTACATGTCAGAGTTTCCCCTATCCCCCTATCACATCATATTCCCCCCTCATCACTCAGAACCCTAACTTCTCCAGTAGTGTGGCAAAAGGTGGGAGGTGGAGCTGGTCTGGAGAAGCCATAATTCTGTCTTCTGCTGAATACTGGGGGCAGGCCTGGATAAACATAATAAGTTTCCATGGTACGGGCCAGCCAGCCGCCAAAACCATACCAATGAAAGTCTCAATGCGTACTGCCCTAGAGCATCATAGGTTGTTCTGGTGCTGGTGGCTGCGCCATGGCAACTCATGACACTCATCCAGGGCAAATTGGGTCCTGTGCTTTCGGTACTCTTGGGGAACCAAATGGCACCCTGGTTAAGAAACACTGCTTAAGATCCCTTTCACACTAAGGCAGTTTTCAGGCGTTTTAGCACTAGAAATAGTGCCTGTAAAGCGCATGAAAACTGCCTCCCATTCATTACAATGGGTGCTTTCACACTAGGGCAGTGCGCTTGCGGGATGGTTCGGAAAAATCCTGCAAGCAGCATCTTTGATGCTGCGCATGAGGGAAAGCCCGCAATTTTGCACGCATTCTGTAACGCACAAATATGAACCTAGCCTCCGGTTTTACATCTAGAGTAGGAGAAATATATACAATATAACAAACATGGTACACATAGGGAAGCTCTTCAAGTAAGGAAATGACAGAAGGTGCAGCAGGAAAACGGTGACAGAGGAAATGAAGATAAGTAAAGGAGTGAGCAGTTCAGGGTGGACACAAGGAAAAGTGTGAGAGTAAAAACAGTGCACAAGTCATACACACTGTTATAAAAACACAGCGAAAGTCCATTTTATGGCAGTACAGCAGTTTCTGCTGCTGAGCTGGTCAGACAACATATAAGAGACATCAGAAAAAAACAGGCTAAAGGATAGGGTGCCATACGTCAAGGTGCTGCGGAACACAGCCAAGGGTGTAAAGGGGCCCATCAGACCAAATGCTACCCTTGTTAAAAGAAATCAAAGACGTGTTAGACTCACACTTACACTGCAGCTAGTTCCATGCTATGATAACAGATGTCACTGTATGAAGTGGATATGCTTCTCTATAATGCAGTAACTCAGCCTCAGTTGTATCAAACATAGGACACTGTAATGTGATCCTGCCATCAGTATATAACTGTAAAGGCAGCATATAGACGGCTCCAATTACCGCCATTTAACCCACAACAGAGTGAGAGGAAATCGCTAGATTCCCCCAATCCATGCTAACAGCATGTATGGAGAAATCTTTAGTATGCTCAGGTGGCTGTGGCACTTGCAGCTGCTAGTGCTGACAAACAGTGACTGCATCTGATAGGAAGCAGTGGCAGATAATTGTCCGCCAACTTTTGTCAAGCCAGGTGGTACTACAGTACTAACAGGGCTAGCTAAATTTAGGCTGTCTTTGAAGGCCTTAAAGTATATGTAAAGGTTCATCTTTTTCCTTCTGGAGTGTTTAATACCTCAATGTCTTTCTCTGCTTCTGTGTCTTTACCTCAACCTTTTTTTCATTGTGGAACCCTTTCAATGTATGCAAAATCCCAAGGCACCCCAGTCTAAAATGTAAAAAAAACATAGATGTTACTTATCAATGGAAATCCTGAGCCTGGGACGCTGCACGCAACCACCTTGATGAAATTAACTTTACATCAAAAGACCCCTTCACATCATAGGTCCCATAATCATTTCAGGGGCCCCTGTTAAGGTCAGAGGCCCCATCACATCAGAAGTCACCCCTACATGTCAGAGTTTCCCCTATCCCCCTATCACATCATATTCCCCCCTCATCACTCAGAACCCTAACTTCTCCAGTAGTGTGGCAAAAGGTGGGAGGTGGAGCTGGTCTGGAGAAGCCATAATTCTGTCTTCTGCTGAATACTGGGGGCAGGCCTGGATAAACATAATAAGTTTCCATGGTACGGGCCAGCCAGCCGCCAAAACCATACCAATGAAAGTCTCAATGCGTACTGCCCTAGAGCATCATAGGTTGTTCTGGTGCTGGTGGCTGCGCCATGGCAACTCATGACACTCATCCAGGGCAAATTGGGTCCTGTGCTTTCGGTACTCTTGGGGAACCAAATGGCACCCTGGTTAAGAAACACTGCTTAAGATCCCTTTCACACTAAGGCAGTTTTCAGGCGTTTTAGCACTAGAAATAGTGCCTGTAAAGCGCATGAAAACTGCCTCCCATTCATTACAATGGGTGCTTTCACACTAGGGCAGTGCGCTTGCGGGATGGTTCGGAAAAATCCTGCAAGCAGCATCTTTGAGGCGGTTTAGGAGCGATGTATACAGTGCTCCCAAAACGCCCCTACCCATTGCAATGAATGGGCAGCGCTTCCGAAGCGCCTGAAAAGCGCTTGGGAAGCATGACAACACGGGAGTTTTTAACCCTTTTTTTTGGGGTTAAAAGCACCCGGTATCAGCTGAAAAGCGACGCCGCTTAAACAGAAGTAAAGTGCAGATAAAACAAGCAGCGCTTTGGTGTGAAAGCAGCCTTATAGTCAATGTCCTCCCCTGTTTTCAGGAAATCCTTACTGACTATTATGGCTCATCCACGATTCCTATCGTAGGGTGAAACCAACCCTCAGGCTGTTTTCACACTGAAAGCGCCGGCTGTTAGCACAAGAAAAGGAGCACAGGTTTAGACGTGAGCAGTGGTAGGACTTATGAAGTCCAATTTTCATGTTTGCTTTGTGATTTTTACAGAAATTATTTTGGGATTCCACTATAGAGACAGCGGTACAGAATATAATTACATTTTCTAGTATTATTTACTGTATTTATTGGCGTATAACACTCACTTTTTTACCCTGAAAATAGAGGGTAAACTGTGCCTGCGTGTTATACAGAGGGGGCTGTGGAAAGTTTTTTTCCTGAAACATCCCTCTTAAAGTTAGGGTGCGTATTATACGCCTGTGCGTGTTATACGCCGATAAATACGGTAATTCTATTTTAGGATACACACTGTACATGGGAAATAAGTCGGTGGTTGACAGTACAGAAAGAAGGTTTCATGTATGTAAAATGGTAATAACAAAATGTATTTACATGGGTTCCATTAGGTCTATTTATGATCCTTCATGTCTAAAAACACCAAATGCTGTGTATTTAAGAAGAACAACCAATCCCCAGTGCAGGTTTAGGCAAAAAGATTTCCAGCATGCTGACAAATCTTTTGTTACCAACCTTCAGTTGTTCCTATCTGCATAAAAAAAAAAGATGGTTCTCCCACTGTGTATTCACTTAATGTATTGCTGTCCATTGATTTTCAGGATATTGATCCAGTCTGTTCAATGGTCAGATGTTAGACCAATTGTTCAATACAATGGCAAAAGTAAATTTGTCTGCATGGATCTGATCAACAAAAGGAAGCGGGCGACTGTCTCTGTGAAAACATTCCTTTTGTGTACAAGACTGACTGCTTTGTTTGACTTAAAATGACTTTCTCTGAGTCTAAGTCAATCAAAGTTATACTGGGACAACCACTTTTAGAAGAGAGTGCAGTCAGATTGTAACGTTTATTGTCACCCTAAAACAGGATTATACTGACATTGTACAATTAGATTGTAATATGTATGGGCAGGTTAAAAGTATGGTGAAAAACAATTGCTATGTGCTAAATTCAATTGATATATCAAAAAAATCTGACTGCTACAGGACAGTATAGTACAGTAACTACGCATTTGTACAGCCTCTCCCTAATGCTGGCCACACTAATAACAATCACTGATCATAGATTTGATACAAAAAGTAGAAACCATTAATTTGACACAAATGATTTCTGAAAGAAACAATGATTTAATTCAGACAATCAATATATAGAGTATGTGTATGGGCAGCTGAAAGATGTCCATGGGCATGAGAGGGCAGTCAGAGGACCTGCCTGCCAAGCAATCACACTACAGAGTGGGCGCTCTAAAAAACATGCACTGTTGTACCAGCTGAGCGTGATTTGTATGCCAAGAAAATCTAACTCAGCTGCTCTGCAGTGTCTTCAGAATTCCTAATATGCCCACTCTTTTATATCTAATTGTCCCGTGACCCCAATGAAATCACAGAGATCATACAATGAGTATCTCATGTCTATGGGCCTCTTAACACTTAATAATGCTCAATAATTTGCATGGTAATATTTACATTTTAGGGGTATGTTTATAAAGGCTGGGCAAATGCATGCACATTCACTGCACATTCACAGGCAACATTATTCAGTATTTGTACAGCTGGCCAGGGAACATTGCATTTGGGATGATTGGATTTGCCAGCTTGGAGTGGTGAGTGTTTATATCTTATTAGAGAGAGTAGTACTCACAACTATAGAAATGTGCAGAAGTTGGCATGTGAAGTAAACCTACGATTAGAGACATATGTAGGCTGCAGCTGCTGAACTCTTCTTTTGAAAATACTATTATAAGAGCCGGTTCACACAGGGGCAAATCGTCAGGCGACCTAGCCGCCTGACAAGTCGCGTCCTGTTCTGTACAATGGAACTGTTCTAATAGGAGCGACTCAAGTCGCTCCGACTTAGAAAAAGGTTCCTGTACTACTTTGGGACGACTTCAGGGTGACTTGCATTGACTTCAATACAGAAGTCATTTTGCAAGTCACCTCTGAAGTCGTGTGGAGATCGCCCGGCAGAGTCGCGGGACAAGTCGTGCCGCCCCAGTGTGAACCGGGTCCTACAGGTTCTTATATTCTTATATATCGTGCATTTACATTAGTCCCTGACCTCAAAGAGCTTACAATCTAAGGTTCTTAACTCACATTCATACATACTAAGGCCAATTTAGACAGGAGCCAATTAACCTACCAACATGTCTTTGAAGTGTTGGAGGAAACTGGAGTACCTGGAGGAAACCAACGCAGGCACAGGAGAAACATGCAAACTGCAGGCTGGTAGTGTCATGCCTGGGATTCAAACCGACAACCCTACTAATTGTCTATCTGCCATGCTTATCCTCTGGCTTTAAAGCCCAAGTCCAGGAATTACATTAAAAAAAACTCATGCAATGAGGCCCCCTGCACTGTTATGCCCCGTACACACTGTCTGACTTTTGACCGGCCAAAATCACATCGGAATTCCGACGGAATTCCATCGGAGTAAAAGAGAAATTGTTCTCTATCTAAACTCCAACGGAATTCCTCTGAATTTCCGATGGAAAACGTCCAATGGGGCATACACACAGTCGGAATATTCGATGAGAATATCCTGACTTTTTCCATCGGAAATTCTGATCGTGTGTACAAGGGATAAGAGTTAAAAGCTCATTAAAAGATAAGTACCATATTTATCGGCGTATAACACGCACCCTATCTTTAAGAGTGAAGTTTCAGGAAAAAAACTTTCCACAGCCCCCTGCGTATAACACGTAGGCACAGTTTACCCTCTATTTTCAGGGTAAATAAGTGAGTGTTATACGCCAATAAATACAGTATATCCAAAGCTTTTTGCCCATACTTGTCCTGTTGATCACAGGAGTGCACTACTTTAGCTATTCCGTGACCCAGAGTCAGCTTATAGTGGGCTATTGCCCGTTATCAACAGACATCACAGAGCCTTTCCAGGCTCTGGAAGGATCCCGACAATATTGTCGGTATCTGCCCAGCTGCCTGATTGACCATTCTCATCATGTGGCTGGAGAGTCAAAACTAACAGTGGAAGGAATAAGGAATAAAACTACACACATAAACCCTTACCCACCACAACACATGAAACAGTAAAAAAATATGAAAATAATGTATATATCTGGTTAAGCACCCAATGCTGGAGACACCCTATGTGTTCCCACATATAACCAGTTCCACAGTGTCGCACAATATAATATTAAACATAATTGTAATATTATATTAAAATGTAAACCAACGATCTCTCCAAATGTATATGCAACTATTAAACATATCTTTCTTATATCCAAAATATGTGTGAAAAAAGTGTTAAGCAGTGATAATAGTCCACAATCATGTGTATCCAAAAAATAAAAAGTCTCTCAATTATATTAATGCATGGCCATATTTTTTTTAATAAATAAAAATAATAATGGACATGCATTGTTACTATTAAGAGACTTTTTATTTTAATTTTTTTGGATGCACATGATTATGAACTATTTTTTCACGCATATTTTGGATATCAGAAATACTGTATATGTTTAATAGTTAGTTACATATACACTTGGAGAGATTGTTGGTTTAAATTGTAATATTATATTACGCGGCACTTTGGAACATTGAATTATTTAAAAGCAAGAAGCTGTTAAGTGTATCCCATCAGAAGGCGTAAATGTGTCAGCGAACAATGACTGCGAATGTGCTTTATAAACCAGATGGTTGTCAATGAATGTCTGCAATTGCACCATTCAAACATTTAGAACTAGATCTCTAAGTCTGTAAATATTTATCACCTATGATATCTATTCCAAAAGTTGTATTTTGCATGTTTTTTTTTTTTTTTTTGTCTAGAGCGAGAGAATGGATCTACAAAGTAACATGTGAGTGTCCTAGCTGGTGGGAATAAGTAGTACATGGTGCAGTACATATTTTCTGGGGGAGACAGCAGGGGATGCAGAGGGGAGGGAAGATGAAGACAGTGAGCCTAGGGAATAGGTGGGGAGGAGCTGAAATAACATGGATAGACTCCTGATTGATGTCAGTGGGTGGCCTTTTGCCTTTAATTTGTCTTTCTGGGGGTGGGGAGTTCGGGGGATTCTTTAAAGAACTTGAGTGAAGGCTGTTTTCATATCTCAGGTCAGAGCACAGACACACTACAGAGCCTGGAATCTACTGCTTGCACAAGTTCACAATCCTCATCTGCCTCTCCGCTTTCAACAATGACTAACTATGAGGATGAGCTAAATAATGAAACAGACTATTTTGACTATGAAAATGGAACTGAAGATTGTATGGAAAAAGACTGGGACCTGTCCTCCTCCTTGCTACCTGTATTTTACATGCTCGTCTTTGTCTTGGGACTGTCTGGAAATGGTGTAGTCATCTTCACAGTATGGAAAGCAAAGCCCAAGAGGAGATCTGCAGACACCTATATCGGTAACCTTGCCATTGCTGACCTGGCTTTTGTTGTCACCTTACCCTTATGGGCTACCTACACCGCTCTTGGCTTTCACTGGCCCTTTGGTTCTGCTCTTTGCAAGATCAGTAGCTACCTGGTGCTGCTGAATATGTTTGCCAGTGTTTTCTGCCTCACCTGTCTGAGTTTTGACAGATACCTGGCCATTGTTCACTCGCTCTCTAGCGCCAACCTGCGCTCCCGTTCAACAACAATGCTGTCCCTGGGAATTATATGGTTCCTTTCAGGGTTTCTGGCACTACCCAGTCTGATTCTCCGCGAGACCCGTCCTGATGGCAATAAGACTGTTTGTGACCTGGACTTCACTGGCATCTCCGAAAAGGAGAACGAGAATTACTGGATCGGAGGACTCAGCCTCCTCACCACCGTGCCAGGTTTTCTGCTTCCGCTACTCCTCATGACCACATTCTACTGCTTCATTGGCTGCAAGGTAACCATCCACTTCCAGAATCTCAAGAAAGAAGAGCAAAAGAAGAGAAGGCTTCTAAAGATAATCGTCACGCTCGTCGTTGTGTTTGCCATTTGTTGGTTGCCATTTCATATTATCAAAACCATCCACACCCTGGGGCTCATAGGTGTTGTAGACCTTTCTTGTCCACAGTTTAACCTGATCCTCAGCCTGCACCCTTATGCCACATGTCTGGCATACATCAACAGCTGCCTCAACCCATTCCTCTATGCGTTCTTCGACCTTCGGTTCCGATCGCAGTGTTTTTTTTTTTTTGGACTTAGCAAAACCTTCCATGGACAAATTAGTAACACCTCCTCCAGCCTGAGTGCCCAGACACAAAAATCTGAATTACACTCGTTGGCAACTAAAGTGTAATTAAAGAAAAGAGAGGATGGACATGAACAGTAAGGACAATGTACTTATGAGACTTTGGAGGCTAAATAAACTTATCTCTATGCTGGTAGAGCATCTGCTGATAAAGGAATACTTCTGCTGGACTTTACTCTGGAGCCTGGAACATCTTATTGATGCCTCTTTTGCTTGCACTGGGAAAAAAAAAAGAAAGACTGAAAGCACTGTCTCTAGGACATCAAAAAGTCTTGTTCTGTCTCTCTCTGTGGTACAGGAGAGCTGGAAGGATGGGACAAGATATGCCGTTAAGTTTCACATTCATTTTTCACATAACCTCTATAATGATAATAGCCAGAAAATACAGTATTATACTGATTCATTCTTAGTACTTTGTGCATTACCTTAGAGACTTTAATTCTGTGTATATTTGGCTTTTTGAAGCACTTGTATAATGTTATAGAGCTTATATCTAACATACTCATAATGGAATTTGTGGTATTTTAAAACTGAAAGGACAAATACTATAAATTGTTTTATTCTACGTTATTTTTCAGTGTTAAATCCATTCTGTTGCAGACAGATGTTCAAGCTGTCGGCACCGAAGGGGTTAAATATCAGCTGCGTTTGTTAACCTCTTAGTTGACAAAAAAGGCAAGCATCTCCTTGCAGGGCAATGTATTGCTGGTCTCTATGTTTAAGTGCCTTTGACTCTGTAGAGCTGTTGGCCAATCTCTGGCTCTCCAGCTGCTGTAGAACTACAAGGACCAGCTTGGCCAGCACGGTCATGTACCGGAATTTGTGTTTCCCCAGCAGCTGTAGAGCTGTAAGTTATCCAACGCTTAAATATGTAGATATGTATATAAATAAAAGAATGATTATAACATATCCCCTCGGAGAGGGGCTTCGTTGACAAGGGTTGGTATACTTTTGTAATATGATGCAATAAAATTCTTGTACTTACTAAAATATGATGTTGCGTGTTTAATTAATGAAACCATAAAGAGGTTAAATGATATGACTTGTAGCACCAATTGTACCTTACCTCTTTCAATAAATACTGATTTGAATAATTAAACCATAAAGAGGAAATAAGACGCAAAACGATATAAGTTAACTGGCCTCTGTAACAACCATAATAAAACTGAATGTGGTACAAACTAAACTAGGGTTTTATATTACAAGTTTGCATTCCACTGGGACTTTAAATGAAGCACATGACATCAAAGTAGTAAAAATCAATACACATGATTACAAATTTATTAGCGTTTTATATTAATTATTAAATGAATTTAAACTTTTGATAACAGTGTCTCTTAAAAGGCTGTGATATGTGCCACATATAAAACGAGGTATGTTTATTAGGCATAGTTGATGTAGATGTTTAATAATTGGACTAGTTTACAATGCAGCACTTAAAGCGGAGGTCCACCCTCATAAAAAATAGCAAAAAATGCAAAAAAAAAATTACATTTTTATTTTTATTTTTTATACTTACCAGAATGGCTGTTACTAGGCGGAGCTTCCTAATCTGCCCCTTCCCTGTCTGCGGTGCTCCTCAGTCTCGTCCTCGGGTTGTCTTCTGGGGAATGGGGCGCGCTGACTTCTGGGAACTGTGTGTCTCCCAGAAGTCAGCTGCCCATTCACAAAGTGCCTCGCGACTTGCGCATGCACAGTAGGAAACGAGCAGTGAAGCCACAAGGCTCCACTGCCTGTTTCCCTTAGTGAGGATGGCGGCGCCGGGACCTGCCACGATCGACGGATCAGCCTCGGGCAGCCGACATCGCGGGCAACCTGGACAGGTGCTTTTTAAAAGTCAGCAGCTACAGTGTTTGTATTTTTAAAGCTGGACCTCCGCTTTAACATCGCAGTTACTACAGTTACTACAGTTGCTGTTTACTATACATTACTAAAAGGCTCCTTCAAACCACTTCAGAGGAGGTACATTGATCAATGCAGGCTCAAAGACAGGACACATATGGGTTGATTTACTAAAACTGTAGAGTGCAAAATCTGGTGCAGCTCTGCATTTACCAATCAGCATCCAGGTATTTTGTAAAAGCTTAATTGAACAATCTGAAGTTAGAAGCTGGTTGGTTTCTATTTACAACTGCACCAGATTTTGCACTCTCCAGTTTTAGTAAATCAACCCCATAGAAAACAAATTTCTATGTGCCCGGCACACACCATAACACTGCCTTGAGCTGGGTTGCGTAAAAATGCACCACACTTCATGTTGTGTAACCACCAGTCACATGCAGCCCATGTCAGATCGGATGATGATTCTAATGACTACAGATGCTATTAGACTGAACCAGACAACCCTGACTAACCAGGATTTTGATCAACTTGATTTCTTCAGCTGATAACTAAGATTCCTTTCCCAACTACCCTAAAGAAAACCCGATGGCAGAGGTGCTCTACAAAAAAATATCTTCCATAGGAGGACTGTGCCCTTTTGTTTACCCTAAACAGAGTCTGTGGCCAGTCCATCAGACTACCCTCTGAGAAAGGGTATTGTACGTCTGTTCACCTCTGATATTTGTTACCAACTTACGAAGCAATTGAGTACAGACCTTGATACATTTTTTATTTGCACTGACATCCAAACTTTCAGGAAAAGCTTTCAGGATGTACCCTCTTCTTCAATGTCCAAGCAGTAGTTAGTAGATGTTAGTGCAAATAAAAAAAGCATCACAGACAGAACTCAATTGTTTTTATTGCAAGTGAACTAATTTGGCTACAATCACCTCAAGAGTGTCATAAAGACTACTAAAGTAAGTACAGTATACTGCCTAATATTTGAACTTACACAGCGGTTAAGTGGTAGGCAATCTTGCATTGCATCTCTGGGATGTGGAGTTTGACGTCCATAAAAGACGCTATCTGGATAGTATTTTTATGTTCTCCTAATTTCCTGAGACATGGTGTTTGATGTCCACAAAAGACACTATCTGGATAACTTTTTTATGCTCTCCTAGTTTCCCATGGGTGTTGTCCTTCTACATTCCAAAATCATACTGGTAGGCAAACTGACTCTACTAAGTGTTTGGGTATGTATTACTTTAATAAAGACATAAAGCAGGCCATACACAGGTTGCAGGAAAGAAATTCAGACAGACAGGGATGATACGGGAATTCCTCCCGCTGAGCCATTGTACTCTTCTGGCAGGGTAAGGTGTCCCCGCCGGGAGAAGACAGTGATTATCGCTAGCGGCTATACAAGCCGCTAGTGATAATCACATGTAAAATCTGGCAGGCTTGTTGTACCCAAGTTGATCGATCAATCAACTTGGTACATTCAGCCTCCCCATACATGGTTTGAATCAGACTATGGCCGGCCTGGGATTTGATGGATTAATATAAAGTTCCACAGAAAGTTTGCCAGCAATATGAAAGACAATTAACCTGTATGTTTTGAGCGTAGGTGTGCACAGGCTATTGCATTAGAGTTAGCCCAAAGCTCAAACACACATGCATGTGGTGTGTGTCTATATATATATATATATATATATATATATATATATATATACTGTACACATGCAGACACACACACACACTTATAAATAAATGTAAACAAACACTTTAAAATGTGTCAGTAAGGCAGTGGATGGTGTCAGTAGGGCAGTGGATGGTGTCAGTAGGGCAGTGGATAGTGTCAGTAGGGCAGTGGACATGTCAGTAGGGCAGAGGTTGGTGTCAACAGGACAGAGGACGGTGTCAGAAGACCAGTGGATGGTGTCAGTAGAGCAGAGGATG